>JALMGJ010000006.1:65575000-66175000 GCA_023362775.1 Charina bottae
GTTCCTGCCTCCGGTTTAGAGCTGGTCAAGACTTATTAAAGTAATCAGATGGCATCTCCTACACAACAGTGACTTCCTCAGAGAAAAGACAGAACTTAGCGAGAAGGAAGGAGAAAGACAAGAGAAAAGTGTTCTGATTTAGAGAATGGGGAAGAGGAAAAAGCATAATGGAGCCAGTCCGAGCTCACAGCACTCTTCCAAGACAGTCAAACAACCGAAAATTGTTGAACTTTTTCTACAAAAAGAGACAGTGAGTAAACTCTCCCCAATTCCCACCTCCAATAAATTTGAGGCTCTCGAATGGGATTTGCAAACAGAAATAGAAAAACAGCAACTATTGGAGCTTTCTGCATCTCTTAAAGATAATTTAATAGACTGGTCTGATTCTATGTCAGCCCAGCCCTCCCCCATCATTCTTCCATTCATTTTACTAACTCTCTAGTTTCCTCTAAAGAAAATGAAAACAAGATTGCACAGGGCAAGGACTGGGAAAAGCTGTTGGCACGAGATGGCTCAACCGAATTTATGGCAAAACATTGTTTGCTTATAGCACATACTGTTATTTCAGTGTTTGAGCAATTAGCCTCTATTAAAAACAACTTGGACGTGCTAAAAAGTGATTTTGAGGTCTTTGCACAAAAGCAGAGAAAGACTCTCTGCCTTTATTGAAGCCCAAACTCAAACAGACAACCTAGCTAAACAACACCCCTTAGGGCAAAAGAATAATAAATCACAAGCCAATAAAGATGTCAACCTGATTGCCAATGGAGGTATGCAAGTACTCAAAGAAGTCACCCCATCAAAGCTGACCCGCTCTTTGCAATTAAATCAGGTTGCTCTTCATATATCCATGAATAGCCTCAATTCCAGTCGCTGGATCTCCAGAAGAGCAATCGTAACTTCTCTGGGACAGCTTCTTCGTTGCCACCACCAGCAAATAGATTTGTGCGCGATTGAGTGGCTTCCAAGCATGCCTGGCAGTAAACGGATTTTACTGACCTTCAGGCAATCTACTATACCACCCATGCTGCTTGAAATGAAACCCTTTCTTGCTACCCTTCGGATTGTCCCAATCAGAGTCTTTCGTGATGGAGGGGTAACTCCTTTGCTCAGTTCTGCTGCTTTTGATTTACACAGACTGCCAAACATCAAGCCTTTTTGCTTTTTTGTAGTTTTTATCCTTGTATTAAATGTAATAAAATTATTTTAAGAAAAAAAAAAGGAAATGTTCAACTGGATGTAATGGATTAGTTTGCAATATATATATATGTATATATGTATGTATGTATGTATGTACGTATGTTTGTAAGAGTGCAGTGTTGTTTTATATGGTTTTAACTGATGATTTTACTGTAAACCACCCAGAGTCCCCCTTTTGGGGGAGATGGGCAGTGATATAAATATAAATAATAAATAAAAATAAAATAAAATAAATATCAACATTACTCTTTTTTGATATGTAATTAAGGGGTTACTATTTCTAGTAATGTTTACTAGTCTTTAATTTTTGGTAATGTTTAATTGTTAATTGGGATTAGATTTTGATTACTAAAGAGAGGGATTAAGGGGATTTTGATTAAACGGAAAGGGGGACTATATGCTTATGTTGTTAGGTATTTCTGTTAACTTTTACTGGACCTTTGCTGATTAATAAGGAAAGCTGAAGTTTTAGAGATGAGTTTATAGAAAATGGGGTGAGGTATGGAATGAAGATGTATTTGGTTGTATTTTAAGAGCCAGTGATAAGTTGTTAATGTTAAATATACTTGTTGGGGATGAAGGGGGAAGTTTCTTATTATTCTTTCCTTCTTTTTTTGAGGGGGGATTTTGTTTTCTGTACTTTTTAATATTTTTTCTTTTTTCAATGTATTTTTGTATTAGGTTTTTGTATTAGTTTTATCTCTTTAATATAATTCTTAATAAAAAAATTATTTTAAAAAAGACACAATTAGATAATCCAAAAAAAAAAAAGGAAACAAAAACCCAAACTCTCTTTGGGGATGGGACGGGACATGTTGTCCCCTTCTGTAAAGGGGCAACCAAACAAGTGAGGAGAAAGGAAACTTATCTCAAACGTCAAAGGCTAGGCTTCAAGGCTGGCTCTACACCAGCCCTCATTCTTTCTCCTGGGTTGTTAGCTGCGGTTTTTCATAAAGCTCCTTAAAAACCCTTTCAAAAGTGCCCTCCTGCAAAAAAATAGCTAGTAATTGTCCTAAAATACACTCTACACAGAACAGGCAACGGGTACTTAAGCATTTGATACTGATGCCTAGGCATTTGGCTGTTTCCTGGTCCACAGGGAGCTGACACCTACAAATTAGCTGCTAGCAACACCTGGAAGCCCAAAATAGTTCTCCAAACCCAGGGGTCAGGCATCCCAACAGGCAGCTTCTTCCTTCACAAATCCATCTGTGCAGAGCTTTCCAGTGTGAGGAAGCTGCGGAGCTCCTCCAGCAGGGAAAGTCTATAAACTGACTTGGTTTTAAGACACAAACTTAAACTTGTAAGAGTGAAAAGCAGCAAGTCCTCCCAATTAAGCCTGCTTCCTCTTGTTTGAGAAAAATGAACAAATATATACAAACTGCTGTCAAAAGTCAGGAGGGACTCCTGAGAAATTTAAAAGGTAGACTTCAAACACATCCAATGATCAAAACCTGTCCAAACCAAAGCAACAGGCATGAATGTTTTATTTTCAACCCTTTTAAAAAAATAAACAAACCATACCCCCTCCTGCACTCAGAAAGAAGTGGACTACAGTTCAGTATGGTATAGTTTTCCTACCCACCTCCAGAATTTCAGAGAAATAGATTTTTTTTAAAAAAAATGTTTAAGTCCTACTCTTAATGAAATGATGCTAAAGTGGGAAGAGATCAGAATCATACAAATTATTGACTCCTGAACCATTTTTGTTATGTGATGTACAGACTCAGGACTACAATGGGATGACTGCCATGGGCATCAGATGCAGGGGGGAACACTAGTTCCTAACTATACCTCTACCTGCCCCCTTTGTTCCCCTCTTTGGACAACAAAGCCATCTGTATGATGTGAGGTATCCAGCCCTTCCCACAAGTACCCTACTGCCTCAGATGTGGTGGAGACATTGGTGTTGAAAGAGATGGCAAAAAGTCTCAGGCTGTCCCTTTAAAAAGTTAGAAGGACAGGCAGTAAGCTAACTAAGGTTGTTATGGTATCCAAAAAGTACTCTTTAATAACAAAGATGAACAAAGCAGTGGTTTTTCCAGGGTAATGATAATAAGAGCACCACTAGAGATGGTCCCACAACCATTTTATAGAATGGATGTATAGATTAATAGGGAACTAAAAAATTAACTGTCACAGCTCAGAATTTTAAAAGGGGATCATCGACCTGGAAAGCTTAAAGCCCACTTCTGCAGGAATTTGGAAGCCTGAAATTTTAGAATTGGCTCCAAAACAGCTCTTTTATTTAAAGCAGCACTGCCAGGTAGGTTGGACTAATCAGCAGGAATATGACCCTGGGAATTATAGCAACTGAAACCTTTCACATTTGGAGACATCAGGTAGAGGAAAATCATTATACCATATAGGCAAGTGTTACAACTTCTGTTCATTCTCCCTTTAAGAAGGGAGTTTCAATTCTGATATACAATATAGAAGGAAAATGAGTTCTGACTTATGAACCAGCACCCAGAGAATTATTCACTAAAGACAATAAGGTTCAAGAGATTTAACTCTCTCTCAGTCCCACACAAAAGGGCATTTACTTTGGCAAGATTTGACATCTTATCTTCAAAGGTGAGGGAAGGGAAGTTTCCCAGCATCCCTTATCAAGAACACCTCTGTGCATATTTAGACACAGGGGCTGAGTCAGTCACACAGGTTTTTCGAAACACTCCCTGTAGCACACCTAGTGCCTACTGCCATGCTGGCTGGGGTATTCTGGGAGTTGGAGTCCACACCTCTTAAAGTTGCTGAGGTTGAGAAACACTGGATTAGATGTTCGTCCTGACCCAATCAGAATTGTCCTTTTCCTAATAAGCAACCAGTCTAGAGAAATTTCTACAAAAGTTGTGAAATTCTGTGTCATAGCAATCATAATTAAAAGATGCTGGGTCTAACTAGTTGGTTCCCAATTCCTACTCTGACGTGTGTACTCTACAGATCCTTCCTTAATTTTTACTATGTTTACAATTACCACTATTATTTTACCATTTTACTTTTCTCTTCTTTGCTTTTATTTTCACTTTTTAACCTATTGCTATTTTTTATCTATGGATGATATTCTGGAGGTGACAGACTCAACCATGGGGGAGCTGGGGATGGTGACGGCCGACAGGAAGCTCTGGCGTGGGCTGGTCCATGAAGTCACGAAGAGTCGGAAGCGACTGAACGAATAAACAACAACAAATTTTTTATCTGTTTTATCTAACTTCAGATTAGTCTTTTGGTCTTTAACAAATAAAATGAAGATGCAACTGCAAGTTTTGAAAGTATAGGAAAATAAAGAAAATACATAATTGTTTTTGTGGGCAGCAATTAACTAAGGGAGATTATTATATGCAAAAAGAAGACTTTCTCTGAACAGCATAAACTTGGTTCTCAGGAGGACAGCATAACTATTTCATTGATACAATCTTAATCTCCCAAATAGTAACAAAACCTTGTGCAGCAGAAGACTACAAGAAAATGGACACATTTTTATTCTAGGTTAATTATCTACTAGTTGAAGATATTATTTCAGCAGCTGATTATTATTCTGCTCTCCAAATGATACTCAACCTACATTTCAATTGTGTAACTGTTCTGTAACCCAGAAAACTATTACTGAATGGAAGTAAGAGAAAAACATTTTTATTAAAGCAAAGTGAACATTGCCCTATAAAAATAAGAATGAACTGAATCCAGTCTTGTTCACCATCCACAAATTCTGTTGGTGTGTATGTGTGTGTCTTTAGCGTGTATGTATGTGTATATGTATAGTATATACATACAAACACACACACACAAGACACAGATACATATTATTGTTAATAAATGCTAATTTTTAAAAGACATCCTCCTTTGGATACAATACAAAGGTTTATAAAATGGCAAAACAATTTTGCCAAAGACAATATCCCTTTCTATTTCAAATGTACTCCTTCAGCCCCACACTCAAGTTCAAATTCAAACAGTTTGCATCTCTAAGATTTCCCCCCCCCCATTTCAATGGAGCTTTAAGAGGAAGATAATCTTTTATTCATTATACGTTATATATAATATGCTTGTTCAGCAGCAAGATCTCCCAACTGAAGCTTCTGCATTGGAGAAACGGCTTTGAGAATTTTAGTTAGTGGGGAAAGAAATAAAAAACAGAGCTGAAAGCAATTCTGGAATCCCTTTCCAATTGGAGGACAGAAGAAGGGGAAGCCAAAATTAAATAAATCTAATCAGAATAAGAAAAATGTTTGAATAGCATTCCAGATGCACACAAAACTCTAAATCAAATAGACAAATATACCAACAAAACATGGATAAACAGAAGTTTCCAGTGGATCTTGGAGACTTGGAAAAATTAAGAGGTTTTTTTTCTTGTAAAGTCACTGAATTGGCTGCAACCCCTACAGTGCAGCTGAGTCTGGTCACTGAACAGAATAGCAAAGAATTCAGTTCAGATCCCTAAAGACTACTGTAGCTGCTAGACCAACAATCTGTATAGCACAGTGCTTAAGTCAGTTGAATAGATCAGCAGCTCTCTTTAGGATTCAAATCCAAAACTTTCCCAGTCTGACTTGGGAATGTTGGGAATGGACTTGTGATCTTGGCATGCAAAGCACATCCTTGATAACAACAGCCTTTCATTCTCTGTAGTTGCGAATGCCTTAAAAGACCATTTTTCTTCCTGGTGGAAAGGACAAAGCACTTAAAATAAATATGATTACAATCCAGGAATATATTACCGAAATTTTGCTAGGAAGAAATTATATGTTGTAAGTTGCAAAACGAAAAAGAAATGCCCAAGAAAAAGCAACGTTTCATACCAGTCTTGAACTGCAGGCTGAATTTTTCTACCAGCTTACAAATGCTGGAGATATGTTTCACATTTTTCACTGATAGATGATATTTGGAGTACTACCACATTGCAACTGTTTTCACTCCCCAAGCCCTCAGAAGCAATTGGAAGGGAATCTGTCATTTTGTTCACTTCTGCTGACTTGAAATGCTGCAATGAGGATTGAAAATCACAATCTTGCCCCAGGCTGCTGCAGATCCCACAGGAAAGGTAATTCCATCATCCCTAGTCCCTATTCCACCTAAAAAGGAAAGCCCCAGTAAGTTGGCATTTTATACTCCAGCTCAGTGTTTCTCAATCTTGGCAACTTTAAGATGTGTGGACTTCAACTCCCAGAATTCCCTAGTGAGAATGCTGGCTGGGGAATTCTGGGAGTTGACACATCTTAAAGTTGTCAAGGCTGAGAAACACTGCTCCAGCTGGTCTGTGCTGAAGGAGAAAATTGACAAAACTTTCTCAATTTCACCTCTTTGTAGGCTCCCAAGGGGGAGCTGAAAAGCCCCCAAACTAGCATTTCACTTAGAGGATCTGAAACTCCTGAAGGAAAGTTGACACGAGAGTTTTCTTACAGGGGGGAAAGAAAAACACAGTGACCTAAAAAAAAAAAAAACCCCAACCACAGAAATGTCAGGTATATCACAGTGGACTGGAAATAGATCAGCTAGGCTGTCCAACATTGCTGATTTTCTAGGAGCAGAGGTCCTGAGCTGGCTCAATCAATCTTCTTTGCCTCCCCCCTTCCAAAAACATATAGTATACACGTTGCTTACAGCTAATCTTCCTTCACATATCCATAACCATTTAAAAAACTTAACATGATATAACCAAGCTTTCAGTTTTTTAGACTTCTGAATGCAAGCTTGTTGCCATGCTAATATACCAACATAATTATAGCTACCAAGTACAGTTCTACATGGGTATATTGCTATATCTCCATGGCCATGGTCCTGTTGCACCATTTACACTCTTCAGAACTATCTACTGACAAATATATACAGAGCAGGAATTGGCAATTTTTAAAGAGCTGAAGGCCACAACTCAGCAACCTAGTCCTGACTACTACATGAGTGCAGTCTGGGGGGGTTCTCAATGGAAATAGCAGCAGTTTGCCTTCCACGGGTCTTCAGCTCTCATTCCCATTCTTAAGCTTCCCAACCCTCCACCCAAAAAACTGGCTAACATTCTGCTACTGAAATATGGCTGTTTTAAAGTCTAACTTCAACTTATAATGGGGTGGGGTGGGGGAATTAAAGATAAGAATTGGGGCAATATGGCTTCCAAAGGATCACATGTTCCAACCCTTATCTTTTTGTTGTTTTGTTTTGTTTTGGGTAAAGGAAAAATCATGCTGTTGAAATTCAGTCAATTTACAGTGCTGAGATATCATAAATGATATGCTTGGTTGCACGCATGACTCATTGGAGAGAAAATACCATATATCTTATCTCTTATCTTATCTTATGCATGATGAAGTGATTTTTATAAATTCACCATCCAGTGCACAATGAGCTGGGGAAGAGAAGATCCCAAAGGATACTCAGTTTCTGGTCATCTTGAAGACAGCTAAGTGAACAATGATTGGGTGACTTTTTCTGCAAACTCCAGACTTGCAAAAATACAGACATGTCCATGACTACAGCACTATAAATATCAGTACAGTGATGCAAACAAGTGAAGAAAACTTGAAAATCTTCCAATTTCATTTAAACATGCATGGTAACAGATGGGAAACAGATGAGATGATGGTCTGGAAATCTCTTATTTCAGCCTCTGTTCAATACACTACATGAGAATTAGTTTCTTAACTCTGTTAATGAATCTTCTCTAGACGATACCAGCAGGCAGAAAAATAAAAAGTTCTTTGCTAAATTTCATAAAATCTTGAATACACTGCACTGCATTTTGCATTGTATGGGTTTAGGGCTCCAGGAGAACTCATTAATAATTAGTAATTAAATTTGAAAAATGCTTTGGTATAAATTGCAACAATGAGTCTATATGCTAGATTAAGATCTTAAACTTTAAAAAATGATATTCTTATTTCAGCTAGTTAGAACAAATACAGTTGCTGCCTAGAGCTATTAGATAGCTAGATATTCCTCTTGCCTGATTATAATCATATGGGGATTGTTTTATTTTACAGTCACATTTATTAAATGCACACTTTTTAATATCAAGTATTTTTATGAAAGCTTGGAGCCAGTATACTATTTCCCCAAAGTGGGTTATTCTTTCTTTTGGGAGACTATCAGCAAGAAACAGAGATTTTGAAACCCGCTTGCTCATATGTGCCACGTTTCTGGAGTATAAACATTAGTGGTGGCAGGTAGTCCTACTAGTTGTAGTATGAAATAGAGATTAAGGTACACACCAAATCATAGCTCTTTTTCCTCTCCAATATTAGCCGTTCAAAAGTTGTTTCTCTATTTCATTTTTGCTTTTGCTTATTCTGACTCACAACACTTCACTAGGGTCTCACCTAGACAACAGTGCTTCCCAGCCCAACAGTGGAGAGCAGTGATTTTCATTAAGATCACTGGGGAAGGGAAGATTCCCGGCCCCCTACAGTATATGACAGCTTTCTCCAACTTGGCCTTTCTCCAGAAGCATGGACTTCAAATCCTAGAATTCTCAGCAAACTGGCTGGGAATTCTGAGAACTGAAATACAGGTAGGTTTCGATTAGTGTAGTTAATGAATCCCACAAAATGGTTGCATTATTCAAATTTGCATTATTCGAAGTTATATTTCTATGGGAAATGAGGTAATTGGTTCCAGCTCAATGGAAATAGGCAATTAAAATTTTTAACCATAAATATTTATATGTTTATTAATGGAATACTGTATAACAGTAAAAGAGGATAAACCTATATCCAAAGTGTACCTGCTTTCTCCTGTATTCTGCTGTTCTTCAAAATGAGCCTCTTCCTTTTTGAGCTTCCCTGGAATGGAACATTCCTTCTCTCCATTTTGCACAAATGATGATTAGCATCTACAACCCCAACAGCAACTGCACATGCGCTAGCCTCGCACTAACTGAAATTTGGCTTGCATTAAACACGACCTGGCATCAATTTATACATTCTACTAAATCAAATTTTGCAATATTTGAACTCACACTAATCTCGACCTACCTGCACACACATTTGAAGACAGGCTAGGTTGGCGGGAAGCTGTTGCAGAGCCTACGTTGAGAGGGAGGGGGGAGAGAGAGAGAGACTTGTGTGCTGCAGTCAAGATAACAGAAAATGAAAATCTCAACTGCTGTTTCCTGGCTGTAAATCACTAGAGCATAGCTTTCCAAACTGTGTGTCATGGCACAATACTGTGTCGCCTGCGGGGCCCAGGTGTGTCGTGTCAAAACTCGGAAGCGCTGATGGTGCGCTGCCGCCGTCGTGTGCGGCCGCGTGCACAGCAGTGGCGGGGGGCCATCAGCGCTTCTGGGTTTTCGCATGGCACACCAGGACACTGCTGCCGCCACCACTGTGGCGCGCAAAAACCTGGAAGCGCCACAGCGGCGCTTCCGGGTTTTCTCGCACGCCGCCGTTCGTGTATCACCACGGGAAAAGTTTGGAAAGCCCTGCACTAGAGCAAGAGGGACTATTTGAATGAAAAGAAACATAAATACTGCTTTGGAGTGCTTTGTTTTATCTTTGGAAGATGGAGAAGCAGTCAAGAAAAAATAGTGCTTTTAAACTAAACTTGGTTTGTATATGCTGTGCTTATTTTGCTGTCACTCCCATTGATCTGGCTTCCAAGTAGAAAGGTGCTGAAACTGTTATTTGAACAGAACATGCAGAGAGACAACTGCTGTCCTTAAACCTGAGCTTGATTTGTGTTACTTTCCTTCCTAGTTTTAGATTGATTGATTGATTGATTGATTGATTGATTGATTGATATTTATTTATTTATTTATTTATTTATTCGATTTATCACCGCCCAACTCCCTCAAGAGGGACTCTGGGTGGCTTACAATCAAGCATAATTAACTGTGATACAAATATAAATAAAATTAAATAAACATTAAAATAACAATTCAAGAATGTAATAAATATAATAAAATCCAGATGGCAGTATAAATAAGATGTATACAGCTGGTGCCCACCATGCTGGGAATTCTGGGAATTATTTAGGAGATGCTAGTTAAGATGGGTTGTTCTAAGAAAAAAACATTTTAAGAAAAAAATGACTTTCCTACAGTAAGATATCTTTGTCATAATGTTCTTAAGTGAGAATAGCAGACCAACAGAATGGGGGCATCTGGTCCCTGATGGATTACACACTGAATATAGTCAATATGGTGACCTTCCACTTCCCAAAAATATTCTCCCATGCTTTTTTTAAAAACATAGGTCCACCTGCATTCAAACAATGAGCTGCATCACCAAGCCATTGCCTCTCTCTCCGTCATGCTCATCTTTCTATACAGTATAGGTCTTACAATTTAGCGATTCATGAGCCTATTCAGAAAAAAAAATAACCAAAAAACAAACATTTTGTTTTTGATGCTATAGCTAAGTTATAGGGATAAAGCATCCTTTGAGCATGATTCCTGGTGACTTCTTGGGCAACAATATGGTAGTGGTTCACCGCTGTTTTCTTCTGGGATGTATTTTCAAATTCTGACTTTAGCTTACAGTTCTGGCATTCTTTGGAAGTCTCCCATCCATGTTAACGAGGTCTGGTCCTGTTTAAGTTCTCAACCCAGGCAAGATCACTTAGGTGCCATTCCATGATGATATAAAACTATAGTGGCTGATCAGTTCAAGTAAATTAAGATGGGCTAAACATACTGTTCTCTTTTGGCTTCCAAGTAATAAGTGGCTATGACCCAATCATCTTCATATGAAGACACCAGAGTTTTGTTATACATGGTTGTTGTTTATTCATTCAGTCACTTCCGACTCTTCGTGACTTCATGGACCAGCCCACGCCAGAGCTTCCTGTCGGCCATCGCCATCCCCAGCTCCCCCATGGTTGAGTCTGTCACCTCCAGAATATCATCCATCCATCTTGCCCTTGGTCGGCCCCTCTTCCTTTTGCCTTCCACATTCCCTAGCATCAGCTTCTTCTCCAGGGTATCCTGTCTTCTCATTATGTGGCCAAAGTACTTCAGTTTTGCCTTTAAGATCATTCCCTCAAGTGAGCAGTCTGGCTTTATTTCCTGGAGTATGGACTGGTTTGATCTTCGTGCAGTCCAAGGCACTCTCAGAATTTTCCTCCAACACCACAGTTCAAAAGCATCTATCTTCCTTCGCTCAGCCTTCCTTATGGTCCAGCTCTCACAGCCATAGGTTACTACAGGGAATACTAGAAATATACCCTGGAAGTACTTATCTCTATACATTCAAACACTATGCAAGTAGAAAAGTGATAATTACATTTAAAAATAAGAAAGCACACAGATTAACTGGGGCAGAAGTGCTCTAGCATTTTTTCCCTTTTGTTAATTTTTTGTTATTTGCCATCAACTGCTAAAAGCATATAGGAAACTGATTTTTAATCAGAGCATAACAGAGGTGGGTTCTTTTCATGTTATACATCAAAATTGCATAAACTATGGGAGGTGATGTAATGTATTCTATATAAAATGTATCTTCATATTAAGCAAACTGGTGAAATTCCAGCAGCTGCTTCTAAAAATACACAAATTTTGTCTTACCGAGGACCAACACAACAATAGTATACAGGATTTACACAGTTCATTGCAATCTATTTCCTTGGAAATAGATTTGTCTACATAACTTTCAAAATTATCATTCCACTGCACTTAGGGTTGCCAGACGTCTGGCAAAAGGAGGACATGTCCTCCTTGTTGTCCTTATGTGCTTGTCTGGCAGGTGTAGCCTTAAAATCAAATATTGTCTGGCTTTTAGAGTATCTTAACAAACTATCTCTTCCTCAGCAGCTTTTCTGGTGGTGCAGTGTTCCCCTAAAACTACTAACCTAGAACCCTCCCCCTCTTGCACTATAGGGGCGTGGTGGCTCAGCGGGTAAGACGCCAGGCTTGTTGATCAGAAGATTGCAAGTTCGGAGGTTCGAATCCCTAGCCCTGCGTGCGGAGTGAGCTCCCGCACTAGCTCCAGCTCTTGCCAACCTAGCAATTCGAAAGCATGCAAATGCAAGTAGATTAATAGGTACCACTTCGGTGGGTAGGTAACAGCGTTCCGCGCGTGTCATGCGGCCACATGACCGTGGAAGCGTCTTCGGACAACGCTGGCTCTTTGGCTAACAAACGGAGATGAGCACCGGCCCCTAGAGTCGGACACGACTGCAGAAATGTGCGGGGGGTACCTTTACCTTTACCTCTTGCACTGCTGCCTGAAATTGACAAGACCTTAATCAGTTACATGCTGAAGGCTTTTGCCTGCAACCTGCTCTAGCACGTTCCTGAGATTGAAAAACCCAGCTTTCTGATGCTGGAAAAAGTAATTTCACATACATGTAGGCCTAAGTACATTTTTGTTTTGTTTTTGCAGTCTTTCACTATAATTTTTGTCGCGGATGCCAAGAAAGTTTAACAGTTAGTGTGTCCTCTTCTTTCCCATTTGTCCTCCTTTCCAATTGTCCATGTCTGTTCAGATATCTCTACAGATATCTGGTAACCCTAACTGTGTTCTTCTACTACAGTGGTTGTCCCCCAATTCAGTCTTTTGAAGAATATTATCTTATTTGTGTGATTCCTTTTCTTTTTTGATGAACACAAAAAGAAATGCTATGGATCAGCATAATTAATTCTTCCCACGCTAGCAGCTGTTCATTTTGAAATCTTATGATTATATTTAATTGGCTCTCAGCTTCAGACAATACAAAGGTATATTATTTTAGTTAAGACTTTTCAGTCAAAATTTCTTTTGATATGGAAAGGATTTCAAAGTTCACAAGGCTCATTACAACCTGCCTTGATGTACAGTATGTGCCAATTAGATTGGTGTTCATGCTGAAGATCTCTGTGGTCTTCAGTTTGATGGCTGTAGCTTGGATTTATCATCCCCAATTGTTTACAATTTGAATTATGTGAAAGTGAATGCACGTTATGTCCCATTATTTGACTGTTGTTAAATAAGCATCTTTCCAAATTAAGATTTTAGTTCTCTACCCCAATGAAGGAAATGGAAGGCAGCTACAATTTTATAACACAGTCTGATAACCATGGTTAAGTGAATGAAAGCAAACTATCTACTCATATCCACACCTCTTCCTCTATTCTTATGTGGAAATCCCCCCTCTCATTATGGGACCCTATCATGGCACAAAAACTACAGCAGCAGTTTCATAATCTGTACTGTGCACATTCTGGATCATGTAACAATGAATAGCAAACACAGACTTAATATTAAACACGATTTTATTTTCTTGCAAAAGAAAAAAAAAGATGAGATATCTGTAGGTGATGGCAGGATGACATGAACCTATAAAGGGCTCTTAAATGGATCCAATCATTTATAGCCATGGTTTTGTATCAGGCCAATAAAAGAGTACAACCCAGCAATGTAATCTCCTGAAGGCATCATAATGAAAACGTGTTTATTTCAGGGATCTCCAGATATAATTAATAATGAGATCTATTCTTTTTAAAATAGGCTCATGGTTGTTACTGAACTCTGTAAACAAAGATAGTATGATGAGACATAACTGTCTGAGGCCTAACAACATATTGTAATGGAATGGAATATACAATTGGAGTAAATAATAACCAGCTCAAACATTATGTTTGAGCTGGTTATTACATTACCCCTTAATTCAGAGAGAGCAAAATCCTCGAGTGTCTTTCTGAATAAGAAGCTGTTTTCATAAAATGAAAGCCATGTGGCTTCGGCCTGTGGGCAACTAAATCCCTTAAATTGAATCCAGGCAACATGACCCAAAGCATCAGAAAACAAAAGCAGAAGCTGTTCTTTCTAAGAATTGTAACAGCAACCATAAAGCTCAAGATGTCTATGAAGGTTCTCAGTCATCCAGGTGGAATTGTCTGTAGCTTGAATCATGTCAACTGGATTTCTATTTTCTTAATGGAAACGTTTCGCTCCTTATCCAAGGACTGAATGCTCAGACTGAATGCTCAGACTGAAGAAGCCCCTTGGATAAGGAGCGAAACGTTTCCATTAAGAAAATAGAAATCCAGTTGACATGATTCAAGCTACAGATAAAGCTCAAGAGTCTTCCTACATAAGCTGCATCCACTCTAACTTATTGCCCATTCTTTTCCCACCAGCACACACTATATTTAAACATCACCGTATCAGTAATATTTAATCAGTGAATGATAAACTAACTTTTAAAAGCACTTACAGTATATTTGCCCAGTATCTGTAAGACACTTTTTGACTGAGTCTGATAGATAATTAAGTAAATAATTCAATAAAGGTATCTACATCCATAATCTGCTCTTGCCAGGGGCATATACAATCTCATGAGGCAAGCTGAATTTTCAACTAAAGGCATGCCTTCCAGAATATCCAGAATAAAATGAATATATTAATGAATTAATTGATGAATGAATAAGTGAAACACTACAGGAATGAGGGAGAAGTCTGGCATCTCTTTTTCAGGTGCAGAAAACGTTACGAAATAATTTCAGCACCAGATTCAGATAATATCCCTACTTAACTATGTCTTTTAAAATAGGTTACAGACTATGCTATTAAGTAGGCAGGTGTTTCAGTTAGCAATGAAAGGAACTGCAGTGTAATGCGTCAACATACCTTGGGTTAAAAAGGCAACGGTTCCTTGCTTCTCAACACTTCAAAAGCGATATAGAATAGGAGGAGAAAGCTGCTGCCAAAATCTAGAAAAAGACTCTTATTTTATTGATTTCCAAGTTCAAAATGAAAGGAGTTCATTCCACAGGCCAGACCTTACTTCCCTCTGCTGAGTGCCTTCAAAGAAAGAGAAGAGGCACACAGCCGGCAATCCATCATAAATACAAACCTGAGCAAAATGTCTCACTCAAAAGGTTTCTAAATAGATTTAAATGGGATGCAACCTAAACCAATCAGCAGATATAATGTGGCATGCAAAATTATTGCGGCATTCAGCATTTGAACAGTATTTTAAAAAATTAAGCACATCAACTGAAACTTGATTATCTCTCTATCATTTATCCCCCACTGCCTATTTGATACGCTGATTGAAGTCTAAATACTCATTAACAGTAATAAAATTACCGTAAAGTACCATATGAAGTAAGTGTGTGTTCGGCAATTAAAGAGAACTTCCTCAAGATGCATTCTAGCTTATAGAAGGCTATGAAAAGGGAAAAATTTCCCTCCTGTCTGATATGCCTTTTATATTCCAATCCTCTTAAGTCAAAACACTACTGAGCAATTAAAAAAAGAGACTCTGAAATTTAGGAAGTTGTCAAAAGGAAGTTGGTAAAAGAACTGTAAGTTTAAAAGGATATACTGTATTTTATAAAAGGAAAAAAAGAGTTTACAAAGTTGCCTACCAACTGAGATATTATCATATAGATGAATAAGCTAACGAAATGGAAGTATAATGTAACCTTTTTTTCAAGAAAAGTATTTCTCTCCCTCAAATCATTCCTAAAGGTTCAGGCAGCAAATTACTGCAAGTCATTTGTAACCATTATGGACAGTAAATTATTCAAAATAGTGATACACCGATTTATTTTTGACATCATTTGAGAAGAGAAGGAAATGTATTAACCAAATACTTCCCATAGAAGCAGCAATGTTTTTCAGTATCCCAGATCCATTTCCCTTAGTGTAAAAGCAACAGCAAACTACACAAAATGCCAAGCTATGCACATTGGCAAAATGTCCAAGGTGGTGTAGTATTGAAGATGTTGGAGCACACCTGGGAAGACCCAGGTTGAGGTCCACATTTGGCCATGGAGATTTACTAAGTGACTTTGGCCAACCTTTTCTTGGGCTAAATCTTCAGAGTTGCCCCTGAGGGGATAAAATGAAAAGAGATCCC
This sequence comes from Charina bottae, assembly GCA_023362775.1. Lineage (NCBI taxonomy): Eukaryota > Metazoa > Chordata > Lepidosauria > Squamata > Charinaidae > Charina > Charina bottae. The sequence goes on from JALMGJ010000006.1 coordinate 65,590,976, forward strand.
TGTGTAAGTAATCTTCAGCTCTCTGAGAAAACGCAGGATATGGTTTTTTTTCTAGAGTTTGTCCTTCACGCTTGCAGGGTGCACATGTTTTTGCAAAACACTCACCTAGTGCATACAGTGAAACTATCAATGCATGAGATTAAATAACATCAAAAGGGGAGGGGGATGCTAAGAGAAATCCACAACAGACGGAGGCCAGGTAAGCTATGCAGGTATGAGGGAAGCCAACCCACTTAGGAGAAGAAACTCTAAAGTCTAACCCCTAATAAGTTAGGGGTCATCAAGTCAGGCATGACTCTTAGTGACTTCATGGATATATGTCACCACGCAGCCATGCCCAGAGTTTTCTTGACAACTGTACAGAAATAGCTTGCTATGGCCAACTTCTGGGTTCCCACTGATGCTGCTCTCTGGGTCACTAAAAGCTATTGAGCCCTCCCACCACATTAAAGTGGCAATTGCCCTGGAGCGGGGAGAGCTTTTGGGTGAGAAATGACATTCCTTCTCAAAGGCTTTCCTTTGACATGGAGCTTTCCTAAGAAGAAGAAAGAAGACATCCATTATAGAACTTTCTATTTCCTTCCAAGTTAAAAAAAAGTGAATTGAGCAACAATATTAAAAATGCAAAAAACAAATCCAAGCCTGTGTAAGACAGCAAAGTCAGAGTTCCTGGATTACAGAAAATGAGTCAAACAAGATGTATAAGATAAAATGAAAAGGCAAATAAAGATGATGGCTAGTCATGATGGCTACGTAATACTTCTAGGCGGTTTCTTGATATCACTTGATGTCCAGTTTCCCAAAGTTCTGCTAAGGGAGAGAATGCTGCATGAAATAAGCCTTTAGTATGATTTTGCTGCTCTTGTAGTCTGCAGAAAAGAACTCAGTCGAAATGTAGCAAATGGAAATATGACCCTTCTTTGAAACCCCATACCCAGGCAACATTAAAGGACTGAAGACACTGTCAGGTAGTATGATGGCTAAAGTAACAGTGAAGAGGGAGGGAAGCGTGCGCGCACACACACACACACACACACACACACACACACACAAATTTTAAGATTACTTCCAAAACCCAAAACAATTATCTTTTTGTTTTTGAAAATATATACCTAACAAAAGGTTTATCCTATACCCATACAACTTTCACAATGGATTTAGAGTATCTAATTGGCAGTTTGATATCCTATTGCATTGTTCATTCTCTAGAATGGTTATCCTGGGAAAATCAGGTATTAGGATCCCAAAGTTCAGGCTTCCTGGTATGCAAATCCCAATGAAAAAATCTAAGACCCTCTCCAGAAAGTTGATTTGGAAGGGGCTAAGAAGCACAATAGATTTGGTCGTACACTTTTCCAATATCTCTGTCATCAAGTGTGGAGTGGCTGGATACATAGCCATATTTTATGGTGCTTCTACCTGGCTCAGCAGCTAATCACTATAATGTTCATGTTGCGAAATACAAAACCATGGGTAGATCTTTCTCCTCAGATAAATGTATTTGGCAAAATCTAACTGGGAGCATGTAGCCCAATGTTTACTGCAAATTATCTGAACTTCATTTCATGAGCCTCCATTTTCTCTCACGACTTGCAGACAAGATCGTTGTTAAAAGAGAAAGGCAGTAAATGCACAAATCTCTTAATGCAGAGCTTTCCAAACTGTGTGTCGGGACACGTTAGTGTGTTGGCTGCAGTGTCTGGGTGTGTTGTGGCTGCTGCTGCCTCCGAGCCCTGCCAGGATTCCACGCAGGTCCTAGTGCCTGCCTTGTGCCCTGCTGTAAGAGTGTGTCGCGAAATGATGTATGTCTAAAAAGTGTGTCACCAACATGAAAAGTTTGGAAAGCTCTGTCTTCATGTCTCTGATCTCAGCCACTTTTCCCACAACATTAACAGCAGACTGTAGCTTGAATCATGTCAACTGGATTTCTATTTTCTTAGTGGAAACGTTTCGCTCCTTATCCAAGGAGCTTCTTCAGTCTGAGCAAAGTTGGTAAGGGAATCCTAAATATGTTTCTAGGTAGCTGTGTGACCTTACACCTGGGGGCATGGTTATATTGAGATGTTATTTTAAGTCCTTTTATTATCTAAAGGAGGATCTTTAAGATCACCATGCTGCTGTTGAGCTTGTGAAATGGTCTTAATCTTCCTAGGCACAGAAGACAGAGCCGGGAGAAAGATGGGAGAAAGATTGTGCCTGAGGCCCCCACCTCTATTCAAGGAAGGATTTTCCAAGTTGGCATAAATGGATTCCTTGACCCCTCTCTCAAAAAAAGGAATCCATTTATGCCAACTTGGAAAATCCTTCCTTGAATAGAGGTGGGGGCCTCAGGCACAATCTTTCTCCCATCTTTCTCCCGGCTCTGTCTTCTGTGCCTAGGAAGATTAAGACCATTTCACAAGCTCAACAGCAGCATGGTGATCTTAAAGATCCTCCTTTAGATAATAAAAGGACTTAAAATAACATCTCAATATAACCATGCCCCCAGGTGTAAGGTCACACAGCTACCTAGAAACATATTTAGGATTCCCTTACCAACTTTGCTCAGACTGAAGAAGCTCCTTGGATAAGGAGCGAAACGTTTCCACTAAGAAAATAGAAATCCAGTTGACATGATTCAAGCTACAGACAATTCCACCTGGATGACTGAGAACCTTCATAGACATATTAACAGCAGACCTTCCCTAGCCTCCAAAAGAAAAGCCAGTCATTGTGCAATATGCCAGAGAACAAGTCTTTGTAGTGACTTCTTATTTGAAGTCAGTGAAAGAGTAGAGTTGAAGATGAAGTTTCTTTGTTCAGTCAATTTTTTCTTCCCCTCTCTTTCAGAACTGCAAGACTCTGGCAAACCCCCCTTCATATGTTTGGGATGTAAAGTACCAGCCTGCATTGCAACTGACCTATTGGTATCCTTGTTTTTCAGCATTCTTGGGTTCTTCTTTCTCCAGCCCACGTACATGGAGGCAAGTAAGACCCAGTATCTGCATCTGCAGCTCTCTTCCCTCCAACACAACCACTGTGCTCCTTTCTGACCGGTGGTCACAATCTGGGGAATCAGCAGCCCTAATCAAATATAATAACACCCTATGCAACAAAAACCGAAGACGATGGAGGACAATATCATGCCACAGATATTATTCTGGGTTTATTTTTCAGTTAAATGAAACAAACTGTTCAGAAGAAACTCTGTTTAACTGTAATACAAAATACTGAATACAAGCCCCTGGAGCCATTTCTTATCTCTTATTTTGCTCTTCAAATATTTTGGAGAAGACAGTTGGTGGCTTGCTGGGAAGCCAAGCTTGACTTGAGCGAGTTGTTACTTTAGTTTACTTTACCACTACCAGCTCAACCTTTGAGTAATTGGATTCGGTTTTAGAAAAATACCATGCATTCTCTGAAAATCTGAACTGACTCCATAAAAGCAAGCTAGCATAATTGCTTAGATAGTGCAGTAAATGTTAGGAAATGTGAATCCATGTAATTGCTAAACTGACTTTTCTTCTGAAAATTGCTTGTCAAATGCTAAGTGACCACTGATTGCAATGAGCCATATCCTTTGAATTGCTAAACACTTTAAGTATCTAAATTATTTTTCTCCACAGGAAGTATTCAATTGCCAAAAAAACTACATAAGCAACAGCCCCTTATTCTGACAAGCCCACCTTCCTAGATAGCCTAAGTCCATCATTTCAAGAGCCTAATCAGAGAAAAAAGCTATCCTTCAAAAGTACTACCATCTATTAATGGCACTCCAGTTAAGCTCTGGTGATAAATTCTTCTGAGTCCAGCTCAAATTGAGAACTGTTGGAAAAGTTCAAGGCAAACCCCCCCTTCTCTTTCAGACTGCCATTTTCAGAACACCAATATTGCCTTCCCTTTGAGCAAGGTTAAAAGTTACAAAATAGAATGGGTTCATACAAAGAGGATGCCAGAACATTAAAATATGACAGGAAACTGTTTAGGCAAAAGATTCCCTTCAGACTTAATGAGAGACCTTGTAAGACAAAAGGTCGCTCATTCACAGAATTTAGCAGAGTCCATTCAGGTGAACAGCCAAACAGATCTCCATAATCGTAACAAAAGATTCCTTCCAAGGTGGACAGTCCAGGCTAGTAGACAAGGCCACAGCCCCACAGGGAGCCTGGGCTATCAGAACAGGAAACACAAACAGCAGGGGGCCTGACCACAGAGCGCCTCCTCTCTGAAATCCGGTAAACTGCACTTTTCTCAGAAGTTCCTAGAGGGCGGGAACACTTACATAATAACTGCCAAGCTCTCCTATATACAGTAAAGGGCTTGTGGGGGAAATACAAGTGTGGCCACCTCCAACCGGCAGACTCAGTACATGCTCTTGGAAAATAAAATTATCTCTGTTCAAGCAATTGCCTAAGAACTTTCATTCCCAGCTCGGAATGGACCTGGTAAGATTTCCTTCCAACAGAACTTCATGAACGTAGTCATGTACTATACTTAGCAGCAATTACAGAAACAGTTTGCCATCACCTTATTTCATGATGTTTTTTCAACTTCTGAGTCCAGCCTAAAGCCCTGGGGTTTCTAGCTTCAGACCTGATAAGTACCAGGATAGGAGACCACCAGAAAATATCAAGTCTATCAGTTGGAAATATGTATATTAATATTTTAATATTATACTAATAACTAAAAATCAAATATGTAGGTTTCAGGGAAACCTAAATTTTAGAATCTGTCTCTCTTCTTATATTCTAACGCAAAATAATGGCCATGTTCACACATTGCTCTATTTTTATTTTTAATGTATTATTAAATTGCAACCTTTCTGCTGTTATACAAATATTCAATTGCTGGAACTAGTGTGTATCAAATTGTGACAATCAACATTCAGATTTCTTGTACTTTTTTCTTCTATCTACTCTATGTTAAGGAATAAAATATCTCTTTTGGACAGGAGACAGTTTCCCCTTGTTCTATAACAGCCTGATCTAGTATCAAATTGCTTCTGGCAGCGTGAGAACTAACTTTCACACCATCTTGATTTTCTTAGTTAGAGTGAAACCTGAAAGGGAGAAAGCCAACCAATCTCCCACCTTCTATTCCCTGAAACGACCAGGTTACAGCCTCCCACCATATCTATCCTTATCTTAATATTTACTTCCATGTATCATACCCCACTTTCTCCTCTCTGTGCATATTTTTTCATCCTGTTGATCATGCAGCTTTCAGAATGCCTTTGAAGATGACTCCCTGCATTTATAAAGGCATTCTGAATCTCAAAATCTATAAGACCCCAAAGCATGCACAGACCACATCCCTGAAGATCATTCAGTGGCCTGATAAAACCAGTGAATGGAGCAGAGCTTAACGTTGTGTAAACTCGTGCACATAAAAAGGAATATTGTTTAAAAACACAGCCTGTGAGCACATTAGAGAGATTCAGGTTCTTATTCTTACACTTTTAGCCCACCCAAGCATAAAGAAACACACACTTAGACATTGCAGGTACAAAAAGTAAGTACAAAAGAGTTCTTACATTTATTTTGTCCAGATACAGCCATTTCAGTAGCAAATTGGTTTCAGTTCTTCTTTCTGTTCCCTAAACTGCATACCTCTGGCCCTGTTTGCTGCCAGAGGCTGCATGGAGAAAGGGGGGGAAAATCTCCTAGGCCCATCCATGTGGCCAAGATGGGAGGGAGAGCAGCTTGCATGCTGCTTCTCTGTCAGTGGAAGGATCAGAGATAGAGAAGATGAAGTGGGAGGGGCAACAAGCAACTTCCTCTAGCACAGAGTTTGCCTCCTAGAGCAATCACCCATATGCTAATGAGGCATGCTTGATTTGCTGAATTCCAACAATCCCTACATTCCTAAGCTCAATTGGCCAATCAAACTAATGCTGTACTAGTACTTCTTTCATTTACATTCTACTAGCTTTTCTTTCTCCAGCAAAGGAGATCGTTACCTTGTCGTGGTGCTGGAGCTTGAGCACCTCAATGAAACCATGAGCTAAACCGTGAAGGGACACCCAAGACGGGAAGGTCGTGGCAGAGAGGTCAGACTAAATACGATCCCTGGGGAAGGTAATGGCAACCCACCCCAGTATTCTTGCCATGAAAACTAAATGGATCAGTACAACCAAAGATATGTCGGTATACCATCGGAAGATGGGACTCCCAGGTCGGAAGATGGTCAAAATGCTACTGGGGAGGAACAGAGGATACGTTCAACTAGCCCCAGATGTGATGACGCAGCTAGCTCAAAGCCGAAAGGACGGCTAGCGGCCGACGGTGCTGGTGGTGAACGACGAATCCGATGTTCTAAAGATCAACACACCATAGGAACCTGGAATGTAAGATCTATGAGCCAGGGCAAATTGGATGTGGTTATTGGTGAGATGTCAAGATTAAATATAGACATTTTAGGTGTCAGTGAACTGAAATGGACTGGGATGGGCCACTTCACATCAGATGACCACCAGATCTACTACTGTGGACAAGAGGACCACAGAAGAAATGGAGTAGCCTTCATAATTAATAATAAAGTGGCTAAAGCAGTGCTTGGATACAATCCAAAAAACGATAGAATGATCTCAATTCGAATTCAGGGTAAGCCATTTAACATCACAGTGATCCAAATATACGCCCCAACCACAGATGCTGAAGAAGCAGAAGTAGATCAGTTCTATGAGGATCTGCAGCACCTACTAGATAATACACCAAAAAGAGATGTTATTTTCATTACAGGAGACTGGAATGCTAAGGTGGGTAGTCAGACGACACCTGGAATTACAGGCAAGCATGGTCTGGGAGAACAAAATGAAGCAGGACATAGGCTGATAGAATTTTGCCAAGACAACTCACTGTGCATAACAAACACTCTCTTCCAACAACCTAAAAGACGACTTTATACATGGACTTCACCAGATGGTCGACACCGAAATCAGATTGACTACATCCTTTGCAGCCAAAGGTGGCGGACATCTATACAGTCGGTAAAAACAAGACCTGGAGCTGACTGTAGTTCAGATCACGAACTTCTTATTGCAAAATTTAGAATCAGACTAAAGAGAATAGGGAAGACCCACAGATCAGTTAGATATGAGCTCACTAATATTCCTAAGGAATATGCAGTGGAGGTGAAGAATAGATTTAAGGGACTAGATTTAGTAGATAGGGTCCCAGAAGAACTATGGACAGAAGTTCGCAACATTGTTCAGGAGGCGGCAACAAAAAATGTCCCAAAGAAAAAGAAAACCAAGAAGGCAAGATGGCTGTCTGCTGAAACACTGGAAGTAGCCCAAGAAAGAAGGAAAGCAAAAGGCAACAGTGATAGGGGGAGATATGCTCAATTAAATGCAAAATTCCAGAGGTTAGCCAGAAGAGATAAGGAATTATTTTTAAACAAGCAATGTGCGGAAGTGGAAGAAGACAATAGAATAGGAAGGACAAGAGACCTCTTCCAGAAAATTAGAAACATTGGAGGTAAATTCCAGGCAAAAATGGGTATGATCAAAAACAAAGATGGTAAGGACCTAACAGAAGCAGAAGAGATCAAGAAAAGGTGGCAAGAATATACGGAAGATCTGTATAGGAAGGATAATAATACTGGAGATAGCTTTCACGGTGTGGTCAGTGAGTTAGAGCCAGACATCCTGAAGAGTGAGGTTGAATGGGCCTTAAGAAGCATTGCTAATAACAAGGCAGCAGGAGACGACGGTATCCCAGCTGAACTGTTTAAAATCTTGCAAGATGATGCTGTCAAGGTGATGCATGCCATATGCCAGCAAATTTGGAAAACACAAGAATGGCCATCAGATTGGAAAAAATCAACTTATATCCCCATACCAAAAAAGGGAAGCACTAAAGAATGTTCAAATTATCGAACAGTGGCACTTATTTCACATGCCAGTAAGGTAATGCTCAAGATCTTGCAAGGTAGACTCCAGCAATTCATGGAGCGAGAATTGCCAGATGTACAAGCTGGGTTTAGAAAAGGCAGAGGAACTAGAGACCAAATTGCCAATATCCGCTGGATAATGGAGAAAGCCAGGGAATTTCAGAAAAACATCTATTTCTGTTTTATTGACTATTCTAAAGCCTTTGACTGTGTGGATCATAACAAATTGTGGCAAGTTCTTGGTGGTATGGGGATACCAAGTCATTTTGTCTGCCTCCTGAGGAATCTGTATAACGACCAAGTAGCAACGGTAAGAACAGAGCACGGAACAACGGACTGGTTTAAAATTGGGAAAGGAGTACGGCAGGGTTGTATACTCTCACCCTACCTATTCAACCTGTACGCAGAACACATCATGCGACATGCTGGGCTTGAGGAATCCAAGGCTGGAGTTAAAATCGCTGGAAGAAACATTAACAATCTCAGATACGCAGATGATACCACTTTGATGGCTGAAAGCGAGGAGGAGTTGAGGAGCCTTATGACGAAGGTGAAAGAAGAAAGTGCAAAAGCTGGGTTGCAGCTAAACCTCAAAAAAACCAAGATTATGGCAACGAGCTTGATTGATGACTGGCAAATAGAGGGAGAAAAAGTGGAGGCAGTGACAGACTTTGTATTTCTAGGCGCAAAGATTACTGCAGACGCTGACTGCAGCCAGGAAATCAGAAGACGTCTACTTCTTGGGAGGAGAGCAATGGCAAATCTTGATAAAATAGTTAAGAGCAGAGACATCACACTGACAACAAAGGTCCGCATAGTTAAAGCAATGGTATTCCCCGTAGTAACCTATGGCTGCGAGAGCTGGACCATAAGGAAGGCTGAGCGAAGGAAGATAGATGCTTTTGAACTGTGGTGTTGGAGGAAAATTCTGAGAGTGCCTTGGACTGCAAGAAGATCAAACCAGTCCATACTCCAGGAAATCAAGCCAGACTGCTCACTTGAGGGAATGATATTAAAGGCAAAACTGAAGTACTTTGGCCACATAATGAGAAGACAGGATACCCTGGAGAAGAAGCTGATGCTAGGGAAAGTGGAAGGCAAAAGGAAGAGGGGCCGACCAAGGGCAAGATGGATGGATGGTATTCTGGAGGTGACGGACTCTACCATTGGGGAGCTGGGGATGGTGACGGCCGACAGAGAGCTCTGGCGTGGACTGGTCCATGAAGTCACGAAGAGTCGGAAACGACTGAACGAATAAACAACAACAAAAGCTTTTCTTTTCAAGGTCACCCTCACATATAAACTCACATATGTGAAGTCCAACTTCCTATTCTAGGCAATTGTCAGCCTATCAAGATAAGCTAGGTAAGGAAACATACACAAGAAATACTAGAACTCTATTGTTGTAGGCTATAATGAAAGCCTGTCAGTGTTTTTCCTTCCCTCTTTCTTATACCAAAGAGAGTCAAGGTGGGACAATCTTAAGTTTCTTATTCATGCTTTCCTGTTTTCCTGAGCTGAGCTCATGTTTTGCTGACAGTCTCTGCATACCTTCTCCAAGGTCATCTCGGTGTTCCTCTACAGCCGTTGGGCCACAGCATGATGAATGGTGGAACAATCAAATCCAGAATGGTTCCCTCACCATGCCTTGTGTTCCTCAAAATGTCTGCTGATTTGTTCCACCTCTGGATCATTCTTCCAGCCTCAACCAGTAACAACAGAGCCATGACCAGACCTCCCTGATGTACCAGTTCAATGAGCAAAACAAAACAAAACAAAACAAAACAAAACACTCCATTTGCAAGCAGTAACACAACTTGCAGTTGCATTGTCTGAAACAGCACAACATACCTTAAGCAGTTGCCCACAGAACGACCAAGTTTTGTTTTGTGCCTGAATGAAAGCTTGTTTTGTTACATACTCAAACTGAAATGGATGAAACAGCAGCTCAAGACATTTTGAATTTGAGTTATCCTGCACATCCCTAATCTATTCTCTTTTCATCCTAGAATACAAGATACAGAAAAATGAAATTCTGTTTATAAATTTTGATTGAATGTTAGTAAGAGCCTCTTAACTATAACAGCAGTTTTTACTGTGGAATCAATTATCTAGAAGAGAGGTAGATTCCCCTTCTCTGGGTATCTTCATGGAAAATAAGCACATTTTCTTCAGGATGCTTCAATTTGGATTCCAATACCACACCAATAGCATAATATAACTTTGCAGTATAACTGTACAATTCTATATTCTTCTTTTCAACTTGTAGTGCTAACTGTCATTGCCACTGGGGAGTCAGTCCTCTCAAATTGGATTATTTTTATTCATCTTAAAAAGCAGGAGAAAGAGCACAGTCTATTTTGAAAGGCAAGAAGGGAAAAATATAGAACAGAAGCAATTACTACATCCGTTTGCCTTGCCCTTCAGGTTTCATACTACCAACTATACCAAATATTAGATAGAATTCTGGGCTCCCTGGCTCAGTTAAATGCAGCTAAGCAAACAAAAACTGTGCACATCCAAAAAATAGCTAGGGTGACCTACAAAATACATCAAAAGCTGTGTCTTTTTACACAGTAGATTTGTTTTAGGCTGAGTTAGGATTGTGCCTGTTCAAAGTTGACCAGATCTGGAAACAGACTCCACAAGATGACTAGAATTATACTTTATTGAGATAAATCTTGGGGGACTTCCGGGGAAGAAACAGCGAACTGAAGATGGCTCTGCTAAAAGCAGAATCGACAAACATGGCAGAATGAAGATCCAGCAAGTAGACCAGCTCTTCATAATTCCTCTCCAGACAAGGAGAGGACTTGAGATCACCCACAAGTGCTCCAGACAGTTGCTCCTTGTGAGGAGACCTCAACACAGCAGTCTCCAGTGGGTTTAGAGCTCTGGGAGACAAGGGAATAGCTATCTTGCTCAACCCACAATCGGCATCTTTAACTGGGTTTGCATACTTCCTTTTCTAATCACTTTCAGAAATTGCTTGTTAATTGTTTTCAGCTATTGGGAACCTTTGGATAGACAAGTTTCACAGCACCAGGTGAGTTTCCTTTAATCGTTAGCAAAGGAAGTTTTAAACACAAGTTTAAGGACTTAAAAAAAAATCTGAAGTAAACCCGAAAGCGCCACGGCGACGCGTGAAAACCCAGAAGCACCGTGGTGGCGGTGGCACACGAAAACCTGGAAGCGCCGCAGCAGCAGCGCTTCTGGATTTTCGCATGCCGCCACAGCAGCACTTCCGGGTTTTCGCACACCACCATTGGTGTGTCGCCAACGTGAAAAGTTTGGAAAGCCCTGGACTAAAGATCAAGATTGTTAAACTTAAAAAGAAGGAATATAAAGTTGGTTTATTTGATCAAAGTAAAAGTAGATATGTTGTTATCTCTGGTAACCCTTAAGCTTAAGGGACTTTTGCTGATCAGGACTGAAATGACGAGGTTTTTAAGGATTTATTTATAGATAAGAAATGGGACATGGGAAGAAGAGTTCATTTGCTGTATTTTAAGAGAAAGTGATAAGTTGCTAAGATTGTTTATACTTATGATGAAGGGGGAAGTCATTTCTTTATGTATTTCTTTTCTTTTTCTTTCCTATATTTTTATTTTTTCTTTCTTTTCTATTTTCTTTTTCTTTTCTGTACCTTCTATTTTTTCTTTTTTCTTTAGTTTGTATTAGTTTTTTATCATTATACTTGTAATTTTTAATAAAATAACTATTTAAAAAAAGACATAAATCTTGCAAGCCTGACTGCATTTTTCCCTTTCTTCCTTCTTATACCCCAGGGAGTCAGAGAGGGGCCAGTCTGAGTCTCTTCTAATGCTTTTCCTGTTCCCCAGGCTCAACCCATTGTTTTTTGCACATCTCGTTGCAACTGTCTCTAAATAGTTTCTCCAAGGTCATCTCCATGGCTCCCTACAGTACCCTGTTTCCAGCCTTGGACTGGTTAATTTTAAAAAAGCACCTTTCTGGCAGCCTAACTGGGAGGGTATCTCTACATGTCTTCACTTCCATGACAGCAACTACTTCTAATCTAATCTGTGGTAGACTCACATAAGCAACTGTGTGGCATTTTGATTATCTGGCAGAGCACAGAATGCTTTTTGCAAAAAATACTGTCTGTGCTGAGCGTTGCATTAAGTCATAAATCATGATTTATAAACCACAGTGCCTGGGCTTACTCATCAACCTATGTCATCATAGGGATAGTTTGGCTCTGGCATAATACAATAGGGGACCCAACTCACACCTTTCTGCACTTCTGGGAATTATCATATGGTGTAACCAACAACATTACATTGGTCAAATGATCACCCTAAGAAGGGCTGCAGAGACAATGACTCTGTTATGAGAGCACAGCGTATTTTATACATTAAAGGCAACCAAATGGAAGCTATCACCCTCAGCCACAAGTTAATAAAGAAGCTGGAATTTAAAGGGGGAACATTTGAATAGCAGCTGGACTACATTTGAGGCTGGGGATCCACTGGAAACAGAACGTCCATTGTGTTCTGTAGTCTAACTGTTTTAAATCCCGTGTCATGCTGCCTATACTTAAAAAAAAAGTCTATCATTTTATTCATATGATTTCCACTATATTTAACGGAACACATCCTCACCACCTTTTAAATTATATGTTAATGCAGTATTTTATGAATAGACATCTTTTGTATTGAGCTTTGGCACCCAGCCATCCCGTTTTAAATAGAGCCATTTGTCAAAAAGCCAGTGATTTTATCACAGTAAAAATTGTGCTATCAGCCACAGCAAGATCTGATAACAAATCAAATGATTTGGATCAGTTAAGATGGGCCTTGAGCAGATATATGCTTCCTGATTCAGATATATAGTCTTTACTTTTTCAAATATGCACCGAGAGAAACCAGTTTTTTTGCTTATTATCTTTTCAGACTATGCTATTATCAAATGCACATCTACTGATCAACATTTAAATCAGTGCTTTCCAAAGTGCCGCCATTGGCGACATACCAATGGCGGCAGCGGCGTCGCACATGTGCACGCGGCGGCGCGGGGGGCGCAGTGGTGGTGGTGTGCATGGCAGCGGCGGCAGCCTCGCTAAAATGCGGAAGTGCTGATGGCACACCGCTGCCATCTTCGCTGCCATGCACACTGCCACCGCCATGTGCGCCCCCGTGCCACTGCTTCGCGACACACTAAACCAGAGCTTTCCAAACTGTGTGTCGCGACACAAAAGTGTGTCGCCACACACAGCGTGGTGTGTCGCCATACCACCCGGAAGCGGCGGCACGCACACGGCGGCTGCCATGCACGCGCTCGCCGCCACATGCCCCCCCGCCGCCACCGTGCGCGCGCGCCGCCGCACGCCCCCCCGCCGCCACCGTGCGCGCGCGCCACCGCACGCCCCCCCGCCATCACCGCTGCCGCCGCTGGCACATCACCAGCGGTGGCACTTTGGAAAGCCCTGCACTAAACTGTCGCGACACACAGTTTGGAAAGCTATGAATTAAATTCTGGCATGGTATATTTTATTTCCTGGTAATAATACATCATTTCAATATATTGTCTATTAACAGAATTCTATGCTTATGACTTGTTCCCATAAATCCAACATCAGCGAACAGCTTTGGGGGAATATTTTATTTATTTATTTATCAAATTCATCACCGCCCAACTCCCCCACGGGGGACTCTGGGCGGTTTACAACAAAATTAAAATCATTAACATACAATTAAATAGATTAAAATACACAGTAAATAACAATTTAAAATATACACTCCAGGACGAATCTAAGGTGCTAGCCATCTCCAGGTATATACCTTCTCCATCTCGCCCCAAGCATGCTGACAAAGCCAGGTTTTGAGTTGTTTTTGAAAGTCCAGGAGCGAGGGGGCCTGTCTGATTCCTGGGGGAAGACTGTTCCAAAGGGCAGGGGCAACAGCAGAGAAATACAAGAATATCAGTCTGCTTATTCTTCTTCTTGCCAGGCCACTATTCCTGCACTGATTAAGTAGCAACCTTTCATCCCACAGTAGCAGAATTTTATTATTTTAGCTAACATTTTAATCCTTATACTGTATGTGAACTTCAGTTTCATTGTACATATACCCCTCATTACTGCATTCAAGCATAAAACCATGGATAAGAATTCTGTGTCTGTGGGAATTGAGGGATAGTTTGAGGAGCTTAAGGTTTTCCTCTCATTCCTATGAGCACTTATTCCATCTTCTTCCCAAAAACATTGTCTGTACAACCTATCTGTATTTGCTCCTTCTTTTCCTCACTTGGTTGTAGCAGTTATTGCTGGGTGGGTCCAATTGAAAGCTGCCACATGGCTTCTTTACAGCAGCTGGCCACCTTCTTTGGAGCAACTCACTTGGCTGGTTGCCTTGCTTGTGTCATGTGCATCAAAATGACTTGTGCATGCCACATAGCTCTTTCACAATCTTGGTGGAGAATCCTCTCAATCACATCACTGAATGATAATGCTGCCAACAGCCTGCTTCTGTCTCGCTTCAATAACTATGTTAATGATTCTGATTGGGTCCTCTAGCCTCTGACAACTTTGAGCAGCGCATTGACAATTATCCTCTTCCTGCTAATAGGGGCAGGGCCAGCTGGCTAGTTGCGATCGCCAACACTGTAGTCAGAGGCTTCACTACCCCAACTAGACATACCATATAATCATTGGAGTAAACGGTAAGAAATCTGCAGGCAACACTGGTGCTACCAAGAGATTCCTCCATCGTGGTAGTGGAAGAATCACACGGAGTAAAAAAGCCAGTGTGAGCCATGAGGCATGCACAGGGCAATTCTTCCATCCCTAGCCAAGTGAGTCACTCTGAAGAAGATGACCAGCTGCCATGAAGATACCATGCAAAGCCATGCTGTTGGGCTAACCCAACAAGACCCACCAAGAGCAAGTGAGAATAAAAGGGAACAAATAGAGATATACTGCACAGAGAACCTAACCCTAATAATATATATTTTACTCATGCACAAAAGCCTGCCTGCAATTTTGCACATGCATAAAGCAGTGTAATATGTTGAGAGCTTGAGGGTGTCACGGGTTCTTTTTTATACCCAAATTTTGATTGCCTCAGGCTCAAAAGGAACCCCTTGAGTCTCTGCGTTAATATATATTCTGTTAGGTTCTTAGGTTGTTGTTTATTCGTTCAGTCGCTTCCGACTCTTCGTGACCTCATGGACCAGCCCACGCCAGACGACCCCTGTCGGCCGTCACCATCCCCAGCTCCCCCATGGTTGAGTCTGTCACCTCCAGAATATCATCCATCCATCTTGCAGGTTCTTAGGACCTTCTATATTTTCACACCAGCCTTCCTTAATAATATCCAAAATCCCTTGAGGCTGTCTCCCATAGAGTAACTCAAAAGGGCTAAATCCTGTGGATGCTTGTGGGATCTCCCTACATGCAAATAATAGAAATGGCAGCCAGGTATCCCAATGTTTTGGGTCTTGGCCTGCATACTTCTTAAGGATACCCTTTAGGGTCTGATTCATCCTCTCAGTCAGACCATCTGCCTGGGGATGATAAGGACTGGCATGTACCCCTTTTATCCCTAAATCAGCGTAGAAATATTTAAACAGCACTGATTGAAAATTAGATGCTTGATCTGTGAGGATCTCCTTTGGTACGCCTACGCTACTAAAGATTTTTACCAGCTCCTCTGCTATCCTTTTGGCTGTTACATTCCTTAATGGGACTGCTTCTGGATATCTTGTTGCACAGTCACAGACTACTAGGATATATTCATTGCCTTTACTGGATCTGGGTAAAGGACCTATAATATCCATGGCTATTTTAGAAAAAGGAATGGGAATCAGAGGCACTCTCTCCAATGGAACTTTATCTTCTTCCCCTTTTGGTTTCACTAATTGACACACAGGGCATGTGCTAGTTCCAATATCACCTTGCGATATTCCTGGGGAACTACTATACTATTGTTCAGTTTGTTCCCTTATATATGGATGGAGCCTAATTCGAAACAGCAACCCTGATTTTTCCTGGAATCTGGGTGTTGTTTCCCTGTTTCCCTCCTGTTCTGCTGCTAACCAACTATGTTTTAAAGTAGGATCTTTCTTTTGCAAGGGCCCTAGGTCAATTTCCCATTTAGGCATGTCTCTCCCTATGGGTTCACCTCAGCCTTTCATAAAGCTTTCTCCTTTCTAGGACATCCCACTTCTCCTATTAAATCAGTGTGACTAGGAAGGAGATTTCAAATAGGAGGGAGGGAGGCAGCACAGGGGCCTGCAATTGTTCCGGCAGCCTGCTCTTCCACAGAGGGAGATTCTCAACCTGGACACTCTTCTCTTTTCAGTCAAGAGAACAGCCCCTCACCAGTTCAGAGGCCATTACTAAAAGACTGAAAACATTTCCACCTTACCTAGCTGAGGTTTAATTTGGATTTAACAATGAAAATAATTCAGTTGCTGAGATTTGTATAACTTCATTCTGTTTTCTTAAATAA
This sequence comes from Charina bottae, assembly GCA_023362775.1. Classification (NCBI taxonomy): domain Eukaryota; kingdom Metazoa; phylum Chordata; class Lepidosauria; order Squamata; family Charinaidae; genus Charina; species Charina bottae. The sequence goes on from JALMGJ010000006.1 coordinate 65,607,319, forward strand.
ATCTTGTTGGAAAAAAACTTCACTTCAGTTGAAGTGGGCTGCCCAAAGCTTGACAAGTAAGAAAAACTAAGGCCAAAGTATGGCTATGTGAAGACCTTTACAAGTATAGACCAACTCTGGTTTCTATTGATCCACCACAGATATGCGGAACAGGGAATAACAAGACTGAGGATCTTGAGGGCTACCAATAATTATTCATCTGCCTTTTGATCAATGTTACAAAACTTTTAAGGATCAAGTTTTGTAACATCAATAAAGCATAATTCTAACCTTTATGTTTCAAAGCTTTAGCAAATAGGTAATAGACATAGTTGCAATTTTATAGTCTTTTCTCAGATTTTCATGTCTTTGGTAGATAACCTTAAGGTGGTTATAATTTTCTTCTTAATCTTACAATCAAACATTTGATGCCTTATGGTTATCAGTATCACTACACCAATATTTACTAGAGTGTGAGAAATTTTTATGACATTAACTTAAATAGACTAAGGTATATTTATCTGAAAAAACTAATTTTTAATTAAACATTTCAATCTTTTTCCAACATGAGAATGGAGTTATAAATATACTGTTCAAATTTCTCTAATTTCCCCATTATCAAATGCATTTAAAGAGAAAGTCCTCAATAATTAGTAGTTTAAATAAAGAGTTTTTATATTCCTGATCCTTACAGGAAAACTGGAACCAAACAACAACAGTTTTTACAATTGGCAGACAATGAAGTATAATTAACCATAAAATTACACTTCACATTGTGAGGTGGGAAACAAATTACAAGTATAATGTTAGTCCTAAAATGGATTTAACACACACACATGCATATAGTAAACATTCAGTTTAAGAGATCAATTAGGGAAAAAAGTGTCCGTTAAATTTGAATATCTGTTAAATGTAGACGTGCATAACTGACATAATTTACCATAATTGCTTAATACATAAATTGATGCAAATTACATAAAAACATCCATTGCGTAGTTATGCAAATGCTGAAGGTTGACTGCTTCAGAAGCAAAAGATTTTGGTTTACAGTGGACTAAAATTTGGTCCGTTTCACCCAGTCTGCTAAACAGTGATCTGTAAAATTATGCTTTTACTGTACATACATACTTATTCATCATGCTATTCCCTTTCGAGGTAAGCAGCATCATGCAAACTGGGGGAAAAAAGTAAGAAACAGTAGGCAAAAAAAGAAAAATTAGAAAAAAAATTTTTAACTATGTTTAGTTCCCATCAACACCGATCACTATATTTCTCTGTACCAGTGCTTTCCAAACTGCCACCGTTGGTGACACACCAACAGCGGCAGTGGCGGCGGTGGCACGCGCAGCACTGCCGCGGGGGGCAGTGTAGGGGCGGCAGCATGCACGGCGGCAGTGGCCTCATATTTTCGCTAAAACACAGAAGCGCTGATGGCGCGCTGCTGCCGTCGCCATGCACACCGCCGCCACGCCCCCGCGCCGCTTCCAGGTTGTGCTGCGACACACTAAAGTGTTGCGACACACAGTTTGGAAAGCTATGCTCTGTACCTTTGTCCTCACAAGCTACCCTTGTTTGCATTACATCCCTATTCCATTTCATACCCTACCTTTTGTTATTTAAACTTCTCACATCTTTTTTTCAGGATCTCATAACCTCTATGCAGCCATAGCTTCCTTGGTCTTCTCCTCCCTCTTAATCAATCCACTCTTCGTTCAATATTATAATTCAATATTTATTCATTCTGTCTATATGACCAACCCACCTCAATATACTTTTTTCCCCTTTACTGGTCACTCACCTTTCTATTCAGTCCAAAATCTTTCCGTACTCTGCATCACCTTTGCTCTCATTCTGGCTCACATCCCTGAAAAAACAGGTGTAGCTTCTAGCCATCAGAAGTTTGCCTAACTTTTTTTAAAGATTAAAAAAAATGAGTAGCTATTATCTACACACTCCTAGATAAACAGATACGCATTAAGATACTTAAAGTGTAAAATATAAAAAAACTTGAGTGTCTAAGCTACTTTGTCCCCAGGTTACTAGTAATGAGCAGAATCATGGCAAGTTATGTGCTTTGCTAGATGGTGCAAAAAGATAGAAGGAAAGTATCAATGAAGTTCCCAAAGGAAAATACTATGTTAAGAGGCCTAAACGCCATTTGGTACATCTGAACTTCAAGATCCATAATGGTTAATTAGAACATTAAGTGGAAATGCACCTTCTGTCAATGCCTGAATTTGTGGAGCTAGTTATGATGAAAGCAGTAGAAGGGCCAAATGTTTCCATCAGATAGCTTATAGATTGGCAAAGAAGTCAGAGCTGGAGTAGAAGCTGGAAAAGTTTGGGTCAAAATCATAGCTACTGTGGTCGTTGATCATTTCTTAGTTGGAAAAAAGAGGGGTTGAGGGTTCTTGTTTTTATGGACCATTGTTTCCACTTCTGGGGAAACATTGGTAGAGGAACATGGTAGAAGGGAAGCTCTTATGATGCAGCTGAGAGTTGGGATATTAGAGCAACCGTGATTAATGGTGTACCTCCCAGAAGCTGTACTAAATGGGTCATGGTCAGAGCTGGACATGAGCAAATAGTGCCAGAGCTTAATGCACATGGTGTTACAGCCTCTTCCTAATGCAGGGCACATAGTTTAAATGATCAGTTCCTGAGGTTTTGCTTCGGGAATTTCTAACACTGACAGCCTTCACAGATGTTCAACTTTTACAGGTAGTCCTCATTTAGCGACTGCCTCATTTAGCAACTTTTCGCAGTTACAACAGTGGTGAAAAAGTAAGTTTACGACCAATCCTCCCATTTACAACCTCCACAGGTCTGTAAAGCAAAGGAAAGCTGAAGTAAGATCATAAGCACAGTCACAGTTTCCTTAGCAACCACTTTGCTTAACAACCGAATTGCTGGTCCCAATTGTGGTCACTAAATGAGGACTACCTCTATATTTATAATTAAGTTCAAATATCATTCTTCAAATGGAGTATCTATCAACTTTAAGTACATTACTATGTATTATATATTTGGAAGATAGACTAGAAACATACTTTAAACCTCCACAGGCAGGCACAACTGTACAAAAAAAAACAAACAGGTGGAGCTTTTTCCTTTACGAAAGGCATTCAGTGATGAAAGACTATTGCTGTCAATATTCATTTTGAAAGATATAATGCATATTTTATATCCCCAAAAGCAGCCATTTTTATGATGCTGAGAAGCAGCCTTGGTATCCTGCCACAAGGCCTTTGAATCCATAATTCAAAAATTAATGAAGGGATCGGGGATAGAATCAGCTCCAGCTGGGCATTCAACAGAGCAACAAGCAAAAAGACAGATAATTGCCACGTTTTGCCTAAAGAAGCATAAAACAAATCTGATTTGCCTCTTCCCCCACCCACCCCCAAGCCCTAGAAAGTCACGAGGATCATTATGATACTGTATATGACAGATTCAAATGGCAGATTCTATTATGGAATCAAGATTCTTCATGCTATCTGCCAATTAAACTTTTTTCCGAGAACGCAGTATTGCTAAATCTCTCTATTGCCATGTCTCTCAATCCTAACATTTTACTATGATGAACTGGTTTTAGAATGATGTTCTTTATGTACAAATTTAATTGGGGCACATATTACTCAAACATGCAAATGCATTTCTGTGAACAGGATTTAGGAGAAAGGTATTAATTTTGGTTTTAATCTTCAGCAGGGACCATCATGACTTTAAATATTTCACACTTGGGAAAAACACAAAAGCATTTTTTTAATATTTCAGCAGATGAGCCACAGATGAGTTGTTTGGATCTGCAGGACCAATTTAATCCCAGAATTCTGTTCTGCAATATTACCTATATACTCTGCTATTCTCCCACTACAGCTGTTAGGATTGCTAGACAGTTTCTATCATAAATAATTCTGAGAATATTTGCATAGTAAATGGTTCAACCTGGAGCAGAGCAGGAAAGGATGTGTGGTATGATTTTGTGTGTGTAATGTATTTATGTATAAATGTATATGGAATGCTTTGGTAACATTAGAGGGATGTGAATGTGCACATATATTTTTGTATGCAGACAATACTGTGTCCTAGGCTAACAAGCCAAATGATTTGCAGTGAATATTAAATATACTGTATGATGCAACAAGTAGAGATCTGAAAAATCAATGTATCAAAAACCAGGTTAGTTGTGTTCAAAAAGGAAAACAGAGCAAACAATTGCAAGTTACAAATAAATGGAGTAAAAATTACAGCACTTTGATGAAGTTGTTTACAAAAGATTGCAAACTGGAGAAATTTTAGGATGGGCAAATGTATGTAGAAAGGTAGTGGGTAGTAAGTGAGCTGTTGCTAAAAAATAAAATGTTTGTCAAAAGAAGCAAAAACAGCTATGTATAAGAGTATGCTTCTGTCCATTTGTTACACAAATGTGAGTGTTGGGTATGGCAGAAAAAATATAAAAGTAAATTAAATGTAGGGGGAGTAGGGTCCTTAATGTGTGCCACAAAATAAGAAGATATAGGCTTAAGAATGAACGGATGATAAATTAATGTAGACTGAATACAAGAGTGTATGCCCAGTATGAAAGAATGGTGATTTGCTCATATAAAGAGGATTTTAGTCCAGCACCTCAATCACTACACCAAGAGAGCCAGTTTGGTGTAGTGGTTAAATCACAAGGTTATAGACCAGGAGGCCATGAGTTCTAGTCCCACATTAAGCACGAAGCCAGCTGAGTGACTTTGGGCCAGTCACTCTCTCTCAGCCCTAGGAAGGAGGCAATGGCAAACAATTTCTGAAAATGCTGCCATGAAAACTGCAGGGACTAGTCCAGACAGTCGCCAGGAGTCAAGACTGACTCAAAGGAACACACATGCACGCACACAAAAGAGAACGAATGAGGATCAAATAGCAAACCAAATGAATGAAGGCACAGTAAATGAGGCAGAGAGGAAGGGGAACACAGAGAAACATCATAAAACGTCTGCAAGGAAACAACAAGGCTCAGAGAGCACCAAGGACTCCACAACACAGAGAAAGTTGTGGTTGGACAGAGTTGATGAGATCCTGACAATGAGAAAGAAACAAGACATCTAAAAACAAAAAGCAATGTATGATCAGAGTATGGACATGATAGAAACAAGGATGCTTCACAAGAATAGAAAAGTATTGGGAGGAATAGTAAATGGTGAATAATTTTGTTCCATTTTCTTTTCCTTATCCTTATTTCAAGTCTTTTTAACTTCTTTCATTTACTATTTCTTAATCCTTTTCCATGCTTTGCATAATGTTGCTTACTACAGAGGGGAATAATGTGATAAGCAGGTGTGTTAACATTTGCCAATGATCAGGACACAAAACGGACACAGAAGCCAGAATTATTTATTATAGCAAATTGTAGTAAACTTGGACACCATAATACTACACAGAATTACTGAAATAATTTAAGAAACTGTAGAAACCTACCTATGATATAGACCAATAAATTACTGGAACTTGCTCCTTATGATGAATGTCAGTTTTAAAGAAATCAAATCTGAATTAAACTTAGTGGGCCTAAAAACTATGTTCATGCATTACATAAAACCATAATGCAGGTTGTTTGTTTTTTACTTGGTGTTGTGCTTAAAACAAGCATGCACCTGGAGCATAGATTAACTTAATTAAGAGGAGGGGAAGATTGGGATTCAGGAGACATTTCTTCTCCCCACAGTAACAGTTTGTTGCAATTTCCATGCCCTTTACTTATGCAAAACCAAGGAAAAGTAAAACAAGTCTCTATATGTGAATCCCTTCATCTGGGAAAAGATCATGCTTAATTGGTGCCAAACACCTTTGTCTCTTCCGGACACAAACAAATCCTCTAATCTGTTAAGGTTTTTCTATGTAGAATTCATGCGAATGGATTCCTTCACTAGCTCGTAAAGCTAGTATTTTTCCATTCAATGCTCCCATAACAAAAAGCACGTAAACACCAGGTGCGTGGCCTTGCCATAGCCAAAACAAAGCGATATCAGCCCTGTCCCATGGGAACAGTGTCCCGTAGGGAAGACAATGTGCAACACTGCCATCTCATGGCAGTTTATAGTAAGTACAACTGTTACTACATTGTTAAGCTGAAAAATGGCCTGGCCCACATTTAAGCCAATCAGAATGCTGAAACATGTGAATAATTCAGCTATGAACTATGGGTACTCACTCACTCACTCACTCATTCTATGCTTCTGTTTGACTGTTATCTACATGTTGCCATGTACTTTGTTTCTGAACTGTAACTACGCCTGGTCTTTGCATAGACCATGATTTTTCTTTCCTCACATCTGTTGATGGAACTCTGCATATGCTTTGTTTTTTTCCTTTTTGCAATAATGCACTATACATCCATTATTGCCTTATGCTACCAATAAAGATATTGTTAGCCTTAAAACACGTTGTTTGGATTAATCTGCGCCTGGAACCCCAAAAGCCAGCAACACCCCACAGGTTATGGAATGCCCAGTCTGGATGGTCTGCTGTTCGCTGTGCTGGATCTGGCTGTAACAAGGGGGTTTGTTTTTGAGGCTGCATTTTGGAGTAAACGTGTTTTTCTTTGAGTGGTCAGCATGGCTGCTGCAGGGCTAACTAGTCTGCCTTTTGAGCGTTTGAATGGCACAAACTATCGGACCTGGTGTGTGAAGATCAAGTCTTTCTTCCTAAAAGAAGGTTTGTGGAAGTATGTGAAAGACGCACCTGCAGCTGGTCCCGTTACTGATGAAGTGCAATTGTGTTTGGATCGTGCTTATGGCAATTTGATTCTGGGACTGGAATGATCGCAGCTACTGCATATCAGCAATCTAGACACTGCACATGCATGTTGGGAGGCTCTCAAAGCCCTTTATTCCAAGCAAACCTCTGCTGCCATTGTTGGTCTATCACGTCAGCTTTACAACCTGAAGCTGCCCGGTGGAAATGTGATGACCCACCTCCATAAACTCAAGACTTTGTTTCTTGAACTTGAGGAGCGGGATGTTGTGGTCCCTGATACCCAGAGAGCTTGTGTCATCCTGTCAAGCTTGGACAAGAGCTTTGACATGCTCATCGAGGCAACTCAGACGTTGAGGCCCCAAGACCTTACTGTGGATTATCTTACAAATCGGCTGCAAGAAATCCAGCAAGCTCGTGACCTGGAGAAGATGCAGGGTAAGCCATCTGTTGCTGTTCCTGAGGCTTCTGCACAGCGTTTTCCAGCTGGAACAGAGGCTGCGTGTGCTGTAAGAAGATGCTACCGGTGCAACTCGAGTCAACACTTCATGAAAAATTGTCCCCAGCCACCTCGCCCAGCCGGTAGTGCCAGTAGAAAGAGGTTCGTGCGAAAGAAGGGGAAACAACCGCCTAGACAACGTACCCAAGTGTCTGCTTTGCTCACGGCTGTGAGTAAACGATCTCCAGAGACTTGGCTCTTGGACTCGGTTTGTAGCCAAATCATTGTAAACAATGAACAGTTGCTGTTAACAAAAAGCGAGCCTAAAATCCAACAAGTTGCTCTAGCTGATGGATCCATGGCTGATGTGTCTTTTCAGGGTGAAGTATACATTCCTTGTTTGGGGATAAGTGTACAAAATGTGTTGTGTGTTCCTACACTTGATTTTTCCCTCCTTAGCGTTCCAGCCCTGGTGAAATCTGGATATACTGTTGTGTTCAAGGGTACTGGATGTTCTATTGAAAAAGATGAAATTGAATGTGCTAGGGGGAGGTTAGTGAATCAGTTGTATGAAATGCTTCCTAAACATGGGATTGTGTCAGGAAATTGTATTTCCAATGTTCCCCCACATAACAAATGCATTCACTATTATCACAGAGTTCTGGGACATCCCGGGTGGGGAAGTTTGTCCCAAATGGCCAAGGTGTATCCTGAGCTAGGATCTAAAAAGTGTGATGACTTTCTTGATTGTACTGTGTGCAAACAATCTGAAATTAAGGCTGCGCCTGTTGCTAGGAAAAGTGACAGGGTGTCAACTAGGCCTTTTCAGTTGGTTCATGGAGACTTAGCCGGCCCCAATGCTCCTAGTGAAGGGGGGGGGGGCACGTTTCATGTTTCTTCTGGTGGATGACCATACTCGCTTTATGTTTTGTTATTTGCTCAAATCTAAAGCGGAAGCCTTTGCTCGCTTTAAGGAGTTTGTTGCAATGGTGGAGAGAAACTATGGTTATCAAGTAGGTCAGTTTCAATCGGATTGTGGAGGAGAGTTCCTAAGTCATGAGTTCCAGAATTGGCTTCATAGGAAAGGAATCTCCCATAGACTTGCCAATGTTGGTGTTCCTGCTGAGAATGGAATAGCTGAGAGGAAGATTGGTGTTGTTAATACCATTAGAAATAGCCTGATGTTAGATGCCCAGGTGCCAGCCCGTTTCTGGGGAGAGGCTACCATGACTGCAGTGTATCTAACCAACAGGGTGTGGAATTCAGCTGTAAATGAAGTTCCTTACTTCCTTTTGTTTGGCAAGCGCCCTTCGCTGAAGCATCTGCATGTTTTTGGAACATTTGCATATGTTCACATTCCTAAGTCTCAGCGAAGGAAGAACCAGCCAAAAGCACAACGCTTAAGGTTTGTTGGTTATTCCTCAAGATCTAAGGGGTACCATTTTTCTGCAGGCTATGGTCGTGTGGTAGTCTCCAGAAGTGCTAATTTTGAGCACCCTACTGGTTGGGATAGGTTGAATGCTAGTTCAGAGGTATTGTTGCAATCTAGTGTACAGCCAACTGTCCATGCTCCTGTGGCTGGACAACCACCAGTCCAGCTGCCTTCTGGTTCCCCGTCTCCTAGTGTGGTGAGAAGGTCCTCTCAGGTGAAGGAAGAGGAAATTTCACCTGAGCAGGTTCAGGACCTGAAGCGGGAATCAGGTAGTGAAAAGACAGAGGACAGTGATGAGGAAGAGGCAGTGGTCATTCCTCGTAGGTCTGCATGTTCCACAAAGGGTGTAAAGCCTGACAGGTTTGTGATTCAGCAGGTGAGAGTGTGTCAGATTACCTGTGAACCTCAGTCTTTCCAGGAGATGTTGCTTCTGCCTGTTGAAGAGCAGGAGAAGTGGAACACAGCGATGGATAAGGAGTTTGAGGCATTAGTGAGTCAAAAGGTGTTTGAAGTCACTGACTTGCCCCCATCCCAGAAAGCTGTTGGTTCCAGATGGGTTTTCGAAACAAGCTTCTTCCTGATAATGCAGTGCAGTACAAAGCCAGGCTTGTTGCTCAGGGGTTTTCACAAGAGAGGTTTTTGAACTATGATCTCACATATGCACCCACAGCTAGACCAGAGTCTTTACGTATGGTACTTTCTCTGGCTGCACAGCGTGAACTTGTTGTCCATCATTTTGATGTTGACACAGCATATTTGAATGCAGAGCTTCCTGAGACAGTGTACATGAAGCAGGCTCCTGGCTATGCTTGTGACAATTCCCAGAAAGTGTACAGACTACGCAAGGCGCTTTATGGATTAAAGCAGGCTGGTCGCTGTTGGCATCAGTGCTTAGATTCAGCTTTGACAGAGCTAAAGTTTAAAAAGTCAGTTGCTGATCCTTGTGTGTACATAAGAGGTTCTGGAAGTAGCTACACAGTGTTGCTAACGTATGTTGATGATTTTTGCCTAGCAACTGGTTCTTTGCACCTTGTACAAGAGTTTGCAACACAATTAAGACAGTACTTTCAGTTAAAAGACCTAGGTGAACTGAAATACTATCTAGGTGTTGAAGTCACTAGAGCTCAGAGTGGTGAATTCTATCTGAGTCAGAAGAGAAAAATTGATCAATTGTTGAGTCAACTTGAAATGTCAAATGCAAAACCTACCAGAACACCAATGACTCTTGATTTCCTAAAGGGTGACACATGTGAGGAACCTTGTCCTCAACCTGAATTGTATCACTCTGCTGTAGGAAGCTTGCTACACTTAACACAATGGACACGCCCTGACTTAGCTTACTCAGTTGGAGTACTCAGTCGTAAGGTTGCCAAACCGTCTATGCGAGATTGGCAAGGGTTAAAAAGGGTCCTACGTTACCTTAAAGGCACGGCTGATTTTTGTCTTAAAGTATCAGCTACTAAAGCTGAAATGCCTGTGATCTATGTTGACAGCTCTTTTGCAGAAGAGGGAGACAGAAAATCTGTGAGCGGTTTTCTTTGCTTGTTTGCCAATACAGCTGTTGCTTGGCGGGCGAGAAAACAAAATGCAATTGCCGTGTCAACTTGTGAGGCAGAATATAATGCCCTCAGTGAGGCAGTAAATCAGCTACACTGGTGTAAACAACTATTTGAAGATCTTGCCGTAGATATAACCTCACCATTCACAGTGTATGAAGACTCACAATCATGCATTGAGCTTGCTCTCTCTGAGAATGTAAGAGGCCGGACAAAATATGTTGATGTGAAGTTCAAAAATGTAAGACATGCAATTCAGGAAGGATTTATCCAGTTAGAATATTGTCCTTCTGAACTGAATGTGGCAGATGTATTCACAAAAGCTCTACCTTTTGAAAAACATGCTGCCATGGTTAAAAGATTGGGACTAGAGCGAATGTGTTTGAAATAAAATCATTTGTGTCTCTGTGTGCTTGTAAAATGACAGTTTTCACTCCCCAAAACTGTTCCGGAAAACCATTCGGAAGGGGTGTTAAGGTTTTTCTATGTAGAATTCATGCGAATGGATTCCTTCACTAGCTCGTAAAGCTAGTATTTTTCCATTCAATGCTCCCATAACAAAAAGCACGTAAACACCAGGTGCGTGGCCTTGCCATAGCCAAAACAAAGCGATATCAGCCCTGTCCCATGGGAACAGTGTCCCGTAGGGAAGACAATGTGCAACACTGCCATCCCATGGCAGTTTATAGTAAGTACAACTGTTACTACATTGTTAAGCTGAAAAATGGCCTGGCCCACATTTAAGCCAATCAAAATGCTGAAACATGTGAATAATTCAGCTATGAACTATGGGTACTCACTCACTCACTCACTCATTCTATGCTTCTGTTTGACTGCTATCTACATGTTGCCATGTACTTTGTTTCTGAACTGTAACTATGCCTGGTCTTTGCATAGACCATGATTTTTCTTTCCTCACATCTGTTGATGGAACTCTGCGTATGCTTTGTTTTTTTCCTTTTTGCAATAATGCACTATACATCCATTATTGCCTTATGCTACCAATAAAGATATTGTTAGCCTTAAAACACGTTGTTTGGATTAATCTGCGCCTGGAACCCCAAAAGCCAGCAACACCCCACATAATCGTCAAAATTGTGTTGCTAATCCTGCATTCGAGGGAATGATATTAAAGGCAAAACTGAAGTACTTTGGCCACATAATGCGAAGACAGGATACCCTGGAGAAGAAGCTGATGCTAGGGAAGGTGGAAGGCAAAAGGAAGAGGGGCCGACCAAGGGCAAGATGGATGGATGATATTCTGGAGGTGACGGACTTGACTGTGGGGGATCTGGGGGTGGCCACGGCCGACAGGAAGCTCTGGTGTGGGCTGGTCCATGAAGTCACGAAGAGTCGGAAGCGACTGAACGAATAAACAACAAATCCTGCATTCTCCAAGTTACACCCGCTCCTTATGAAAGTGTCCCACAAGGGAGGGCAGAAAGACTGTTGGCTTTTCTACTCATGCAATCACTAGAAAGGAGAGGCTACAGATCACAGCAACTAAGGAGTTGCCCAAAAACAAAAGGAGAAAGAGTATCATTATTTTGGTTATTGACCAGCATAACCACACAACACCATACCACGTCACACAACACAACATTCAAAAATAAAATAACAGCCATCCTGCTGTGATAGTAATCTAATCTCTCTTTTTTTTAATCTGTTCAATCATATCCAATTCTCAGAGACTGCCTGGACAAGTCCCTGCAGTTTTCTTGGCAAGGTTTTTCAGAAGTGGTTGCCATTGCCTCCTTCCTAGGGCTGAGAGAAAGTGACTGGCCCAAGGTCACCCAGCTGGCTTTGTGCCTAAGGCGGGACTTGAATCTATATAATACTGAAAAAAGGCTAAAAATTAAATCACTTATACAGACTACAAAATTATGATGGCAATGCCCATTAAGATTTTCAGATTAATCTTTTAAAGACAACAGTACAGCATTACGTAATTTGGGTAAAACTATGGGATAACATCTATGGGATAGATAAAAATAGCTTATATGAAATGTAAAATCACTGTATCACTAAAATCTACATGTAAAACTATATTTAATAATAATATTGTAACTATAAGAACTATAGAAGTATGGTGTAAAATAAAATGATATATAAAGAATGACAGTAACATAAAAGGCTCAAAGGCTCAAAATGACCAATGATATGCAAATTTAGAGACACAGTCTTTGTCAGTCTGATAGCTCTAAAAAAAAAGAGAATGAGTTCATGCCTTATGTAACAGGGAAAAAAATCAATGTTACTCAAAGAGAAAGCTTTGATAATTTGGTAGAGACCAAAGATATCACATCATTTTTAGACCAATTAATATTATATCCATAAAAGTATAACTCTACAACAGTCTGAAGAACTCACCTCTCTTTCTATATTCAAACAAGCATTTGGACTGCATATATTACTTTAAATGTTTACTTAACAGGGGGGAAATTAGGAATTAAATTAACTTAATTGTATAACATGACACAAATATTCTGTATATGTAAGGCTAGTTTTTATTAAGACAGGATAATTAATTTTTTGTGCTTTTTTCTTTTTACACTTTTTGTTGCTTTTTTCCTTTTTTTCTCTTTGCATATAAAACAACACTATTTAAAAAGGGAAAGCTTTGAATTATGTTCCAAAACTTGCTGAGAATCTGATCCCTACAGACCAAATCGTCTCCTAATTATGCAGCTTATATTAACAATATAGTTACTTGCAACATTCTTCAAATACCTTCTATAAGCCAGACAATAGTTTCTTTCCTGTTTTACAACTTTTATCTATGAACTTCCTAGTATTTTTTTTAATGTGGTTGCACATTCCTGTAGGATGCACTAACAATTTGAATTCTGTTCTTGATTCACGAAAGCAGTTCCTCCTGTCACCACACTTAATATTTGCAACAGAATTGCTATTACTGAAAAGTTGATTTTAAAAAAAATAACTAATGAAAAAAGGAGAGCCAGTTTGGTGTAGTGGTTAGGGCACCAAGCTAGAATCCGGGAGACTGGGAATTCTAGTCCCACCTTAGGCACAAAGCCAGCTGGGTGACCTTGGGCCAGTCACTCTCTCTCAGCCCTAGGAAGAAGGAAATGGGAAACCACTTCTGAAATCTTGCCAACAAAACTTCAGGGACATATCCAGGCAGCTGACAGGAGTCAACACTGACTCGAAGGCGCCAAAATAAAAATGAAAATGAAAAAAGGCATTAAATTGGGATTTAGGACATCTCAAAATCCATCTTTCAAGCTGTCAGTCAAAACCGTTGATACAATTTCTGCAGACATCATAAGAATAATTTGTTTCTGCTTCCTAAATCCCTGTCTCTTTTCTTTGAGGAGGAACAAATACCACGAAGGAAGCCAGGTTTGCTCGACAAAAAGTTCTATATGCCAGTTTTATATAAAGTCAGTGTAAACATTTAATTAAAAAAAGATTGACTTGGCACAGTTTTGTAAATGAGAAGATACTGTGCCATGAAGTTAAGCTTCCTGGGAACAGAATTCAGGGGCTGTGCATTGGCCAACTGCATCTGGCTTGTAAGAGAGTAGCATCTTGACTGTTCTGGTTCTTACAGCTATGGAACTGGGCACTGTAGTACGAACTGCACAAATGTAGCACAGTATTCAACCCTTGAATAACACTTGCTAAAACAGAAGTGTTTTGAATAAAATGGACACTTTTTGGAAATACATGTAATACTAAAAACTTTAAGCAAAACTTTCCAATGCAGATTTCAAATTTCTTCCTCTAATCAGCAGCTATAAACAAGCTATTAGCATCCGTCTATTCTTCATTGCACATAAAGTATTTTTCCCCCAGGCTGCACCCGCTTTGAATTTACAAACTAAAATGGAACCAAAACATTCACAGACATGAAGATCAGGAGAAAGTTACCACTGACATCCAAATAGTGTTGTTTTAGCTGTGTGTTCCTCAAGTGATCAAAGTTAGCAACGTTATTCCAACAGCACACAAAATTAATACGTGATTTGACACTGGCCAAAAGTCTTTCCAAAGATTCAATTTCTCTCTTGGAATCAAGGCTTTTCTGAAATAGCTGGAAACAAAAGGCAACAATATTGTCATGTATGTGCTAGAATGTTTTGCATTTGGTGATAATAGTAACTGATCTATCAAGACTTTCCCCAATGACAGGCAGGAAAGATTAAAGGTCCCATAATCCCCAACTAGTCTGCCACTTGGCTGAGGTATGGGAGTTGCAATCCAGCAGACTTGAAGGACATCAGAAAGGATAGGGAAACTGCAGTTTGTGGAACACCTTTTGGGGAGTCCACAGAAACTGTGCTGATTTTCAGTAGCAATCTGACACAAAACAAAGGCTATTCACCATTGTTTGAGTTTAAAAAATTAAAAGTTTATTGTATAACCATATTTTAGGCTTAACACACCAAAAAAATTAACTCCCCCAAAATATAATCCCCAAGAAACCTCATCCTTGTCCATTTGCATGATTCTACTGCATTATAGGGGCGTGGTGGCTCAGCAGGTAAGATGCTAGGCTTGTCGATCGGAAGATCGCAATTTCAAATCCCTAGCCCTGCGTGCGGAGTGAGCTCCCGCACTAGCTCCAGCTCTTGCCAACCTAGCAATTTGAAAGCATGCAAATGCAAGTAGATTAATAGGTACCATTTCAGTGGGTAGGTAACAGCATTCCGTGCGCATCATGCGGCCACATGACCATGGAAGCGTCTTCGGACAATGCTGGCACTTCGGCTAACAAACGGAGATGAGCACCAGCCCCTAGAGTCAGACACGACTGCACAAATGTGCGGGGGGAACCTTTACCTTACTGCATTATTGTCCTGTTGACTGCCACTGCCTTGCACTCAAAGTAGTAATTTTTTAAGAATTGCAACTCCATAGCCATCAAAAGTTTGCCTGCTCCTGATCTATGAGTTTACTACCAAACTTTAAATTCTACATCCTTGCCTAGCTCCTGTGGGAAAATATAGCAGTCATACCAACAATTCATGTCTTGCTCTATAAGGACATGAAGAGGGCAGAGACTCGCAGTAACTTCCTGAAGAGAGAACTCTGTGAGATCAGTTCCTTCTTCCTGTTCTTCCCTCTCTTTCCACCATGCTCTCGAGTTGAAAGGACACGTTTGTCTGAGCTGTCCTAGCCCAGACAGAATGCTTAAGTCTATATATTCTATTTTTGTAACTTAGTATGTTTTAAACCTGCCTTGACTCTACTACTGCAACTGCTGTTTTTGAGACCTAAATGATGTGAGTAAACATTACTTTTATTTCTTCACAAAACTGTGTGATTGTTGTTTTAAGAGGGACAAAAAGGGGTAATGCCAGGATAATCCAGTCTGCCTCACAGCATCCTGGATTATTGTTTTCTAGAAGGTTAAACCAACCTTGTCTCAGTTTCCAACTTTTTATGCTGCCGGGGATGATGCTCTGCTAATCTCACTTACGTGAGAAAGGAAGGATAATATCCAAACAATATATCTTCTCCTAGTATTTAATCTCATCCCCAACAGCTCCAACCCTCTTGCTTTGAAGACTTAATAGCACAGCTTAAGTTCAAAACCTGAATATGTATACAGACAATCTAATTCTTATTCCAAATATTCTAGCAGCTGTTCAGGACCACCTCCCACAACTAGAATTGACCCATCCAATATGAACATCCCAGTAAAAATTGCTTGTAATTCCCCACTATTGCAATGTTAGGGGACTGAGGCTGGGGGAAGGTGCTTCTCCATGAGGGCCCTTGTGTTGTGGAACAATCTTCCCTGGGATATTAGGTTAGCGGTGATACCTTTGGCCTTCTGGAAGCAAGTTAAAACAGAGTTCTTCCAGAGGGCTTTTCAGGTTAGTGAATAATGCCACAGGAATTTTTGAACTAGTTCCAGTTTTAAAGTTGCATTGTTATTATTTTAATTGTTTTATTATATTTTAATTATTACTGTATCAGAGACATTTTATGTTGGTATACCGCTGAGAGATGCACAATTATGGCAGGATAAAAATTCAATTAAAAATAATAGCTTACCTCTAATTTGATCTAGACTATCTTCCATCTTGACCTGTGCTGTTGTTACTCCAATCTATGACTGCACTCTATCACTGATTTAACTTTTCTTTCCAAACAAATTCTGTTTCAGACAGCGGGACTCCCAACTTTGGAGAAACTATGGGTTTGTGATGCCTCTGGAAATATAGAAATAAAACCCACTGCCATCTGCAGTTCACTTAGACTACAACAGAACTGAATAGAACCTTATTGGAACTTACTTCCTGGCCATCAGTACATTTCTCTCCACAGGTTTTTTCGTAAATCTAATTGGTTAGGATGTCAAAAGGCACATGTTTTGATGCATCTTTTAGAAACATTTAATTGCTGCATAATCCGCAAGACAGATGCGAATGAGATCATCATGTGAAGCAAGCATGAAGAATTGAACCACCATGCGGAGGCTTCCAACTGGCCCTTCTAATGACTATGATATCCCAGGACACCCAGTTAAGGATTTATCCACTATAAAAAACCCTAATAGATTAAAAATCCTGTAAAGGCCATCATTCTACAAAGGCACTATGAGGCGATATGATATGAAAGACAAGAACAATAGATTTTCTCAAAGTTTTAACCATCTTCCTTAGCACACAAAAATTTAGCAGGATGCCTGATTTCTGGAATGAAAGACTGTTGCATATTCCCAATCTAGGCTGGAAGCAATGCATCACATAACTGCTATGGAATTGCTTAATTTTCACAATTGGAGGAAGGGAAAATAAAATGTCTGAGCTGTAAACCCCCACAAGTGAGGGATCTTGTATAGAATACTTCTCCATGTTTTATTTTAAAACTCTGTACATGGACAAATAGTATGTAAGGAAGAAGAGGGTCTCGCTAAGCCATCTTCGCTATATGGTGTCATTCAGATGATTTAGATAATGGCTGGATTCAAGTACCACACAAAGCCATGGTTTGTTTAACAAAGCAAATCACATGATGATTCAGTGCAACATGTGAACCCATTTGGTAACCTCTTGGGGCTGGTTAACCAGAGATTAAGAGAGCAGAAACCTGACACCCCCAAAGGGCACCAGGGCGGGAAAAGCTGGGGTGGCATTTCCATGGAACAATCCATCATAGGACTAGGCTGATAGTTGCTTCCATCTTCTAGTGAAAAATAGCCTCCTATACAATAAAATAGCTGATTCATACAACAAACAACTGGGAATTGAAATCCATACACATCTCAGATAGGGGTTGGGGAAGGGGACTGATGTCACCTATTGGGGTCTCGGGGGTATCCCTTCTCTGATATTCCAGAAGGCACTGAAGATCTGGCTATTCTCCCAGGCCCTGTGACAGGGTAGTGGGTGAGCTCTTGTAACATTTTTATGTTGTTTCATGTGTTTTTCTGCAAGCATATCATCTCTTTATTTTATTGTCCTGACCTTTTATTATGTAAATCACCCAGAGTTGGTCATAGTCAGGGGTTCCATTTTATGTTTTAAGTCTATGTAGTAAATTAATGCTCTGGATTCTGTCAGGCCTCAGAAATAACAACCTACCTACACGTCATTAATTTCCCAATAGAAGCTAAATGCAGTGTCCATTAACAGAAATAGACCACCTTAAATTCTATTGTAGATTTGTTCGTTAATTCATTGAATTTCTTTCCCTTTAAATTAGGCATGATATAATATTGTCCAGCCCAAAGGAGGAGATCCAAATGTACCTAAGAGGAGGAGAAATAATCGTTTGTCACGACAGATAAATTTTCAAATTAACTTGATCTTTTGTTTGCAAGCTGCTTCCCAAATGAAACCAGAAATAATCAGAAGCAGGAATCAAGCCAGTTGAAATGTAAGCTATTTAACTAAAGCATACCACTAGTCCAATGCTCTGTGGCAACTGCTACTTCAAAATTCCATTTTACTTGGTAGACCTGTTACCTCACAATTATGAGCAGAGCTGACCTCATTTGGCATCTGAGGGAAGAAAAGTGAATTAATATTCATTGCATTTAGAAACAATTAAAGTTCATTAGCAAAAACTAGCTCATAAAATTAGCTCATAAAATTAAGTGTTGTAGCCCCACAGAAGGCATTTGGTAAGCTTTTACCAATACAAATAGAAAAAGTATTCTTTCAAAGACGTCTTTATTTTGGCTGATGCAAGGCTTTCACTTCAATACCTACCATTT
Organism: Charina bottae; assembly: GCA_023362775.1. Taxonomy (NCBI): domain Eukaryota; kingdom Metazoa; phylum Chordata; class Lepidosauria; order Squamata; family Charinaidae; genus Charina; species Charina bottae. The sequence goes on from JALMGJ010000006.1 coordinate 65,625,660, forward strand.
AATCATATAAGAAAGCTTTTAGCAAGAACCAACCAAACAGAGGTCCACAGAGGCAGTCAACAAATTGCAAGATGGTGGTCATCACCTGAACTTTGAAGGGCTGTTGTTTACCTTTCTGCTAAGCTGCCTAAAGCTACCATTAACTGGACTGGATGAGCCCTAAATGAACACAAAGCATTAGAGTCTCTTTGTGGCCATCTGCAATGGTATGTGGGAATGACGGTGAGACAGGAGGACGAGCTGCAAACTAGACAATGTCATGCAAAAGGTATCTCAGCCCACAGAAACAGAGTGTATTTATCCTCTCTGTTTTACCATCAGGTTGAGGCTGATGGGCAAAGGAGAAATTGAACTTAACATCTAACAGCACAGACCCTCCCACAAAATGGCCATGAATTGTGGGCCTTTGTTGAAAAGATTATTAGGCAGATCACAGGGCCAAAAAATGCTGAATAAGCAGATAGGATCTGAGAAACCATGGGCCACAGACCTTGGCCTGGAAAACACCCTGCTCTAGTGTTTCCCATAGTGCAACGCTGCTAGAACTCCACTGAACCAAAAATTATGCTTGAACCAAGGAGTGTTAACCCAGGGATGACCCTGAGAGGGGCTTTGCCTCAGCAAAGCCCCAAAGAATTCTGCATAGCAATATTAGGTGCTACAAAGTAATTCTACCTCTCTTTAGAATGCATACCAGCCTGGGACCACCCATCCGGTCAGCACCCCCTTCCTGAGACAAGCTAACATGTTTACCTGGCTTTTCTGTAGTAAACCCTTTATTTCCCTCCTAGGATGTAAATGTGCAAAGATGTGATTTTATGATTTTGACCTCTTGTAACTTACTTTGCTTGTATAATCCAAATGTTCCTAAACCGTTACTCTTATCTGTATAAGATGCAAGTATTAATCTGTGGCCTCCAGAATGAACCCATAGAACAATTGGTGTGAATGTTCACAGGCCCATCTCTTTGTAACTATGTTGATAACCCACGTCACCTCATGACCTGACGGATCCCAGAATCCCTCAGCCCTGGGCGGGACCCTGATCCCCAAAAGCTAGCCAATCCCGGGGAATGGTCAGAGGACACCTCACCCACATATGGGCATACCATCATCATCCTCACTTCCTGCTTGTATTCTCTGTATAAAAGTTTGTGCACTCTTGTACTCGGGATGGCTGCTCCACTCAGAGGTCACCTGCACGTGGCACCTGTGGGACTGCCATCCAGCAACCTTGCTTGGCACCAAATAAATTTGCTGTTGTCCGTTCCCAAAGTCTCTGTTGTGTACTTGGCTTATTCTGGAAGGCGCATGGTAAGTTTTGGTGCCTAACATTTGGTGCGTTGGCCGGGAATCGGGGAGTACCTGTGATCCCCCTAAAAGGGAAGCAGACTCTCTGAACCAGCCTGTCAGGGAAAAGCAGCTTGGAGATTAGGCAACGCCACGAGCGCTCCCGGATTTGTGTTTTTCCGGTGGCTTTTTCTTGCCTCTCAGCTGCCAGACTCTGTACAGCAAAGAACCCTAAACTGCCTGCAACCGAGACTTTGAAAACGGACCCCTCGTCAGGACTGAGAAGTCAGGACTGCAAAAGAATTACCAACGTTGGTGAGTACGACTTTTCTTAGGGGGGGAGTGTGTGCGTGCATGTGTGTACTTGAACCGTGGTATTTCTTCACAAGGGAGTAGCCACAAAGCGAATGTGGAGGCCCTTTGGGGTCTCAGGGAGATCCTTGTCACAGTTCCCAGAAGCCCGACTTAATTGGGCATCTAGACTGAGTTTCGGCTAGCTGGGTCGGCATTGGTCGTGCGTTTGGAAGGAATGTTTGATGATCCCTTGTGAAAACTCCGTATCAAAGGATCCCTGTTGAAGAAACCCTGAAGTGAACACGAAATTCTGTATTGGGGAAAAAGAAACACTGTCTTGAAAAGTACTTGAGGGCCAGAGAGAGCCGGAAATTCTGAAAACGCTAGCTAGCTTGGTTTTGGATGCAGGAGCTCGTAGAGGGAGGACAGGTGCACGTCCCGGTTGCGATAGGACATAGTCAGGCTCCATCGGACCGAGAAAATCCTGAGAGTTCCTGCGGGTCTGGAGGACCCCGGTGGGTCTGGAGGACCCCTTGCGGCCTGAGAGGCCGATTTCCCCGTTTGTTTGTTTGTTTCCTCTGCTGATCGCCTTGGTGGCGGCAGACACCCAAAGCTTTCCTCTGACCAAAGAGATTATCGAGGTTGGGGGTTCAACCTCATCCTCTGCGGAACGAAACCTAGACTCTCCCCCACTTCAAGGTGTGCCCCGGGCGGTGGCGCCACAAGACCTGGCAGGTCTTGCCGCAACGCTCCCTGGGACGCCCCTTCCTTAAGTGAGAACAACTCTCTCCACCGCCCTAGGCAAGCCTTCAGGCTGCAGCGTCGAAAGACCTGGCAAGTCTTTCGGTAACGCTTCCTGGAAAGGCCCCTTCCGGCGGAACCTTTCTTCCTAAGAGCGAACCATCTGCAGAACTCAGAGAGACAGCCTTTAAAGTTATGCCAGCGTCTGCTGGGAGGCTGTCCAATAGCAACCTTTAAAGTCACGCCAGCGCCTGCTGGGAGGTTGCGAGGGGAGCACGACCTTAAATTTATCCGTGCAGCAAGTCCAGCGCCTGCTGGAGGTCTCATAAAACCGGACCTTAAATCTGCTACCGGCTAAGTCCAGCGCCTGCTGGAGGCTCTGTCCCTGACAAAAGAGAATCTGACTCGCTTCCCTCACACACACTGTCTCCTGGACTGTCCCCTTTTAGCTTTCTGCTGCCGGACATGGGAAATTGTCATAGCCATGCGAAGACTAACCCATCAACGAGGGCAGGGAATAAGGGAAGTCCCACTCCTCTCCGCTGTGTCTTGAAACATTGGAGTCTTCTCAAACCAAAAGCGGGTTGCATGACCCCCCAAAAAGTCAAGACTCCAGGCCTTTTGTGCAGAAATTGGCCCTTTTACCCGCCCTTTTGCGGAAGAAATTAGCCACTAGATGGGTCACTGGACCCTGAGTATCTTAAAGTTTTTTTCCAAACTTTCTGGCGGGCCAAGAGAGAGAAGAACAACAGATTTATGTCAGAATGTTTATTAATCTCACTAGCCGAGCAGATTTACTGAAACAAAGTGGCATTTTTGTCCCTACAAGCTGCTCTTAGCCGCACCTCCCTCCCACCACCAACAGAGGAGGGGGAGGAGGATGGTGTCTCTCAACCCCTGCTAACAAAGTGAAATTAAAGGTCCCAGAAGTCTGGAGATAATTGCAAAACTCACCACCAGCTATCTCAAAAAGGGGCAGCTTTAAATGCCTCATTCTGTTTGTCCTCTGTTTAAATGTGTGAGTTAAGTTATAAAGCAAAGGTGTGAAATTGTGTGGGTCTGTCCCTTTGGAATGCTTGGGAAGTAAGTACGAAAGCCTTTTCCCCTCCCCATTGTTCAGCTGTCTCCTGACTCTTGTCTGTTTAACTTTATGGCAAGATTTGCCAGTCAACAGCTTCGTTCACTCATTTTTAAGTGTCTCTTCTAACTTGTACTCTGTATGGTTTGAATGCATATTATAAGTTGAAAGGTGTTTTTCCTGTGTGTGTGTGCGTAACTATCTAGGCTCTGCCTTTCCACCTTCCAATGATTGCCTTCTGTCTGCTACTCAAACGCTTGTGGGGGAAAGACAAGGGGGAGAAAGAAACAGAGAAAGTGAGAAGACAAGGGGGAGGAAGGAAAGAGAGAGAAAGAGAGAGTGAAAAGGAGAAGGGGGAGAAAAATAGCCCACAAGGGCTCTGCCTCCCTGACAAAGACAGATACTAGGGAAGAGGAGAGATTGAGAAGAATATGGAAATGGCTTAAGTAAGCATGTAGATAGAAATGGGAATTTTCCGGAAGATGGGCGAGGAGACAGGGAAAAAGGCAAGGATTTTCTGATGCACAAGGAGTTTGTAATAAACCAGCTAAACTTTGAACCCCTTCATTAAAATCTTAACTGAGTCTTAACTTATGACTGTGTGTTTGTGTGTATGTGTTTTCAGTTCATTGAACTGTCTGGTGTGTGAATAGCAGAACGAGAGAATAATTTTTTCCCTTTTTTGAAATTTTTTTCATATAATAGAGCCTCCATGGATTGGCATAGTCTATCTGATGGTTTTGTTTTGTGTCTTTTTGGAAATTTTTTATTGCACAAGCAGTCTACACATTAAAATACATTATGCCCAATGCTTGTTTTTTGTCGCTATTTGGGCAACAGAGATGATTGCCAATGTTTTATTGCCCTTCAATTTTTACTTTAATTCTTATTTGGGATATTTAGCATGGTTTTTTAAATTCTTTGCCTGTTGGTCACAATGCTAAGTCCCAATAGTATTTATTATTTATTTATTTATTTATTTATTTATTTATTTATATGTGTGTGTGTGTATATATATATATATATATGTATATATGTATATATATATATATATATATGTATATGTATATGTATACACACACACACACACACACACACACACACACACACACGCTTTATTTAACACATCAGACGTTGCTGGTGTGGTGACTGCATGCGTAGGGGGAAACCAATAACCCGCAACTGCAGGGCAATCCCCCTCCCAACCAGGTTGCTTAGAGATAAGCATAAACCTTGCAGTTTTGTTTTTATTGTTTTTGTTTTTGGCTTTTGTTTTTGGCTTTTTCAAAGCTACTGATTTTTATGCGCTCAAGCATACATCACTGAGCCAATCTAGCAGTTGTCTGCGTAAGTTTTGTTCTTATTAACCTTTCTCCAGGAACGCCAATCTTGGCAGGTACACCAACCGGTGCCCAATTCCACTGAGGTCTGCCAAATAAAAACAGGACCCTAAAAGATCACCTAGTCAAATTATGCCAGGACACCCATCTTCCCTGCCAAAAGTCCTGCCTCTGGCACTCACCCTTATTCACGCCATGCCAGGGAGAAAACTAGGACTGTCTCCCTTTCCAATGATGTATGGCCACCTGTTTGTTGCCTATCCAGTCACTTCTGCCAAGGAGAGAGAACTTAATCTCTCTGTGTACTTGCAGTTTCTGGTGCGTATTTTGCCTTCTATCTCCAAACAGGGCAGAAACACTTTGCCTCCAGCTCCAGACCAGCCACCCCTTTGCTGAGATAGGTTCATGGGTCCGGGTATAAGAACTTAGCCTACTCTGCACCGAGCCACGCTGGTCACCGAGCCTGCTCACCACCCCCACAGCTGTAAAAGTCGAAGGTATCCAAGCCTGGGTCCAGGCTTCCAGAATCAACAAAGTGATCTGTTCTCCAGCTGCCTGGCAAAGCAAAGTCCTTAATGCACTCAAAATTAAACTCTTCCACATACAATCCCCTGCTGACCTTGACTCCCGCATCGCCAGCTCTCTGCCCACTGTTCCACCGGGAGAGAACAGTGGCACAGAGGAAAATTCCAAAAAACAAGGCTCTCTGCTCTCTGCCCCACCGGAAGTGGGTGGAGACACAGACGAAGATCTTCAGGACTACACAACCCCTGTGCTTCCCGTCTCTCCAGAGGCAGACAGGAACACAGGTGAAGACTATACCCAGGAGCACATCTAAGATCATCATTTCACTGTGGTTGCCAATGTTGTTTTAATGTAGGTTGCAAAGCTTTTTTTGCTAAGCTCTCTTTCAGGCTGAATACCACAGACGCCGGACCAGGCAACCACAGATAACAGCTGCTACTGGACAAAAGCTGCCAAGTATTTTTCCTGATTACTTCTCCCTGCCTCTCCTCTCTGCCTCTTTTCCGATTAGTAAAAATAAAAAGGGGGGGAAGAGGGGGAGTACCTGGTGGGGAAAATGAAAATGTGCTCCTTTAAAAATTCTAAACCTTTTCTTCTGGGGCTCCTAGGGGTCTATACAATTCTAGCACACCCCCTTACCCACCCGCCCGCCTGCTAGCCCTGATTATATTGAGCGGAGCCTTACCTCTGCTTACAAATTACTGAATCAATCCAGACCAGATTTAACTGAAAATTGCATAAGCCATTCCAGCCAGCCCCCGTGTTTGGGCCAGTTCTAGAATTGTGCTAAACCACAAAACTCCTCCTGCCTTTAAGGAAGGGGAACATCCAGATAGCCACCTGTACTCACATTTTGAGTCACGGCTTAAAACCTTGGGGATAAATCCATCTATCCCTATCTTTAGCCCAGTGGCATCTCTGGTCCCCTTAATTGGCTCTGATCCTTTGTGTGTTACTAGAACGCAACCCAAGGGAGGGGTTAGGCTTGGGAAACTTCAACATCATCAATGCCTAGTAAAGGTCATCATCACTGCCTCTGATACTTTTGAGGACTCTTTTATAAAACCTCCATTGTTCTCAGCAGCTGCTGGGAGGTATCGGGTTAAAGTAACTTTTTCAGCCCGGCCCACAGTTTCTATCTCTGGGGAAGAGGAGGAGGGACCCGCATGTAATTTGGCAGCGAAGCTTCTGTTAGCTGCCTCTCCACAGGGACCTCTGCTTCCTCTATGGCTTGGGCTACCCACTGATACCAAAGGCTCAATGCCGGCTTGGCTTGGCCTGCGAGATGGCGAAGATATTTCTTTTGCTCCATTGCCCTACGCAAAAGGGAATGCTTCTGACTATTTTGTCTTTCCCTCTATTCCCTTAGTCAAAGGTCCACCCCATCTCAACACCACCTCCCTGCAGCCACTTACGGGAATGTTCCTAGCAGGGTCAATCGGGGTTTGGAACCCATGGAAAAGGGAGAAACCTATCTTTTCTATTGACTTAGGCATCTGCCTTGAACAGGGTATGTTTTTCCTCTGTGGAATTAATGCCTATCTCTGTTTACATGCTAACTGGACAGGCACTTGCTCTCTTGTCCATCTTCTACCGCAAATCTCTATCCTTCCCAAGGGGGAAACACCTCCTGGAACACTGACTCAGGCTAACTTTTCTCTTGGATTCCAGGGGCAGCCTGGGTCAAGCAACTTGTGTTTATTTTTGTCTGTGGCCTTACTGGACTCGCTATTCTACCCTGCATTGTTCCTTTGGTTCGTAAAATTGTTTTGTCCTCCCTCAAAGGGCTGACTGTGGTTACCCACACTGAAGGGAAACCTGTGAGACTGTTAACACTCCACCCAGTCTCTAAGCTAGGAAAAAAGCATTTTTCCATTAAAAAACAAAAAGGGAGGAATGTTAGGATCTGAGAAACCATGGGCCACAGACCTTGGCCTGGAAAACACCCTGCTCTAGTGTTTCCCATAGTGCAACGCTGCTAGAACTCCACTGAACCAAAAATTATGTTTGAACCAAGGAGTGTTAACCCAGGGATGACCCTGAGAGGGGCTTTGCCTCAGCAAAGCCCCAAAGAATTCTGCATAGCAATATTAGGTGCTACAAAGTAATTCTACCTCTCTTTAGAATGCATACCAGCCTGGGACCACCCATCCGGTCAGCACCCCCTTCCTGAGACAAGCTAACATGTTTACCTGGCTTTTCTGTAGTAAACCCTTTATTTCCCTCCTAGGATGTAAATGTGCAAAGATGTGATTTTATGATTTTGACCTCTTGTAACTTACTTTGCTTGTATAATCCAAATGTTCCTAAACCGTTACTCTTATCTGTATAAGATGCAAGTATTAATCTGTGGCCTCCAGAATGAACCCATAGAACAATTGGTGTGAATGTTCACAGGCCCATCTCTTTGTAACTATGTTGATAACCCACGTCACCTCATGACCTGACGGATCCCAGAATCCCTCAGCCCTGGGCGGGACCCTGATCCCCAAAAGCTAGCCAATCCCGGGGAATGGTCAGAGGACACCTCACCCACATATGGGCATACCATCATCATCCTCACTTCCTGCTTGTATTCTCTGTATAAAAGTTTGTGCACTCTTGTACTCGGGATGGCTGCTCCACTCAGAGGTCACCTGCACGTGGCACCTGTGGGACTGCCATCCAGCAACCTTGCTTGGCGCCAAATAAATTTGCTGTTGTCCGTTCCCAAAGTCTCTGTTGTGTACTTGGCTTATTCTGGAAGGCGCATGGTAAGTTTTGGTGCCTAACACCATCAGGTTGAGGCTGATGGGCAAAGGAGAAATTGAACTTAACATCTAACAGCACAGACCCTCCCACAAAATGGCCATGAATTGTGGGCCTTTGTTGAAAAGATTATTAGGCAGATCACCGGGCCAAAAAATGCTGAATAAGCAGATAGTTTCAGAAGCAATGGACAGTCACTACTGGCAATAAAATAAACCCTTTTCTTGTTTTTAAAAAAGATCAACATCACCAGTATATTATCCAGGGCCTTGACGCATAATATGACATCCAAGGAAACTGTTGGGAGTCCTTGTGGGTAGGGAAGGGATGCAGCAGTCTGACATGCTTGGTGGCTAAACATTTGGCACAGTCTTGATCTGTGCTTATTGCAAGGCCACCAACATCTCGTGGAGCAGAGGTGGGTCATTTTAAACACTCCAAAACAGATTGTTTTAAACACTCCCAATGGCTGGCTGTGGTGGCAGACCTGTAAGATTTCCTCCCCCAAGGGAGCTGTTGTGACACTCCCCAGGAAAGGTAGAAGATGAAGATGAGGGATCTCCCGAGAGATTATTTATCCTAGCCCACACATATGGGTCCAACTCTTGCTGACTATGGATCTGAGCAGTCAAGAAAGGAGCTTTCCTCCTAGACCCCACAGTGAGCTCCAGGCAGCAATGCTAAGATTTCCAGGTGCAGGATGGAAGCAGGGGATGGTGATCACAGAGTACAAAATACTTTGGTTTATATGAAAGACATCAGTCTGTTTATTCTGTGAGCTCAAAAAATAAAAAAAGATATGGAAGTTTAAGTGAGAAAGAAGTTGTGAGATCTGGTGCTGTGAGAGGTATTTCAGATTCCTGAAAGAGTTTCAGATTCCTGTGAGTCCATGCTTACTTCATTGGGGTCTTCATTTCCTTCAGTAAATGGTGTCAATGTTGGAAGGCTTCTTTGATGGCTAAAAGTTTCTTGTTCAAAAAGCATCACATTTCCATTCAGACAGCAAGAATTGCTTAGAAAACCAATGTGCAAGGGAGCAGGTGCATTTAGTGACACTTATGATTTTCCCTTGTTGAAGTACAATCCATAAGAGTCACTAAATAACAAAGGGTTGGGCGGGATTTGGATGGCAAAGAGAGGCTGAGATGCAGAAGTCTGTTTGAGGAAGAGAAGACCTTGCTTGTTATCAGAATCTCACCTAAAGGATATTCCTTCTTTCTTGGTAGAAGGAGTCAATGCTGTATTAAGTGCAGCACCATTGGGACAAATTTATAATAAATGTAAGGAATGCTGACAAGGTACAGGACATAATCAAAGGAGCAAGCCTAGCTCTTTCTAACTTGAAGGAGGCCTCTACTTCAAGGACAGGTCCTGCATTCAAAGCACTAAAAAGCCCCATCCAGACATTCAAAAATCAGGAAGTGCTAAAATCACTCAAAGGATTATAACTTCTTTGCAGGCTGTCACTCATTCAGTATAAATATCTACAGATAAAAAGCCTATACATGTATGTATGTGGTCCTACTGTAGAAGTCATTATGGGACCATCTGCAGAATGAACTTCAGCCCTGTTCAGGCCAATCTAACTGAAGCAGTATAAACCGAAGAATGTATGGTCATTTTGGATCTCTTTGGACAACTAGCAATAGGACATCTGTGTTTATTGACAACAGGAACTAGCATGCTAATTCCACCATCTTCAGTTTGCCTGAGGGCAATTCTCTGCAGAGCAGAGCTTCTTCTATCCATGGAAGCTCTCTACATGATTGAGGACTCAAACATAACAAATTGGTTGGTTCACAGCTAATTATATATAAGTGTATTCTTTGTCATATTTATTCATTTATTTCAATATTTTAGATAATCTTTTAGAGTAAAAATCTCGCAAGAGGAATACATAATAGAATTCTAAGCAGCTGTATAAACTATTTAGTATAATTAATTATTATATAAATGCTCACAGACATTGTCAAAATATAAATACCTTAATTTTGTAGCTGGAAATATACCCCATATATTTGAAATCTGTTAATTGATGCACACTACAGAACATAAACATGTTTTATTTATTGCCATGTGAAAAGTAATAGAACCCCCCCCCCCCAAAAAAAAAAACAGAATCAACAAATTCTGGAGATTAACAAAGAAGTACTTCGTTAGAAACAATCTTCCAAAGTCATAAGAATGAGCAACAAATTAAATTTTGAAACACTGAAAACACTGAACTATAGAGAAATCCCAGAAATCAGAAATTAGTCTATAATCCTGTAAATTGTGTCAGGTCTCCTTTGTGTTATGCTCAGCACTTGATGGCTTCATGAACACCTCTACATAACTACATTACCTAGTAATATGGGAGTAGTCTGCTACTACCACCTTCTCAGAAGTTTTTTCAATCCTAGCATATAGATCAGATTTCTAGGTGGCCTCCCATCCAAGTACTAATCAGATCCAACCCTTAGTTTTTTGAGATTGAGTAAAATGAGATAAGTGCTACCACCTTCCTAAGCCTCTAATGCTGCACACTATATTGTATACTAATTTGAATATTACATATTTTATTACAGCTTTATCTTATAGAATGCATTCATTTTAAAAGAAAAATATTTCACAGCAGCATTTTTTTTCAATATTTCCCCAAAATTTCCAGTTTTCCATTTGATTGCACATGATTCAATTAGAGGTCCACTGGACATTGCTGCAAATATATTACCAAGCAATAAACATCTGTAGAAAATGCAAGTAGAAGACTTCAGCAAGCCTCTAGATCAGAGCTTTCCAAATTTTTCATGTTGGTGACACACACCAACGGCGCAGCCTGCTGTGTCCTGGTGTGTCCGCGCAAACCTGGAAGCGCTGATGGGGGGAACCGGAACAAGCGGCACCCCCGCCAATCAGCAGTGGCGGCAGCGCTGATTGGCGGGAGTGCCGCTTGTTCCGGTTCCCCCCATCAGTGCTTCCGGGTTTGCGCGCAACACACCAGGACACTGCAGGCGACACAGTAGTGTGTCGCAACACACACTTTGGAAAGCTATGCTCTAGATCTCCTGGCTTAGTGGCTGTGAAAACTAGGAATATTCACAAACATTCTAAATACAGAATGAGAAGGAAAACTTCCTAAAAGTGAAAGGGTAATTGTGGTTATGAAAAATTAAAAACTAAATTAGCTGACCAGGAAAGAAAAAGGTCAATACAGTAAAAGTGACACTGGCAAGAGACACAGCACAAGATCAGCAACATTCAATAGATAAAACCTAATCTATACATCTATCAATTTCAAAGTTTCATGTGGACATACTGTAAATCCACTAAGGCTTATCAGGATATTGATGACACTCAGCTTTCTCTCTATTCTACAGTAACTCAATCAGGAGAGGCTAGGAAGGTGTCCGAAGGCTGCCTTGGAACAGTGATGGGCTGAATGAGCATCAGTAAGTTTAAGCTATTGATCAATGATCTTTAGATTTAGAAATTGGGGAAATGGTTTGTTCTGGATGAGGCTGCAACCCCACTGAAGTAACAGGTTCACAACGTGTCCTCCTGGAGTCAAAGCTGTAAACCAGAGGCAGATGCTTCTTCAGTGTTCAAACCTAGAGTGCTAGCTTCTATTTTTGTACCACTGTGATAGCCTGGCTTTAGTTATCCCCACTCTAATAACTTCCTAATGGATTACTGCAGTGCATTCCCTTGGGGTAACTTCTGAAGAAAGTCCAGCAGCTGCCAGTATGTTATGAAGGGTTGCCAAGTGGAATCATCTAACACCAATCGTGAAAGCACTGCTTTGGATGCCAGTGAGTTACCGCCCAGATTATATCCTAGTATATATGACAACAAATGACATGGAGTCCAGTTCAAAGATGGCCTTTCCCAATCCCAGTTAACCTGGGCACTGAAATCCCATCTTGAAACTTCTTCACCAATCAATTATGGTTGATGCTATCTCTGATCAGAACACCCTGGAAAAAAAGTTCACAAGTGGTCATCTTCCGTGTTATTATGGCCTGAATGCATATTTTCCACAGAATATACACTTTCAATCTTGTGCAAATTACCCACACAGTTGGTGGGATTGAAGAAGGAAATAGAGAAGCATATCAGGTGCCCATCTCCAATGTCACATCTAATCCAAGAAAAAAAAAGTTCCCACATGCAAAAGCCAAAACATTCTACACACCAAAATGGTTTCTGCAGATCTCCAATCTGCATGTGTGCATGGGCTCTTCCCACTCTTGATCCTTTACTCAGAAACCTATTATGCCAAGAAAAAAGCGTCAAGATAGAAATGCCTCCTCTTATGACACAACCACCTCTTTCATCATTCAAGGAGTCTGGGCCAGGCCTTAATTCTAGCACTAGAAATTGAAACACAGTGCTGATATTCAAACAGAATATCAAACCATTATCAGGCTAGCTATATTGCTGACACTGCCACCGACATTATGTTTTTTTAAAAAAAATTAAGGATGGCATGGCCAATTGCTGACCTAATCTAAAGAGAAATCAAGACCAAGTTCTGATATCATGCAACTGTAGAAATACTTTACAGATAGACCAAAGATCAGCCTTTTAATTTTAAGCAGAACTGAACATTTGTAATATTGGGGAAATACTATAGGATTAGAAATGCTTCAAATCATTTATTGTCAACTTTACAATTTCGGTTTTGTAATGCTAAAGTCCAAATAGTGTGTGCATTTTAGAAAAAAGATGCTAGTTAATTAATAATTATAGGAAGCTATTTTGCATATAAATAACATAAATAATATATCTCTTCTAATATATCTATGTACTGGATCTCTTCAGATTGAAATGATCAGCGTGTTGTACAAGAACCAGATGTTCCTACTAGAGCTGAATTAGCAGATCCTCTACAGTTCTCTCTCTGTCCTTGGGGCAGGGCATTTTCATGCTTCCTGATCAAAGGAAAGTTTGTAATCACATTCATCTGAATGCATGTACAACCCTCTATAGCTCTTAGTGCCAAATGGCCAAGGGAACACACAGGATATGGTGTGGAAAGGTCCTTCCTATTTAACATTTAATATTTAACACATGTGAATACAAGATGTATGTACTCTAAAAATGTTTAAGAAATTTTGTTGTTGTTCAGTCGTTTAGTCGTGTCCGACTCTTCGTGACCTCATGGACCATAGCACGCCAGGCCTTCCTGTCCTCGACCATCTCCCGGAGTTTACTCAAATTCATGTTCATTACATCGGTGATGCTATCTAATCATCTCATCCTCTGCCGTCCCCTTCTCCTTTTGCCTTCAGTCTTTCCCAGCATCAGGGTCTTTTCCAGTGAGTCCTCTCTTCGCATTAGGTGGCCAAAGTATTTGAGCTTCAGCTTCAGTATCTGTCCTTCCAATGAGCACTCAGGGTTGATTTCCTTTAGGATTGACTGGTTTGACCTCCTTGCAGTCCAAGGGACTCTCAAGAGTCTTCTCCAGCACCACAGTTTGAAAGCATCAATTCTTCGGCGCTCAGCCTTCCTTATGGTCCAACTCTCACAGCCATACATTACTACTGGGAAAACCATAGCTTTAACTATACGGACCTTTGTCGGCAAGGTGATGTCTCTGCTTTTTAATATGCTGTCTAGGTTTGCCATAGCTTTCCTCCCAAGGAGCAAGTGTCTTTTAATTTCATGGCTGCAGTTACCGTCTGCGGTGATCTTGGAGCCCAAGAAAATAAAATCTGTCACTGCTTCCATTTCTTCCCCTTCTATTTGCCAGGAATACAGAGCAAGAAAATGATGAACTGTGCATCAAAACCAAAAGTCATCAATTTTATATTGCATGGATGAGTTAACAATAAACTGCAAATACAGTAGTTGATTTTTGCATTTTCCCCAGAGATACATCTTTCCATATTCTCAAAATAAATCCAAAAATAAATAAATTTGAAAGCTAAAAAAACTTTTAGAATCTAAAGATAAAATTCTGCGATTCTCACCTGAATCTGAAATTTCTAGGCATACAGAAATTGCCAAGAATATTTTTTAGACTAGGAAAAAAAACCCTACATGACTAAACATTAACTCACATTTGGTGTATTTCAGGAAAAAAAACCCTGCAAGTTTAGTAAACCATATAGTTTAAACTCAATCAGTCTTCTCAACATGACTTGCTCCAATGGACATTGGAGAAACCTCCAATCATCCACCAGTGAGATGAGTGGTGAATGAGAGTAATAGACATTAGCATGTTCTCAGTTACGATATACTGTAGTGAAACCTTGTTTTAATAGACTAATTGCTGGAAGGGGGTATCCGTTATTCCCCAAAGTCCAGCAAATCTAATAATACATTTTTATGGCAAAACAGTTGCATCATTTGCATAATGACATCAATATATAAATGATAGAAATCATATCATTTGTGTAATCACATCCTGATGCAAATGACATAAATTGTAGTGGAATTTGGTCTGTTAAATGCAAACTGGAAAATCATGGTCCCATTACTGGCAAATATCTGGACCGCCCCACACCTACCTTCAAATGCAAACATTTCTCCAGGGTAAAACACTGGCCCAGCTTCTGCCAGTTCACTTTTAATGAGGCATTCCAACTGGCCACTTTCTCCAGGGTGGGCGACAGTAGCGCTGAATGGCAGCAGAGTGGCACTCTGATTCCCATTCAAGTGTGACAGGAAATCTGATGGGGAAGTTGGGATGCCTCATCGGGATAAACTCACAAGCGGAGGCGAGTTCCTGGATGTAGCAGCAACATTTCTGAATAGCAGCTGAACCAAGACTTGGCTCCACATTAGTAAATCACTTGGATCCGGAAGTGCAACTTCTTTGTCTAAGGGCTGCAACTTGTTATTGAGCATCATTCTTCCAAAACAAGCCAGGAAAAGTAGATGGGGCCAGGATAATAAACATGATTTAATTTTATTTTAATATAAGTGAAATTCACTATATAGTGTTAATGGGATCACTCTGTAAGTAATGTTTCCTTGTATCACACGTACACATATTTTTATATATCTATATCTACTGTATCTAGGTAGTCCTCATTTAATGATGGTAATTGTGACTGGCAACTCCATCGCTAAGCAACGCAGTTGTAAAGTGCAATGTCATGCGACCGCATTGACTTACGATGGCAGTTGTGGCAGTCCCAGTTGGCGTTGTTAGGTGAATCCCACATGGTTGCAGCATCCCGCTGCCATGTGATCACCATTTTCAACCTCCTGCTGGCCTCCCCGTTGACTTTGCTTGTTGGAAGCTGGCAGTGAAGGTTGCAAATGGCAATCATGTGACCACGGGAAGCTGCTACATTTGGTAGCTTTGGGCAGGGCTTTGCAACTCTAGATTATCCTAAATTGAGTACCTGAAGCAGACATCAGACTGCATATGGCATTTGGAGTAATTTAAAAGAGTAGGCAGCTGATATAAAATGGAATTTGGGTGCTGAGGTGATTCTTCTTCAAAAAAATAAATCCCATGCAGAGACCCTTCCCAATGTTTCTGGTTTAACAATTGCAGGAGTACTATGGCCTCCAGGAATACTGGTGGTTGCATGGCTCTAATTCCAAGCTACTCTGTTAATCCAAAATACATAATATTAATAGGCTTTGCATTTACAAAACAGATCTATGAAGTTTTCTTTTCTCTTTGGTACTAGCAAGCAATCTCTGCTTCATTCATTTAGCATTATGTGGCTAAATAAAAACAGGTTCTTCAATCATTGTGAAACAGCTGGATTCCAGTAAGTCTACAGTAGTTCTTAAAGCCCTTTAAATGAACCTGCAACTGGAAGAAAAGAAAAGCATTTCAATTGCTTCTAGAAAATAGGAAAGTCCCAAAGAATATAAAAACGTATGTCTCCATACTAGCATTTAAGCAAAATTTTAGCTCAAAGACGAGCTTCTGTAGTAGATACAATTCCACTGCAAGACAAAAATTAATATAGTCATGCCAAATATAAATGTCCAAGGCAAATTAATTTTGAGTTTATTAATTAGGGAACATAAGAGCCATTGTTTCTGAATTACAGGTACTATTTATTCTGAGCTAAAGTGTCAAATGTTTTCCACCCAACATGCATTAGGTAGCCTGATCTCCAGAGGCTAATTCTATTAGAGTTTTAATTGCTTAGTCAATTAAATTGCATTGTTATTTGACTTGTTACACCACTAACAAAGTCTCCCTTTTTAAAATGAAAAACATACGCAAAACTGAAATACTTAGAACAGTTAAATAGCAAATAAAAACAAATGGGTAAAACAAGAAGAATTCAATATTAAAATTAGAAATTAAAATCAGCAGTTAAAAGCCCATACAAAAAGATGCACTTTAAGTTTTTTTTTTTAAATCTAACTGAGATGTCACATCATTTATCTCTGCAAGGAGTACACTGCAAAGAGCTGGAGCAGCAAGAGAGAAAACTCAATCCAGAGTCGCCATCAGATGCGCTCCAGCACATAGACAAACCTCCTGAGATGATCACAATCGACGTGGAGGTTCTTAGAGGAGGAGGCATTTTCTAAATAGCCTGGGCTTAAGCGATGTTTACCTTTACAAGTAATGATCAGCACTTTGTATTTTGCCCAGAAAGGAACAGGTAGCCAGTACAATGCTTTAAACACCGACCTTATTGGCGCCTTTGGTTCTTCCTGAGACCAACCTGGCTGTCAGGCTTTGTACCAACTGAAGTTTCCAGGCCAGACACAAAGACATTGGCCAGCCCCCAAAAGAGCATATTATAATAATCAAGCCTGGAAGTTATTGGTTATTAAGTTTATCTTCTTCTAAAAATGAAGTTCCTTTTATTTTTGTCATTCCCTCCTTCCTCGGATTAATATTTACTTGACACGAAGTAAAGAACTTGAGATTGGTTCAGAACATAATATTGGTAGGTCAGAAAAAAATGGTATCTGGGCCCAATCAGACCACTGGGAAGACTTTGTTTGAAACCTATGGGAATAGCTTTGATATGATAATTACCCAGTCAAAAGGCTAGAGATAAGTTACTTTCATGTTGGGACTACAATACATAGATTTCCCACTCATCTAGCACAGGACCTTCTCTTACATGAAGTCCAGTTCATATTGTCTAGCCTATCTGGTGGCATCTGTCCAAACTTGTTTATACAGTACCCCTCACCTCAAGATACCAGAGAGTGAATGAGGGACATTTGTATGTAAAGTATACAGAGTGAACAATCAATCTGAACATGTTTCCAAGTGCATTTCTTCATGTCCTCCCCCTGCCCTGCATAACCTGCTACACTGGGATCTGGCCTCTAAAACAGCAAGTACAATTCAATTTAGTTTGAGGAAATGAAACTGGAGGTAGGACAAAGGCAACAGAACTTACATTAGGGCTTCAAAACCATGTTGCCATTCCAAAGTTTTGAAGAATGCACTAGTTCCCGTTCAGGGAATAATAAAAGAATAGTTACAGAGAGAGAATGGCCCCTTTTACTGTTGCTATCAAGAAATGCACCATCTTTAAGAAATTCTTCTAAACTCTTCCCCAAATATGAATTTTATTCCATAATTTAAAAAGTTAAAAAGTCAACTGTTTCGCAGGGGATCCAAACTAAACAAATGTCTATTGCCCTAACAGTACTGCTCCATTATTTTGCCCCAACAGACCTGCCTTCTTTAAGAAGATAAATACCATGTTCGCTACAAGGAATTACTTCAAGTAAATGGGGAGGAGTGGGGGGAGCAGGCAGGAGAAAGGAATTCTGAGGAATTGGGAATTCCATGCAGCAAAGAGCTGAGTTATTCCAGCTGTTGCAACTCTGGGATGTTGCTATCCAACTCTTAGGTTGTGATTTTTAGCACCACATTTATTTATTTGTTTGTTTGTTTGTTTGTTTGTTTGTTTGTTTGTTCAATTTATTCCCCGCCCATCTCCCATGCAAGGGACTCTGGGCGGGTTACAACAATTAACCACTTACTTTAGGGAAAACTCTATTCCAAGAAGGCTGAACCAACCGCCTCTCAATCCTGTTAATTACAGTCTCTACAGTTGCAATCTTCACCACAATTGCATTCAGCCGGCATACTTTTGAGCAGACACATGCCTAAACCCGAGCTTACCCACATCAAACGGGACCGGGTGTTATTTCTCTAGGAAAGCCTCCGCACTCCATATGGGTCCTGAAAAGGGCTCGTTTATCCCCGAAACAACCGAGTGACAGCAACTGCTCGTAAGAGGACTAGCCTAGGTTCTTGCGGATGCGGCGAGATCTGGCTCAGTGAACTAATAAAAAAGCAACTCAACCTGTTGCGGGGGAAAAAAATTGAAAGAAACGGTGGAAGCAGAGAGCCCGCCTTTTTTCACCGGGGAGTTTACTTTCCTCCGTTCCCTCTGGCGCCTGTGACCCACGTACACAATGCCCATTGTTGGAGCACGGAAACGGATCTGGGGACAGAACGAATGGAAGAGATCCCGCGCTGGGCTAGAACCACCGGATCTCCCAGCCACCATAGAAGTTCCTGAAAATAAAATTCTTCCTGACTCGGCCCACAAGCTGCACCGGCCCTCCTCCCCCCGCTTCAGCCAGGAATCCGATGCAACAGTGGATACAAACCAGCCTTCTCCGTTCAGGCTACCGGTTGCGTTTCCTTTTCCAGCGCCCGGAGCGCAAATGATTGTAAGGATCTTGCAGCCCACCGGACAGATCCCTTCCGCAAAACAAACCGCGGAGAAGAGGTCAAGGGAAGGCTGCAGGAAGCGCGCGCCCGTCCGCCGCGACTCACCTTTTGCTGCCGCCGGGCCATGTCTGTCGGCTGCTTGGCGTTAAACGGGTACGCGATGCACCTCACGATGAAGACGTAAAGCTGCAGCCGGTGCCGCTTCTCCCGCTCCTCTTTCTGCAGCCGCTCCTGCTCTTCTTTGCCTTCGCTCCGCAGCGAAGGGCTGGGGCTCACGGGTCTCATCGCCGCGCCGCCACCGCTCCCCTGGCGCCCGGCGTCCCGGGTAGCGGCCGGGAGGGCTCGCGGAGAGCTATTCGAGGGGCCGCACCCGCCGGCCACCCCCAGCAGGTCCCGTCTCTCTTCCTCGAGCACCTCGTCGGACTCTTCCTCGCTGGAGGACGGGTCGAGCATGGTGCCCGAGCGCAGCGCACCGTTTGCAAGAAGAAAAAGAACGGCACCGCCGCGAAGCTGAGGCGCCTGGAGCCAAACCAGAGAACACCTTTCCGGACACGTCGAGCTTCCACGCCCGACTATTTCCTACAAGCCAGCCAGCCTCGCAGCCGAAAGAGAAGGGCGGAGTTTGCGAAAGGGGTCGAGCTTGGGGACAGCTTTGATCAGGTCCTATCAGCGCCCGGGCCGGCCCGTCGCTACTTCCCTCAGCGACCGGGAGGGAAGCGCAGCTCCGCCCAGCGGAGAGCATAGGCGCGACTCACAGGTGGGAAACCTGTAGCGCCCACAACAAGCAACACGTGGAACGGAATGCTAATAACGCGTCTCTGGCCGCTGCCAGCGCACCAGCTGCCCTCTGGCCTGCTCGCCGCCGCGCCAGCGCCGGAAAGGTCGCGCCGGGAGCGCGTCCCGCGCCTCCTCTCGGTTTTCCGTCTTGGCCACGCAGTTCCAGGGGCGAAGATGGGAAGATAAGCTCCGCCAACGAAAAGATCCTGGAGCTGGAAAATAAGCCAGTGGATTCTGTCATACGGGCTGGATCTGAGAACTACGTAAGGCAGGAGCGCCGGTTGCAGAGCCGCCAGCCTTGGCAAGGTCGGGCAACGAGTGAGAGTGGTTGAGGGGCCTCCGCGCACATTTTGCGCGCCGTTTTCGGATTAACGCCTGAACAGCGCTCACGGTCTCCTTACCCCAATCTTAACCTCAGCTGTTTTGTTAAGGGCCGGCCTCAGTTTCTCCTGTCACAGCGAAGGTAGGTCAAGCAAGAAGCCAGTGAAAACCAGGGTACCTGCTTGACTGCCTTTTAAAAAATCTATTTCCAGCAGAACGTTTTGTCCAAAAGCTTTTACCCATCTCCTTGTGGAGCAGGACCCAGGATCCTTTCCTTGTAGCCTGCTTGTTTATTGGGCAGATATAGATAGATACTCTGAAATCACCTCTGTCTTTTCAATAGTGGTTTCAGTGGGGTTTATTCCTTAGCCTGAACTGTGTTTAGGGTTGTGGGATAACAGCTTTGCTAGACCTGAGTGTTCATTTTACAGCATCTCTCTCTCTCTCATTGATGCACTGTAAATAGAGGTAGCAAAAGGTCATAGAATTCACTCTGCATTTCATGGAGAAAAGCTATGCCAGTTCTTTGCAAAGCTCAGAAACAGAAAATAGGGATTTTGAATCTTCTAGACACTTAGGATATCAGTTTCACTCCACCAGTGAAATTCAAAATCCAAGGTCTGCAGCCTAGCCAATCCTGCCACTTTGTTTATGCCTTCACATTTAATTAAATCAATAGCTTCCCCTTCTTTCCCATTGAAAGAACTGTGTCAGAGCAACACTAAAATAATATAAAAACACATAAACCCTGATTGTCCTTTGCTGGTTCAGTGCCATCTCCCAGTTGCTGGGATTTGCCTTATTAGGAAAAAATAGTAGAAGATCTATCTGCTTCTTTCACATCCACATTCCAAAATAAGATAAACAAAGTTTTTATATCCAGGATGACCCTATGCTGGAATCGTCCATGATTTCCCTAATCTTGGGAAAAATATCTGAGTTATATTATTAATACCAAATAATGTTTATTTATATCACAGTAGGTGACAGCACCTAGGTGACGTTGGCTGACTTAAAAAATATGCAGCGTAGACCAGGTTAGCATTTGCATTAGAGACTACTTTCATATTGTGCCTTTTTGTCTTTGTCGTTTTCTGAGAATTGGTTCTCAGATGGCCACAAGCAAACAGCCCGATACCAGATCAGTCCATTAGCAAAATAATACCCGCCCAGAGTCCCTTGCATGGGAGATGGGCGGGGAATAAATTTTAATAAATAAATAAATAAATAAATAAATAAATAAATAAATAAAATAAGAGATAGGTGGAAATTATTCCTTCACCCAAAAGAGAATGGCCTCTGGCCTGCTACATGGCACAGATATGAGAAAGAGATGTAAGAATTTAACCTCAATGTCAGTTTAAATATAAGTTGCATTTGGTATAAAGCAGTCACTGAAAATCTTTTACATAATAGCTTTTCTGCAATAACTCTATTTATCAGAAGTTCTTGTATCCCTGAGTGTCTGTTTATCTCTTTCCAGTCTAGCTTGTCAGAAGAAGCCTGACATTATTTATTTATAATAAAGAAGGTGAGGAGTAAACATTCCTAAAGTTGGACAGTGATCCAACATCTCTCTCACTGTAGAGAGTAAAGAAGATGAGCTTGGCGGAGATAAGACAAATCTGGTCCCAGAGCACAAACAGACTTGTAAGATTCTGTTACTATAGCCAATATCATAAAGTAGTTTTAACTTCCATTTGAAGTTACTTTCTTGGTCTGTTATACATAGTGGGACTGATAGCAGTCTTGCAATCTCATTATGCTTTACTCTCCATGCCTTATACTCCTGTCTCAGCCATTTCCTCCTCCTCTAAGATTGCTTTGGGCTTGAGTCACACTTCTTGCATCATTGCTCTGGGAATAGATCTGGCTTATCTCCATAAAGGCCATCTTCTTTACTCTCAACACTTACCTCCGTAAATAGAATGTTTAGACTCACATACAGTGCTAAGCTCTAATGTAGTTGTAACCCATGGCTTATGACAGCTATAAACAAAGCATGGCTTAGTGTAATGTGGGGCTCCAGCCATTATGGTTTATAAACCGCCCAGGGTCCCTCCTTGTGGGGGAGATGGGCGGGATATAAATGTGATAAATACATAAATAAATAAATAAACCATAGTTTGTCTTCCTATGATTTGCAAACTTGCAGACTTAGAACTTTTATTAACTCTACTCATAATTTTAAAGAAAAGCCATTTAAGTATCCTTGCTGTAAAATTAAGGGAAAAGAGTAGAATGAGATAAATAATACAAATAGCAAAGTATTTTCAGATGACCCAGAAGTTCAGAAAATCAGCCTGTTGCTGCCAAAGAAAGAAATATGATGCTGGTGAAGGCATAACAGAGAAGTAGCTGATTATTCTGTTTTGCAAACTAAAATGTAAAAGCTATATATATATAGCTATAGCTATATATATATATAGGTGGTTTGAGAGAGGGGTCAAGGAATCCATTTATGCCAACTTGGAAAATCCTTCCTTGAATAGAGGTGGGGGCCTCAGGCACAATCTTTCCCCCATCTTCCTCCCTGCTTTGTCTTCTGTGCCTAGGAAGATTAAGACCATTTCACAAGCTCAACAGCAGCATGGTGATCTTAACGATCCTCCTTTAGATGATAAAAGGACTTAAAATAACATCTCAATATAACCATGACCTAGCCCCAGGTGTAAGGTCACACAGCTACCTAGAAACATATTTAGGATTCCCTTACCAACTTTCCTCAGACTGAAGAAGCTCCTTGGATAAGAAGCGAAACGTTTCCACTGAGAAAATAGAAATCCAGTTGACATGATTCAAGCTACAGACAATTCCACATGGATGACTGAGAACCTTCATAGACGTAAAAGCTAAATCTTTTTCTCAGCATGAAGATGCTGTAACTGGAGAAACTTTAATGCAGAGATTTTGCATCTTACACAAGGGTCAAAGGTCCAGGAGCTGCATCAAAAAAAATGAGCCAACAGTTCTTTTTCAGTAAGTTGCCCAAGCAGAGCTCATTGGCCTTTATGAGTTGAATGACAGGTAGAGCTTTTCCCTGAATGAAAATAAACTAACAAGAAATATTTGGTGCAAGAGAACATGTGGTGCTCAAAAAATAAACCCATGTCCTGTTTCATTGGATTTATCAGTGGCAAAGGGCAAAATATTTTCAGAATTTACAGAGCAATTCTCATGTATATACCAAAGTAAGATACAGTGAGCTCAGTCACATCAACTCCCAAGTAAGTGGAAAGATTACAGGTGGATCAATGCCTCCAACTAACAAAAAGGAAGCAAAACAGTGTAGGAAGAAAACCCAAACAATGTGATCTTTCTGGGTAGATTATTGCTGACTACCACTTGATTGGTACTAAGTTCCTCTAAGCTGCTGAAAATGCCTTAAACTGCATTTACTTAATTCTTTGTTTGTTTGTTTTTTTATTAGGATACTTACAGTAGGTGGTACGCTTTCCCTTAATTTTTTTTTTAGTTTTAAACATATAACAACAGTCAGGGATTATAATCCAGAGAATGAAAAAACCTCATGACCTTGATAATGTTAATAAAATTGCAAACTCAGAGAGCAACTTGGTTAAAAAAGCTAGAAGTTTATGTTACGTGACTTTGGAAAATAAGTTTTCAATTGATGTCAAATTATGATTAGTACAGCTGGGCTTCACTATAAGGATATTTCAACTGGAGATAGCCACATTTTATAGGCAATAGGTACTTTTGGAATTTTGAGACCACGGTGTAGGCAATTTCACAAAATGGTTTCATTGTAGGAGGCTTGCCTATTTTCAAGAATTGCTATGATGGGCATAGTCAAAAATCATTGCTTCTCATAGAGCAAACTGCTCAGTTTATTTTCAGGCAACTTCTTTAATCCCCTAAGTGCTCCCTACAACCTTACGTTGATTCCCCCCACCCCGTTTATGCAGGTGCACTTTTAAACAAAGCACTGGACAATACCCACCATTTTTATTTCCTATGAATGCCTATGTAGCAAGCAAGTGATGTCACTGATTGCAGCATAACATCGTTAGCTACACACTCCCTGCTGCCACTGGGCTGTGGTTCAGGAGAAAGCATCTGTACCTGCATCTCTTAGTTGGTATAGGGAGCCATGGCGATGACCTTGAAGAAAATATTCAGAAGCCATTTAAAAAAAAAGTGTGAAAGCATCCCTTGATCCCTGGGAAAGGAGGCAGTATTAGGAAGAGACTCAGGTTGGCCCCTCCCTGACTCAATGAGGTATAAGAAGGGAGGAAAAACAGAATCAGATTGCAAGATCTTGTTTGTCCTGTTACCTGCATCTCACTCTGTTTAATAGTAAGGCTAGTCCACCTAGAGAGCCAGTTTGGTATAGTGGTTATGGGACCAGGCTAGAAACAGGGAGATCATGAGTTCCAGTCCTACCTTAGGCGCAAAGCCAGCTTGGGCCAGTCATTCACTCTCAGTCCTAGGAAGGAGGCAATGGGAAACCACTTCCGAAATCTTGCCAGGAAGACTGCAGGGACTTGTCCAGGCAGTCACCAGAAGTCAAGACTGACTCAAAAGCACACACACACACACAAGTCCATCTAGAAGCTTTCCAGAGCCTGGGCTTAAATGAGTAGAACATCATTACTACCTGATTTTTTTCCGGGTTGATTTTATGTGCTTTAACATCAACTAAGCTGAGTGTCAGAGTTACAAGATCCTGATATAGTTTAAACATAAGGGCAATTTATACCTTTGAATCATGGCTTTACAAATACAGAAAATGCTAGCTGGTATTCAGTTCTGATGAAAGGTAATAACAAACCTTTGGTAGGCACTTTTGTTTGGCAACCAAAACAGTGGTTGGATGTCTAGTTCAGAGGGTTTGCACTGGAATAATTGGCTCAGGGATTTGGGCACTTCTTTATTGCTCTAGCAATTCTGGTTTAAGTTAGAATGGTCTATAAAAAGAGCACTCTGGTTGTTTTGTAGACAATGACCATTTTTAACATTCAAAGCATTCACTTTGGACAGCAGTATCTGTAGATTTAATAGACCCACTCTCTTCTCTTCCTCTGTCTATTCCTGTCTCTCTTTTGTTATTCACTAAGAGTTTTCTGGCCAAATCTTCCTTTATAGATCCCAGATCTGCTTTTAAATCTCAATCGTTGTGCCCATTCGATGGTAGAATTTCTCAAAAAGGCTTGTTAGAGTCTCAGTTATGAGAAAACTCTGGTTAAGTGGTTAAGGTGCTGGGCTAGAAATCAGGAGTCTGTGAGTTCTAGTCCCACCTTAGGCATGAAAGCCGGCTGGGTGACCTTGGGCCAGTCGCGTGCTCTCAGCCCAACTCACCTCACAGGACTGTTGTTGTGGGGAAAATAGGAGGAGGAAGGAGTATTAGGTATGTTTGCCATCTTGAGTTATTTATAAAAATAATAAAGGCGGGATAATAAATAAATAAATAAATATTTTCCTACCCTCTTTGCATCCTTTCTATCCTACATTGGCTCTCAGATCTCATCTGATATCAGACTAGGGAGTATGGTTGTAATATTTTTTATTTCATTTTTGGGTTTCACAGACTCTGGTTTGAGCACAGATTATCTGTTGCTGATAGGAAATATATTCATGATAATCACAAGGACTTTGTTAGGAATTTATCTAAATAGAGCAGTTTACCTCCCTTAATACCATTCTGTTGTGGCTAGGAGTGCTGTTTTTTTGGTACCCATTATTCTTGGACTAGTATCTCACTATTAGAGAATGGTTATCTCTGTAAAAGTCTCATAATATCTGTGTCTGTTTAAAATTTATGCCCAAACCATTCTAAAATAAAAATCTAATCTCATAGGATAAAGCTCTATATAATAGCAGTTGTAGCTCCAAAACCATGTAGTACTTGCCTCAGATCATGGCTTTATGCTCATTCTTTTTTAAATAGAGGATTGTGTAACTAGGACCACTTGCCAATTTCATCCTTTCTGCTGGCATTTCTGGACACATTTCATAAATCAGTTTGTCCTCTTTAATGAAACAGTTATTAGTCATCAACATGCGTAAGTTTTTGCCAGAGCACATTACCTCAAATTTAAGTATATTTTTCTTAATAGACCCAATCACTTTAAAAGCACAGCAGTACAATGTATTTATTTAAAAAGCACCAGTTATTCTTGGATTTCTTCTGCTGTCCAGACTTGGAAAACTTTCTGAAATGTAATCTTGAAAGATTAAAATCATACATAGTAATTAAAGCAACGAGTAACTGATCCCTGGAAGGTGGGAAGGACCAACTTATTTGGACATTATTTTGGATTTCTAGGGAATAAAGCCATATGTGGCTGTATTCAAGTTGTAAAAAGAACAGGGTGATTTATACAAATACCCCTTTCTGCTGCAAAATGAATTTTTGTTAATATTCCATACACAAGATACGTACACACATGCATATGCATACACATACGTACAGGAATTCTTATTAATATTTCACACACACGTATTTATCAGTTGCATCTGTTGAAGCAAATTGCAGCTCACAAAAGCTTGTGCCTTTTAAAAGTTGCTACCAGACTCCTCCTGATTTTAGAATACATAAAGGGACGTTATAAAAGAAGATGAAAATGTTCATTGTGCAAAAGCAATAGTAAGAGGGATGATTCATATTTTCAGAGCTTTTTTATTTTGGATGCACTATATCACCATGCTGTAGCTCTGAGATAGGCAGGGAAGGTCTGCTTGCGTGGTTTGGTAATGGAATGCGGTCCTTCACTTTTGACCTCAGTCCATGCTTTCAGCTTTGCAGGATTCTCATTACTGGCATAGTATCCTCTAGAGCAGTGTTTTTCAAACTTGGCAACTTTAAGATGCTGGCTGGGGAATTCTGGGGGTTGAAGTCCACACATCTTAAAGTTGCCAAGTTTGAAAAACACTGCTCTAGTTCACCCAGCCATTGCTGAGGCAATCAAAAACCTGTTGTCTTTGCTATTATTTCATTGCAAAAGGGGCTGGATAACTCTAAAAGACAAAACAGTATAAGGAGGTAGTGGGAATCCTCCCTAAATTTACTTTAGCTGATATGAGCACCCTGATTGGCCAAGCAGTATCATCATATCCATTACATCAGGCTTCCCCAACATGCTTAGAAATCATGAGAAGATACCATCAATAAAACATCTTTGAGCCTAAGAAGGCTTACTTCTGACTGACTCAAAACTAGGCAAAATTAAGGTCATAGCCTTAATTTTGGCTGGCATTCCTATATTGTTCAGTTTTGCTTGGGCCTAGCTTTAAATAAATAGGACCATGGCCTTAATTTTGGTTGGACCAGATGTTAAATATAATCTAATCCTCATTTCTATATGTGACTTCCTAACGTGTATATTATACATTAATTGTAACAGAATTACAGTGCTATCTAGGCTTACATGAGGCAACTTTGATTTGCCTCAACAAGACACCCAGGGCATCTTTTTAGGCTCCTCCAGTAACTACAAAAGCCAGAAGAAGCTTCTGGTGCGTAAAATCATAGAGTTGCATAGGTCCATTGATGCCATCAGATCCAACCCACTGCTCAGTGAAAGAATCCAAATTAAACCATCCCAAACAGCTGCCTGTCTAGCCTTCACCTGACCACATTCAGTGAAGGGGAACACATCACTTCTTTGGTTAACTGGTTCCACTACCAAATTGCTCTTACTCTTTTTTAAATATTCTCTCTCAAAAAAAGGTAAAGGTACCCCCCGCACATTTGTGCAGTCATGTCCGACTCTAGGGGCCGGTGCTCATCTCCGTTTGTTAGCCAAAGAGCCAGCGTTGTCCGAAGACACTTCCACGGTCATGTGGCCGCATGACATGCGCGGAACGCTGTTACCTACCCACCGAAGTGGTACCTATTCATCTACTTGCATTTGCATGCTTTCGAATTGCTAGGTTGGCAAGAGCTGGAGCTAGTGCGGGAGCTCACTCTGCACGCAGGGCTAGGGATTTGAACCTCCGAACTTGTGATCTTCCGATCGACAAGCCTGGCGTCTTACCCACTGAGCCACCACGCCCCTCTCTCAATTCTCTCAAAATCTGCCTATAATTTAGATGAATTATTCTGGGAACAGTTCTTGACCTTGTCTGTGCATCTGTCCTGACTTCGGGCGTAGAAATAACACGCTGAGGCTGGAATCAAGCTCTAGTGATTTATTATCCTACTACCCTAATAGAATCCATCCAAACTAACATGAAGTGGTGATGCCCAAAGAATAAGTCCACAAATTTAGGGCGGGGCTTTCTTCAATCTCTTGGGAGGGAAACATAGAGATTCAGTACTACGCATGCGTTTCCCTTCCCGGAGGGAGCCCCTTCCTTCGCCGCCCGTTATCTCCCTGACAGCATCCTTTCTGGTGCTTGAATTGTGCTATGATACACTTTTCCAGCCATTTTTATGGGCTTACTTACAGTATCTCTCTTCACAGGACTTTGTTTCTAGTCTCCTGATTATCTTCATTGTCCTTCTCTGAATCTCTTCCAGTGTCTCTCAATCCTTCAAAGTGTGGTGTCTAGAACTGGATGCAGTTCAGCCAAAAAGGACAAAACAAACATTTGTCCTTTAGGGTCTATCTGACCCTTCAGAAAAAAAAGATTTTTAAAAGGTTGGCTTTCACCTTTTTTTATGTTGGAGATGTAATAAGTTTGAAGGAACTTTGGAAATAAGTTATGAGTGTGTCTACCTTTAATTTGTTGTTCTTGGACATCATTGCTATGGTGAACCATGTTCTTTTAAGAAAGTTAAGGTTAAGGATGTTAATATTTTATGCAATTATATCCCATAATCTAAAACCTTGCACTCTATGGAGAACTTTGGATATATTGAGCTTGGACTGTTGCAAAAAAAGGTAATGATGGAAGGATGCTTGTGTCCCAGACTCTCAGTGTTGGCTTAACAAGATTTGTCTGCTCTCAGCTTTTGAATCAGTTTTGTATCAAAGAAGAGACAAGACAAATCAATTTGGTTCTGTATGATTTGTCTTATTATTTAGAAATTGAATCATAACATTGAAAAATTGAAAAAAATGTTATATATGCATGTGTGTGTGTATACATGTGGTCGGATGGATATTTAATTATATCCATTAAATATATATATATACACATACATACATACATATACACACATGTCATCAGATACCCTGCCGGTGTAGTGAGCTGGCCAAAGGAGGACATGGAGGCTGCTGATGTGAAGACCCGGAAGCTCCTCACAATGTACGGAGGCTTTCACCCCAAGTCCAACACCCAGAGACTTTACACCAGCCGGAAAGAGAGCGGGCAGGGTCTGATGAGTGTCAAAGCCACTGTCCTGGATGAGACCCAGAACATCCAGGACTACATCAGTAAGATGGCACCTAAAGATGAGCTGCTGAGAGAATGCCTGAAGTAGCAGCAGACATGGAAGAAAGATCAAGCAGAGGAAGTGCCATGGCAAGACAAGACCCTGCATGGGATGTACCATCAACAGATAGCTGAGGTGGCTGACATTGGGAAATCCTACCAGTGGCTGGAAAGGGCTGGACTAAAAGACAGCACTGAGGCACTGATCATAGCAGCACAAGAACAGGCACTAAGCACCCGATCCATAGAAGCAGGGGTCTACCACACTAGGCAGGACTCAAGGTGCAGACTGCAGAGAGGCCTCAGAGACAGTCCAACACATAGTGGCAGGGTGAAAGAAGCAGGCAGGAACAGCATACACTGAACGGCACAACCAAGTAGCTGGCATTGTGTACAGGAACATCTGCACAGCGTATGGGCTAGACCCTCCAAAGTCCAGATGGGAGATTCCACAAAAGGTCATGGATGTCGTGTGTAGATGCAGAAATAACACGCCGAGGCCAGGAATCTAGTCTCTAGTGTTTATTGCATACCTACAAGCAGAAATCCTGCTAAACTAACAGTGCCTGAAGATTCCCAAGTATATCAGCTCAACCTAGGGCGGAGCTTTCTTCTGACGTTTGGGGAAATAGGCTAGGCTCTCTGAGCTGCGTGCTCGCTTCTTATCCAGCGCTCCGCCCTCTTCTCTGCTTCCCCTGACACCCCCCCCTCTCCATCCAAAAACTCCATAGCAACTCCCTCCCCCCATTTGTCCTTGGTGTCGGGCAGGATCCCATGTGAAAATGTGTCCATCTGCTCCTCGTCCTGGGAGCTGGGCAGTGAAGGTCATCCAGGAAAGGAATGTCGGGGGAAGGCTCGCGTCTCTCTGTTTGATCTGATAGCCCGGGTGCAGCTGGCCTCTCCTGAAAAACAGCTAAATCGTTAGAAAGGTTCTCCCTCCCCCCTCCTGGGAGCTGGCAACCAGAGGTGGAGGGATGCGAATCCTCCTCCTCCCCCCTCGCTGGGTCTGACGGGGGGAGCAGGAATGGTTGCTGGCAACTTACGAAATCCTCAGGCTGGTCGGCTTCCTCGTCTTCAGCTGGGGGCTGTAGCTCTGGGAGTCGAGCTGGTCGAGGCTTGTGAGGGAAAATCTGATGAAACCTATGCACTAGGAAGGGTGCGTGAACATCTTTGGCATTTTCCCAGGAGCGCTCTGTCTGAGAATACCCCTTCCAGTGTATTAAATACTGAATCCCCCTGCCCCTCCTTCTGGAGTCCAAAATCTCTTGCACTTCGTACTCCGGTTACCCTTGGACAAGTACCGGAGGTGGGGGGGTGGTATGCGACCGTAAGGCACTTGGAGGGGAATCTTTGACTAACAAGGATTTGTGAAACACCGGGTGAATCCTCATGGAGTGTGGAAGCTGCAACCGATAAGCCACAGGGCAAGTCGGTGATAAAATCCATGGAGACAGTGTCCCAAGGTTGGGGGTGTGTGGGTAGGGGCTGCAAAAGGCCTGCTGGTTTCCCTGCAACCGTTTTAGCGCGTCTACACACGTGGCAAGAGGCCACGTAAGTCTTGATGTGTGCTGCCATCTTGGGCCACCAGTAGTCTCTGAGTGTTCTGTGCAGCGTTTTGAACACCCCCCCGTGTCCTGCCGTTGGGCTATCATGACAGAGCTGTAATACTTCTTCCCTCAGGGTCTTGGGAACATAAAGCCGCCCACTATGCCAAAGGGTCCCTGCCTCCGCTGTGAAAGGGGACGGTGTACCATGCTGGGCCCCCTGGAGGTCATCCAGCCTAGCCCGTGCGTAGGGGTCTTGTTGCTGCTGCGCCTTGATTCTTACAAGGAGATCGTCTACTAGTCTGACTGCTGCCAAGTTCTCTACTTGGACCCCTTCGGGAGGCTTCTCAAAATTTTGAGGGTGCAAGATCGTGGCTTGGGTGGCTTGGTCAGGTTCTGCAATGTCCTGCGGCTGCCTAGACAACGCGTCAGCCAGCTTGTTTTTTTTGCCTGGCAAATACGAGATGACGAAATCGAAGCGTGAAAAAAATTGACTCCATCTGACCTGACGGGGGTTGAGGGATCCCGAGCTCTGCAACAGCGCTAAGTTTTTATGGTCTGTGTAAACCTTGATTGGCAAAGCTGCTCCCTCTAACCAATGCCTCCATTCTTGAAAAGCTGATTTTATGGCAAGCAGTTCCTTGTTAAAGACATCATAATTCCTCTCTGCTGGTGACAGCGTGCGAGAGAAATAGGCACAGGGTAATAAATCTTCCCCCCTTTCGTCCGCCGCTTGGAGTAAAATGGCGGCGACGGCAAAGTTAGAGGCGTCGCACTGGACGTGGAACTGTTTTGAAGGGTTCGGGTGCCTCAGGAGTGGTGGGGAGGTAAACAGCTGTTTAAATTCTTGAAAGGCCGCTTGCTGCTGTTCCCCCCAGCAAAAGCGTCTGTTTTTCTTTAAAAGCTGAGTAAGGGGACGCGCTTTCTCCGCATATGAGGCAATGAACTTGTGAAGAAAATTTGCATACCCCAGAAATTGTTGGAGCTCCTTGATGTTACGGGGAGGCTTCCATGACATAATTGCTTGGACCTTTGCAGGATCCACGGCTACGCCTTCTGTGGAAATCCTGTATCCCAGATAGTCTAATTGCGTTAAGTCAAAAGCGCACTTTTCTAATTTCGCAAACAGCTTGTTCTCTCTCAATCTCTGCAGAACATTACGCACATGGGTAATGTGGGAGGTGGGGTCCTCAGAATAAATCAGAATGTCATCCAGATACACAATGACATATTTATCTAACAAGTCTGAGAAAATGTGGTTCATGAACCTGGAAAATACTGCCCCACAATTACTTAGTCCAAAAGGCATGACTAAATACTCAAACTTACCATATCTGGTGTTAAAAGCCGTTAAGTATTCATGGCCTGGCTTTATTCTGATCAAATTGTAGGCATTCCTGAGGTCTAGCTTGGTAAAAATACGAGCCTTTTGCAGGCGATCTAGCAACTCCGATATCACTGGAAGAGGGTAGTGGTCTCTAACGGTGACTGCGTTGAGTGTGCTGTAGTCATGCACCGTGCGCATGGGGGGTCCCTTATCGCCAGCCTGTGCCGCCGGGGCGAAAGGATCGGGCTTTTTAGGCACGAAGAAGGTAGGGGCAGATGCCGGTGATGTCGATGGCCGAATGAAACCCTTTTTTAGGTTGGTATCCAAATATTCCTTCAGTATAGCTAGCTCCTTTGGGGACATTGTATAATGCCGTGCCGCAGGGATCTTGGCTCCAGGCTTCAAATCTATTGTACAGTCGAAAGATCTATTGGGGGGCAACACCGTGGCCTCTTGCTCTCCGAAGATGTCTGCATAATCTCCATACTTTGTTGGTAGGGGAGCCTTCCCTGCTTCCCGGCTTGCAGCTGCTGGTTGGGCTTGGGTAATGCCCTGCAACTTGTGCCGACAGTCTTGGGAGGGAAAGGAAACTGCTCCGGTCATCCAGTCCAAATTGGGGTTGTGAATTCTCAACCAAGGCGCCCCGAGAATGACTGGGACTTGCAAGGAGGCAGTAACGTACAGTTGGATCCACTCCATGTGATCTGCGATGGTTAGCTGAATTGGCAGGGTGCAACGTTCGATCGCGCCTGCCTTGAGAGGTTGCCCGTCGATGGTTTCAACCTGCATGGGGCTTGGTAGTGCCATAGTTGAAATGTGAAACTTTTCCACCGCTTCCCCATCTATAAAATTGGTTGTCACCCCGGAATCAATCATAACATTTACCGGTAATAGTTGCTTGGAATCTGTAGTCAGCGTGGCTGGAACAATATAAAAATCTTGGTTGTGATCTGCCGTCTGAGCCCTTCTTAATTGCTGGATGGCCTCCCTACGGGGCTCTGACAAGGGGGGCCGTTGGAGTTTAACTGCTGAGAAGAAGCGGCTGGAATGTGGGCCTGCTCTGTGCCTTGGGTTGTAAATCTTACCGGGGCTGCCTGGCGTCTGGTCGGGCACAGCCTTGCAATGTGCCCTGGCCCCCCGCAATAAAAACAAAGTGCATTGTCCCTTCTCCTTTGCCTCTCGGCTTCAGAGAGCCCCCTTCTTGTGGCCCCTATCTGCATGGGTTCTTCCGCGCTCAGGGGAACAAACGTGTTAGAGGGGGTAGCAAAACCTGGAAAAGCCGGTCGGGTTCCTGCCCTGTTTCTCCCTGGCCGAAGCTGCTTTAACTCCTCCAATCGAGCATCTATGATGACTGTTAACTGGTATAGGTCTTCCAATGCCGCTGGAGTGCCCTGCCGCACTAACTCCGTCTTAATCTCTTCGTCCAGTCCTTGTTTAAACTGATCCTTCAATGCCACCTCATTCCAGCCCAAATCTCCTGCCAGCAGTTTGAAATCTGCGATGTACGCTCCTACTCTCCTGTTCCCCTGTCGGAGCCGTCGGATCTCTCTGCTGGCAGTGACTTCTCTGATTGGATCATCAAAATGGGCTCTGAAACGGGCCATAAAGTTCTGGTAGTTGTCCAGAATTGGGTCGTTAGCTTCCACCATGGGGATGGACCATCTTGCGGCTGAGCCTTTCAGCAAACTTAAAATGAATGTGACTCTGGACCTCTCCGTCGGGAACTCGGCTGGTCTGCTGTCGAAAAACATGGTGCACTGGGCGACGAAGGTCCTGAGCTGTGCCATCTCTCCCCCAAATTTCTCTGGTAGACACCCTGGGGATCTCAGAACGACTGGTGGGGGTGCTGCCACTGGTGCCGGCTGCTGGACGACTGGGGCTGGTTGTTGGATCTGCTGAAGCATCGCCGCCTGTAAGTTATTAATCTGGTCGTCGACCTGCTGCTGGTGTTGTGTCAAGGCCGCTGCTAACTGGATAATGGCCTGCTGCAATTCCTGTGTCTGAGAAGCCATTCTCCTGGTTTATGTGTTCCTCCCTCTTTCGATGGGAGTTTTGGTTTAGCAGGATTGATGTCGTGTGTAGATGCAGAAATAACACGCCGAGGCCAGGAATCTAGTCTCTAGTGTTTATTGCATACCTACAAGCAGAAATCCTGCTAAACTAACAGTGCCTGAAGATTCCCAAGTATATCAGCTCAACCTAGGGCGGAGCTTTCTTCTGACGTTTGGGGAAATAGGCTAGGCTCTCTGAGCTGCGTGCTCGCTTCTTATCCAGCGCTCCGCCCTCTTCTCTGCTTCCCCTGACACGGAGAATGACAGGGCTAAGATCTTGTGGGACTTCCAGATCCAGACAGACAGGCAGGTACTGGCCAATCAACCAGACATTGTGGTAGTAGACAAGGACCAGAAGACGGCAGTGGTGATAGATGTAGCGGTGCCAAGTGACAGCAACATCAGGAAGGAGGAGTATGAGAAGCTGGAGAAGTACCAGCACCTGAAGGAGGAACTAGAGAGGATGTGGAAAGTGAAGGCCAAAGTGGTCCCAGTGGTGGTAGGAGCACTCGGGGCTGTGACTCCTAAGTTGGGAGAGTGGCTCAAACAGATCCCAGGAGCAACATCAGAGCTCTCTGTCCAGAAGAGTGCAGTGCTAGGAACAGCTAAGATACTGTGCAGAACCCTCAAACTCCCAGACCTCTGGTAGAGGACCCGAGATTGAGGAAGACACATACCACCCATAGGGGTGAGAAGGGAATTTTTTATATATACTGTATATTACGATGATGTGATTTTTTTCAGCTTTGTTTATTTCATTTTGTTGTTTTTCCCCTTTTTTCTGTTTCCTAGTTTTCTTTTTCCCTTTTTCTCTTTTTTCCAGTCAGTTACGTGTAAGGTTTTGCTTTTTTTTCTTTTCACTATACAGCTTCTTTTGTATAACAGGATAGGTTTCTTCTTTAAACTATATAGTTACTAATATACTAATATAGTTGCATTGCTATATATGTATAATAAATGCTAAGATTAATTGTAAAATTTTTGAAGTTTAATTTATATATATATATATATATATATATATAGTAAGAAAGAAAAGAAAAAGAACTGGATTCAACAGTCTAAGTAGAGTCTGACAAAAGTGAAATAAAGTAGGAAGATCGCTTGCTGTGATTTGGAAATCATGTGTCTGTTGATGCCACCTAAAATTGCTTTTACCTTTTTTGCAGCCATGTAATTTTGGTTCATATCCAAGGTTTTTTTTTCAGAAGTACCATTGTCCTGTATCTGTGATTTTTGTTCCTTAAGTGAATAATTATGCACTTGTCTCTGTTGAATTTATTTCTGTTCCTTTCAGTTCATTTCTCTAACCTATCAAGATTATTTTTCTTTCTATCTTTTAAGAAAATAGCTAAGCTATACAATTGTACGGCATCTACAAATCTGATGAGCATTCCACTCACCTTTTCATTCAAGACATTAATTAAAATACTGGAGAATACAGCTCCCAAAGCTGATCCTCTCCAGTTTGATGGGAAACCATTGATAAGTAGTCATTGAGGACTATTTTCAAACCGCTTAATTGTCATGTTGCCCATCCCACGCTTAACTAATGTGCTAACAAGTATGCCACAGAATACTTGTCAAATGCTCTGTCACAGTCAACGTATATTATGTCTACAGTATTCCCACAAGCTATTAAGGAAGGTACCCAGTCAAGACATGAGATACGGTTAATCTGGTAAGATTATTCTGTGCATGCTGACTTTTGTTAATTACTGCAATGCATTCAAGATACTTACAGATGGGTGTCTTACAATTTGCTTGATCTTCCATTTTGCTGCTTCTTGAAGATAGGACCATGTGGTACTTTGTCAGTCCTCCAAGAGTTCTCAAATGCAATACAGAAGAGTTCAGCCAGACTTTCAGCTGATTTTTTTCTGGTCCTAGAGATTTAAGATGATTCATAGTAAAGATGTATTCCTTAACCATGTGTCTCAAGCCTCATTGCTGCCCCTTAAACCAGCTCTTTACAATTTCCTGGTGCAACACATACTTTTGGTTGGAGAAGGCTGAACCAAAATAGGATTTGAATAGCTCTGCCTTTTCTTTGTTACCTCTTAAGTTTTGCACTCTTCATAAAGCTGCTGATTTGCTGATTTTTTTAATGTTGAACCTAACTAAAGAAGGTGATTTTTATAACATCCTTCAATAGCTTTAGCTCTTTCTGAGTCTTCATGATGGAGCTGACACCATCCCTACAGTTAAGGAATACCTGTCCAAGCTCCTCCTTTGTGACCTGATTCTCTTTCCATTTCCTCTCTCTCTCTCGCTCTCTCTCTCTCTCTGTGTGTGTGTGTGTGTGTTCTTTTCAATCTTCAGTAAGCTTTTTATATAGCCATATTGTAATGGTATGTGGGAATGACTTTGGAAGTCAGGGCAACGAGGCACAACCAAGGGAACAGTCAGATAAAAGGCAGTTTAGCCTGCAGCAGGAATGTGGATGAGGCAAGAGGCTCAGAAGACAGCCTCTCTAGTTTTTGGGCTGTAAAGGGGACGGGGGGAGAGAAGTACTTTCAGACCTGCAAGATTCTGTTAATGTAACCTTACAATAAAGTAGAATTAGCTCATTAGGCTGACATATATTGACTTCTTCTACTGTCCTCCATTTTTTTCTTCATTGAAATTATTTGCAGTTTTTTTTTTTTGTATCTTCTTCTTTAGGAATTTACACTCATCTTGAGTTCCTATACCCATTAGCTTTTCTGCAATAGGACCATACATATAATTGATCTGAGTTTATTAAATGCTATTTTTCAGATTTAGTTTTTCTTAAAATCCTCACATAGTCACTTCCTCCAATTTCCTGCTGCTTTCAGTTTCTCAACTAAGACTTCCCCATTGATTAATATCAAGTCAAGGGTACTTCATCCTCTTGCATATTTACCTAGTCTCTGAAAGAGAAAGTTGACAGCAAGACAAGAAATTTCATGGAAGACCATGCTTGATAGAGTTTGTCTCCCAACAGATGTTAAGATAATTAAAATTTGCCATTGCTACTATTGCATGCTTCTTTGAAAGATCTACAATTTATTTTTGGAAAGCATCATCCACATCTTTTCCTTGGTTGGTGATAATAGACACCACCAACAAGGTAGCTTTTATTTGTTTCATTACATATTTTAACCCAGATGCTCTCCATATCATTGCCAAGTTCGTTCATTAGCATTTCTGAGTAGGAATGGTTATTGTTAGTGTACATTGTAAGTCCTCCTTATCACTTCTATTCCTTTTGACTGAGTTGTATCCTTTAATTGTTATATTCTAGAGACAGTCATTCCACTGGGTCTCATTATACCTATTAAGTTGTATATGTCTTTATGTACACAGAGCTAAAGTTTACCATGCTTATTTCTTATTAATGTATTAATGTATGGACAAATGAAAGCCATCAACTTGATGAGTCAAGTTTCTTTTTCACTAAATGGTTTAAGACTCAGCAACACTCCTGCTTTCTATACCATATAAGTCTTTATCTGAGGTCATGACTTCAAAGTGCATTTCCATCCCCCAGAAAGATCAGAATCATGCACGCCATTGTGTTCCCTGCAATACACTATGGCAGTGAAAGTTGGATTTTGAAGAAGCAAGATAGAGTATTGACACTTTTGAACTTTGGTATTGGAGAAAACTGCTGAGAATACAATGGATAGCCAAGAAAACAAATAAATGGGTCATCGACCAAATCAACCCAGAGTTCTCACTCAAGGCACAAATGATCAGGTTCAAATTATTGTACTTTGCACATATGATGTGAAGACCTACTTCTCTGGAGAAGTCTGTAATGCTGGGAGAATGAGGGTCTTGGGGCAGAAGGATATTATTTTGAGTAGGAGGTTAATGCACACACATCTTTTTGTACTAAGGATACCCCTCGGGGGATGGAGAGCCTTTGGTTTTAGGTGTTCCAGTCTTTAGAAACATAGATAGATGGGGTTGTGATGGATGTGTAGATTAGAGTGGGACTTGTCCACCTCATATAATGTTTGTAGCTGTCATATACCATCTAGAAAAGTGCTGGAGAGCTTCCAGTGGGAATTGCAGACTGAACGGCTGTGTCCGCTGGTTCAGCAGGCAGAGTGGACAGCGTGGTAACTTTTTTTGGGCTCAGGCAGGTTTTCCTGAAGCCCAGAAATGTTCTCCAGATCAAGGAGAATACCTGGAATCATCCCATCTGTCCTCTGGACAGCTGCTTGCAGCCAGAAGATTGTAAACAGTGTTTTGCATTCGACTGCTAAGAGTCAGCTGAGAGGCGGGGACTTCATCACTTTCCAAGCCACGCTGTAGCCTTAAAGGAACTCTAACACTGGCCACCCCATTTCTAAATCACCAATTTGTATTTTTTTTAAGCAATTTGTATTTTTTTTAATCTTAGGCATATGTACCCTAAGAGAGGCTTTCTACAGTGAGGAGAAGCTGGTTCTCTTGGTGCTTAATGTTATTTTTGGGATTACTTTTTTTTAAAAAAAATTATTTTAACTTTTGGAATTCGTTTTCCTTCCAAAGGAAATTCCAAAGATTGAGACTAAAACAATTGTCTTCCTGTTATTATTTTTGTGGTAAATTTGAAGATACCAGCATTTTCCTACACGTTGAATCGGCTGATTTGAACCTTCAGTTTTCTGTTTTCACTTTCCCTTGAGAACTGACTGCTATCTCTCTCTCACTTTATGTAAACACATTCCGGAATTCCTTCATATCTTTGACTTTCGCTGGTTAAGCTCCTAGGGGGCACCATAATCTATTGCTTGAGACACGGAGGATTTCAAACAGATTCTTTCTGACCTTCACCAGAATTTTAAACAGATTTCTTCTGACTTCTATCGGGCTTTTATACAAGATATCCAGGATATAGTGGAAAATATGAGATCAAAAATGTGCCATCAGGTTGAGGATGTGGTGGATGAAATTGAGGAACTTAAGAGCGATAGAAACGTTTTTTTC
This sequence comes from Charina bottae, assembly GCA_023362775.1. NCBI lineage: Eukaryota > Metazoa > Chordata > Lepidosauria > Squamata > Charinaidae > Charina > Charina bottae. The sequence goes on from JALMGJ010000006.1 coordinate 65,664,594, forward strand.
AAGACTGAGATTGGGATTTTTATCGAGATGCTGGATGAAGATTGGATAATGGAGTTGGAGAAATCTAAGGGAGAGAATGATCTGAAAGCCATAAGTAAAACTGATCTCCTGGTGGAATGCCATGAAAAGAACCTGGAATCTTTGAGGGGGGCAGTTGCGCTGTCTGATTTTTTTCAAGAGGAAAGCTCTGTGCATATTGTGGGGATATGCAACTCCTTTGGTTTATTTTGAAGTGGGATAAGGGTTGAAGAATGTTAATCTGGTTTGCTTTATTCCCTTTCAAAGATATGGAATTACTGTTTTGAATTGTTTCTGTTTTTTGGGTTTATTAAGATTGGGATTATTAAAATTGTTGTATTATTAAGTACAGTTTAATAGCAGACAATTTATGTGCTTTTTAATTTGATTCTTATTATAGTAGACAGAAATGCATAGAATAGTGGTAGGAAGGGAATAATTAAATATGTTTTATCTTTTGGAGGGGAGAAAGAGGTTTAGGAGGTTTATATGAACTTTTTTTTCTGTATTTTAATATAAGGAGTAACTGTACTTATTAATTTTTATTATGTGTTAAAGTGGAATGACTTATAGAAATAATGTGTTCTTTTGGTTTAATATAGAGTAAGAGATTGATAATGGAAATTTTTGTATATCCTTGCTGTTAAAAGTCGGAAGCCACATCTTTTTGTAAATTTGAAAAAAAAATTCTTTTGTGTTTTCGCACTTTTTTTTAGTTTTCAGTTTTTTGTTTTTTGTAGTTTTTTGTTTTTTTTTGTAGTTTTTATTCTTTTCTTCAAACTTAATAAAATTTACTACAAAAATAGAAAAGTGCTGGAGAGAATATAGCAATTATGATTCACACTGGCACTAATAACCCTAGGTAATTGGACAATCTTGGAAGTCAAATTTAGGCTGCCAGTAGCAGACTGAAGTCCAAGGAGCAGTCATCCTGGAAGGAGACGAAGCTTTCACATTCAGAGAGTCTCTCTGTCTCTCTAAGAGTCCTATGCAAGCCTTAGAGCAAGACCTGAGGCAAACACAAAGCAATGCAGTCACAGATTTGTGAGCTGTAACCTGCCTGTTCTATATCTTCCAACAGAAACAAAGGCAGAGATAATGTGGTCTCTTAGAGAACAAACGGCTCACAAATATAAAAGTTCTTGCCATGTAAATTGCATCAGTGGTACAAGGCTACTTGCCTGAAGAATCTGAAGCCAGGAAAGCCAGATCATCCAGCTGTAGTGAGTCATCGTTCATATATGACTCACCACCTCTTACCACCTAAAACTGCAGCCTGAGAGTCTATTAGGGTTTCCTCTCCACCTCAGAATCAGGAGTCTATAACGCTAAGCATCTCCAGCATAGCCACGTTGGTTTCAAGGGAACAGACGTGTTCCCTAAGAGCAAGGAATTCATTGCACCAAGCACAAACCCATAACATATACCGACAACCAGATAATCATACATTTTTTTTTATTAAATTTTATTAATTTTTACAATACATAATAAAATTTAAAGTAGAAAAAAGAAATAGAAACAGAAATACAAAATAAGAAAAAGATAAAGAAAAAGTGAAGTCAAGAAATAATAAGCAAAGAAAATATAGAAAATAGATGTCCTCCAATCTATCTTTGAACTTAAAGTACAACAATTGATTTTAAATGTTAGTCCTTCATACAGTATACAGGAACTTTTCTTTGTCATATGCCTTTTGATTTCTTTAATCCAATCTTCTAACCTTCATCTTACTGTCTCCCAATAATCCATCTTTGGCTTCCACTCCTTGAAGTAGTAGTTAAATGTTGAATGTTCATTACTACATATTTATATCTTCAATAAAAACCAATTAGTATAACAAATAAAAGCCTTATTTACTTCTAATAAACTACAATATATTCTATTCATATTATGACTCATAACCTAACATGTTATGGAACTTAATACATAATTTAGCAATTCTTATAGTGTTCATACATATATATTTCTATAATTTAATTCTAATATATATATATATCTCCATAAAAAAGGAATTCTTGAATCTCAATTATCCATCTGTAATTTCCATTCCTTGTAGTAGTGTCCATTTAAACTAAGTGCATAATCTATCATATCACTTAACCTAATAGCTAATATATCAATTCTTATAATATTCATACAATACATATTGATATATACCATCCTGTAGTAACCATCATTCTAATTCCATCATATCATTATCTTCTCATAAATATATCTCTAAGGAAAACAATATTCTATAATATCAACTTGTGTTTGTATTTAGCATCTTACATTTAGAATATCACTTTTTATATATCCATACAATTTCTCATAACAATTCAAGTCCATATTTTCATTAGCCTTTATATCCATACAGTTTCTCATATCTTCTGTTTAGGTTATGCCAAAATCACAATACACTGTGGCAGATTCGCAATATACAGCCTGCTCTTTTCTATATCTCATATAGAATATCAGAGCAACCTTCTCTCCCTTTCCACATATTTCACAACATCCATCCAACTGTGCACCCATATTTTCACTCTGTCTCCACTGCCACAACATATCTATACCAAGATTGTAGTGTAAAGCCTTCAGAATGTTCTTCTGAACTAATATACTCAAAATTTCCTCCTTCTGTTTCTCCTCCACTTGAAAAACATTTTTCCTTTCTGTCTCCTGTCTCACTTCTGTTTCTGTTCTCTGTTCTTTCTCTCTGTTTTGCAGAGTTACGAACAGTAATTCCAACGACCTTTGAATATTTGAAAAAGCCTCAGTAATCTCTCTTCTGAGCTCCTCAGGTACAAGTTGGAAAGCCATCTTTCCTGTGTCCTTCAAATTAAAACAACAACCCTTCTAGTCAAAACAATAATCATGTAATCTGTCCATGGAATACTACCAGCAGAATCTATTAAGCAGAACTTCGTTGTTGTTGTTTTTTTTTAAAGTCAAAAGAAAAAAGAAAGTTCCAATAATCCAAAATACAGGAGAGAATAATATTTTAAACAGTTTATAGAAGGAGAAATTAAAAATATATTCCAAATGAAGCAAAATCCAACCAGGGAGGATGTAGAAAAAGAAGACAAGGAAAAAAACACGTTACCCTGTGTTTTTATTCTTCAAACTGCGAGCTTTCGTTCTTCAAGCTGCAAGCTGCTTAATCCAAACAAAGAGTTTCTCAAAAAATGAATAGTCATTTAGTTTATCAAGCGAAGAATTACAAACAAAGTCTCTTAAATCCCTCTAATACAAAAGAGAAGTAAAAAAAAAATGCAGACGTTTCATTATGTTGCAAATATAGAGTCCATCAAACTTCCACCAGAATCAGTTATAGCAAAGAAAGCACAAAGTTAGCCAACATTTTCAACAAAGTCCAAAAGATAGATCTTAGATTTCAAAAATATTTTAATCTAAAAAAAACATTCCTAAAGTGATCTAAAAGCGGCTGGGCGCTCTTGTGTGTCTTCAAAGAGACTTGTTTCCCCTGCGAGAGCCTGATATATCTCGGCCATTGCCTTGCACTTACCCTGTTCCCTCCGCGGTGGAAAACTACAGAAAAAACAAGGGTAGGCAATCCCAATGGCCCCACGAGTAATCTTCTGGTCTCCCCCTCTCCAGGGGAAAAAAAACTTCAGTGGACCACAACTTCAGCAATCCACTGCAAGCAAGGGAAATTCAGTCAGTTCTCAGCTTCTCTGAGAAATCTGACTGGTCGAGCTGGCAGCCAAGCCTGGAGTCCAGATAATCATACATTTGACACCAGAAAACACCTTTCCCTTCCTGGCTCTCTACCTTTATATTAGTTATTGTTGGTAACCTGGCCTCCTCCTCCTCTAGGAACTGTTTAACCTAAAAAATAGCCCCTGTTATACTTTTAGAGATGGAAGATTTGGCTTTCTCACATGGTTGCTAAATTTACCTTTGAATTTGAGATTCTGTAGTTTAACTCTCCAGTTGCTGTCTGTCCTCCTCTTTGCTCTATCTGATTGCAAATGCCTGTCCTAAGCGTATTACCTTGCCAAAGGGTTAACACTTAATTGTAAAATTCTCTTCCCTCCCTAACTTTTGGAAATTTTAAGAAGAAGGAGGTCTGTTGGTATCAAGCCACATGAGTCTTGCTATCTTTCTTAAACATACGCATTATGTGTGCCTGTTTGTGTAGGTAGATTCCATCAAGAATGGGTTCGTGCATGTTTAAAGTATTATAGAATATTAAATCTATTCAATCTAATTGACAAAATAATCCACATGCCCTCCCTACCCAAATGGAAGCATTTTCCTTAAAAGAGCATTGTGGAATGATAGGTTCTAGAGAGAAGGCCAGAATAAAATATGCCCATATGAGTCCCAGAGCATACATGACAATCAGAAGAATTGTGAGCACAAATAGTATTATTGCTAAGATTAGCTCTTTAATACTGTGCTTCAAAATCATGTTGTGAGCTATTGCTCTGCTGTTGGTAGTTGTAGGCAAAGCAAATGAAATCTCTGAGCCCATCTTTTAAATCTGCAATTTAAATAATTGGACAATCGTCCCACTCCATTGACTACACTTAGCAACTGTCTTTATAAGGGAATTGGATACTCTTGATTCCCATAGGCTGAATATGGTGCAGACATTCCACCTGTCTTACTGCATATAGAAATCTTATAAAGCTTAAGTTATGGTTCCAAATCCAATATTTATGAGGTGGACTTTCAGCAAGTACATTATATGGATCTATGTCATCCCTGCCAATTTTGTGTTCTCTATAAAAGAGCTTTGAGGTGCTTTCTCTCACAGACATTGGCCCAGTAAAATGTTATCACTGTGTTTCTTTGTGCTTCTAGCATTTTAAAACTGTTTCTTTAATACTAAATAGAATTGATCATTTTAAAAAGCAGATTCTTACTGCTTTGAGTCAGTTGTGGAAAATACGGCCTTGAATTTCAATCCAGAGTGAAGCTCCCCTATATAAGTCCTGTGGAAATTAATGAGAAATATGCAACAGAGTTAAGTAGGTGGAATGTCAGTTATGTCAATGCAATCAACACATCAATTTTACTCTAATGCAACAAGTGAGAAGAGGAAAGGAGAGATCCCTTAGAATTTTTCTCCTGCTGGACTGTCCGTTAGGAGCACGAGATCAGCGCGCGGTAAAGGAGGTGGGAGAGGCGGGCCGAGCAGCGCGATAGGCGGAGGCAATTCCTCTTCTGGGTTCCCTCCAACTCCCACCTCCTTTGCTGCGCGCTGATAGGCGGAGGCGATTCCTCTTCCCGGTTCCTTCCAACTCCCACCTCCTTTGCTGCATGCTAATAGGCGGAGGCAATTCATCTTCCGGGTTCCCTCCAATCAGCTGCTCTGGCTCTTTCGCGCCGCTGCAGCTACTTCCAGCTCTTGGTTCCAGCTGGCGGCAGAGAGACTAGTTCTTGACAGGTTTTTTAAAAGATGGGACAAAATTGACTTTTATATTAAAACGATGGGACGGTCCGGAAATGTTAAAAAAACGGGACTGGCCCATTCAAAACTACCAAACCTCTGAGATGCCCCCTCCCCAATACATGTGAACTGCTTAAAGTGCCCTTGTAAGAAAACATTCACAGCAAGCTTAATTGCTCCTAAGAGGTGACGGGGAAGAATCAGACAAGGCCCAAGTAAACCAAATTGTTTATATTCACTGGCCATATCTCAAAGATAGTATAGCTGCCATGCTGACCTAGGAGGAAGGGATAAATAATACTAAGATCACCCAGATGGGTTGATCTAAAATATTCCAACATCGTGCTGTAATTTACACTGTGTCTGCCTTTACACTTTGTCTTGTCTTTGAAATGTAGTAGGCCAAAGCTATATAAACTATTGCCTATATATCTGCTATTGCTTTTGCTCATGACTGCCCAGCAAGCTGGCAATGCGTTGAGCCCAGTGTACACTGTATTATTTTTTGTTTATTCGTTCAGTCGTTTCCGACTCTTCGTGACTTCATGGACCAGCCCACGCCAGAGCTTTCTGTCGGCCGTCACCATCCCCAGCTCCCCAATGGTTGAGTCCGTCGCCTCCAGAATACCATCCATCCATCTTGCCCTTGGTCGGCCCCTCTTCCTTTTGCCTTCCACTTTTCCTAGCATCAGCTTCTTCTCCAAGGTATCCTGTCTTCTCATTATGTGGCCAAAGTACTTCAGTTTTGCCTTTAATATCATTCCCTCAAGTGAGCAGTCTGGCTTGATTTCCTGGAGTATGGACTGGTTTGATCTTCTTGCAGTCCAAGGCACTCTCAGAATTTTCCTCCAACACCACAGTTCAAAAGCATCTATCTTCCTTCGCTCAGCCTTCCTTATGGTCCAGCTCTCGCAGCCATAGGTTACTACAGGAAATACCATTGCTTTAACTATGCGGACCTTTGTTGTCAGTGTGATGTCTCTGCTCTTAACTATTTTATCAAGATTTGCCATTGCTCTCCTCCCAAGAAGTAGATGTCTTCTGATTTCCTGGCTGCAGTCAGCATCTGCAGTAATCTTTGCGCCTAGAAATACAAAGTCTGTCACTGCCTCCACTTTTTCTCCCTCTATTTGCCAGTCATCAATCAAGCTCGTTGCCATAATCTTGGTTTTTTTGAGGTTTAACTGCAACCCAGCTTTTGCACTTTCTTCTTTCACCTTCGTCATAAGGCTCCTCAACTCCTCCTCGCTTTCAGCCATCACACTGTATTATTAGCATGCCTAATAAAATTATTATATGGGAGTACCAGACCACCTTACCTGTCTCCTGAGAAACCTGTATGTGGGTCAAGAAGCAACAGTTAGAACCGGACATGGAACAACCGACTGGTTCAAAATTGGGAAAGGAGTACGACAAGGCTGTATATTATCACCCTGCTTATTTAACTTATATGCAGAGTACATCATGAGAAATGCCGGGCTGGATGAATCTCAAGCCGGAGTTAAGATTGCCGGGAAAAATATCAACAACCTCAGATATGCAGACGATACCACCCTATTGGCAGAAAGTGAAGAGGAACTAAAGAGCCTCTTGATGAGGGTGAAAGAGGAGAGTGCAAAAGCTGGCTTGAAACTCAACATTAAAAAAACCCAGATCATGGCATCTGGTCCCATCACTTCCTGGCAAATAGAAGGGGAAGAAATGGAAGCAGTGACAGATTTTATTTTCTTGGGCTCCAAGATCACCGCAGACGGTGACTGCAGCCATGAAATTAAAAGACGCTTGCTCCTTGGAAGGAAAGCTATGGCAAACCTAGACAGCATATTAAAAAGCAGAGACATCACCTTGCCGACAAAGGTCCGTATAGTTAAAGCTATGGTTTTTCCAGTAGCAATGTATGGCTGTGAGAGTTGGACCATAAGGAAGGCTGAGCGCCGAAGAATTGATGCTTTCGAGCTGTGGTGCTGGAGAAGACTCTTGAGAGTCCCTTGGACTGCAAGGAGGTCAAACCAGTCAATCCTGAAGGAAATCAACCCTGACTGCTCATTGGAAGGACAGATGCTGAAGCTGAAGCTCAAATACTTTGGCCACCTAATGAGAAGAGAGGACTCACTGGAAAAGACCCTGATGCTGGGAAAGACTGAGGGCAAAAGGAGAAGGGGACGGCAGAGGATGAGATGGTTAGATAGCATCACCGATGTAATGAACATGAATTTGAGTAAACTCCGAGAGACAGTGGAGGACAGGAAGGCCTGGCGTGCTATGGTCCATGAGGTCACGAAGAGTCAGACACGACTGAACGACTGAACAACAACAACAATAAAATTATGTTGCATTTTCAAGGTGATTTGGTAAGCCAGGTTTTGGCCACAACAGGATAAGAGGTCCATGTGGAACTCAGATGTATTCATGGAAATAAATATAACATTAGCAGGTTTGGTAGTGAATGCAGCTCACATGTGAATGGGGGGATACCTTTTACCACTACATATAATTCTTGTTTTTGTGGGCCATTGTCCTTCTCTGTTCCTAATATCAAAAGAAAGAAGGATGAAAACTTCAAAGTTTGTTCAGAAACTTGCTCTATGACCTGCAGCTTCAAAGGAAAAGGAAAAGGCAAGAGTCAGCAATACCCTACAGAGCCAAAATCCAGGGGTCTCCAACCCCGAGCGCCCATAAATGGCTAGAGAGCAGCAGGTGACAAATGCCATAGCAGACAGGCCTAGCATCTGATTGATGCTGGTACCTGTAGCTAGCTTGCTTGCTCCCGCTTTCTCTCTGATAATCAGAAGATTATCAGCAGGTGGGGCGTGCATGTGATTACCAATACGGATTTTATTATTTTTACTTTAGATATGTATGATCCTTTTTCTATGAATAATTATGCCTTTTCCAAAATGATGTCTGCAGAAGCAAACTCTGTGGTATTCCTGTAATGCTGATGGTGTTATAAATTGGATACACAGTGTGAAACTGCCTATTTCACTTCTATTTTTTAATTTTGAAATCTATCTACCAAAAAGAACATGTCACAAAAATGTCACTAAGAAAATCCACTATTTTTACATGGATCACAAAACTTCTTGCTAATCCCACACATTTTGTTTATGGTATACAGTATATATATTAATTAGCTACACAGCCTTAAAGTAGAAAATACCTTAGAAAATGACATAAAGGGACAACACAACTTCGATTGCATGTATTACTCATACTTGCTGTTGTCTAATATAGTACAAGAGAACATTTATTTTATCTTGGGACAGGAGAAGTATTATATATTTTTACTCTTCTTATGTGCTCTCTCTTTCTCCCAAACAGTTAAAATTAAATTAATCTGGATATTACCTGCATTTAGCAGGTCTTGCAGGTTGTCATTAAAATGTGCTATGAATAGATGCATTTTTTTTGTAATTCCTTTTTTCCTGTACCCTTATAAAACCTGTCATTTTGACAAGATAGCATTTTGATTTTGATTTTGAAGCCTAATAGAATGTACTATCCTAATACTCTGTTCACCAGTTATTAGGATACTTCATTTTTCTAGTTGTAGGGGGGGAAAAACATAAGAGCATTTGTCTCTTTTCTAAAAAATCAGGGTTGGCAGAAAGTTGTTTCCTTGGATTTGTTGGTTCACTTGTTTTGCTCTAACTTAAGAAGCTATGGAGCCTGGAATGGCGTAGATGCGTGAGTGAAGGGTTTGTGCCCTCTTGTTCTTAAATTCCAGCCACTTTGAGTAAAGAATGCCTGCTTTAGCCTTTGCGCATCTTGTATCTCTTGTAGATCAGCTTGTCTTACACCAAGTCAGGTTCACTGGACCATGCATCCTATTCTGTATTCTGACTGGCAGCAGTTACTCAAGTTTTCAGTCCCTGTTTCAGCTATATTTGAAATGCTGGAGATTCAAGCTGGGACCGACTGTACTCAAAGCATCTGTTTTACCAAAGGGCCAAGCTCCAATGGTGCCCTCTATTCTACCTCAACTTCCAGTTTGTTTAGCAATTGCATATATTTTGTTTTTCTCAGATTTCGATCATAGTTGGACTTTTGCCAGAGACTGCTGAGTGTTTTGACGTTACACCATTTGAACTTTTGGACTGTGCTGATTACATTAAGGTACAGGGGATTTGGCAGCGTTTTACTGCAAATATTTTATTATTCAAAAATTGGTGGGTTTTGTATGTGTTTTAAGGCCTACAATTAATTGTTTGGAGCTACTCATTTTCTGCTTGGCTGGCAACATGCTAATAGGCAGAATATTTTCCAAAGCAAAGGTCATCTCATGTTTTAATATTTGACTTGGATATAAACATGCAACTAAGAATACAGTTAATATGGCTTTGTTATGTTCTTTACAAGGCTTAACAGGCATTCAGTAGCTAACCAATTATATTTAACAGGGTTATATTAGGTTCAATTAGATTAAGCATTTTTAAAAACTAATTTCAATTTTGTGGTGTACAAGACTGAGGAAATATGGTTATAGGATATATTTGGAATTAGACAATGTATGTAAATTAACATTAATTACATGGTCAGAGGCATGCACTGCCTATCTGTATTAAAATGTTGTGAAAATTATTTAAATTACATTTGCCTGTATCCTAAATTACAACTATAATTGAATTAATCCATCTCATCCCCAGCTTCTCACCATTTATGAATAGGGGTACCAACCTGCTGTCAATCAGAAGTCAATCCAGCTGTCCCTTTCCCCTTGCTAGGCTCAGTGTATAAATAAAATACATATTCAGATTTTGACAGATCCAAATCCATACATCATATCTTAGGCTGAGTTTCTGTACCAGTAAGCCTTACAAAGGATGGGTGGACAATATTGCATCTGTAGGCACCACTTTGACCTCCAACGCTTCCCTTGATCCCATCAAGTTTAATAAAGTTGCCTGATTCTGGACTGAGGTAGAAGAAAACGGTGCATCAATCTTTATTTTATTTTATTTTATTTTATTTATGTTTCAATTTATATACCGCTCCATCTCCCCGCAAGGGAACTCTGGGCGGTTTACAAAACACAAAAATTAAAATCCGACAATTAAAACAACCCAATAAAACACTCTAATATATTAAAATTAAATATAAAAATCCAAGATGCGGTGGTATGATGTTTGGATGTTTAAAAGGGCCCTATGGCACCAGCCATCCCCAAGAGGAACTGTTCCCCCCCTCCCCCCACGCAAGGCGGCAGAACCAGGTCTTTAAGTTCTTTCTGAAGGCTGGGAGCGATGAGGCCTGCCTCACCTCCGGGGGTAGCATATTCCAAAGGGTGGGCGCCGTTATCGAGAAGGCACGCCTCCTAGACCCCGTCAGGTGACATTCCTTTACGGACGGGATCCGTAGCATGCCCTCTCTGAATGACCGAGTGGGACGGTTCGACGTTATGGGGATGAGACGGTCCCTCAGGTAACCTGGCCCCATGCCATGTAGGGCTTTAAAGGTGATAACCAACACCTTGAATTGGACCCGGAAGCACACAGGCACCCAGTGCAGCTGTCGCAACAGAGGTGTCACATGCGCTGATCTAGGCGCACCAATAACTGCGCGAGCAGCCGCATTCTGGACCAATTGAAGCTTCCGGATACTCCTCAAGGGTAGCCCCATGTAGAGCGCGTTGCAATAGTCTATATGGGAGATGACCAGGGCATGAGTGACTGTACGGAGGGCTTCCTGATCCAGGAAAGGGCGTAACTGACGCACAACACGAAGTTGTGCAAAAGCCCTCCTGGCCACGGCTACCACCTGCTCTTCAAGCAGGAGCCGTGAGTCCAGAAGAACCCCCAAATTACGCACTTGGTCTGAATGGGGTAGTGCAACCCCATCCAGAACTAGAGATGACAACTTCCTGGATCCACGGGAGCCATCAATCCACAGCCACTCCGTCTTACCAGGGTTCAGTCGAAGCCTGTTGTTCCCCATCCAGACCCCCACAGCCTCCAGGCACTGAGAAAGGGTAGCCACTGCATCACTTATCTCACCAGGGATGGAAATATATAATTGAGTATCGTCTGCATATTGATGGTATCTCATCCCATGGTGACGGATGATCTCACCCAGCGGTTTCATGTAGATGTTAAATAGGAGAGGGGAAAGAACCGAACCCTGCGGTACCCCACAGACGAGGGGGCGAGGGTCGGACCTTTCCTCTCCTATTACCACTGATTGGGAACGGCCCTGGAGGAAGGAGGTGAACCAACGCAGAACTACGCCTCCCACCCCCAACTCCCTGAGCCGTCCCAAAAGGATACCATGGTCGATGGTATCGAATGCCGCTGAGAGGTCAAGAAGAGCTAGGATGGATGCACTCCCTCCATCCCGCTCCCGCCAGAGATCATCTGTAAGCGCGACCAATGCAGTTTCCACCCCATATCCCGGCCTGAAACCCGACTGGAAGGGGTCCAGATAATCCGTATCATCCAGGATCCTCTGGAGTTGCAACGCCACCGCTTTCTCAACCACCTTCCCTAAAAAGGGGAGGTGGGAGACAGGACGAAAATTGTCCAATATAGTAGGGTCCAGTGATGGTTTCTTGAGGAGGGGGTGCACCAAAGCCCCTTTAAAAGCAGCTGGGAACACCCCCTCCCCCAGAGATGCATTAACCATCACCTGGGCCCAACCACATGTCACCTCCCGGGCTGCCTGTACCAGCCAGGAAGGGCATGGGTCCAGATGACATGTGGTGGCCCTTACAACCCGAAGGATCCTGTCCACTTCCTTAGGTCCAACAGGATCGAACTGTTCCCAGATAACCGGGCAAAGACGTTCCCTCGGCATCTCCCCAGACTGTGCTACACGCTTAGAGTCCAACTTAGACCGAATCTGAGCGACTTTATCCTGCAGATGCTCAGAAAATTCTTCCGCACGGCCCTGTAGGTGGGTCACAGACTCCACCTTACCCAACAGAGATCTTGTTATCTTAAACAGGGTCGTCGGGCGGCATTCTGCGGACGCAATAAGAGCGGAGAAATATTGACGTTTCGCCGCTCTTACCGCCACAAGGTAGGTCTTAACAGCGACTCTAGCTTGTGTTCGGTCAGATTCAGACCTTGTCTTTCTCCAGCGGCGCTCTAGGCGTCTCTTAACCCTCTTCAAGACCCTCAACTCCTCCGTATACCAAGGGGAGTATCGGGTCAAGTGTGGCAAGAGAGGCCGCATAGGCGCGATCCTGTCCAAGGCCCCGGCCGCCTCCCTATTCCAGGTTGCGGCCAGGACCTCCGCTGGAGCGTGCAGTAGATCCTGAGGTACAGCCCCCAGCTCCCTCTGAAACCCTATTGGGTCCATTAGTCGCCTGGGGCGGACCAATCGATTGGGTCCTGCCTCCCTGCGGAGTGGGGCGGCATAAGAGAATCTCAAGGTCACCAGGGCATGATCTGACCATGACAAAGGGGAAAGATGTAACTCTCCCCTCAGAGCATACTGCCACTGCTCCGACAAGAAAACTAAGTCCGGGGTGAGTCCACTGTCTCGAGTTGGGTCTCGAATAATCTGGAACAGGCCCATGGCTGCCATGGTAGTCATGAACTCCCGAGCTGCCTCCGAGGCACGTCCCAGGGACGGCAGATTGAAATCCCCCAGAACCATAAGCCTAGGGAATTCCACCGCCAGCCCCGAGACGGCCTCCAGCAGCTCAGGCAGGGATGTTGCTACGCAGCAGGGAGGCTGGTACAGCAGCAACACTCCCAACTGTTCTCGAGAACCCAACTTGAAAAACAGGGTCTCACAACCGGCTACTTGCGAAGCAGTGCCCCTGAAGGCCACTAGAGACTCTCGAATTACAACCGCCACCCCTCCTCCCCTGCCCCTGAGTCTCGGCTGGTGCCACACTTGAAACCCGGCTGGGCATATTTCAGAGAGGGCTACCCCCCCCTCCGAGCTCAGCCAGGTCTCGGTGATACATGCCAGGTCTGCCCCCTCTTCCGTGATCAAATCACATATGAGGGGGCCCTTGTTCTTAACAGACCTGGCATTAAGCAGCAGCAGCCGGAAACCGGGGCCCTGAAGGATCTGCTGACCAGGACCTGGGTATGAACGTGGAGGGCCGGAACACGCCACCGGTAATAAACACCGGGGGCGTCTTCCCCAACGATGGCCCGCCCTCCAGTTCCCGTCATAACATCCCTGGCCCGTCACCACTTCGATAGGGCAGCCCACTCCATAACCCCCAGAGCTTCCAGGTCCAGATGCCTCCACTCCCAGACCTTCAAAGACCCTAGGTTGAAACACGGGTCCCCTCCCACACGCACACATCTCTCAAACTCAGTCAACTTCTAGTGATGGTAGGCCCCCCCCAGCGCACCAGCCTAAGCTCTCGGCACTGAAAGGGCCTAACCACCACAACCACACCTACAATGTCCCCCCACAACCACTCTCACTGGTCGCAGAGAGATATCATCCACTCCTGCCCACCACCTGCCTCTCACTCAGGTGTGGGCACTCATACATACTATCACACAATCTTGGACTCCCCCCTGACTCTCTCACATCCAGGGGGGGCCACATTCACACTACAGGGACCCTAAAAAATCTCTGCCGCCTATAATTTAAATATGAATAACAGAAATAATGAGGGTCTAGAGAGCAATGTTCCCTAACTTTGCACACGTTAGCTGGCTGATTATAGTAGGTACAGTAGCTCACAATATTATTACCACCTCACACCAATATTCCCTCCCTTGCTACCTACCAACTCCCTGCTCCACATGGCCTTAATTTAAATCTATACTTGAATTAAATTAAATCATCTTTTAAAAATTATTGCATGATAAATCCTTTCCGTAACAAATTTAAAACAAAATATACTTGTAAAGAGATCTATAGACCAAAGGCGTCTTCCATCCTTTGTTTCCTGGTTTAGCTTACAGTAGGTTGTTAAAAGGGAAATGTTCCCATAGTTGTTCTCCAAACTTCAACGTGTACTTCTGATGCTTGTGTAACACACCAGTGCTCAATAAAGGGCAAGCATATACTATAGTTTTTCTGGAATCTTCCATGGTAGTCATGCTGTCCCAAAGCATTCACAAAACCAAATGCTAGCAAAAATATATGAAATCATGGCACTGCAGACTCTAAGGGCCTTTCCCCACAAGTGTTTTTAACCAACAGATTCCATGGTCTCAAGAAGTTTGAAACCCCCTGCTCTAGAACCTTTGTTCCAAGTCACAGTAGTTACTTCATTTCCCTCCTACAAGATTTTACACTTCTTGAAGCTGCCTATGGATGGTGTCAGAATATGAGGGGGAAATGCTGCTTTAACACCATGTATAACTAAGGACAGTTTAAGCCTCAATCATGGGCTGGGGATCAAAGGAAGGCAACATCAGGGGGACACAGCCAAAAAAAAAAGTGGCCAAGGGATGTTTGTTCTGTAGTTAGGTACAATTGGGGAAAGACCCTAAAATAGATCCAATGAAAGTACCATGCTCAGTGCCTGCACAAGTAGAGTATGATTTGCTTAGACATTAAATTCCATTGTATTCAATGAAGTTTATTACCATGAAAGTGTCCTGTGGGATTACAAATCTTAATCATTCAAATGGGCTGGTTTTAAGGAAGGTCAGGGATTGTCAGACAGATGGCTATGGAGATAAGGATAGATAAGGGAAATGAGACATGTGGTCTGCTGTAGGGTAGGGTCAAGGGGATTCCAAACTCACTAAACCTTATATGCTGGGGTAGAAGGTGGGAGAGCTTTTCCTCTGATATGATAAACAATAGAATCTACAGTATATGAAAACAACATGGAGTTCTCAGGAGAAAAATGTTCTACGAGTCTCATCTCCAATGGGGTCTGTTTCTGAGTCAGATTCTTTTTAAAACCTACTTTAACATTCAAATGGTCATCAAGAACCAAGGTGGTGCAGTGATTAAGACAAGTACTAGGGAGAGCCAGGTTCAAGACTGTCTCAGCCATGAAAACCAACTGGGTGGCTTTGGGATAGTTGCTCTCTCACAGCCCTACCAAGTTCACAGGATGGTTTTTGTGGGGAAAATGGGATGAGGGAGTACTATGTATGACACCTTGAGCTAAAGAAAGTCAGACAAACAGATGAATAATGCCTCAGTGCTATAGAGCCAAAGCTATTTTTTGCACATAATACAACCAATGCCAATACGGTGAGAGAAGTTACTTAGCTTACTCCTTGGAAGTGGAAAGTTGGAAGCTTTAGATTCACCACGTAACTGCAACTTGGAATTTGTCTTCTTGGAGAAAAAGCAGCTGGAAGCAAACAGATATTTCAACCATTTCAACCATGTGCCCTAATCTAGCTTGTTATTGAAACCAATGGAGAAATTAGTTGTGACAGACAAGCTTTAGATAAGCATGCGTTGAATTACAGGCTCATGATTAATTTTAGTTACACTAGAGCTTTGAATTATAGTACATGATCATCTCCTACGCTGTCTCATGGATTTCCTAACAAACAGGAGTGTCACTGAACTGCTCAGAGGAATGAGTAAATAATCTGTTTAATTTAGGCTGCATTACACTACATTTGTTAGCACTTGTCACCATTAATAATTTCATTTCCTTTTTCCATTAATGGAAGCCACAGGGCATTCAAATTTCAAATGGATTTGGGTCTGAGCCACAATGATTAACATATCACTTTCTCTGTACATCTCAGCTACTTGATCCAACTAGGCCACATTAAGCCTTTATTCATTATAAACATAACATACACTTAATCAGCATGGATTTGATGATTAGAGTCCATTCATGCAAGGAACGAATTCATAAAGGATAAGGAATAAAATACAATTCTAGCGGGGGGGAACGCATATACACATACACAGATAATCTAATGATGGCCATATGGCCTCATTATTTGCTTCATGCCTTCCTGCTGTTAGGCCCCATGCTACTTAAAGTTCTGATTTCCTCTCCAGTAAGATGCTCTTTGCTTAATGTTATGACTCTCTCAGTGGTCACTTCTCATTTTAATAGTTTTCCCCTTTCACTGGTGTCCGCCTATCCTAATGTTTCTGGTAGCAACTTTCTAAGATATGTAACATCTTTCTTTTTAACACATCTTATTCTCAGTCTACTTCATAAACAGTATCCCCCCTGCCCCGTCATTAATATTATTAATAGGTTTTGAATGCTATGATTAATTTTGTTTCCTTGCCCCCACTGATTCCCCCCCCCCATCCATAATATGCTTCTGTTGTTCTCTCATTCAGAGAGAAGAAAATATGTGACTGGGTGGTTCTTGAACTTGGAGACGTGTAACCTCAGCATGATTCAATACACTTACTGAAAACAGACTTTACTGATTGTACTGTTGGCACAACAGCACATAATACATTGACATATGCAGACACGGAAAACATTTCTGTGTTTTCAGAAACAAATGTGCAAATGTGCATACAGGGAACAGGTGTTTATTGTCAACTTGGAGTTTAGGTTCCTATACTATTTGATAAAGGAAATAATCCCAACTCTAGAATGATCCTGCTTCATAGAGATATAGAATCATACAATGTAATGGTTGGAAAAGAACTTGGAGATCATCTAGTCCAATCTCTGGCCAGTGAAGAAATCTACAACTCCACCATTCTTAAAGACAGCCATCCAACCTAGAATCCACCACTCCTTGAGTCAAGAAGTTGATGGTTCAGTGGGAAAAGGGGGAAAATTGCAGTGCAATGAGAAAATAGACTATTGTGCCTGCCATATGAAGAAGGCTTTTCACATGGTGTCATGAATTAAAGCTGTATGGACAGTGGCGCAGACACTTTTCTGCTGCATTTTAAAGAAAAGCTTAGTTATGCTGTAGTTTCAAAAACACAACAGCTGAGACAGAAATAAACCGGCCCAGTACTTGAACATGGATTACAGCATGGAATCACACAGTCTGTTTTGGAGTAGTGCAAAGCTGCTGT
This sequence comes from Charina bottae, assembly GCA_023362775.1. Classification (NCBI taxonomy): domain Eukaryota; kingdom Metazoa; phylum Chordata; class Lepidosauria; order Squamata; family Charinaidae; genus Charina; species Charina bottae. The sequence goes on from JALMGJ010000006.1 coordinate 65,681,908, forward strand.
GTGGAAAGGCCTTATTTCAAGAATGTTGAAAGATGATAAATATGGAAGTGGTGGCTATGGGGGAGAGAAAAAGAAAATTGACTGACTGACTGACTGACTGACTGATTGACTGACTGACTGTGTTTATTCACTGCATTCCAAAAAATATTCAGAAATGTTACTTTAGGTGCTTCACAATCTCAGGGGAGCTTGTACAAGCATAGAATCCATTGAATTCTCTCTATTAGAAGAGTTGTGTCTCTATTGCAAAGCTTCACAACAGACTGTTTTCTAAGGTGCTCAGAACAAAAGCATTCATATTGTCAAAAAAGCCTCGTAATTAGACAGTTGGTATCAGAAATAGTTCAGAGCCATTTGGATGGCACGGAAAGAAGGAATTTGCTGGCCAACTAGCAAAAACCAACAAAGCTGGATTCTTTCTCTTCCCCCTGTATTGTTTTTTTTTCTATGTTGATAATGAGAAAAAATACTCCAGAATTTCAGCAAGTAAATGACATAGAAAATTGCATAATAGTCTCGGGTGAGACAAATGAAAGGCAAAATCTTTATTGTAATTTTAGATGTTTTGTTTTTAGTGGATATTATAAAAGTATAATGAAGCCATTATTAAGAAGATTAATACTTGGACTTAAGGCCTGATGCAAAACTAATAACATCAGTGAATGATTGTCTGTTGGTTGTAGAATTAGAGATTGATCTGGCCCATTAATTTATGAAGTAAATTACTGCAGAGAATTGGGAGACAGGAAAGCTCCCCCTCCATGCCTCTATTGCATTTTGTTTAAATTAAATAGTTATTGGCTAATTTAACTTGTGCTATGCTAAGATTGCCTACAGTCATCAGAATTGATTATTACTTTGCAATGCACATTAATCTCTTGGTCAAAAGGGAAGGAGATAATTTTTTAAAGAGAGATAGATTTAGTCATGAACAGCCTTTGTTAAGTTCTATTTTCAGCAGTCCAATCTGATTTGAAAGATCTTATATCAGTAACCATTGTCAACTGTAATATTTCAGCACCCTCTGAAGCCTCGATGAGATTGAATTACATTATCGCTTTAAAAATCAGATTTCATTGTGGAAGTGATAAACTGGTAATTTTGTGTGCCTATGTACTAAAAAGAGACTTCTGTTGTCACATCACACCTTAATGCACAAGAGACAACACTTTTTTTTTCCTTTTGCATTGTATCCAACAAGAGTAGATTTGGAGTTATGCCTTGCTGGTGTCCTTATATTTGATTTTCCCCAAACTTTGGCTACAAGCTCCATTAATTAAATAATATTATATGTAGCTCAAATCTGCAATGTTATTTATATTTGTCTCTCTGTTTGTTAGATTGAGTAAAATCTGAAAGGGTGAAGATATATTCTATCAGTCTTTTTAAATAATGTCACCATGTGTCTTAGTAAAATTTATGAGCAAATTATTCTGGCACAATGGAAAGTAACCAATTTCCATGAATTCTGGGCCATCTCTGGGATGTATAATTAAATAAATCCTTTGTTGGAAATTAATTCATTGCAGACTTTTTTTAAAGTCCCAGAGAATAAGTTAGGACATGCAATATATATGAATACAATACAGTGCTAAAAGCAGGAATACTAATGTTCATGGCTTACTTTGGAGTAGACCTAAGGAAAGATCCAATCAAGAACAATGTTTCCTTTTCCTTCTTTCTCCTAGTTTTCCTAGCAATGGTATTCCTTGTGACACTCTATGGAAGAGAAAGTTGGACTTCTGAGAAGCAGGATGGACAGTGTTGATGCTTTTGAACTTGTGTTGGAGAAGACTCCTGAGAATATTATGGACAGCCAAGAAAACAAATAAATGGATCATCAATCAAATCAACCCAGAGTTCTCACTCAAGGCGCAAATGACTTGGCTCAAATTATCCTACTTCAGACGCATTATACAAAGACCTAGCTCTTTGGAGAAGTCTCTAATGCTGGTAAAGGTGGAAGGAAAGAGAAGAAGAGGCTGACCTGCAGCAAGGTGGATAGACTCAGTTACAGCGGCAATGAGTGCACCATTAGAAGACCTGAGTGACCAGGTTAGAGACAGATCGTCATGGAGAAAATCTAAGTGGTCACTAAGAGTTGACAACAACTTGATGGCAAATAATTCTAGTTTTTCTACAAGTTTCACATTACATCTTTTAATTCCTTTCTCCCATTGTAACTGAACTATACCACAATACAATTCTTATGGTGCATTTCCACACATTCTTACAGTACACGACAAAGTCTGGAATGTAAAAAAATTGTTCTAGCTTCCATTTTTTTCAGTCCTGAAGCATGATCCCTGAATTCCCATTAACATAACATGAAATTTGGAAGAAAAAAAAACCTTAAACTTGTAATTAAAAATAAAATGACATCTTCACAAAGATATTAGAGACAAGAATCAGAAAACAGGTTTCCTGTACTAAATACAGACAGGGCAGGGAAGTCTCACTTGTGCCCTCCAAACCTTGGCTACAGATCCCCCAGTCCCTTCACAAGTTGCCACCATGTTATAATTTATAATGTGACAGAGAGGGGAAATTAAATATATGAGAAATGACCATATTAGATTTGCTTAATCTAATCTAATTCTATGTGAATTAAACATATATCCTGACCCTACCTACTGTGTTTTGTCCCCATCTACTTTTTGGTGTACAGCCTCAGCATGCCTTTGAATGGCTGAACGTCCACTTAATTCAAGAAGTCTCAGTTTCAAATAAGTGAGTATAGTATTGCAGTTAGGGAATTGCCATTCTGTGATGACCCTGACTTCAATGCCCCAATAAACGCTTCTCCATGCAGTTCATTTGAATTGCAGAATAAGCTTTATTAAGGATACATGTAAATCAAAGCATTCTCAAAGACCCGAATGGCGTTTCCCGCCAAAAGATTAAATTTTGCTTTTTTCCCCCCTCCTGTGCCAGCCCCTTGCACCCAATGATGTCAATGTCCATCTCTTTCACACTCCAAGCCCCCTCCACATCCTTGCAAGTGGACTACCTTGACAATGTGCAAAACAAGCATCTACTGTCTGGCACGGCTCATGGAATGCACTCCCCCTCCTTTCTCAAGTCTCTCTGTGCCAGGCTGACACGTATCTCTGAAAATTAATGGCAGGATTCACACTGCAATCCTGACACATTATTCATGGTTTGGCTAGGATGCAACTACAGAATAGGGCTCCAAACATACATATTTATTTTACAGAGTACATGATGAAACCAACTTCAAATATCTAAGAAATCTCTTGACATGGCAGGTCTTTCAAACAGCTGATCAGTGGCATTTATTGCAGCATGCAAGCTGAGGAATTCTGAGAGTTGAAGTCCACATATCTTGAAGTTGCCAAGGTTGAGAAACACTGCTCTAGATTGACAAACCTAAACTACTCCCTTTGCTAATGGCATTCTGATAACCACATAGATCTGACACTTGTCAAGGCAGGTTTAAACTGGATTCAGAAGGGATGGGAGACAGGCCAATTTCAACAGCAATGCCAAAAGAGATGGTTATGGTTGGAAGGATGTTTTCCTTACCATACCAATCTCAAATGGAGAAATCTTTAGGGAGGAAACTGCAGATGTCATCCTGATTTTGACCCAATCTTTAGAATAAAAGAAAACTCTTCTCTTCCAGATATCACTCTTTCAGTTTGAGGCTGCTTCCCCTTATTTATAGGGCTTCCTTTGCTTTATTATTGTTATGATGATTAATGATCCATATCAAAAAATATGAAAATGTAATAACCTGGGATATAACCATTTGACAGTGTTTTTGACTGCAACAACAGAACTTAGCCACAGTGGTGGTAATGCTAGTGATGGAATCAAAAGGTTTTGTATAATAAAGGTATTTTAATCCTGGATACTGTCACAGAAGAGGCAAAATGAGATAACTTTGAATGTCCCAGAAAATACAGTAAAGCAGTACATGGAGTGACTAGCATCAATCTCCTCCAAACCACAAGGACAAACCCATTTGGATACGGAGGTTTGGGAATATTTGCCCAGCAGCAGCACTGTTGCTTTACCCAAAAGAAGTCCTTTCTCAACCTGAATGAAAGTGAATGATGTTAGATACTTGTCTGGCTTCCAAAGTCCCCTTGAAATCCTGATTTTGTTCTTATGTGGCCTCCAATGGACTTCCAGCTGGTATTCCATCTCATCTGTCCTTTGAAAGAGTCTGTCTTTTTGATAACCCAAGGCAAGAAGGAACCTGGCTTCAACTCCATAGCACCACTCTAGATAGGAGAATCGTACTCTGGCAGTGGAAGGAGTATCGGCCAGTAAGGAAAATGTTATCTTTAGCCAATGACTGATCATCAGCCTCTGGGCCACGACCTTTGTTCTAGGCCTTCCCATCTCACATTTGAGAGTGGTGTTGGCCACACATCTTGAGCAACAATACTAGCTTTCAAAAATTTAATTTGCACCACTAGGTCTACCATATCTGGGCTGCAGAAATCCAAATGACCACTAAATGGCAAATAGCTACAGGAAAATCTAATTCTTTGCTGCCATGTTGTTGTAGCCCTCTTGCAGTTAGTATTGTTATTATCAAGCCTCTTACCACACTGCTGGAGGCCATTCCCACTTTAGACGTTGGCTCATTAGCACTGAAAGGTTTTTAAAGAGGTCTTTGAAGGAGCATATAAAAATACAAGGGCGATCTCGGAATTGCAAAGGTACATGACCTAACTCCTGATTGCATGTGCTGTTGCACTGCTAAATTAGCAAGACAGAGAGGTTTATAAGGTGAAAAGTCAGAGGAAAAAACATATCTAAATAAATGAAGGGTTCATTCCACACTCTGAAATATATAAGGCAGTAATGATGCCCTTTGATGAGGATGGTCTTTAGCCCACCTCACTACACTACGGCTTAACCTTCTATGATTACAAAAAAAGGCTTTAGAGCAGTGTCTCTCAACCTTGGCAACTTTAAGATGTGTGGACTTCAACTCCCAGAATTCCCCAGCCAACCACACATCTTAAAGTTGCCAAGGTTGAGAAACACTGCTTTAGAGAATTGTCATGGCCAATCAGAAGTTCCATTGCAAAAATTCTACCACCTTGAGGGGTGTGGAAGAGGAAACAAAATCAGTTTTGAAGTTTTCAGTCAAAGTACATATTCCACAGAAATGATCCCTCGCCATTTGTGATAGACATGATACCTCCTGTTTTTAGAAGGTTAATGACAGAGATTGTAATATAGCCGAAACTGGAAAGTGTTAGTTGGTAGAGCTTTTAAATTTCATGAGAGACCCACTCCATTTATCATATTATCAGGAAAACAGAATAAACAGCTACAATATGAAACTTGTTGAAAAAATTGCTAGAGGCTTCTCAAGATATCAGGGAGATTATTTATAGTATTCAGAGAGCTAGGCCTTTATGTTTGCTTCCATCTGGTCTGTATGAATAGATGTAAATAAATATATACTTTAAGCGTCCAGTCATTTATCCTCATAAAACAATATGAACTTCAATAATGGAGTATTTCCCAGCAACTTTCATATTTGAAAACAGGCCTACAGTATAGATTTCCAAAAGATCTAAAAGTTTTATAGCACCATATTGGAAACCAAACTGCTTATCATGGTAGATCCCTCATGAAAAGATTAGTAGATTTTAAATATGTTAATGTTCATATTCTTTCCTATGCTGTTTATTAATGCACTGTACTGTTTTTACCCCCGTTATCATTTTGTGTGGGTAGAGAGGGGGGGCGTATACCAGAAGCGTAGCAATAATGGAGTTAGGAGTAGCCTTTAATTGGTGAGACAGTAAGACTTTTCATTTATGCTAATGGAAAATTTAGCTGAAGCATTACAAATTTCTACAACATTTTCAATTTTACAGGTTAGGAAGACAGCCAGGTTTTCTGCAGCATTTTTGCTAAATGGTGGTGATGATGATGTACAGTATTAAACTTTATACTGTATGCCATAGTAACCCTATACTGTACAATTTGTGATTTTTCAAGGTAAATATCAGTGGCAAACTTTGACTTTTTGCCATGGCAAACTCATTAAACCAATCTTTTTTTTTTTTTGCAGTCTCATGTAGGTAGCACAAAATGGGGAAATAACTTAGTATGGCACCAAAGTTCACTGTCTTTATTACTAACATGTGTGGGTTGCAAAAATCTGGACAACCACTGTAGAAAACTCTAACTCTAATGCTTGTTTTAATTTTTCAACCCAAATCTGGTAACCCCATTTAGCTTCCTGAATTAAAGGTTGTGCTGTCTACCCTAGACATGCTTTCTCCATCTGTTACCTTCCAGATGTGTTCAGCTACAACAAAGGTCAGCAGCCTTTTGTGCTCAGGTATGTGTGAAACATTGAACAGACATGCTGAGCTACAAAATGGCTGCCATGAGACACTTTTCCATTCACAGAATAGTTGTGATGGTGCAAAACACCCAGTTACCAGAAGGAGAGAGAGCTCCCAGGATGCTCTCTACTATTCTGAGGGGTTGTTGTGAAGCCCAAAAACATTGTTTCTAGTGTATTGGAGCATGCTGGCTTCCTATCTGATATATTTTTTTAAAAAAATAAAAATAAAATACTTTTTAAAGTCACATGTGGCAGAAAACAGGTATGTATCAAAGAAAACATCTGGAAGCACATTGGTCTTGCTCAAATCCTCTGTGTATTCTTGAATAATAATACTTTAAGAGGTATCACCTTCTGCCCCATTGCTTGGAAAGTGTGCATTTGGAATGTAGCATCTGGATATTTGTGTACTTTGGTGTTTGGATACTAGCATACCTGTACTCCAAGAAGCTTGGCCTGATCCAGAGATCTCCTTTTCCCTCTTCCAGGATTTCTCAATCTTACCAATCTTAGAATTCTGGGAGTTGAAGTCCACATATCTTATAGTTGCCAAGGTTGAGAAACACTGTCCTATTCTTACATTATCACCTTCACTAAGAAGATAATAAAGAAGGCTAGGAGGAAAACAGCTTTTTGAAACACAGAAACAAACTGGAGAAAAATTAGCTGTTTTGATCTGTGCTGAGTGTTCAGTTCAGATTACAACTGAGTACTAAAAAGTGAAGTAATCTTGTATACGTTCCCGAATTTTGGTAGCATAATTATACCCTAGTCATCCATTTGTCTTCATGGTTAATCTTATCAGAGATTTACATGCACACTTTTTTCACTTCAGTTCACAAACGTTCATGTAGCAAGTTTTACTTGTCAGACATTTCACTAGCACTGACGTTTACAAGAAAAGAGTGTTTTTAGATAATTGACATCACTTACTCCAATTTGGCTTTTTTCCAGAATGTATAACAAATTGGGCCATCGTGCTGGTGAAAATGATTCCAACATATTCCTGGAATATGTTTAATGCCTTGAAAAAAGACTTGTACTGGGCTTTAACATTTGGTTTTAGAATAGTTCTCCAATTAGCAAGTTCATTAATATGCTTAAAATAAATAAATGACTTTTAAAAGTAGCCATTGTTAATTATACTGGTTCCAGACATTTAGTCACATAATAGTCTTGTATAGTGAGAGAATACTTTTTCAACTAATCAAAATAGCCATGAATCAATATTACAGTTACTTACTTTTTCCTTTTACTGACATGTTATGCAGGATTTTTAAATTCCTGTGTGCAAATATACTATCCACCAACAGGAAAAAAACCCATTCTCTCTTGCAAGGGAGCGCACTCTTTTATATAACCTGCAATACACAATAGCACCATCTAGTAGCCAATGACACATTTCATACTTATTTGACATCTGTCTGTCTATTTCTGCCACATACATTTTTATTTATAAAACACACTTTCTTGTGCTCTCAAAAGTTTATTTTAGTATGTTTAAACGTAACAGTGTTCTGCTTTCTCCCATGACAAAAGAATAAATTGGCTAAGGCTAGCAGGCACACTATCAAAGGCACATATTTGTCCAATGTAATGTTGGATACAAGAATTGTGCTGTTTTGAAAAGTAAGTTTTACAATTTTGTGACATGATTGCTTCCATTTAAAGCAAAGGTACACAATTTTTGTGGGCTAAGGGCCATGGTTAGGTTTTAAGTGGCTTGCCAGAAGAAAGTTCCAAAATATAGGTCAGGCCAGATCTAAACCTATATTTTATTTAATGTAAAATTATATGGAGCCAGTTTGTGTAGTGGTTAAGGCACTAGGCTAGAAACCGGGAGACCGTGAGTTCTAGTCCCGCCTTAGGCACAAAGCCAGCTGGGTGACCTTGGGCCAGTCACTCACTCTAAGCCCTAGGAAGGAGGCAGTGGCAAACCACTTCCGAAAAAACCTTGCCAAGAAGACTGCAGGGACTTGTCCAGGCAGTCGCCGGAAGTCAAGACTGACTCAAAGGCACACACACACACACACACATACACAAAAGTCCATCTAGAAGCTTACCAGAGCCTGGGCTTAAATGAGTAGAACATTATTACTACCTGATTTTTTTCAGGGATGATTTTATGTGCTTTAACATCAACTAAGCTGATGTTCCTTGGAAGTAGAGTAGCTTAGATCTTGAGGAAGAACCCATCCTCTCCATATGCGATATTTTCCAAACATGGGACTGATGAGCACACCGTTCATTTTCCATCTGTTGCATGATAGTTGAGAGGCATCAAAGGGAGAAAGCCCTAGGAAAGGAACACGGCAATGAGAAGTGTTGTGAGTGCTGGTTTCCAGGATAACTATTACCAGTGCAATTGTATTATTAATTGAAGAAAAACTATTGCATTGCATAAATTTCTCAGTAGAACCAAAGTGTAGCCTGAATGTGCTAGATTAAGTGGTGTTTATGATTAAATGATTCCCCATATATGATTACAAAAACAATGAACCATGTAATTCCTATTAAACTTAGGTCACAGTGTGCAGAGTATGAGAATGGGAAAGTTTTATTTTTTTTTTAATGTTTCATTTGGGTCATTGGATATTTATGTCATTGCCTTGCTTATGCAAATGAACAAATGACTGTAATTTTAACCTCACAATTAAGCCTTCTGCAGCATTTTACAACATTTAGACTTTAGGACTATCTTTAATCATTCTGGAAGCAGATGGCAGTTTTGTACCTTCTCAGTTTTGTACCTTCTCAGAACTGCAAGCTTCTCTTACCTGAAGCCTATCACATGCCAGTTGGAAGCAGGTCTTAGAATCTAGATCAGACCCTGGAATTTAGTGCTACACGTTGAGTTTCCTTTCTATCACAATGCAATTACTCTCCAAAGGTCAGAAGTTCTGAAAGTTAGTTCATTTCCCTAACAGGTGACATGAGATGGGTTGACCGATATCATTCTTCACTTAGTTAGGGAAAGAGCTCGCTCAGTCTTGGAACATTCATTTTATATAAAGAAGTTTTCATGCCAAATTCCCAGCATCTTTTTGTCTGAAACTCAGGACAGGATAAATAATACTTATCTAGACAGGTGTTCTGAGAGGCAGTTCCCTGTAAAGCAGGTATATTGCTTCATTATATTGCATTGATTATGTAGAGAAGAATGTTATGAGATATGTTGGTTTTACAGCATATTATCACTGTGTCAAATTCTTACATTTCAAATTGTTGTAAAAGGCACAGAACAATGTCCATCAAGAAGGAGAAGAAGCCTAAAAACCAAAACAAAGCAGCCTTCTAGATTGCATGTTACAGCAGTCTTCCTTGTCTACGGAAGTTCAGAAAGAGATATAGACTGCTGGTTAATTGGTACAAAGAATTTTAACAAGCTGAGTGTCAGTACATAAGTATTTCTTCAAATGGATGGGAAAAGAAATCAATGGAAAATCACAGGATGCCAATTAGTAATTGGTAGCTGGAGAGTTAGGATAACTAATTACTAGAAGCCAGCATGAGTCTTAGTTTGTTACAAATAGATTGTACCAAACAAATCTTAGGTAAAAGGTAGGTAGTACCTGGCTTAGCAATAGTACATGTGAGAAGGACCTGGTCATCCTGGTAGACCACAGATTAAGCATGAGTCAGCAATGTGCTGCAGCTGCCAAAAGAGTCAACGCAGTCTTGCCATATAGTGTTGAGGTCATGGGAAGTGATTGTTCCACTCTATGCTGCACTAGTCAGAGCACACTTGGAATACTGTGTCCAGTACTTGTTGCCCCAATAAAAGAAGGATGCTGAGGAACTGGAAAGAGTGTAGAGAAGAACAGCAAATATGGTGAGGAGATTAGAGCCTACATCCTATGAAGAACAGTTAAAGGAACTTGGTATGTTCACCTAAAGAAGAGAACGCTAAGAGGAGAAATAATAGTAGTCTTCCAACACTGAAAGACCTATCACAGGAGAGGCTGTGGACTTAATCCCCATGGTGCCCATAGGTAGGACAAGAACCAAGATGCACAAGCTTTACAGAGGGAGATCCAAACTTTCCTGACAGGAGAGCTATTAGGCCAGTGCTTTCCAAACTGCCGCCGTTGGCGACACACCAATGGCGGCAGCGGCAGCACGGGGGGGGGGGGGCGCGTGCATGGCAGCGGCCTCGCTAAAACATGGAACACACACTAAACTGTGTGTCGCGACACACTAAAGTGTCGCGACACACAGTTTGGAAAGCTCTGTATTAGGCAGTGGATTAGATTGCCTCCTGGAGTGCTCTAATAGTGGAAGTTTTCAAGCAAAGTTTGGACAACCATTTGGGATAGTTTGAGGATTTCTGTTCTAGGCAAGGGGTTGGTCTAGAAGACCTCCAGAGCATCTTCCAATCCTATTCCTATGATTCTATGGACTGTAGAGAACTTGCCATTACAGAATGCCAGAGGATATAATAAGATTCAAAACTTCTCTTCAATTAAAGAACCCTGGACATTCAAAGATGCAGAAAAATAAATAAATAAATAAATAAATAAATAAGCAAGCTGATGTTCAAAGGACAGACTGTTAATGAAGAATTTGTGGGACAGGAGAAAATTTGCATCAGATTATTAAAGACTGTTGAAGCCTTCAACTCAAATGTTTGCCTTGATTTTAAGCCAGCCACTGCTTGAAAAAGATTTTTCTTACAGGTACTGACATCTACTTAAAATAAGTGCACTCATCAATTAAGTCGAAAACAGCTAATGTTTCCTGCAAGTCAGTGCAATGATTGACAAATATCATTCTAGCAAGGTGCAAAGCAAATAAATAATTTCAGAAATCCCATGCATACCAAAGAACTGGCTCAGTTGGGTATCTGATTATTTTGAAGAATGCTAACATACCACTAATGTCAATTCAGAGGCTTTGGAAGTGGGAAAAGCCCCATAATGTCTCAGCAGAATAAGAGGCTGAAATAACAGCAGGACTAAAATAATGGGGGCTAGTAATATAACTAATAAAAAGCCATTGCACACCTATCTTGACTTTTCCTCCTTAATGGATTTTTTGTAAGAAGAAAAAATAATTACCTGGTAAAAAGATATCTGGTATATAAATACAAGCAAACCTGAACAAATGAAAAATATTGTAGTAACAATAGAAATTGTAAAGAACTAAGAAGGTAAAGAATTGGAGTGCAACAGGAAAAGATGAGCTTCATGGATTTTGGCTCAAACATATCTCCATTTTACATTCTTGTCTTGTAAATCATTTCAATCACATGTTGCAGCAAGGATTAATAGATGGCTCATTACAGGCTGAATATTTCTGATCATAAGAGACAAATCAAAAGAAACAACACTCCAAAACAGCTTTTCTCAACTTTTTGACCCTGGAGGAACCTTTGAAATATTTTTCAGGCCTCAGGGAACCCCTGCACATTCAGGCTCAAATATAGGCCACAAGTTACAAAATTGTATTTGTTTCATGTGTAGGCCTGTATATATACAGTACATTGTGTTCTTAAACTAAAAATAAAGAATGAAACATACCTCTTTAATGTGAAGTTGCCCGAATTTGAAATAATCTTTTAAATAAATCATGATCTCCCAGGGAACCCCTAGTGACTACTCGTGGAACCCTAGGGTTCCACGGAATCCTGGTTGAGAAACTGTTGGGGTTTGTATAATACCCAGAATTTACAGCTAGATTAATTAGACAGGTGAGAGGCATTAAGTTCTGCAAGTCATTCTATCAGCAGCCATTGTTGAGAATGATGAAAGAAGTGACTCATACCACAGCTGATATAGTTTAAGCTGGGTGTGGTAGATAACGAATTTGGCCTATAATGTGATTGGTCAATTTAAGTATATAAGCAGAGGAGTTCTGGTGTTCATTCTTCTCGTTACTATCTTCATTATCATGTGTATCTATTGGACGTTACTGGACTGTGTATTGACTGCATATGTATATAGAGTAAATAGACTATTTTATCTAATCTCTTGTGAGTGTCTGCTTACTCAATAGAACGTATTACTCTGAGGTCTAGAAGGAACATTGGCAGCCCCAGCGCTGTATACTCTGACGGAAACACTGCCCCAAAATGTTAATCCAACCACTTCTGTGCCTACAACATTCAGACTGTTAGCAAGAATCATTGCCAGTAATATTTACAAACACCTTATTTCAAATTCATTGTACCCTACAAAAAAAAAGCTAGTTTCATACATTCAAGAGGTAGAAAAGACTAACTTTTGATTGATAATATTTAAAAATTCTAAAAGCTTTAGATAAAGCTTTAATTGACCCTAAATCACCAGCATTTTCTGAGTATTGTTCAGAAGAAACTAAATAATAATAATGATAATAAAATAATAATAATAGGCAAATATAAAATCTAAGTCCCCTTTTCTACAAAACGTTTAAAATATAAAGTAATAAAATGTCCTTTGAGTTGAAGTCAGCTCCTGATGACTTCATAGACATATTCTGCCAACCCAGCAGTTCGAAAGCTAATTGCGAGTAGATAAATGGGTACCACTTCACGTGGGTCAATTTGCTGGCGTCCTGGCGGGGGTTGCCTCTGGAGCGAAGAAGACCTCGCGAATGGCGGCGGAAACGGAGAGCGGAGAACGGAGACGACAGATCCCGAAATAGCAACATCCAGGACGTCAGCAGCCAACTCTGAAGCAAGGTATGCTGGGACATGTAGTCCAATACTTCAAGAGTCGGTTCCCTTACCCCTTTCCTAAGCGCGCGGTTGTAACATTGTTAAAATAAATATGAATTGTTAGTAATTGGATTTGTGATATTGTAAGCTGCCTAGAGTCCTCCGATAGGGAGGGGATAGGCGGGGTATAAATATGAATAATAAATAAATAAATAAATAAATAAATATCCATATTGTTTTCTTGATAACAATATTAAAGTGATTTACTACAGTAATCTTTTTTTTGGGGGGGGGGTTCTACAGTATTTCATAGTTCGGTTAGGGTCACTCATCAGTGCAGATTAGCAAGGATGATTATAATGAAATATGGCTGCTATTCAATTAAATATTTATCTGGAGCTTTTATATATGGAGTCCTTGGTGCTCTCTGAGCTTGGTTGTTTGCTTGCAGAAGTACAATTACCTAACTAGGTAACATCAACAAACCCCACACTCATAACCCAACTAGGTAACATCATCAAACCTCACACTCACTTGCACTGATAATGTTACCTAGTTGTGTAAGGAAATGTCTGCAAACAAACAACCAAGCTCAGAGAGCACCAAGGACTCCACAATTCAACCCTGAGCTACTGTCCTGACTTCGAGTGAAGGAACACGCTGAGACTTGGTGTAAAGGTTCTAGTGTTTTATTGTTCTACTCTGCTAGACACAATCCAGCTAAACTAAAATGAATTAGTGATGCTCAGAGAAAAGGCCCAAGAAACTAGGGCAGGGCCTTCTTTAGCCTCTTGGGAGAAAAGCAAAGCAATTCAGTACTGCACATGCATTTATCCCCCTGGAGGGAGCCCCCTCCTTCTTCACCAGTTATCTCCCTGACACCTACAAAGTATATTCTCTTCTATTGGGCTTATGTATATGTATATGTATATGTATATGTATATGTATATGTATATGTATATGTATATGTATATGTATATGTATATGTATATGTATATGTATATGTATATACATATACATATACATATACATATACATATGTACATACATACATGTATATGTATATGTATAAGTACGGTATATGTGAATGTATGCCTTGTGGGTTTTTGTTTGTTTCTCTTTTGTAAAACCAAGGGGTTGGTTTTGTTATAATTTGGGGTATTGTTTATTTTTCTTTCTCTCTCTCTCTCTCTCTCTCTCTTTGTACTTATTCAACAATAGCATATGTCAACATTTTCCAATGATAGCCAGTATTGTTTTCTGGGCCAGGAGAATACAAGCTGTATACACTAGTATGGATATATTAAATACTTGATTTTCAAAAATTATTTGCATGTCCTCTATACTGAAGATGGGACTGCCCTCATCTTCATTGTACAGTCATATAATTTAGACTCTGTAATGCATTATTTGGTATTTTTTGAAATCCATGTAGTACAGAGCTTTCCAAACTGTGTGTCGCGACACAAAAGTGTGTCGCCACACAGAGTCTGGTGTGTCGCCACACAACCCGGAAGCGCTGATCATCATCAGCGCTTCCGGGTTTTCCCGTGGTGACACACCAACGGCGGTGCGCAAAAGCCGAAAGTGGCAGCAGCGCTTCCAGGTTTTCCTGCGGTGACACACCAACGGCGGTTGGTGTGTTGCCGCGGGAAAACTTTGGAAAGCCCTGATGGAGTAGTTCCTGACAGTGCTGTATCAAAACTCTTTCATACTGTTAATATACTTGCATATATTTAAATGATTTTTATCCATTTTGTATGGAAATTAACTAGGAAATATAGCTTCTGTTTTGAATTAAAGTCTTGCATAATACTGATCTCAAAGAATAAAATTAGGTTCTTTACTGCTATAACTATACACTAAATGTGGACCCATTTGCTTTTACCATAAATCCATATTTATTCTGTTTGCTTTTAAAAATAACAAGTAAAAACCATTTACAGTAAACATTTTATTTAAATTTATCTTAATTGCACAGAACTGTGCAAATAATTTCTACAACTTGCCACTGCTTTGAAGTTTGGTCTCTTTAAACAGTCATTTAAAAATATAAATAGCAAGTCCTTATGAAAATATTCTTGACACTGGCACAAAAAAATATTAATTTGACACTGGTACATATCTGAATTCATTTCTTTGATACTGATTTAAAAATAAAAGTTGTTAGCATTGACAGTGGACTTTATTATCTAGGCACTGGGAATTCACTCCAGCTCAAAGTTGAATATAGGTTGGGCATGTTTAATTCTTCATTGGATTGTGGTTTTTGGGAAGAATAGCTTCATCCTGTTAGAAAATGATGATTCACATCTCACAATAATATATTCCGGGCAGTATTGCCATCTGCAGCAATCTGGAAGCAACATCTGTTTGGTGTATTTAATCTATGAACTTGTTTTGAAAGTATGCATCACAAAGCTCACCTGATGGTCCATGCAATTAAACATTCCAGTGGAACCATCTCTGGAACCATCATGCTCACTACTCTGCCTTTTCAATACTTCTGTTTTACGGCTTTAGGAATTGGCACATCATTTTCCCTGGAAAAACAAGTAGTAGATCATTCCCCCTGAGGTGAGGTTAGCCCCATCTCTGTTAGCCTTCTAGAAGGCCTTTAAAACATGTTTTTTTCACCAGACTTGGGGATTCTAGGGGGAGCCTGCAAGGTGGCTGTGTGAGATTAAGTGATGTTTGTTCTCCCACTTTCTTGGGTTTTATCTGTTTACTTTATCTGTGTATTTTATTTATTTTTGATTGTTTTTAGATTATTATGGAGTTTTTAACTGTTGTTGTGTTGTACACTGCCCAGAGTCACGTGTTTGTGAGATGGGCGGCTATATAATTATTTATTTATTTATTTATATTGTAGCGGGAAAACTCACCTTCCCAATGACAGGACACGAGACCAAGCAAAGTTAGAGAACACAGGTTTATTGCTAGCAAGGTTCAGAGTAATAACTTGGCAAATTCTGAACACCGGGTCACACCCGGGGCTTATCTTTTATAGGGTTTGTAATCCAGACAATCAGGATATGACAAGATCTTACGTGTCACAAGCTCAGCTTGTTTCAGACAGATTGTTCCAGACATAGAATCATCTTACGTGTCACAAGCTCAGCTTGTTTATAATTAGCACATCAAAACAGGATAACAAAAGGGGAACTTATCGTACACCATCTGTGAGTTTAGGGAAGTATAGGGAACTTACAATGTCTGCACCTTTGTGTTACAAGGGTTAGTATCCGTGCAAGAACATTGAGCAAGACTTCTATCTCTGTCTTATGTTTGCAACAGAGAAATGTTAATTAAGCTTCTAATATCAAAAGGAGACTTTTGGGCCTACCTGCTTCATTCCCCCCTTTGGAACTCCACCAAAATTCTCTAATTACTGTGGAGTTCCACTTATTTCAGCATAGGGGTTGTCCTCTCGGGAGGTAGTGAGCATTTCGTAGTCCCACAAGGCCATAGCTTTTACTGCGGCCTGTTTGTCTACGAGGAGGGAGATTGAGCTAGAAATGGTTCGAGCAAAGATAGGAAGAACACAAGGAAGAATGACACAGCCTGCGGCGATGAGGCCCACAAGGCCAACAATCACCTTAAGCCCTGGCAGTTTGGGAAGGCCCCAGCCATCCAGCCAATCCTGAAAGTTGAACCCTTTCCACTCCTGTGGAGGGTTATAAGTGAGCTGTTGTAGCTCGGTGGTTAGCTGATGGATGACCTGGCAAGTCTCCCCAATCTGCAGACAACAGTTGGTGAGGTTAAACTTACCACAGACTCCACCCTCCTTAGCAAGCAGGTAGTCTAGGGTGAGGCGGTTCTGATACACGGCTGTGCAGACCTTATCAGTGGTACACACCGGGACTCTGCTCTTTTGGACACTTCAAGCCCCCTCCCATTGTGTGCTAGCCAGATTATCTTATTATAAGTTGTCCACCCTGTGGATTCAATTCGCCCCTCATACTGCAGCTCGGGCGAATTGCCGGATTGTTCACTGGGCTGTGTTGAGGGGGTTATAGCACCCAGCATACCCTCCTCCCGTCACAAAGGGCTCCCCAGTGAACTACTTTTGGATCATAATTGTCCCACCACAGACAGGGCTGCAAAAACAGTTGTCCAATGGTGCAGAGATACTTGTCATTATTGCAATAGGTATCCTGCCAAGCCTTGCTACCACAGTTCCTGAAAGCCACCTTGGCCATTGCCTGTCAGACGTCAAATTCCAGCACCCACCCAAACTTATTGAAGCCTCGAAAAGACCCCGCACACATGGTAGCCCAGGCAAAAGAGCGAGGGTGGTCGGGGTGTGGCCACCAAATGCAAGGGTCATCAGGGGAGGGAGAGTCCGCTGGTCTGGGCAGGCTTCTGGCACATAAATACTTGCTGTTACGCTTATATGTGTCCCGCCAGGCCTGGCTTCCACAGGAGGTGTAAGCTATTTTATCCATGGCCTCACAAACGTCAAACTCCAAGTTCCAGCCAGCATAGGTTTTAGGGCTTACTGTGTGGTTTAGGTAATACAAGGTCAGGCGGACCCCACTGGAGGACACCATTCCCAGGCCCGCCCACATGGAGACGTTGTACCTAACCTCATTCTGAGGGTTGTAGCAGGTTATGTCTCCTTCCTTGCCTTTACACAGTAAACACCTTTCCCTGTGTGGCACAGGACCCTTGAGGCTTGCAGTCCAGTGGGCGTTGGGTATGGTATAAGAGGGTATGGCGCTTAACGTTTCCCACCTGGGCCCACGTAACGCACTGCAAACAATTTGTGTGGCAGCACGGGCGACTTGTCGCCTTCGGGGCGGAGCCATGAGGGGAACTGGTGCAGGTGCCTGGGAATCCCAGCACCCACCTGGGGAGCTATCTCCTGGAGGAGGAGTTTCAGGCTGGGCCTCGGGGGGCGGGGTTACGGTTACCCAACCGCAAGTTGTCTCTCCTGGCCCATCACCACCCTCACCTCCATTCCCCCCTTACGCAAGCAGAATGCTGAATAGGTAAAGGAAGTTAATGACAATACTAATTAGCAGGAGAATCATAACCACCCAGATGGAAGGCATGAGGCCCACACGGATGCAAGCAGTGGCTCTCAACCTTTGGTGTGCATCCATCCCGTGGGCCCCCCTTTTTGCAACCAAATAAAAGAGGAGCCTCGTAGCCCGTGCGACGGGTGTTGGCCTCTGGAGCAACACCTGCAAGGGGTGAGATGCCTTGTCTTCATCTCCCGTTCGTAGAGGGACAGCTTCCGGAGTGTCACCAGAAGGGGAGACCTTTCATATGGGTTTACGCAAAGGTAGCCTCAGGGGCTGGGCAGGGTCCCTCTCCACTCGCCAGGCTGATGGCGTAGGTTATGCTAAGCTAATCCTTACATTTCTCCCTTTGTATAAACAAGCGAAATGCTATGCGCTAGAGGCCAGCCCACCAAAGGGGTGCACTCATGAGAAACACACCTGAGTAGTAACACTCAGTAATTACTATTACTTTGGAAGGCTGGGCTCAAGCAACGTGTGGTAATAACAGTTATCCCATCAATGGAAGACATTTGGAATCAAAGAGAAAAGAAGATTTCCCAGACCAAGTAAAACCAGAAAAACAATGCAGCTCTAATCAGTGAAAATATCACTGAACCAGTCCAAATAGCTTATAGTCAAATAATGCATGTAAGCGTGTTACAGAAGCAAAAACAAATAGCTCAGGGTATGCAAAATCCTTAGTCTCCCAGTATAAGATTCCATTCCCCCACGCATGCACTCACCACATCAGCAACTTCTGATGTGTGAGATAGAACATGCATAAAAATAAAAAATCCAAAAACATGCCTAGGAGGTTAGAAAATAAAAAGGCTAGGAAATTAAAATGAGCATTGACATAATGTAATGTAAGGAGTAGACCACTTTTGCAGTAAAAATTTTCAAAAACGGAAAAAAACAAACAAACCTCCAGATAGACTATGCCAATCCATGGAGGCTCCATTATTGCCAAAATCTTCAGAAATAAAAAAAACTCTTCTTCCTTTTTTTTTGTTATTCACACACCACACAGTTCAACAAACTGAAAACATACACACACAACCACACACTCATAAGTTAAGACTCAGATAAAATTCTAGTAAAGGGGTCCAAAGTCTAGCTGATTTATTATCAACCCCTTGTGCATCGGAAAATCCTACTTCTCAGTATTCTAGTTTTGCTCATTAGAGGCAGAGCTCTAGTGGGCTTTTTTCCACCCCCCTCCTCTTCCCCCACAAGGGCAGAAGGCAGAGCCTAGATAGTTACGCACACACACAGGAAACCAGCATTCAAACTGTACAAAACAGAGGCTTTTATTGAAACATGACAGGGGAGATTTGGGCAAGGGGGAGGGAAAAAGACAAACTCTCACAATTTCACAACCTTTGCTTTACAACTGAAACACACCCTTTCAGGCACACACACACATTTTGGAGGCTTAGCTGACAGCAGTTGGATGCCCCCCCCCCCCCCCCGTATTCTTACGGTAAGATTTCTTGCTGAATGTTAGCCTGTTTATGCATTTTTCCTTCTTTGTCAGTGAATGCAGCCATAAGGGCTTGGAGTTTTCACAGTTCTCTCTAGACCTTTGGGGCACTTTTGGCTAACCAGGCCCAGTTTTAATATCACTTTGTGAGTGGGGGGGGGCGTAGGGACGCCATCCTCCTCCCCCTCTCCTTCTCCTGGAGGTGGTAGGGAGGTGCGGCTAAGAGCAGCCTGTTTAGGAACAAAAATGCCACCTGTTCCAGTGAATCTGCTCGGCCATTGAGATTAAGTAATTAAAGAATGCTTGGAGATAATCAGAGTCCAATGTCCCATGGTGGATAGAATGGCCAGACATCGGAGCAAAAGGCTCCAAGGCGTGACTTGCAGGGGTCATGCCGCCTTGGGTTTTAAAAACTTCCAGTTTCTTAAAACACATTTAAAAGGGGTTTTTGGGGTTTTCCTGTTCTTTCCATCCTCACCGGCCCTGCGTCTCCACTGGCCGCGGCAGCCGCCCGTGGCCGGCAGCGGAAGCCCATGAGGAGCTCACAGGAACAGTGATAACAGTGATAAATAAATAAATAAACAGGAATGAATGGGTGGGGGGGGAGGAGGAGTGCAGTCGAGGGACCGCACAATTGAAAGTTGTTCTCTTCTGAATCTTATTTTTTCTTAGATCCAGGACCTCCAGCAAGCACTGGACTTATTTGGTAACCAAATTTAAGGTCCTTATCTAGAACCTCCAGCACGCGCTGGACTCGTTCACCAGACAAATTTAAGGTCCTGTCTCCTAATAACCCCCCAGCACACGCTGGCTAATTTTAAAGGTTATTGCTCTCCCACAAACAGCCTCCCAGCACACGCTGGCAGCCTTTAAAGGCTATTTATCCTACAGAACAACTATCTTGAAAGGGGTTTCCACCGAAGGGGGCTGAAATGTGTTGGATTAAATCGAGCCACACATTGATGTAGGGGGCCTGATCGGGATGGCCTCCCATGGGATGGCAAATGCACCCTTGGCCAGCCACCCGACTTGAAATGTCGGCCATTCTCCCTTACAATAAATCCTCAATTTCTGTCTGCTCCACTTAATGCCGTAGTCCTGACTGACATACGCAGACTTAAAATGCTTCATCATGCATCCTAAGGGGATAGAGGGCACACTACCTCCTCCACCCATATTCCTCCCAGGGCACCAGACAAGACAATGAGGGAAGGGGGTTTGAGAGAAAGGTAAGGGGTCCTTCACTCTCGGGATAACATAGAGGGACTGGTCACGTTCTCAAGCCTGACCCCAGGAGCCGGACACTCACGGTCTCCACTGGGAACTGCAGACTTCACTCACTTCTCACTGGCCCAAGGTGCCGGACACTCAACGGTCACCGTTGGGAAACGCAGCGAACATTCACACAGCAATCACAACACACAACCTCCCCTCCTTTTCTCTTTTTACCCCTCGGTCCCGCCGATATTCCGGCTCACCGGCTTTTCCCGGCTCAATAGGGATTTTTTCGAGGAACCACAGCCGGCCAACCCTGGCCCCTGTTCGCCCTGGGGGTGATCAACCCCTCCCATCTTCTCGAGCCGTACTCCTCTGGAGCTCCCTTCCCCAATACTCGCCTGCAGGGCTTGTTTCCTCATCTTCCAGCGCTGGGGTTCTGCCTGGTCTCAGTTCCTCACAAGTGGTTCTTGAAGGCGTCAGCCGACGCTACAGGGAGCTGGTGTCACTGGGAAGTCCCTCGAAACAAAAAGTGTCCGATGGCGCCTGGGAAATTCCCCTTGACTTACCAAATCCCTGTGAGCGTGGTGACCCTCCAGAGGGGCCTCAGGGCCCCGTCGTGTCCCATCTGGGTCGCCAGAAATGTAGCGGGAAAACTCACCTTCCCAATGACAGGACACGAGACCAAGCGAAGTTAGAGAACACAGGTTTATTGCTAGCAAGGTTCAGAGTAATAACTTGGTAAATTCTGAACACCGGGTCACACCCGGGGCTTATCTTTTATAGGGTTTGTAATCCAGACAATCAGGATATGACAAGATCTTACGTGTCACAAGCTCAGCTTGTTTCAGACAGATTGTTCCAGACATAGAATCATCTTACGTGTCACAAGCTCAGCTTGTTTATAATTAGCACATCAAAACAGGATAACAAAAGGGGAACTTATCGTACACCATCTGTGAGTTTAGGGAAGTATAGGGAACTTACAATGTCTGCACCTTTGTGTTACAAGGGTTAGTATCCGTGCAAGAACATTGAGCAAGACTTCTATCTCTGTCTTATGTTTGCAACAGAGAAATGTTAATTAAGCTTCTAATATCAAAAGGAGACTTTTGGGCCTACCTGCTTCAATATATATATTTTCTATCCTGCCTTTATTAT
Organism: Charina bottae; assembly: GCA_023362775.1. Lineage (NCBI taxonomy): Eukaryota > Metazoa > Chordata > Lepidosauria > Squamata > Charinaidae > Charina > Charina bottae. Next base: position 65,703,762 of record JALMGJ010000006.1, read on the forward strand.
TTTTATAAATAACTCAAGGTGGGGAACATACCTATTACTCCTTCCTCCTCCTATTTTCCCCACAACAACAACCCTGTGAGGTGAGTTGGGCTGAGAAAGAGTGACTGGCCCAAGGTCACCCAGCCGGCTTTCATACCTAAGGGAGGACTAGAACTCACAGTTTCCTGGTTTGCCATTGGCTCCTTCCTAAGGCTGAGAGACAGGGAGTGGCCCAGGGTCACCCAACCGGCTTTCATGCCTAAGGCGGGACTAGAACTCTCAGTCTCCTGGTTTGCTATTGGCTCCTTCCTAGGGCTGAGAGAGAGGGAGTGGCCCAGGGTCACCCAACCGGCTTTCATGCCTAAGGCGGGACTAGAACTCTCAGTCTCCTGGTTTGCTATTGGCTCCTTCCTAGGGCTGAGAGAGAGGGACTGGCCCAAGGTCACCCAGCCGGCTTTCATGCCTAAGGTGGGACTAGAACTCTCAGTCTCCTGGTTTCTAGCCCGTTGCCTTAACCACTAGACCAAACTGGCAAATAAATAAATGTACTTCCTTCCTAAACAGAATCTCCATACCTCAGTGAGATGATTTTAATATGTGCTCTGGCAAGTGGAAGTTCTATTTTTAGTTAATGGGAACAGTTGGTTTCAGCTTCCCTCACCTCCTCTAAATTTACCTGAGGGATTTCCATCATGGCTGGGCTGAGCTCCCATCCAATTGCTCATAACGTCAAGCTTTCTTGTGGCGGCTCCGGTTTTTCCAGTTACTGTTTAGCTGCTGCTTCAGAATCCCTGATTTGTAGACAATGGAAGGGTCCTACATTGCTTTGGGCAACAAATACAATTTTAAATGTTTTCCTTTCTGACACGTCAAGAGGGTAATGTTAAGCATGCATGGATTTTAAATAAATTCATGCAGTTAAGAAATCAACTCACAGCTTGCCATCACTGAGGTTCCCCAGCCAGCTGGAAGGGGAAACATTATGCAACCAGACAGGAGGCTGCTAAATGTGGTTCCAAATCCAGGCCCATTGATGCAGAAACCACATTAGCTGCAATCAATGAAAGATATGATCAGCCTTTTCCCACCCTCTGAAACATTGTCACAGTTGTACTATAACATTCCTTTTGCCCCACCCTCTCATTGGCTGCATTTAGCACTGTAGGACAAAGAAAGTGAGCTTAATAGACTGATTTCATTTCTTGAAGAGTATATTTAGTCTGGGAATACATTTCTGTCAGCTAGGGCTGAGCATCTGTAATCTCTCATTTGCCAAAGGAGAGATTTTGGTAAATTATCTCCCAACTAGTTTGGTACAGCAAAAGCTCTTCAGAAAATGACAAACTCCATATTTCAGGAGTATAGTTTTGACATCACATTTGCACTTTATTATGTTGTTGTTGTTCAGTCGTTTAGTCGTGTCTGACTCTTCGTGACCTCATGGACCATAGCACACCAGGCCTTCCTGTCCTCCACGGTCTCCCGGAGTTTACTCAAATTCATGTTCATTACATCGGTGATGCTATCTAACCATCTCATCCTCTGCCGTCCCCTTCTCCTTTTGCCCTCAGTCTTTCCCAGCATCAGGGTCTTTTCCAGTGAGTCCTCTCTTCTCATTAGGTGGCCAAAGTATTTGAGCTTCAGCTTCAGCATCTGTCCTTCCAATGAGCAGTCAGGGTTGATTTCCTTCAGGATTGACTGGTTTGACCTCCTTGCAGTCCAAGGGACTCTTAAGAGTCTTCTCCAGCACCACAGTTCGAAAGCATCAATTCTTCGGCGCTCAGCCTTCCTTATGGTCCAACTCTCATAGCCATACATTACTACTGGAAAAACCATAGCTTTAACTATACGGACCTTTGTCGGCAAGGTGATGTCTCTGCTTTTTAATATTCTGTCTAGGTTTGCCATAGCTTTCCTCCCAAGGAGCAAGTGTCTTTTAATTTCATGGCTGCAGTCACCGTCTGCGGTGATCTTGGAGCCCAAGAAAATAAAATCCGTCACTGCTTCCATTTCTTCCCCTTCTATTTGCCAGGAAGTGATGGGACCAGATGCCATGATCTGAGTTTTTTTAATGTTGAGTTTCAAGCCAGCTTTTGCACTCTCCTCTTGCACCCTCATCAAGAGGCTCTTTAGTTCCTCTTCACTTTCTGCCATTAGGGTGGTATCGTCTGCATATCTGAGGTTGTTGATATTTCTTCCGGCAATCTTAACTCCGGCTTGTGATTCATCCAGCCCGGCATTTCTCATGATGTACTCTGCATATAAGTTAAATAAGCAGGGTGATAATATACAGCCTTGTCTTACTCCTTTCCCAATTTTGAACCAATCGGTTGTTCCATGTCTGGTTCTAACTGTTGCTTCTTGACCTGCATACAGGTTTCTCAGGAGACAGGTAAGGTGGTCTGGTACTCCCATCTCTTTAAGAATTTGCCACAGCTTGTTGTGATCCACACAATCAAAGGCTTTAGTGTAGTAAGTGAAGCAGAAGTAGATGTTTTTCTGGAACTCTCTTGCTTTTTCCATGATCCAGCGAATGTTGGCAATCTGATCTCTAGTTCCTCTGCCTCTTCGAAACCTAGCTTGCACTTTATTATATTTCTTTCCAAAATTTCATTAACAAATAACATGCTATGATTTGAAACCAAAACAACCTATCATTGGACAAGACCAAATTATATGAATGGAATAACCCTCAAATTTCCTTCAATTCAAACAAATCTGATATCCAATCCCTTTTTAAACATTCAATAGGCATGAAATACTATTTTCTGACAAATTAATTTCATTTTTAAGTAATAAGTGTGTTCTACATTACTTAAAACCTGGAACTACTGTTTGTCAAAAATTGAGTATTCCAATTCTTCATTCCACAGCTCAGATAATGTAATTGATGCTAACCTTCATTCTGTTTTTTAATACAATTGAATTGTTGGTTTAATTTCAAGCATTCCACCTCTTAAGGCTCCTAGGATTACAGGAACCTCTGAGGTTGCTAAAGCATATGGCCATACTGTTTAGTCAATACATGTTTCAACTGTATATAGTATCAGGTAGATGTTATAGGTAAATCATATTCAGAACATGATCTATCAAAGTCTTTCAAACAACTATTATAAATCAACATGATATAAGGTTTTTTTATCCCTTGTTTGGCCCAGGCATTCAAATAGAACATCTTCCTCGCTATCTTCAAGTTTTGGTTATTCCACAATGTCAATTTCTTAGGTGATTCTGGACCAAAATTTAACCACTAATGGTATCTATTATATCCAAATAATTCTAGCAGCTTTCAAGGCTGGCAACAAAGATCCTTGTTTAATACACTTGGACACAAAAAGTTTTCAAAGGGGTTACACTTCTCCAAAGAAGCCCAAAGTGGGCAATACTCAGAAAATTTCTCATGCCAGAAAAAATACAGATGTTAGAATGAAAGCCCAGGGGAGGGAGAATGGCTAAAGCCATTGTTTGAAGATTTTACAACAAAAACAACTCAAACAATAACGCAAACTGTGACACATGTTTTGGAACAAAAATTAGAAGGTTTTGAAAAGAGATTGGAACAAAAAATAAGGGAAATAGAAAAAAATTTGAAAGAAGAAATTCATGGAGTGAAGAAACAAACTGAAAAATGTGAGGAGAGAATAGATAAAGAGGAGGAACGAATAATTATGTTAGAGTGTAAAGAAAAAGAATACTGTATTAGATTAAGAGGAGTGATTGAAGAAAAGGATGAAAATACAAGAGAAATCGTTATACAGATGTTAGCAAACTTAATAGAGTGGGAGGAAGACAGACTAGAAGAAGAGATTGAAAAAATGTATAGAATTAACTCTAAATATGCGATAATGTATAAAAAACCCAGAGACTTATTAATAGAATTCTCAAAAAAAAAAGAATAAGAAATATGATAATTCAAGCATCTTATAACAAAAAAATAGAGATTGAAGGAAAAGATGTTACTATTTTTAAGGAAATCCCAGCAAAAATACTAAAAAAGAGAAAAGAATATAGATTCTTAACAGACATTCTGAGAAAAAATAACATAGATTTCAGATGGGAAATACCTGAAGGCCTTACTTTAACCTTTAAAGGACAAAGAACTAAACTGAATTCAATCTTAAAAGCCAAAGAATTTTAGAAAGATTTGAAAAAGAACAAACAAACCCTAAGGAACAGAAACAAGGAAGGAAAGAAGAAACTTTAAGTCAAAAAGAAGGAGAGGAATCTAACACAAAGGAGTTTACATCACTACTGGCAAATGAGTGAGCTTAGAACAATTACTTGGAATATTAATGGAGCCAACTCTCCAATTAAAAGAAAACGAATATTTCAATTATTAAATAAATCAAAACCAGATATCACATGCCTTCAAGAAACTCACATCAGAAAAACAGATACAAACTATTTAATAAACAAGAAATTAGGAATAGAATTTATAACAGCGAATGAAAATAAAAAAAATGGAGTAGTTATATATATAAAATCCTATCTAAAACCTAAATTAATAAAAAAAGACGATATAGGAAGATTTATTATAGTCGAAATTGAAAATCAAAACTCTAAAACTTTGGTAATTGGTATATATGCTCCAAACAATAATCAAAAAAAAATTTATAAAGATTTATCAAATGTCCTTGTAGAATATACCCAAAATAATTGGATTATGATGGGAGACCTAAATGGAGTAGTCTCACCAAAAATAGATAGAGAAACTAATAATCAAACAAATAAGTATCAAGGTAAACTACGTAAAGAATTCTTTGAAAGGATAAACAACTTAATATTGGTAGATGCTTGGAGAAGCCAAAACAGAACAACTAGAGACTACACATTTTATTCCAATAGGCACAAATCATTATCAAGAATCGATATGATATGGATATCAAAAAACTTAGAAAATAAAATTAAAGAAGTGAAAATTTTACCAAAAACATTATCTGACCATAACCCAGTATAAATAATCCTGAAGATAAATTTAAGAAACTATAGGTGGAGATTAAATGAAAATATCCTGAAAAATAAGGAAAATCTGAAAGATTTAAAAAAGAAATTGAAAGAATTTTTCCAATGGAATTTAAATACAGAAGTAAAATTAGAAACGGTGTGGGAGGCTAGTAAAGCCTTTATGAGGGGTCATTTTATATCCCTAAATAATTATCAAAGAAAAATAGCACAAAGAAAATTACAAACAATTCTAGATCAAATTAAGGAAAAAGAAGAAGAACTTCAGAATAAAAACAAAAATAAAAAAGAGGAAATTCTAAAACAAATTAAAATGTTACAATTACAACTAAAAATCTATATGACAGAAGAGATTGACAAAAAAATGAAATATATAAAACAGAAATTTCGAACAAGCAAATAAGCTAGGCAGATGGCTGGCGTATAAATTAAGAAAAGAAAGAGAAAAAAGAATAATTTCTAAAATAAAGGAAAATAATGTGGATTTAATTCACAATGAGGAAATTAAAAAAGCTTTTCATACCTATTATACAAAACTATATAAAAAACAACAAATATCATTGGAAAAAATTGAAGAATATATTCAGAAATGTAATTTAAAAAAATTATCTAATGAACAAAAAGAAATAACAGAAAATTTGATTACAATGCAAGAAATAGAGGACGCAATTAAAAAATTAAAAACAGGAAAAACTCCAGGTACAGATGGACTATCTGCAGGCTATTATAAGCAATTTAAAGAACAAATTATAATACCACTTAAAAATCTATTCAATTCAATATTAGAAGGAAACAAAATACCGCAATCATGGATGGAAGCCAGAATTACTCTAATTCCAAAAGAAAACCAAGATCCTACAGACTGTCAAAATTACAGACCGATTTCCCTATTAAATAATGATTACAAAATATTTACTATGATACTAGCAGAAAGATTAAAGAAAATCTTGCAAGAACTAATTAATAAAGACCAAAACGGATTTCTTCCAAGTAGACAAATAAACGAAAATATACGCACAATTATAAATTTGGTAGAATACGCACATATCCATAACGAAAAACCAATAATGCTACTATTTTTAGATGCAGAGAAAGCTTTCGACAACATCAATTGGGATTTTTTAATCAAAACATTAGAATACAGGAATTTTGGAGATAAATTTATAAAGGCAATACAAGCTATATATAGAATACAAAAAGCCAAAATTATAATTAATGAAGAAGAAACACAAGATTGTATCATAGAAAAAGGCACCCGTCAGGGATGTCCGTTATCTCCATTATTATTTATATTAGTATTAGAATGTTTATTGGAAGAAATCAGAAAAGATGAAAACTTAAAAGGAATTAAAATTAAAAAAGAAACTTATAAACTAAAAGCGTTTGCAGACGATTTGGTTATAACACTGCAAAATCCTATAGACTCAATTGATAATTTAAACCAAAAAATACAAGAATATGGCGAATTAGCAGGATTTAAAATAAACAAACAAAAAACTAAAATGATAAATATAAATATGACAAAGAAAGATCAAATTGAAATAGAACAAAAAACAGGATTTCAAAACGTAAAACAAATAAAATACTTGGGAATACAGATAACTTCGAAAAATATAGATTTATTTAAAAATAATTATAATACAACATGGATGGAAATTAAAAAAGATCTAGAAAAATGGAAATCGCTACAGTTATCTTTATTGGGAAGAATAGCTACTGTCAAAATGAATATACTACCAAGAATTTTGTATTTGTTCCAAACGATACCAATTGTAATAATAGATCAAACATTTCAAAAATGGCAAAAAGACTTAGCAAAATTTATATGGCAAGGGAAAAAACCCAGAATAAAATTAAAATATTTACAAGATGCTAAAGAAAGAGGAGGATTGGGATTGCCAGATCTAAAATTATACTACGAAACATGTGGATTAGTATGGCTAAAAGACTGGATAACACTGGAAGATACAAAATTATTAAACTTAGAAGGACATGATATTCGATTCGGTTGGCATGGATACATGTGGTATAACAAAAGTAAAATTAATAAGGCATTTAGTAATCATATTATAAGAAAATCATTATTAAAAATATGGAACAAATACAAAAAGTCTTTATTACCAACTATATCATTGTGGATGTCGCCTCAGGAGGCATTTGCCAGACAAGAAAATAGAAGTGACAATAAATGGTTGAGATACCAAAATCTATTAAAATTTAACGAACAAAATTATGAATTGAAAACAAGAGAAGAATTAGAAAAAGAGGGTTCCATATGTCAATGGTTTACATATTTTCAAATAAAAGAACAATTTAAATTAGATAAAAAAGTGTTTAAATTTGAGAAGAGAGAAAAGAGATGGGACAATATATTATGGAATGAAAATGGCCATTTGATTTCTAAATTATATAAAAAATTATTAGAAATAAAAACCAATGACATTAAAATAAAAAATTATATGATTAAATGGGAAGAAAACTTAAGACATGAAATTAGCTATGAAGATTGGCAAAATATATGGACAAAAATACTAAATTCACATTGAGCAATAATCTAAAAGAAAATATATACAAAATGATGTTTAGGTGGTACATGTCTCCTGAGAAGTTGTTTAAAATGAAGCATATTAATTCAAATTTATGTTGGAAATGCAAAACAAAAGTTGGTACAATGTATCATGTATGGTGGGCTTGTAAAAAAAACAAAAAAATACTGGGACAAAATACATCTATGTATCTGTAAAATTTTGGAAACTAATATGGAAAAAAACCCAGAAATCTACTTACTTGGACTAATGGAAAAAAAGATGAACAATAGCAGCAAAAAACTATTATTATATCTAACAACAGCCGCAAGAATCATTTTTGCACAATACTGGAAACAAGAATGTACTCCGACAATAGAAGAATGGATCATAAAACTAATGGAAATAACTCAAATGGACAGATTAACAAACTTAATGAAAGATGAAGAATTGGAGGACTATGAATCGATATGGAACCCTTTCCTAAAATATATACAAAAGGAATACATGATTAACTTAATTATATAAAATTATAAGTAAAAGAAAAAATAAGAGAAAAGCAATTGTATTAGAAGATCTGAAATGAATAAGATATAGAAACTTATGAAATATAATGAAATAATTATAAAAAGGAAGTATGAAAAGGGGGGGGAAGGAAAGGGGGGGAACAGAATAAGAAAAGCTATGTAAATCAATATGAAACAAAAAATTCTTCGAGAAGAAAACTGGAAGTATTTTAAAAGTTTATATGTTGTGTATTGTCGAAGGCTTTCACGGCCGGAGTTCAATGGCTGTTGTGGGTCTTCCGGGCTGTGTGGCCGTGTTCTGGAAGTTGTGGTTCCTAACGTTTCGCCAGCATCTGTGGCCAGCATCTTCAGAGGGCAGGAGCACAGATAGAAGCAAAATCTCTGTGCCCAGGTAGAGTGGCAATGTTCTATTTATAGAGCTAAATTATAGGAGATTAGGTGGGGTTTTTTGTTGTGTTGAAATGTTAACGAGTGGCTGATGAGCGTGATTAGCATGTTCATTGTGAGAAGTATTCCCATGACCTGGTGGTTGGACTGAGTTCGTTGACCTTTTGCAGGCTGTGTTTTTCAGGACTGGTAGCCAGGTTTTGCTAATTTTTAAACTTTCTTCTTTTTTATTGTAACTGTGCTGGTGTTTGTGAATTTCAATGGCTTCTCTGTATAATCTGGTGTAGTGGCTTTTGGTGTTGTCCAGTATTTCTGTGTTTTCAAATAGGATTTTGTGTCCCGTTTGCTTGAGAGCATGTTCAGCTACTGAAGATTTTTCCGGTTGTTGTAGTCTGCAGTGTCTTTCATGTTCTTTTATCCTGGTGTGAATGCTTCGTTTTGTGGTTCCGATGTATACTTGTCCACAGCTGCATGGTATGCGGTATACTCCTGCAGCGGTGCGGGGGTCCCTTTTGTCTTTTGCTGATTTTAGCATTTGTTGTATTTTTCTGGTGGGTCTGAAGACTGTTTGAAAGTTGTGTTTTTCCATCAGTTTTCCCATGCGGTCAGTGACTCCTTTGATGTAGGGCAGGAATACTTTGTTTGTGGGGGGCTGTTTTTCTTCAGTTGGATGTTGTTTTCTTGGTTTGATGGCTCTTTTTATTTCATTCTTGGAATAGCCATTTGCCTGTAGGACCCAATTCAGATGGTTAAGTTCATTGTTGAGAAATTGGGTTTCACAGTTTCGATTAGCACGATCCACCAAGGTTTTGATCATGCCTCTCTTTTGTCGTGGGTGGTGATTGGAATTTTTGTGTAGATATCGGTCCGTATGGGTGGGTTTTCTGTATACTTTGTGTCCTAGTTTGAGGTCCGGATTGCGTATGACCAGCGTATCTAAAAATGGAAGTTTGCCATCAGTTTCTTTTTCCATAGTGAATTGTATATTGGGGTGGATGCCGTTTAGGTGGTCCAGAAATTTCTCCAGTTCTTCTTCAGTATGACTCCAAATTGCGAAGGTGTCATCCACGAACCGGAACCAGACTGTTGGTGTAATGGGTGCCGATTCCAAAGCCTGTTTTTCAAAGTGTTCCATGTAAAAGTTTGCTATGACTGGGCTCAGGGGGCTTCCCATGGCAACGCCATCCATCTGTTCGTAGAACTCATTCTCCCATTGAAAGTAACTAGTTGTTAGGCAGTGTTGAAATAAAGCTGTAATGTCTTCTGGGAAGATTTGCTTGATGAGTGCCAGGGTGTCCCTTACTGGCACCTTGGTAAACAGGGAGACCACGTCAAAGCTGACCAGTTTGTCCGTGTGGTTGAGTTTTAGGGTGCTGATTTTGTTGATGAAGTGTCCTGAGTCTTTGATGTGGGATGGAGTCTGTCCGATGTGGGTCTGTAAAAGGGTTGCCAAATGTTTGGATAATTCATATGTCGGGGAGCCGATGGCACTTACAATGGGTCTGAGTGGGATCGAGTCTTTGTGGATTTTGGGGAGTCCGTATAGTCTAGGTGAGAGAGCTTCTGTCTTGCAAATACGTTGTAGTACGTTGGGATGCAGGGAGGAGCTCTTTATCAGTGTGTTGGTTTGCTTCATGATTTTGCTGGTCGGATCCCGTCTTATTGTTCTGTATGTGGTGGGGTCTAGTAATTCTCTGATTTTGTCTTTGTATTCATCTATGTTCATAATTACCGTGGCATTGCCTTTGTCCGCTGGAAGGATGATGATGTCTGGGTCCAAATTGAGGGTCTCTATGGCGTTTCTCTCCTTCTTAGTAATGTTGCTGGTGGGGGGCTTTGCTTTCCTTAGGATTCTTGCCACTTCACCCCTTATTTCTTCTGCTTCTTCCTCTGGACGTTGGTGAATGGCTGATTCCACATTGGCAATGATATCTTCCACTGGAATTCTGGTGGGTGTAATTGCAAAGTTTCCTCCTTTGCTTAGGATGGAGGTTTCTTCAGGAGAGAGCAGGCGTTCTGTCAAATTGATGACAATGCGTGAAGTATCCAGTGCCGGTTTTGGTTGACTGTTTTGGCATTTGTTGAATTTTTGCTTTTGTCTGTTTGTGTAGTCAAAGATGTCCTTTTCCATTTTTCTGTAGGATATGGTATCAATCTTGTCCCAATCCTGGCTTCTCATTTTGTGACTAAGGCTCATATGTGTGTCGAATAGATCTTTTTCTGTGATGGCAAGGTTTCGGCGGGTTGTGTGAATTCTCTCGCGCAGGAGGGCTTGTTCAAGGCGGTCGTAAATGCGGCTGGCTTGTGACGATTTGAAGGTCCTTTTCGTTCTGAGAAAAGCTGGAATGGTCCTGGTATCTCTGCATCGCACTAGGAAGGTTAATCAGAGAATTACTAGACCCCACCACATACAGAACAATAAGACGGGATCCGACCAGCAAAATCATGAAGCAAACCAACACACTGATAAAGAGCTCCTCCCTGCATCCCAACGTACTACAACGTATTTGCAAGACAGAAGCTCTCTCACCTAGACTATACGGACTCCCCAAAATCCACAAAGACTCGATCCCACTCAGACCCATTGTAAGTGCCATCGGCTCCCCGACATATGAATTATCCAAACATTTGGCAACCCTTTTACAGACCCACATCGGACAGACTCCATCCCACATCAAAGACTCAGGACACTTCATCAACAAAATCAGCACCCTAAAACTCAACCACACGGACAAACTGGTCAGCTTTGACGTGGTCTCCCTGTTTACCAAGGTGCCAGTAAGGGACACCCTGGCACTCATCAAGCAAATCTTCCCAGAAGACATTACAGCTTTATTTCAACACTGCCTAACAACTAGTTACTTTCAATGGGAGAATGAGTTCTACGAACAGATGGATGGCGTTGCCATGGGAAGCCCCCTGAGCCCAGTCATAGCAAACTTTTACATGGAACACTTTGAAAAACAGGCTTTGGAATCGGCACCCATTACACCAACAGTCTGGTTCCGGTTCGTGGATGACACCTTCGCAATTTGGAGTCATACTGAAGAAGAACTGGAGAAATTTCTGGACCACCTAAACGGCATCCACCCCAATATACAATTCACTATGGAAAAAGAAACTGATGGCAAACTTCCATTTTTAGATACGCTGGTCATACGCAATCCGGACCTCAAACTAGGACACAAAGTATACAGAAAACCCACCCATACGGACCGATATCTACACAAAAATTCCAATCACCACCCACGACAAAAGAGAGGCATGATCAAAACCTTGGTGGATCGTGCTAATCGAAACTGTGAAACCCAATTTCTCAACAATGAACTTAACCATCTGAATTGGGTCCTACAGGCAAATGGCTATTCCAAGAATGAAATAAAAAGAGCCATCAAACCAAGAAAACAACATCCAACTGAAGAAAAACAGCCCCCCACAAACAAAGTATTCCTGCCCTACATCAAAGGAGTCACTGACCGCATGGGAAAACTGATGGAAAAACACAACTTTCAAACAGTCTTCAGACCCACCAGAAAAATACAACAAATGCTAAAATCAGCAAAAGACAAAAGGGACCCCCGCACCGCTGCAGGAGTATACCGCATACCATGCAGCTGTGGACAAGTATACATCGGAACCACAAAACGAAGCATTCACACCAGGATAAAAGAACATGAAAGACACTGCAGACTACAACAACCGGAAAAATCTTCAGTAGCTGAACATGCTCTCAAGCAAACGGGACACAAAATCCTATTTGAAAACACAGAAATACTGGACAACACCAAAAGCCACTACACCAGATTATACAGAGAAGCCATTGAAATTCACAAACACCAGCACAGTTACAATAAAAAAGAAGAAAGTTTAAAAATTAGCAAAACCTGGCTACCAGTCCTGAAAAACACAGCCTGCAAAAGGTCAACGAACTCAGTCCAACCACCAGGTCATGGGAATACTTCTCACAATGAACATGCTAATCACGCTCATCAGCCACTCGTTAACATTTCAACACAACAAAAAACCCCACCTAATCTCCTATAATTTAGCTCTATAAATAGAACATTGCCACTCTACCTGGGCACAGAGATTTTGCTTCTATCTGTGCTCCTGCCCTCTGAAGATGCTGGCCACAGATGCTGGCGAAACGTTAGGAACCACAACTTCCAGAACACGGCCACACAGCCCAGAAGACCCACAACAGCCATTTATATGTTGTCATTTATTTACTTTTCTCTCTCTCTCTCTCTCTCTTTCTCTTTCCCTCTCCTCTTTCCTTTCTTCTCCCCTTTTTTTTATTTTTTTTATTTTTTTTAATCTTTTTTTTTCTTTGCCTCTTCTCTTTTTATTGTCCTTTTTGTAGGTGAAAATGTCTGAAATGTAAATATGTTGTATACATTGTAAGTATATGTATAATTGTTTATATGTTTAATAAAAATAAATATTTTAAAATAAAAAAAAAAGAATGAAAGCCCAATTTTAAAGATGAAAAACTGGTATAAAGGTAAAGGTTCCCCCCTGCACATTTGTGCAGTCGTGTCCGACTCTAGGGGCCGGTGCTCATCTCTGTTTGTTAGCCGAAGAGGCAGCGTTGTCCAAAGACGCTTCCACAGTTAACTGCCTTGGATGCATTTCAGGTATTTATCTGTGGATCCACTATTGTTATTGTCTCAGCCACACACAGACACACACAGACACACACACACACACACACACACACACACACACACCTGGAAAAGAAGGTTAAAGACTCACTTTTGTCTTATGCTAGAAACCACCCAGATGAATCATATGAAGTACTTGTAAACAACAAAGGCTAATTTGGGAGTACTACATTCAGAACAATTTGAATACTTTTTAAAATACATTAATGAGAACTATTGGAAATCAGGAGAGAAAGTCGGAATGTTATTGACTCATTGGTTGAAACAAATAAAACTGTAAAATTTTATATCTGGAATTCAGGGCAACAACGATCAGTTATGTACTAAGACAGAATCTATTAATTATCAGTTTTATGGTTTTCATTGGGGGCATGGTGGCTCAACAGGTAAGATGCCAGGCTTGTCGATCGGAATATCGCAAGTTCGGAGGTTCGAATCCCTAGCCCCACGTGACGGAGTGAGCTCCCGCACTTGCCCCAGCTCTTGCCAACCTAGCAATTTGAAAGCATGCAAATGCAAGTAGATTAATAGGTACTACTTCGGTGGGTAGGTAACAGCGTTCCGCGTGCGTCATGCCAGCCACATGACCGTGGAAGCGTCTTCAGACAACGCTGGCTCTTCGGCTAACCAACGGAGGAGAGCACTGGCCCCTAGAGTCAGACACAACTGCACAAAGGTGCGGGGGGAACCTTTACCTATGGTTTTCATACACAGTTATATAAATTTAAGACATCTGTGACTGAACAGCAAACTATTATTTTGGGGAGAAAGTATTGAAATGGAAGAGATTTTTCAGAAAGTTAAAAAAAACTGGCAAGCCTTTGACTTTACATGAAATTATAGATATAATGCAATCTACAAAACTAGGGAAAGCCCCTTGATCCCATGGATTTTCAATTTTACAGATGTACTGGCATCTATATTCTATCTATCTATCTATCTATCTATCTATCTATCTATCTATCTATCTATCTACCTACTTCTATCACTGCACCATCTCCCCCAAAGGGGACTCTGGGCGGTTTACAAACATAGCAATTAAAATTATACTATAAATAGATCTAAAATAATACAATCTATAATCATTATTATTAATAAGTTAAATAAAAAATCCAATAGGCGATATAATGATCTTTTAAAAGGGCTCTATGGCACCAGCCATCCCCATGCGGAACTATTCCTGTTCCCATCCCATATTGCTAGAGATCTATAATCAATCATTTAATATTTATTTTCGCCTTCATTTTATGAGGTCAGTATTATAGTACTATTAAAGCTTGAGAAAGATCTCACCAGATATACAAGTTACAGACAAATATCTTTGCTTAATGCGGACTCTAAAATATTAACTAGCCAGGAGGCTACAGAAAGTAATACCATTAATTCACTCAGTTCACTCTGAATTTATAAAAAATAGAAAGGTATCTGATAATATCCATTTAGCTATTTCTTTTCTTTTTACCTTGTGACAAATACATTATGATCAGCTGTTTTAATCTCATTGGACCTTGAAAAAGCCTTTGATATGGTTCAGATTGAATTCATGGAGTGTACGCTGGACCGGTCATGTTGTTCGAATGCCTGACCATCGTCTTCCAAAGCAGCTACTTTACTCCCAACTTAAGAACGGAAAACGGAATATTGGTGGACACCAAAAGAGATTCAAAGACACTCTCAAAGCTAATTTTAAAAAATGTAATATCAGCATTGAGAACTGGGAAGCCCTAACTCATGAGCGTTTCAATTGGAGGTCAGCCTTTATTAAAGGCGCTATGGACTTTGAAGAAGCACGAGTACAGCGCGAAAAGGAGAAAAGAGCTAAAAGGAAGGCACATCAGGCAAACCCTCATCATGACTGTCTCCCACCCGGAAACCTATGCCCTCATTGTGGGAGGTTGTGCGGATCCAGAATTGGCCTTTATAGCCACTTACGGATCCACTGTTAAAATTTTACCTTTGGAAGACAATCTTACTCGGCTGCGAGTGATCGCCAATGATGATGATTCTAGGATACGGATTTTCATCATCTTTTGTCTTTCAGATAACAATTTGATATCTTCACCTTGTGGCCAGATTACTGTAATTACAAATGGATTTGTTTTTTGACCCATCAAGCTATATTGTGGCATCTGTCAAGGATGCCCCTTGCCTCCTTTAATTTTTAATTGGTTCTTGAACCATTAGCTTTCTTTAGACAGTCTCAAGATATTAAGGGTGTGGTGGCACTTGATACTGAATATAAATTGTTACTATATGCCACTGATATCGTGGTCATTTTGGCTAATTATGCAGTGTTATCAAAACTTACTGAAATTGTACACCAATATGGTTTATACTCTGGTTACACTATCAGTTAGAAAAAGACTAATTTCTGCCTTTGGGATGTACGATATCAATAGGATGCTATAAGAAAATAGAATGTACAATTTATACAAACTCATAAAATACTTGCGTTTATATTTTTTTAAAAATATATCACAACATGTTGAACTAAATATGTCTAAATATACAAATGCAATTTCAGTAGATATAACTTGATGACCAAACCAGGATCACTGGAGTAAGATTTATGGAATTAAAATGAACATTCCATCGAGGTTAATGTATATTTTAAGAGTGATTCCAATGTTAATTCCTATCAGATACTTTACACAGGTAGATAAACTAATAATAAAAAAATATATAGCAGGCCAAACCCCCTAAAGTATCTTTGGCAAAACCAAGGTTGCGATTATTTGATTAACCTACCAGTTTTTCGAGGGGTGTGGTGACTCAGCGGGTAAGACGCCAGGCTTGTCGATCGTAAGATCGCAAGTTCAGAGGTTTGAATCCCTAGTCCTGCGTGATGGAGTGAGCTCCTGCACTCGCCCCAGCTCTTGCCAACCTAGCAATTTGAAAGCATGCAAATGCAAGTAGATTAATAGGTACCACTTCGGTGGGTAGGTAACAGCGTTCTGCGTGCGTCATGCCGGCCACATGACCGTGGAAGCGTCTTCGGACAACGCTGGTTCTTCAGCTAACAAACGGAGATGAGCACCGGCCCCTAGAGTCAGACACAACTGCACAAATGTGTGGGGGGAACCTTTACCTTTAAGCCTGGAGGACTTCCTGGTACCACAGGGCGGTCACATGACCCAAAATGGCCACCGCTTCCAGGATGGCCGTATGCAGGTCACGTGATCGTGGAGGCCTTGTGAGGGTCATAATTTTGGGCCCCAGTCAGAAATTTACTTTTGGGGTACCATCGTAACTTTGAACGGCCTTTAAGCGGCCGGTTGGTAAGTGAAGACTACCTGTATATGCAGAATATACCATCTGGAATTAACTAAATTATAGTATTTCAATTTCAGAATGAGAATCACTGGAGCATGATCTGAAATTGCAATGAGGACTGTTGAGATCATAACTTGATCCACCAAAACAGGAGAAATGAACAAATAATCTAATCTAAAACAATTTTGAGATTTTAAAAATGCCAAATATATTTTAGCTTAAATTCCAATATGTATTCTTGCAATACTTTCCAATTCTGAGAAGAGGAAAGAGGTCTTTTGAGGTGGGGTGGAAGGGGGGAGAAATACTTCTACCCGGCTGAGAATCACTAGTAGAAATTATACGTTGATCGTTTGCAAAACATACTGTAGTTTAGGAAAATAATCTATTATGTTCTTGGTGGGGCCATAAAGTTAATCAGAGGAATAGTAATTTTAGCTATCTCTAATACCAAGAAAATAAAGTATCCTTCACTGTCACAATGCTCATATTACACATTACTTTTAGGATTGCTATTGACTGCATGTTCTACTCCTGCCTTAAGTACAAAGTCAGTTGGGTGACCTTGGGCCAATTGCTCTCTCTCAGCCTTAGGAGGAAGGCAATGGCAAACCACTTCCAAAAATTCTGCCAAGGAAACTACAACAGCTTGTCCCGAGCAGTCACCAGGGGTCAAGGCTGACTCAAAGGCACAAAGTTGGTTATTAAACATAATAGCTATACCAATGCTTTATTTGAGCATCTACTAATCTAGATTTGTCCAGGCCAGCTCCTAGGCCTCAAGAAAAGTTATTCATCAAGTAAAAGATGTGTTTCTTGCAACATACTAATATGTGGTTCTCATTTTTCCACCTTATTACAAATTGGCCCCCTTAAAAAAAAACTGAGTCCATTTATATTCCAAGTGATTACTTTAACTGCCATATCTCCATGCAGACAAAAAGGTCAATTTCCTAGTGTTACAGACATCTCCATTAAGTAACTCCATTTTAAACTCAACTTCCCCCCCTCCAACCTGGAAATAAAGCCATAAAACAAAGTAAACTTCTATATTCATAAAATAGCAGTGACTGTTAAAGAAAAGAAAAGGAAGAGACAAAACTGTCACTGATCAGATTAGCTCAGAGCCTGTAAGAAGTCCACAACAGCAGATGAGTTTGTCAATTTTTTTTATCTCTTCTCCAAGATAAAGAAGATGGTTAGATGCAAAAACACATTTAACTTTCTTGTTTCATTCCATTGTGTGTGTCAAATTGAAGTATTTTCTTAAGTTTAGTACTTGAGAAGGAAGATATGGATAGATCATTATTTTACTTCTATGGTATTTCTAGTTGGTAGTATTTCTGGAATGTTGTAAAGGGTGGTCTCTGATGCTGGAGTTCAAAAATATAACAATTATAGAGGCAGATCTCAACAATGTTTTGCCTCTTATTATTAATCTGTAAGGGGGCGTGGTGGCTCAGCGGGTAAGACACCAGGCTTGTCGATCAGAAGATCGGAGTTCGAATCCCTAGCCCTGCGTGTGGAGTGAGCTCCCGCACTAGCTCCAGCTCTTGCCAACCTAGGAATTCGAAAGCATGCAAATGCAAGTAGATGAAAAGGTACCACTTTGGTGGGTAGGTAACAGCGTTCCGCGTGCGTTATGCCGGCCACATGACCGTGGAAGCGTCTTCAGACAACGTTGGCTCTTCGGCTAACAAACGGAGATGAGCACCGGCCCCTAGAGTCAGACACGACTGCACAAACGTGCGGGGGGAACCTTTACCTTTTTATACATTTTGCTAACAGTTCTTCTAAATGTCTAAACTCTGAGCCATTTGAAATTACACTATTTGTACCTGTAGAATTGGAAGATTGCAAGTTCAGAGGTTCGAATCCCTAGCCCTGCGTACGGAGTGAGCTCCCGCACTAGCTCCAGCTCTTGCCAACCTAGGAATTCGAAAGCATGCAACTGCAAGTAGATGAATAGGTACCACTTCGGTGGGTAGGTAACAGCGTTCCACGCATGTCATGCCGGCCACATGACTGCGGAAGCGTCTTCAGACAACGCTGGCTCTTCGGCTAACAAACGGAGATGAGCACTGGCCCCTAGAGTCGGACACGACTGCACAAATGTGCGGGGGGAACCTTTACCTTTACCTTTTTTAAGCTTCCAGTATCTTAAGTTTAAAATCAGCTGGTAATGAGAAGATTTCCTGAATATATTTGTCCTTGTAAATTAACAGACTTCTGATGTTCTACATCCAGAGGTAAATTGATTATTTTAAAGTTATTTCTAGTAAGTCTCCTGTGTACTTTAAATAGTTCTGTTTGCAGACTGAGTTTATCATGAAATTGTTCTTTTTCTTCTAAGCCTGGTTTCATGAGAAATAACAGCAATTCTCTTCAGTGCTTCCTAACCTTTATCAAATTTAAGAGCTTAAGTGTTCATAGTTTTAAGGTCTCCATGTATTCGAGATGTGCCAGTTTCAAGAAATGTGTATCTACTGTCCAACTATTGTTAGAGAATGATTGAAGTTTCATCATTAATTCAAAACTAATTAATTCATCATTAATTCAAAAGGGGCCAGGTTACCTGAGGGACCGTCTCATCCACTTAACATCGATCTGTCAGAGTGGCGCTCGTGATCTGTCCGATCCAATCCATGAGTGGTGCAAAAAGAAATCTGCTTGGAGTCTGTGACTTCCAATATATACAGACTTTACTGTACAAATATCTATCTATCTATCTATCTATCTATCTATCTATCTATCTATCTATCTATCATCTATCTATCTCACGGCTTATATACATTATTGTGTGCTGAGTCACTTACAGAGGTTTTTTTTTCCAGTAACAATTCCGGTGTTAGCAATTAGCTC
Organism: Charina bottae; assembly: GCA_023362775.1. Lineage (NCBI taxonomy): Eukaryota > Metazoa > Chordata > Lepidosauria > Squamata > Charinaidae > Charina > Charina bottae. Next base: position 65,722,941 of record JALMGJ010000006.1, read on the forward strand.
TCATAAACCTTCTGAGCTAATTACCCATCATACGTAATTTTGCCTTGTCATTTCATTATTCACACAGTAAAATTCTTCTATTCTTTGGTATACCCTGACACGACCCACCCCACCCGCTCATGCAGAGAGGGCATGCTACGTACCCTGTTGACAAGGGAATTTCACTTGATGGGGTCCAGGAGGTGGGCCTTCTCTGCAGTGGCGCCCTCCCTTTGGAATATACTGCCCCCGGAGGTGAGGGGGGGACCTTCGCTCCCGGCCTTCCGGAAGAACCTGAAGACCTGGCTATGCTGCCTTGCCTGGGAGGGCAAGGGCAATAGTTCCTCCTGGGGGTGGCTGGCGCCGTAGTGCCCTCCCTACTGAATGAGATCTCATTATCACTTGGATTTTATATTTATTTATTCTCTATTTAATTGGTTGTAGATTGTAATTTTATGCTTGTATGGTTTTAATTCCTGATTTTATTGTAAACTGCCCAGAGTCCCCCGTTTGGGGAGTTGGGTGGTGATAGAAATATGAATAATAAATAAGTAAATAAATAAATAAATCTCATTATTTCTTTTCTCTGGGTTAGCGATGCATCAACAGTTAATATAGCTATATCTAATGACTTGATGGCACATAATCAATCAATCAAAATCAGACAGAATCTGGGGAGGCAACCTTTGGCCCCTACAGGATTTCAACAGAGTAGATTGGCTTGTTCAGGTTTTCTTCCTCTCCATTATCTGGAGTAGATCTCTTTGCTTAATATGATTGAGAGGAACTATCTTAGTTTTCACATACTAGCAAAATAATGTTTAAGATCATCCAATGCAGACTAATGCCCTATATGGAAAGGGAGATGCCAGATGTTCAAGCTGATTTTAGAAAAGGCTAAGGAAAAAATACATTATTGCTAATACATATTAGATAATTGAGAAAAACCAAAGAATATAAAAAATAAGTCAATATGTGCTTCATTGATTACAGAAAGGTCTTTGTTGACCATGTCAAGCTTTGGAATATGCTTAGGAAAGTGGGAGTCCCAGAACATCTCATTGTACTCATATGAAAGTTATGCATAGATCAGGAAGCCTCTGTCTGGATGGAACATGGTGAAAGAAACTGGCTCCTGGTTGACAAGGCGTTATACTCTCTCCTTATTTATTTAGCCTTTATGCTGAGTATATATTGTGGGAAATGGGATTGGAAGAAGGTTTTTAAATTGGGGGAAGAAACATCGGTAACTTGTGCTATGCTGTTGACACTATTCTAATAGCTGAAAATGTAAACGATCTGGAAATTCTAGTAATGAAACTCAAGGAGCACAGTGAAAAAATAGGACTAAGGTTAAATATAAAGAAGACCAAACTAATAACAACAGACACAGCAACCAGCCATAGAATTGACCATGAAGAGATTGAGGTGGTAGATAACTTCTTCCTTTTAGGATTCTATAAACAGTAAAGGAACTAGCAGTCAAGAAATGTACCACAGGATAGCACGTGACAGGGTAGCAATGAAGACCTTGGAAAAGATAGTTAGATGCCTTGATGTGTCTGTACCTACAAAGAATTATGTGGGCAATGGTTTTCCCACTGACAATCAATGGAACAAAAGTACGACTTTGAAGAAGCAGGACAGAAAGAGACAAAAGAGATGCTTTTGAACTTTAGTGTTGGAGAAGATTCCTAAGAACACCCTGGACAGCCAAGAAAACAAACAGATCACAGAACAAATCAACCCAGAGTTCTTACTTCAGGCACAAATGACCAGGCTCAAATTATCATATTTTGGACACATTATGCAAAGATGCATAATGCAAAGACCTAGCTCCCTTGAGAAGGTCATAATGTTGGGAAAAGTGGAAGGAAAGAGAAGAGGAAAACTTGCAGCAAGGTGGATGGACTCATGTGGAGTATGTTGGCGTGACTGGAAGGAATTGGTTGGGGACAGATCATCCTAGAGAAAGTCTATCTATTTTTGACAGCAGCTTAATGGCACAATCATCAGCCAATCAATCAGTTGTTAAAGTAATGTTATATCCCAGTTGTTAAAACAAACTCTGATATCTTGGGCATGAATTATTCACCATTCAGCTATCAATGGGCTGTGCTAGGATCCTGGGCTAGGATGGGATTATGTCCCTTTGGTTGGTTATTGGTTACTTGGCTTTTGGACTTTTTGGTTTCCGGTCAGCTGTCGTCGTCTCCTCCTCCATCCCCTCCCCTCCCCCTCTTTCTTCTCCTCCTGATATATTTTGTTTTCTTTTAATATTTTACCTGTTAGCTGCTCAGAGTCACTATAGAATTGGGTGGCCTTGAAATTCAATAAAAGGAACACCTCACACCCTATCCATCATAGTGGGCTATTGTACGTTCTAAAATTTGTAATGGACTCTGTGGAATTGAATTTGGACTCAGCAAATTTAAGGTAAATCCTATTAATTTGGAAATTGCAAAGTTTTGGGGGAAGACTTATGCTTAAATCCAAAAGGAAAAACGTTTTCTTTTACTTAATCCAAGTTTTGGGGCAAGAAACTTTTTGTGCTATTTTAGGGGGAAAAAACATGCCATACTAATAATAACAATTCTCCTTCCATAGTTAAATCTTAATGGATCTCAAATAGACTATAATATTGCTACTCAGATTGACCCTTTCTGCCATGTTCCTTTTACAAGTACATTTTCTTCTTTAATTAAACCCATCAATTCCTAAATGAATATTTATAGCTTATAGCTCAGAGTCTAAATCATATTCACTTACAGAGCACAGAACAGTGTTGCACCATGATGGGTCTGTGCATATATATATGCAAAACCATTGTCCTAGGAACTGTTAGGCTCAATTTAAGCTACTTTGTGCTTTGCATCTGTTGCAGAAGACATTTATCCAGTCTTGTTGATAAGTACCATGTACAAATGAGGACATTTCTGAACAGCATTTATGCAAAAACTTGATAAAATATATCTGTGACTTCATTTTGCTCTATCTTGCCTGTAGAATATGCTTTGGAGCAAAAGAAAAACTTTATATAGCTAGGGTGACCATACGTCCCGTTTTGAACGGGACAGTCCCATTATTTTAGCATTTTTCAACCGTCCCGTCGTTTTGATAAAAATCTCAATTTTGTCCCTTTTTTAAACCCGGTGGGAAGGAGGACAGGAAGACAGGAAGGAGGACTGGAGCCGGACTTGCCATTGGAGGCAGCCCAGAAGAGGCCCTGTCAGCGCGGCAACTGGAAGCCCAGTTGCCACGTGCGATCCCAGCAGCAGAAGCAGCACCACAGTCCAGGTTCCTGCCTCCTTACCTGATCCTGAGATTGTCTGCCCAGCAGTGGTGAGGCCAGGGAAAGCAGGCACGGGAAGGTTGTGGAAAGAGTGTGTGTGTGTGTGTGTGTGTGTGTGTGTGTGTGTGCATGCGCGCAGATTACTTGCTCAGCGTAATCGCGCGCACACACACACACGCACATACACACACACACACACACACTAGGCCAGGGCTTTCCAAACAAAAACACGGAAGTGCCGGTGGCGGTGCTTCCGAGTTGCCGCTGCTGCCACTGCCCCTTCAAAAGGGCAGGCTCCGGGGACCCCGAAAATGCCCTCGGTTCTGGCAGGGAGGCAAAAGCCTCCTCCCCGCACGCACACGCTGCCCTGGAGCCGGGGTGGAAATTCTCCCCGCAGAACAGCTGAGCGCCGCTTGCGCGCAGCCTCCCTGCCTAAACTGAGGGCATTTTCGGGGTCCCCGGAGCCTGCCCTTTCGAAGGGGCAGCACTGCTGCTGCTGCTGCCGCTGCCCCTTCGAAAGGGCAGGCTCCGGGGACCCCGAAAATGCCCTCGGTTCTGGCAGGGAGGCAAAAGCCTCCTCCTCGCACGCACACGCTGCCCTGGAGCCGGGGTGGAAATTCTCCCCGCAGAACAGCTGAGCGCCCCTTGGCAACATGCGCGTGCGCGCAGCCTCCCTGCCTAGACTGAGGGCATTTTTGGGGTCCCCGGAGCCTGCCCTTTCGAAGGCAGGGTTTGCAGGCGGGAGCCAATCGTGTGGGGCGGGGGCGGGGTTTGCAGGTGGGAGCCAATTGCGTGGACTGGGGGGCGGGGTTTGGAGGCCAGCATGGTGGCATAAGACCCTGTCCCGTTTTGCCATCCCCAAAGTCCCGTTTTCGTCTGAAGGAAATATGGTCAGCCTATATATAGCATAAATGGCAAGTACACATTTCAGCTGAAGACCCATAAACAAGGACCTGCAGAACCTTTGCAGAAAATGAAAGGTAGATTTTAGAGAGGTTATTTCAATCAGAGATCCCCCAAAATGTCTGCCCTTCGAGGTAGGCCAGCTCAAGAAACAGACACCACAAGAACTACTGTTTTATTGTTATAGAGTATAAGAACACAATCTTGAAAACCTGACAAGAGTTTCTCTCTGCCCCTTCTTGTACCAAAGAAAATCAAGACAAGATAATAATTAGTTTCTTTCTCATCCCCTCTTCTTTCTCAGTTCTGAGCTGGTGTTTATATAACTGTTCTCTCGTTACTTCTTTAAGGTTCCTTCTGTTCTCATCCACTTAAAGTGACTTCCATCCATTGTCTTCTCCATGCATGAATTCCAAAGGTTTCCATTGTTCCTCACTCATTGGTAGGCGGGGAACATGGGGAATAATTGTTCCTTAAAACTGAGAGTAAAGGGCCAAATAAGTACAGATGAGCTCACAGTCCATCTCCATCTGTCCCTGAGATGGGAAAAGACAGAAAAACTAGCTTCTCTGAGATTTGCCAGGAGCCAGATTTTTGTTTATCTGTTTAAAATATGCCTAGGCCAGATTCCACTCACCAATGTTTGATCGCCAGGCCATGTGTAGCCCAGGGGCACTAGGAAAGCGCTAGGAAAGGCTTCATCATTTCTTTGCTCAAAATAGTCAAAGCTACTGTATATTCCTTCCTGCAGCATTCTGTGTCTTTATGCTGCCACCTCACCTTGTCACTCTACAAACAGAAAATACAGATTTTGAGTGGGAAAATGATGGGCCAGGAAAGGATTAAGCAAGCACTTCTTCTCCTCAGATGATTTTTCAAGAACTTCTTTCACTCCGTGTTTCAACTTAGTGTGACTATGGGAGAATCACACACACACACAGAGAAATCTAATGTTCTCTGAATGTTTTGTATTTCAACTCTAGCCAGCAGGGCTCATAGCAAGGATTGGGGGAGATGGAGTCTACAGTAAAAGAAGGACATTAAGTTGCTTCACTTGGCAAGAGCCTCCCTCTGATGAACTGGGTGGTAATCAGGATGCCAGGAAAAGGGAGGTTTTAATTTCTTCCTACCTCTAGCTCTGCACTTTTGTCAGTTTCTATAGAATATACGTTTTAATATGCCTTTTATTTTCTCATGATTGCCTGGAAACCAGAAAAAAAAAGGCTTTTCTGGAAGATGTGAAAGAATTGGTTGTAGAGCTCCAGGCAGCTACCTATTTGTTATTTTCGTTTAATTATTTAATGTATGATTTGTTATTTTAATATTGGTAAGCTGCTAGAGCCGTTAGGACCAAGGCAGTGGATATATTGCATACATATATATATATATAAATAAATAAATTCCACACACAGTAGGCAAGGCCACAACTTATCAACAACAACAACAACAAATCTTTATTACGGTCATAGACCAGCATAAGGAAGATAAAGTACATTCAATTAAAACATACAAATGAGTTTAACATATAAAACTAAAACACAGGTCCAGTGGGGGAGAAAAGGGGGGGGTGAAAGAGAAAAGGGGGTAAATATGGAGGGTCATAGGATTAGTGTAACTGGAAATGCATTACTCTAGTAAATTAAAACTGAAGGCTAGTTTGTGGAACTCGTCATCATCCGGTGAATTTTAAGCGCTGCCACACAGAATCTGGCAACATTGTATGTTGTGGTAGGGTTGTTGTCTGACAGCAGCAGGGAGGTATAAAATTGTCCTGAGCGCCCCGGATATTTGTACAACAATGGTGTAATGAGACTAGTTCGAATGTCTCTATAAAACAGGCACTGAAGGAGCACATGCTCTGTTGTTTCTATGTGGCCAGAGTCACAGGGGCACTGTCTCTCCTGATAAGGGATCTTTCGATATCGGCCTTCGAGGACAGCAGATGGGAGGGCATGACATCGTGCCAATGTAAAAGCTCTCCGATGGTTGGGTACCTCTAGTTTAGATAGGTATATCATGGGGGAGGCACAATACCTACTGGATTCATTGGCAATAAAGGTTGGAGAGCTGGCTAGATCCAATTGGCGTTCTGTGTCTATTACACGCTGTTTGATGAGTGCTTTGGCCTGATCGTAACCCATGCTGAGTAGCAGCCCTGGGGAGAAGCCCAGGGATGAGATTTTGTTTGTCACTGCTTGTTTCCATTTGGATTGGAAGTCATCGCTCAGAGTTAATGGGGCAAGGCCAAGGGGAAAAAGGGATAGTCTGAGCCAATAATTGAGTATGACCACCCACACCCTTGCCTCTGTTTTCATGAATCCTGTCTCTAGTCTCAGGGTGGCATTAGAGACGCATTTTGGCACTTGAAGGGCCGATCTTAAGAATTTTGATTGCACAAGTTCTAATGGAGTAAAGTTGGAAAAGGGGCCTAGTTGGGCTCCATACAGTTGTGCTACTGGCTTAGCTTCAAATAGTTTGAGTGCTGCAGGTATGAAGTGGCCTCCCCTTGACTTGAGATATTTTAGAATGGCGTTTGAGCTCCTTTGTGCAATCTCAGCTACGTGGTCCCCATGGGCTTTTCTGCTATTGTCAGAATGGAGGACTACTCCCAGGTATTTGAAACATGGGACCTGCTCAATTTTATGGCTATCTATGCTCCAGGAATGACTCTTGGGTCTTTTGGCAATGCCATGATTTTGGTTTTCTGGTAGTTGAGTTGCAGCTGGTCGTCGTTGCAGTAATGTGTTAATGCTCTCAGTGCTCTTTTAAGGCCAATAGGTGTTCTTGACAATAGTGCTGCATCATCTGCATAGAGTAGAGTGAAAATATGTCTTCCCGCAAGTTTTGGGGGCTGAAAGTCCATGCTGTGAAGATGGTCCACCATGGAGTTGATGTAGAAGTTAAATAAGAGTGGGGCCAGGATGCATCCTTGCTTGACGCCTTTCTCAGTTCCAACGGCATTGGTGAGATGGCCCTGGGGGTTACATCTTATTTTAAGTGAGGTCCCTTCATGGAGCATGCATATTAAGTAGAGTAGCCGTCGGTCAATTGAGGAGGCCTCCAGTTTTCCCCATAACTTAACTCTGGAAATGGAGTCAAAGGCTGCTTTAAAGTCTATGAAGGCGGCATATAGGGAGGTTGTATTATGGGAGGAATATTTTTCTATAAGGTGTTGTAATACTAGGCACTGATCTATGGTGGATTGACCTTCCCTAAAGCCGGCTTGCTCTTTGGCAAGTATGTTTTCTTGTTCCAGCCAGATCTGGAGTTTCCATTGCAGATGTCTTGCATATACTGTAGTATATGCCCCCGTTCCCCCCCCCCCACATACACACAAACAGAAAATAAAAAGAATAAGCTTAGGAGGATTTTGAGCAAGTGCAAAAAAAGGAAAGGCAGAGGCAAGTTGGGATGCCCTTTCCCCTTCCAGTTCTTTTTAAAACCCCAAATCACCTTAATTGCATATTTTTATCTCTGCGGGTACCTTACATTCAGAGGGAAATGGATGAAGTAGAATGGGTTTTCGCTGCCTAATTGCTCTTTGCCCAGACTCAGAATTCATCAAAATCTCTCATAGATTTTGCTAAGTGGAAAATGAAACAAACGAACAAAAAAACCTGTAAGAGTATCTAGTGCAGTTTGAGTCTCAAATCTATATTGCCAGCTATATTCCTTCTCAGCCAATCCCACACACTGGATACAACACTTGGCTAAAATCAAGAACTTATTTTTCCTAGCACTGTTTCACACCAGGCTGAAGCCAAGAATTGCTGGACATGGTTTGTGAAGTAGTAGTAATCAGAGAAATTCACATAACAGAGAATAGATTATTGATGATTGGTGACCATCAGGTGCAGAACCCCCTCCTCAGCAATTGTGTTTCTAAAACTCACAGTGGCACAGTTAGAGTGCTCCAAAGTTTGCCCACCTCTGATCAAGCCTACCAGTATCACCTACACGGACAAGAAGGCAACAGTCGTACTTAGATTGTGAACCTGTGAGTCCTTTAAGGTACGCAAAGTCAGGAAACAGCAGCAAGGATTTCACGAATACTGTTTATTGTTGTAGGGCAGAGCTTTCCAAACTGTGTGTCGTGACACAAAAGTGTGTTGCCACACACAGCGTGGTGTGTCGCCACACCACCCGGAAGCGGCGGCGCGTGCGTGCACGACAGCCTCCATGCACGCGCGCGCCGCCGCACACACCCCCGTGCCGCCACCGCGTGCGTGCGCGCCGCTGCACGCCCCCCCGCGCCACCACCGTGCGCGCGTGCCGCCGCACGCCCCCCGCACCGCCACCGTGCACGCGCACCGCCGCACGCCCCCCCACGCCGTTGCCGCGCGCACGCGCGCCGCCGCCACCACCACTGCCATGTCACCAGCGGCAGCACTTTGGAAAACCCTGTTGTAGGGTATAGTAACAGAATCTTGAAAGCCAGTCAGAGTTTCTCTTTACTACATCTTATACCAACCAAAATCAGAGCTTCTCTCTCACACTTTCTTCTTTCCTAGGACTGAGGAATCTTTTCTGAAATTTATCCCTTAATAGTTTGTTCATTCTTTCCCCATTCCCAGCACCAGATTTACATCACAGGAACTATGTGGTCATGTGAAACGATGTGCCATTAATCAGTGGGGACTCAAGGCTCAGACCCAATGTATAGTTACTTGTGAATAAAGTTGACAGTGTTCAGGATAAATCCACAGGCAAATAATAATAATAATAATAATAATAATAATAATAATAATAATAATAATACTTATATTTATACCCCGCCCATTTCCTCCCTAACGGAGGACTCTGAGCGGCTTACATACATTGTTATACATTTTTCCATTATACAATTTTTTTTACTTAATCCGCAAGGGGAGGGGGTAAGGGAACCGACTCTTCCTGGCTTTCCGGACTACATGTCCCAAGGTGCCTTGCGTCGGAGCCGGCTGCTGACATCCTGTAGGTGCTGTTGCTTTCCAGGATCTGCCACCATTCGAAAGATTTTCCATCCGATGGAAACCTGACCCCCGACAGGACAGGACGCCAGCATATTTTCCCACTTAAGGTGGTACCCAATTTATCTACTTGCAAGCTTTCGAACTGTTGGGTCGACAGGAGCTGGGACTAGCAACGAGAACTCACCTCTTGCATATGCTGAGTCTCATACAAATTTTGAATTGGGATATTTGATTATCATGAATTAGAACTGTCTTACATAGATTGGAAAAGCTGGATGACCACTAGATAGAAGCAAATAGATGCAAACATAATCTAACTCTTATTTTCCCTCTATTGGTTGTGTGGATTTTTGTGGCCCTGATATAGTTTCTTTTGGGGGTTGGTGCCTTTGAGTCAGTTTTTGACTCCTGGTGACTGCCTGGACTAGTCCCTGCAGTTTTCTTGGCAAGGTTTTTCAGAAGTGGTTTGCCATTGCCTCCTTCCTGGGGCTGAGGGAGAATGAATGGCCCAAGGTCACTCAGCTGGCTTTGTGCCTAAGGCGGAACTAGAACTCACAGTCTCCTGGTTTCTAGCCTGGTGCCTTAACCACTACACCAAGCTGGATCTCACCATAATAATGTTTTCCACAAAAAGAAAACTATCCCATAATTGGCAAATCTGAGCTTTACACAATACTCTAATGATGCTTCACCCAATGAATTACAGTATTCCAGCACTATCTTGGTTTTTTTTTAAGGAATTGGTTATTTACCAAACAGCATGATGGTGATGGCCGACAGGAAGCTCTGGCGTGGGCTGGTCCATGAAGTCATGAAGAGTCGGAAGTGACTGAATGAATAAACAACAAAATGATATAGGGTTCAACTGGAAATTTTATGAAGATCCAAGTGGTGCATTCCTAAAAATTCCATTGCCCAAATAGCCCAACATTTTCAACATTTTGATGTATCTTAGTATGTGCTACCTGGTAAGTGCAATTCAGATAGAACAATTTTTTTCCCAGGACTTTTTGATGTTGCTGTCATGTTTAACAGATGGTGCCTTTGTATTCTTGTATCTATCTTTCTGGAGAAATGCTTGGAGTGTAGGCAAGTGGTTTAGCTTTGTAGCTTTCTTTTAAAGCTTTATATTTTAAAGTATTTAGTGTAGCAGAATCTCTGAAAGAGAAATGTTTACCAACAAAAAATATTCATAAAGCAACTTAAGCTGAGTGCTGGAACTAAAAATGAAAAATAATTGGTTATTGTCTGCCATTTCTCTATTATCTGAAACTATTTCCAAAGCAACATTTTATATAACAAATAGAATTTTAAATGTCTCTGGACAAACTAATTGTAGACAAAATATCAGAAATTTCACCTAACTTGTAAAGCAGCCATTTTAAAAAAACATTTCATACAAAATATGCTTAATATCTTATAGTTCATGTCTAGGCTCTCTATGGGTGCCATTTATTAAGTACTACTGACTATTAACAAAGAGATCTCTGAAAACTTTTAATCAATTGGATACTTCTGCAGAGGTGGGGCAGGGGAAACAGTTACAAACAGTCCTGGAAGAAACAGATTTTCTGGATCCATGGCATTCAGCATTCAGGCTTGTATATGGGACTGGAATTGCATTGGTTTCCCTTATGGGGGGACCTAGAGGGAGGAAGTACCAACATCCTTGCTTGGCTAGACTTCTTGGTGGTGTTTGATACTACCAACCACAGTATTCTTCTGGACTGCATGTGAGGATTAGGAGGTGGAAGCACTATATTATGGTAATTCTATTCCTTCCTGAGTTGGAAGGTCCAGTCTGTTGTCTCAGTGGGGAGTAGTCAGACCCCTGGGCACTCCATTATAGGGTGCCCCAGAATTCAGTCCTCTTCTCATTCTATTTAACCTAGAGAGTAATCGTCTGAGAGATCTCATCCATCGTTTGTTGATGATATCTAGCTGTACGTCTCCACTTCTGGTTGAAGGGGTGATGAGATAGAAACCCTAAGCCTGTATATGGAGGCTGTAAGGGTCTGATGGGGAGGAACAGCCACAAAAAGTAATCCTAGCAAGATGGAGTGGCTATTTCTTCAGAATCTCACTGATTCTGGCATTATACCATCTTTGGTTCTTGCCTGGGTTGTGTTCTGCTGTAGAGAGCAGGCCTGCAGTTAAGACTCACTAGAGGCCTGCTGAAACAGGAGGAAAATGACAAACAAACAAACAAACAAAAAAGGTTCTATAATTATGACCTACAAGCTTTTATATCTTAGCTGAAGCCTGAACCAAAGTTCAGATTCTCCATATTTGTTCCTTAATGCAAAGCAACACTCAATACAGAATGCTCAATAGTGGCCCTAAGCAATAAGGCACAAATGTGTCACTACTTTGCGTTTAACAGTGGATGCTATGGCCAGGATAGCCCTTGTCTAGGTCTGTGCACTAACTGTGGCCTTACAGGTCCCTGAAGATGGACTTGCACACCCTTGTCATATTCTGTATAGCAGTGGTCCCCAACCTGTGGGCCGTGGCCCGTTAGGAACTGGGCCGTGGGGCTCCCGCCCGCAAACCCCGCCCCCTTCCGCTTGATTGGCTCCTGCCCGCAAACCCCGCCCCTGGTGCTTGTGATTGGCTCCCGCCCGCAAACCCCGCCCCCGGTGTGCGCGATTGGCTCCCGCCCACAAACCCCGCCCCCGGTGTGCACAATTGGCTCCCGCCCACAAACCCCGCCCCTTCTGCGTGATTGGCTCCCGCCCGCAAACCCTGCCCCCAGTGCTTGTGATTGGCTCCCGTCCGCAAACCACGCCCCCCAGTGTGCGCGATTGGCTCCTGCCCGCAAACCCCGCCCCCCGGCCTGTGGAAATCCCAGAAACCCCACCCCCCAATCCACAAAAAAATTGTCTTTTGAAACCGGTCCGTAGCGCCAAAAAGGTTAGGGACCCCTGCATAGCTTATGGTAATTTGTTTTACACAGGGCTGCCTTGAAGAGTATCCTTTTTCCAAAGATGCTAGCTAGCTGCAGGCTTGTTTATTGTTGATTGTTTTGTTCTACATCCCCAAGAAGGTAGAATATTTAAAAAGTTGTGGAAATAATTTCATCATAGCTTGCTTGCCTGCAATCCTCTACTCTACGCTGTGGCCTTGCAGTTGTGTTGGGATGGCAGTGTTCATGCTGGCTGAGAGTTACAGTTGTAACACATCTAGGGGGCCTCAGGTTGGGGAAGGTTGCTAAATTATCATCTAGAAGTAGGTTCCATTCATGTAAAACAGACCTACTTTTGAGTTTTCTATGCAGGCTTCCACAGATTGTTTGGATGCTAGCCAATTGGTATGGTTGACTCTTGCTGTGAATGTACACCTATTTGTTGCTAAAGCTCACTCTTGGAGACAGATACTGTATGTGACACACACCTGTCCCAGTTTGATTTGAAAATTGGCTTTTGTAACAAATTGATTTTCAAACCCATAGAAATAGAAAATAACTGAGTTTATTCTGAGCCTAATTTTAGCTCTGTGTATGATTATATAACTGAGAGTGTAATGAAATCTGAATTCCTTCTTTTATGTCTCCTGAGAGCTCCTAAGACCTTATTTAGCTGGTATGGCAACAATCTATATACACTGAGGAGGCAATCTTACAAATAGTCCAAAGCTAAAATTCCTAGTTATTGCATAGTTTTTAGTCACACATACACACTTTAAAAATTATTTCTTAAAGCTTTATAAATCTGCATAACTTCATTTACAACCTTCTATTCAATTAGGTGTTTCAACTTGAGGTTTTTTTCAGGGATGGGTAATAAATTCCTTCTCTGAATTACTTTGCTTAATCCTTTCTTAAAGCAAAGCTTACTACAAAAATAGAATTTCTTCAGTGAATTATATCACAAATCCATCGGTGTTTAACAATATACCTCTTAAATGTAGTAGTTAAAATGCCTAAGTTTCTCCAACTCCATCCTTTAGCATTTAGTAAGAAGAGTAATTTCACTTTAGTATATCTCATTATATATAATCTGTTCTAAACTGACTTTGTACGGCCTTGATGGAACTCGCTTAGCATACTTCTTATGATGGGGAGGCCAAGAGGACTCAACCAGCAACTCTAAGATAGATAGATAGATGATTGATTGATTGATTGATTGATTGATAGATAGGCAGGCAGGCAGGCAGACAGGCAGACAGACAGACAAACTCTCAGATGGAAAATATTTGCTTTTATCTAAATATTTGTTTCTTGCAGGAGAGCCTTATTTAAAAAGTTACATCAAGCTTGTTTGGAGGTTCAGGCATGGAGGTGCAGCTATTGTATACCCTCGACTGAAGAACAGTGACTCCTACCTGGTACATTAGTCTTCCTCCACCAAACAAAGAGCTTCAGGTGTGATGCACATACATGATAAGGTGAGGGGGGAAGAGGGCACTTGCCTAGACAGCCAGGTCAACCCAATCCATTTTGGGTATTACTGGGATGACATAGGTTGCAGCAAGGTTGCCCTCACAATTTGCCCTCACGTTTTATTTGTGTCAGAACACTTCTCTCTGAAGTAAGAAGTGGCCTTCAAGCCAAGCTCGGTTCAGTACAGTTCTCATGGCATGGTATGGAGTGGTTTCCATTGTTTATTTTTGGGATGCTTTTTTTACTTCCAGGTCTAGCCTGTAGCTCTGAGGTTTCCAGGCAGTATCCCATCCAAATGCTAGTTAAAGCAAACCCTACTTAGCTTTCTGGATCAGTCAAGATTGGCTAGAGGCTACATATGGCAGGACTATCTCTGAAGACCATTTCAAAATGTAGCTTATCTGTTTCATCATTTTGCTCTATATTTATCTTCTAACTATCAAACAACCTTGAGTATTAGCCAAAGGTATATTCCTCAAAGATAGTTAAGTTTTTAATCTTCCTTAACAATCCATTTTGTTTTGGCCCATTTGGATGACCATAGCAATTGAGTGTTGTGGCAATCATTGCCTAAAGTACAACTGCATAGCTTCCCTCACCTGGAGGCCACACCAGGTTTTGTCTGGCATGAAAAGGGGTACAGTTCAAAAGTTAGTGGGGTCAGGTCTGTTTTGGATGGAAGAATCAAGAATGTTAAGGGGTGAAACTGAAAATGTCTCTCAGTTTAGTCTGTGAACCCTCCAAAAAGTACTCTCAAGGGCTTCTATCTTTTGGGTCCAACCCAGGGTTGTCCACAGAGTGTGGTCAAAAAAATCAAGTTGGCATCTGTGATGGTGCAATTGAAGCTCCACCTGTTTTTTTTATGTGTGCCGCATGAGCAGTACAAATAAAAAGCAGGCGAAGCTTCAGTCACACCATCATGGGTGTCATTTTGAATTTTTTGACCACTCCTTGTGGACATCCCTGCCCTACCCACTCTGAAAACCAGAAAAAGGATGCTGGTGACCTCTGAGCCACAAGTTCTTCTCCTTTCCAGCAGAAGCGGGGGGGGGGGGGGGAAGGATGGAGATAGGATGCAGAGAGGAGAAGGGGGTAGGTGTGGAAAAGCCAGGGAAACAAAACTGAAATGCACTGAGCAAACACGAAGCAGGTTAGGAAGATCTAAATGTCTAAATCAGCCTGCCCCTTCTGATAGATCAACAGAACAACTCCCTGAATTTTCAAACACTGAAGATCTAGGAATTGTGGTTCCAACGTAGTTGAAAGGAACCTGGCTAGGGATTACTGGCCTAAGGAGAAACCAAGGAGATAGAATATATCAAATTCAGTATACTTTTAATTGTTTGGAACATATTATCTTTAAAAGCCCTCTAAGTGTTTTAAAAGTGGCTGGAAAGAAAGAATGAAAGTCAAACATAGGACACTTCCACATGGAGATGATGACTATTCCAAAACAGCTTCTGAGTTCTATAATCCTACAACACTGGGAGTTCTGCTGCTCAGCCGGTATATTTCAAGTTCAGTGACTGTGTAATCCAAATTGCATAAAACCTCATTTTCCTTTTCACCCTGAAGTTCTGCAGATCTTGTAAGTGGTCCAATTTCTCACCCTACAGGTGCATTCAGAGGAATGCTGGTTTAGCAAGAGTGAGATTGACAAGAGTTCTGTCTATTTTCTCTTCTCTTTTGCAGGGGATGAAAAGATCTGCAGAACATCAGACTCTGGGTTTTTTTTTTTTTACTTTTTACTTTATTCTCCTTACAAAGTAAAGTATCTTTACTTTGATACAGTGAGGTCCTGCATTTTGTTCAAAACTTATCAACTCTCCCCCAACCCCTCCTGCTTCAGCCATCTCTGCAGCCTATTGATGAAATAATATATCACTTTCACAACTCTCAAAGGGATTTTTAACAAAAGAGGAAAGATGGTTGGGTAGCCTGCCAGATTCATCCAATTACAATTTCTTCTCTATGTTCTTTGCAAGCAACTTGACAAGTATACAGAACATATACCAAAAATGTAGATGTGGAAAGGGGACTGCATTAGCAATTTATTACAAAGTTATTCCATTCCCTTTTTGTGTGGAGTGGAAGGGCGTTGCGGGTTTGTTTGTTTGTTTTTTCCCCCTCCCACAACTGGCAGTAAGTTGAACAGGGCACTGATTAAATGAGGTATTTTTTTCCAAGTCTCCTATTGGTCAGCTGGGGAAACAGCACCGATTGGCTCATTGTGTTCTCAATGTTCCAAGGTCAAAGGACTCAAGATGATCAGCAGGTCTTCTTCAAAGTCCTCTACAGAGATTGTGGAGTGGAAACAATGCCATGTAGCAGTGCCCGTTTGATAAGATTTGTGGCAAACTATGTTTTAGTGCACTGTGATGGAATGTGAGGATGACCTTGGAAGACAGGGGGAAGAGATACCGCCTAGGGAATGATCAGGTAAAAGAGAAAGGAGCCCGCAACAGAGTAACAGCCACAGAAAGAAACTTAGGAAGGGCCTGCCCTAATTACTCAGGTGGTAGATAGGGAGGGCAGGAGATTTGTGCTTTCAGACTTACAAGATTCTGGCAATGTAGCCTTACAATAAAGTAGAATTAGCTCATATCATCATGTTTTCTGTATGGTTTACCTGGGAGGGCTGACATCAATCTTGCAAGTCTGAAAGTACAAGTCTCCCGCCCTCTCTATTTACCACCTGAATAGTTAGGGCTGGCCCTTCCTAAGTTACTTTCTGTGGCCATTACTTTCTGTGGTCGTTACTCTGTTGTGGGCTCCTTTCTCTTTTATCTGATCGGCATCTAGGCAGCATCTCTTCCCCCCGTCTTCCAAGGTCACCCTCACATTCCATCACATGCACTGTGAACCAAGTCATGTTTCTTCTACCTTTTCTTTACTTGTTCTCATTTTTAAAATGCATCCTCAAATTTTATGTTCCTCCTTTCAGACGTCTTACCTGAGCTTTGTCCATATGTCAATCAGAACTGGCTTCCAAAAGGCATGAGTGACAGACTGCAAGCCAATAATGCAGAACAGAACTTTTCAAGAAGAAACTTCAGAAAGGGAAATAAGTCTTTGGTCTTCCACCAGTGTGATCAAGGAACCATCTGAGATTACTCTAAATGGGCAAATTGAGAGTACCACTGCAAATGGTAGCTCTGCAGGCAGCCCAATTGACTGGCATTCAGGAAGCAATTCACTTTTCCTCTTCTCAGAAACCAAATTGGAGGAGAGCTGAAGGCATCATAAAACAACAATATCAGCCTTCCTGTGGCACAGATAACACCTTATAGAGCAAAATCAAGATTAGACTTATCACAAAGTCCCTGTTAAGCAAACTGCAGGGAAGTCATGCTAGATCAGCCTAGCAAGGCAGCTAAGCTATTAAGTAGTACTTTGCACTGACACCTCAGACTCTGATAAAATTATCCAGATGTCTGAGGAAGAAGAATTATAAATTAGACATACAGAGGCACTATATGGTGGTTTGGTTTGTGCTATATAGGTAATAGTTTTTTTAAAAAAAAGATAGGTCAGGAACAGCTGTAGCATTTACAGAATGAAAGTGCTACCTCAAAAACAAGAAAAAATGGGGCAATTTCCATAAAATGTGATCTTGCTCAATTTAGATAAATGTTTAAGATGGTTATTACCCTGAAGGAGGAGGGACTGGTTGCTTTAGAGAGAGGCCAAACTCAACAATGGCATTTCTTCATCCTTCTTCCAGACTTCTCAACTTGGCCAGGTAGTCTCCTCCAAAGGATTGTGTGGGACTAGAGCTGGAGAATTATTACATGAGTAGACCAGTATAAGGTCAAAAGCTTTTAATGATATAGATTGTAAAATGGGGCCTGGGTCAAAAAGTGGCAGTGGTGATGCTTCTGCTTAATATTCGACTGATTTATAATACCCCATGCTGTTCTTCCCTCTCCCATCATAAGATTTCCTGTCCCTCCCTCCAGTGTCACCCAGCATGCCTGGTCCAGAATGGACTGTTTTGTGGTAGAGGGCAATTTGATTTGTTTTGGCCTCCTTAGGTTTTTTTTTGTTTCCCAGAAGATTTTATTATGCCTTTGCAAAATCTGGTGTTCTAGGTAATCCCTACTTCTTGTAGTGCTGGTTTGCTTATAACAGGTTCACACTTGAGCAGTAACTTTACTTTACAGAATACAAAAGGTAAGGGAAAGTCGTGGCTTATACAGAGTACCTAGTAAGACATTGGACAGATGAGGCTAAAGGAGTAAAAAGTTGACTTCAGAAATCACTTTAGGGCATAAATTTGCCTAAATCCAGTTAATAAAGTTTTCAGAGTGATTTATCTAAAAATAAAAGATTCAATACAATAAAAACAGCATAAAACCAATGCAGTATCTTAATGCAATGAACATGAATTTGAGTAAACTCCGGGAGACAGTGGAGGACAGGAAGGCCTGGCGTGCTATGGTCCATGAGGTCACGAAGAGTCGGACACGACTAAACGACTGAAGAACAACAACAAATCTTAATGCAATAAAATTAGGAGCCAGAAAATTCTATTTTAATAGCTATTAAATTATTTTCTCACTTGTGCATCACCACTTTGTGTGTGTGTGCCTTAGAGTCAGTTTTTGACTCCTGGTGACTGCCTGGACAAGTCCTTGCAGTTTTCTTGGCAAAGTTTTTCAGAAGTGGTTTGCCATTGCCTCCTTCCTAGGGCTAAGAGAGAACGACTGGCTGGCTTTGTGCCTAAGGCGGTACTAGAATGCCCAGTCTCCCGGGTTCTAGCCTGCTGCCTTAACCACTATACCAAACTGGTTCTTACATCACCATGGATTCTATGATATATGGAGAATTAGTAATATTGCAATAAACTAAATATTTCAACTGCCTAAGAAATAAACCAGTTTTTGAAAAATGCTTGTTCAAACAATTAAAAAAAACACTAAAGTGGTGCTTAAAAAGTGCAATATTTTTTGCAAGGCATAGCTCCTACTGAAGCTATTCCAGAAACAGAGCATCCCCATACAGAAGAGTCTTTCAGAGATGAAAAAAATATAGTACTTTCATTAAAGATGTACTGGATCTCTTAAAGCACAGACAGTTTAATACATTATCAATTTCTAGAAGGCAGAAGGATATTTTATGTCAACAATATTCAATAGATGGGACTGGCATTATGTTGGTTGTTTTTGGTTGGTCAATAAAGCAATTTGCGATAAAACCATTTGCAGTACTTGTCATCTCAGATGATTTCAGTTCTTTAAGTAACTGGTTCAGTTGTTTAATTCAGAGTAAAATAGGAACTAATTCAGAGTGCATGGAGTTTGCTTCATTGCAATAACAGAAGCAAACATATCCAAACATGATGGCTTCCTTTCCCCACTCCGAAGAAAAAGGAACACTATCAGTCACCAAAAACGTAAGACTGAGGATAGGCTCATGAGCAGAAAAGTAAGATTTGGGGCTTAATGCATTGTCGAAGGCTTTCACGGCCGGAGTTCGATGGCTATTGTGGGTCTTCCGGGCTGTGTGGCCGTGTTCTGGAAGTTGTGGTTCCTAACGTTTCGCCAGCATCTGTGGCCGGCATCTTCAGAGGGCAGGAGCACAGACAGAAGCGCTCTTTCTGTGCACAGACAGAAGCGCTCTTTCTGTGCACAGAAAGAGCGCTTCTGTCTGCGCTCCTGCCCTCTGAAGATGCCGGCCACAGATGCTGGCGAAACGTTAGGAACCACAACTTCCAGAACACGGCCACACAGCCCGGAAGACCCACAACAGCCATTTGGGGCTTATTTTGGACTGTGCATTCCCATTGTCTCAACATAGGGTTTTTTGTTTGTTTTGTTTTGTTTTGTTTTTTTGAAAAACCTACTTTAAAATAGCATGTTTTCTGCCTTTTGACCAAAACTGTAGTGCTGGAATAAGCAAGCAGACAGCTTTAGCACTGCTTGATAGCCATAAGGAAGGGGAGGAAAAAAAAGAAAGGAAATAATGCTGAAATATGTGGATGTGCACCCCACTGTTTGCCTATGATATGCTTCATCTCAGAAATCAATCTAGTTAGGATATAATTGGTAGGAAACAAATGCTATAATCTGTTGCTTTTTTGTTGTTTTGTTCCTTTTTCTTATAAGGATGAAACAGTTTGAATGATATTTTAGAAATAGTAACATTGGGACATGGACAGGCATAGCTTTCAGAGGACTATCTAGCTTAGTGTTTCTCAACCTTAGCAACTTTAAGACGTGTGGTCTTCAACTCCCAAAATTGCTGGCTGGGGAATTCTGGGAGTTGAAGTCCATGAATCTTAAAGTTGCCAAGGTTGAGAAACACTGGTCTAGCCACTGTTTTATGGAACATTTCACCTATTCCTAATTCAATTAGGAATTATCAGATTCTCCAGCAAGAAAAGGTTTATGTTAGAAAACAATTTACTTATTCTGTTAGCTTTGAAGGAAAAACAAAGGTCCATTGTGATGAAGGGGAACAATCAGAATTCCACAGCAAAGAGAATTAGTATAGACAGAGTTAGTTAGTATAGCTAGTTCAGCTCTTTCCTCAACAATGGATTAATCAGTTGTTCTGAGGGAAGGGTTGGCTTTTCTTTTAAATCAATATACTCTTTGGGACAGCAGTATCATCTTCTTAAAGTGGTAGCTGCAAGATATTCCGTTCAATCGTGCCCGATTCTTGGAGACTGCCTGGACAAGTCCCTGCAGTTTCCTTGGCAAGGTTTTTCAGAAGTGATTTGCCATTGCCTCCTTCCTAGGGCTGAGAGAAAGTGACTGGCCCAAGGTCACCCAGCTGGCTTTGTGCCTAAGGCAGGGCTAGAACTCACGGTCTCCTGGTTTCTAGCCTGATGCCTTAACCACTACACCAAACTGGCTGTGTAAGTATTAAGAAATACCATGAAATTCTTTGTCAGTGCTTATTCTTTGCATACTTACATCTTCCATGTGGGGTGGGGTGGGGAGAAGGGATTCCTGTGTGAAACCTTGGACAGCCAGTCATTGGTGAAGTGGACAAACCAATGGCCTATCCTGCTGTGGTCCTCCAAATATAATAAATGATAAGCACCTCTATATACTGCATATATACACTCTTGTATAATGAAAGGTTTCCTTGTATGCCACAGATATACTGTAAACAAATCAAATTGAGTTTCATAGGGGCTATAGGCCAAGAATATGAACAAAACTTGAGGCGGGAGTAAATATCTTTTATTTATTACTGATATGACCCCTGAGTATATTAGAGACCAGTACTGGTAGTTAGAGATGCTGGGAGTGGTAATTCAGCAATGTTTGAAGAACCACAGTTCCACATCTCCAGGTTAGGTCATCAAATCATGGAGTACTCACTTCATGCAGATATTTTATTTTACCTCCTGGTTTCCAACATGGTATTCACCAGTGACCATGTGCCTGCCTAACTCTCAGACCTACTAATTTTTATTGTTTATATTCATTATTAAAAAATAAAATAAAGACAAACGAGCATACTGCTAAGGGAAGCAGCTACATCAAGAACAGCCTGTGTTTTCTGCAGTATCTCTGGGCTTCACATAAATCTCACCGACATTCTTAGGAAAAAGAAATGGTGAGTAGCTGCAGGCCAGTGCTTGTTTTGTTTTCCAATACATGAGTGTTTTATGACACTCATCTCACCAACCATGGTAACCATTTTGTGAGAGTATCTAAAGCATGCTCTCACATTCCAAACGTGCCTACTGGCCCGCAAAGGTTGAGAATCTCTGCTCAACTGTATAAGCAAAACCTTGGATGAGTTGCACCAAAACTATGTTTCAATCTAAGTAGCTGGGCATGTTGCTTAGAATGTAAATGAAGAATTTATTCTAAATGCAGTAGATTTTATACAGATAGCCTAAATTAAAGCTACATTTTTTTTTCTTGGATGGCATCCGGTAATGAAAGCAAACAAAAGTTCTCTCAAAATATATTGGAAAAACTGGCCCATGGATAGAAAAGGTGAACCACAGAATAAATAATGTGGCTTTTTATTTTAAATGGATTGCATGCTGAATAATTGACCACCCACTAAGGCAAGATGGACCCGTACAATGCATTTGTATCAATACAGAAATGTCTTTCAAATACTCAAGGCTATACAAAAATAGATATTTCTCCTAGCGATGAGTCCTTTTTTGAATCTAGAAATGCAAAAAACCTCCATTTATTCTGGAGGAACATTGGGGAAACAAAATATATATTTTATGTGGAAAAGTTGAATCTCCACAAAGTCATGGAAATCTAATTTTTATATGGATTTACATTAGATTGACAAATAAGGATTTTAGATATCCTTATAGTCTAAACTGTAGGCTAAGTTCTTGAAACAGGAGGAAAAAAAATAATACTTCACAAAGCTCAAATTCTTTTCTGGATGGTATATTATAAACTTCTCGGAGAGAACCCAGCAGTAGATCGTTATATTAATGGAGGAGATGTCTCAGGATATTAGGCTTGTCAGATTTTTAATCCCACACACAATCTTGTCAAATTGCTACG
This sequence comes from Charina bottae, assembly GCA_023362775.1. Lineage (NCBI taxonomy): Eukaryota > Metazoa > Chordata > Lepidosauria > Squamata > Charinaidae > Charina > Charina bottae. The sequence continues at coordinate 65,744,949 of JALMGJ010000006.1, forward strand.
TGTGTAATTCAGACAAATTCCAAACAGATTCAAGCAACTTCAGAATGCCATTTGAAGCAAAGTGGGATCCTTCCAACAAAGCAAATTGGCGCCATTGTTTTTTTATAGAACTTTATTAATTTTCAAAGTGTAGTTAAAATACAAAAGATAGAATACAGAAAAGATAGAATACAAAACTAAAGAAAAAAGAAAAACTATACAAGTGCAGAATTAGATAGAAAACAAAGAAGGAAAATGACTTCCGACCTTCTGCAACACAGATATAAATGCATATTATGCAAATGTAATCTCTTACCATTAATTAAACCTTAGTAACATTATTTCTATAAAATCAAACCATTTAATCATTGAAACCCAAAATCAAAACCTCATTTTTTTTCAGACACAAGCAAATAATCCAAAAGTGGTTGCCAAGTACAAACAAATCCAGACACAGTATTTTCTCTTATCAGCGCTGTTAACTTCACCATTTGAGCCAATTCCATTAATTTAACCATCCATTCTTCCATTGTGGGGATTTGTGGATCTTTCCATCTTTGTGCATATAAAAGTCTTGCTGCTGCAAATCGGCGCCATTGTGAGTGATTAGAAGATGAAAGAAAAGCAGACACTTGCAGAGGCTGCAGAGACACGTTCCCCAAAGACCAGAAGAAATCACTTGGGGGATGAGAAGCGTGGCTTTCCCCTTGACTGCTCTAATGCCCAGCCGAGAAATTCTCTTTTTGGCAATTTTTGTTTTTATTTCTATTGATAGTGCTTTCAGTAAGAGGGGGAAGGTATTTATCAAAGGTGCTATTGCAGGACCTGCTTTAGATATCATGCTAAACTACTGTATAGCATATTTTATTTAATTTACTGTGTTGTTTAAGCCCATCCATTCTGGCTAACTTAATAAACAATGGTGCAACAAACAGCAGTTTAGTGCAGGCCTGTGGACAATTCTGTACTGCAGTCTAAGCTGCTTGTCTTCCATGCGGTTCCCGGTTTCTTAAACCAACTTCAGAAACTCCAATCCAGATTGCAGTGGGTTGGCAATGGGGCTAGGTTGGGGCTCAGGCCAGACTAAGCCACCACCAGACCTTGTTGGTTGCTCCCCTCCTTTTGGCCCTTTCCATCTGTGCAGAAGAGGCAAGCCTAGGGATTATTCCATTCTCACTAGTCCTCACACCTTTCCTTTGCTTTCCCAGATGTTTGCACACATGGATGCCTTCCCCAACCCCCTTCCCACACCCCCTCCCTTGACACTAATGCAGACTCTCTTATTTCCCCCCCCCCCTTTGGGTTCCCTCATTGCTCTGATGCTATAGTAATAAAAGCAACACGGAACAGGTTGTTCTTTTGTGCCTACACTTCAGCTTCATAGAAACCAAATATCAACAATCCTGTGAGGTACCTTAAGGATGTTTAAAAAATAAAGGAAAGGGAAAAGAAGCTTTGGAGCACTGGGGGGGGGGGGAGGGGGGGAAAGCAGAGTGTGTGTGCTTCACCCAGCTTGGGCAGAAACGGCAAGGATGCCTCCTGGGAGCTATTAGGGTTGAATGGACACAAGTTTCTAGGACTGAAGATAGTTTGTTGACTTAACCAACTTCATTGGTGCAAGTGCAAGATGATAAAAAAAACAGCAATTGCTGACCAGCAGGGAACATAGGAGCCACAGGACAGAAACCAGATGCTAGAAGGAAGGGTGTGTGCCAGGCACTGCAGCCAGTCAGAGCTCAGGCCACTACTAGAATTGAACAAAGCACTCGAGATTGTCCACTCTGAGTGGCTTAAGATGGTTAGGGTCAAAAAATGGCAGTTTTGCACTGAAGTTGAAAACAGGTTCAAGATGCAGTTGCAATGGTTTGGAGTGGGAAGAGGACAACATCATCTATTCCTACACTCTGGAACTGGTGAATGGCTTATATTGGCAATGGACTAAGCAGAAAGTGTGAATCTTCCCAGTGTCTATGACAACAGAGGCAGTTTCATCACTTGGGGCTTGCAGGAGTGACTTGAGAGATAATGAAGACCAGAGGATGCTTATCCTAGCTTTTGTCCAACATGGTACACTCCAGATGTGCTGGAATTGAAGCTGTATTTTATATTTTGAAAAATGGGAACTGGTGGCAACAATACTTCTTTCCAATGACCCTTTGGGTGGAACTGGGGCAATCTAAAGCCATTTCAAGGCACTGTTATAAACCAAGATGTATGACTGCCAGCACCTCCCACTTTCTACTACAGTTGTAAAGACGTGTTCTCTCTACTTCCCCTTCCCTTTTCTGCTTTAATTACCATCTGCTTTAATTACCATCATACCTGCATTCCCAAGATACATTCTATTACTCTGCATTACATAAATTAGTGACAGTGTTTTCAAGTTCAGGGCAGCTTGAAATAGCCACACACCACCACTTCATACACGTGAAGAGGCAAATATAACCACTTCTAATCACAGAGACCCTTCGTGTGATTTAGGATCCTGGAAATCTCAGGATTTTTAGCCATGTAGAGTCTTTGTGATAAAAAAGATTCTCCACTACACATGCTGAAAAAAAGCGGGCAAGGTGAGTGCATTTGTCTCATTCCCCTCAAACTCCGGTAGACAGTCACTGGTTTATACTGTATAGTGCCTGAAGATAACTTAGTTAAGGCTTTCATCTGGATCAGCACTAATGTAGATTATGGATTTCTTTTTCTGTCCAGCATGACTAACCTTTTTAGAGTATCCTGGCATTAGAAAGGAACTCATGTGATTTTGGGTACTTACAGGGAACCATGTCCACTGAATCTTAGCAAAGAACCAAAATCTGGAAGAACAGCCACTTAAATTTAATCAGTGTAAAAAAAGCTTCACACTGTTAAGTAAAGTTTGTTTGTTGCATACAGCAGCTCCTGTGGAGATATGTTAGAGCTCACAGCAGAAAAGAGCACATCATACCAGAAAAGAACCCAAAAATGAAGAACTAAAGGAAAAAATAAATTAAAATGGCACAGTTAAATCCTCTAGGGAAGTTGATCCTTAAAGAGGAGGGAACATGAGTAGGTGGAAATAAAGATTTCAGGGTCATAATATTTCAAGTGCAACAGTTAAGAATATGGAGCATCTTTGCCCCACAGAGTTTCTTCTTATGGCAAGTAAAGTAAGAGAAGAAGCATTGAATATTTTTTCAGAGGATTAGCAATGCTGGTAATGCCAAAAATATGTATTTGGCTCATTCAAAGCTGTTCACACAAACTTCAGAATTTGGAGGATCGGTTCCCTTCAATTCTGCACATGGCCTGACATAGGGTACCAGTTATTTGCAACATGCCAATAGTAGCATATCAGTTGCTGATAGAGAATCCATTATCTCAGATTACAGGGCAGGAAGCTCTTCCCTTGTATGAAAAGAGTTTACAGCATTCTGGCAACAATTTGGTGAAGGGAATTCTGCTGAGATGATATTCAACATATAAAAACAAAGACAGAATGTCAAACCCTTAACACTTGACTTCTCAGGACCTTTACAAGTTTAATTGTCCTACCTCAGGGCTCCATAAAAGAAACACGATAGACACCTTAACTCCATTCCTACAAAAGAGAAAGTAAGAATAAAGCAAGAGGCCAGGTTCAAATATCACATTAAGCCATGGTCTCTTTAAAACTCTGGTTGATTAAATCATAATTGGCTGGATTCATATAATATGCTAAGTTAAAGCAAGCCATGGTAGAAGTTTGCATGATGTAGGACTCTAAGAACAGGGACTCTTCTTCTTTTAAACATCATCCCCTATACAGGAGAGCCTTAAAAATCCTTCCAGGAGACATTTTGTCTCTTGCACAGAATGCATGTTATTAATACTAATGAATATTTCTACTGCCATTCAAATGAATATTTAGAACCAATTACAGAATAAATCAATAAAACTACAAACTAGTATTGCAATATTTGAAACAAGCAGAAAAATATAATCTGTCTTCTTGAAATAAAGATGCTTTCAAAATATGCCACAGAAACCCTTACTATGGAAACAAATCAATCTCCACAGGAAGTACCTTCCTAAGTTACACCACCACCAAGATGATGACAGAGTATTACATCAGTTAGCACTCCCACTCTACAGCTGAATGCCTGTGGAGACGTGTCCTATTTTGTGCAGATCTACAGCCAAGTCTGATGTCAAGTAAAACAGATACTAGTGGAGTCCAAAGAGCAGCAAACACTCGAAAACAACCAGGATCAAGGTTTGAGAAATTGCTTGGCAAAAGCAAAATCCAGGGAACAGTTAGCAAGAGCCCCTGGAAGCCACAAGCAGGATACATCCAGCAGTTATCTACATAAGTGTAGCAGTAATCTACAAACCATCATCAAGCCAATAATCCCTAGAGCTAGTATATCCAAGGTTCAACTATTAGGAATCAACAAAGTATTTGAATGTCTCCCAAAGAGATGTCTTAAATTATTCATGAATTCTGCCTGAACGTGATTCAGAAAAAAATGCTTTGAACCTGGCACATACAAACACAATAGATCTTTTCTATTTTTTAAAGCACAGATAGACTTTTTTCAGCCTTATGCATGACTGTTAAAAGATAAAAGTGCCACTCTTTTCAGAATTGGGTTAATTTTAATGAGTGAATTATTTAAAGCTATGACTTTTTTTTCCAGGCTCTTATAGAATCCTGAAAAATGAATCAGCCAGATTTAATAAATAACAGAGATAATATATCAACTTTAGTTGAGCCTTCAGAAAAACTATGGTTGGGATATCTCCAGGTGAACTCAATTGACATATTAGCTCTGATTGTATTAAGTTACAATAAGTTAGTTTGGTTGTTCTTGGATTAGTACATTGTATACACTCAGCCATTTTGGTTTATAAATTATGATTTATGGCTAACCTAAAGTGTTAACTGATGTGATTGTAAGCTATTCAACAAACCATGGTTAAAATAATGAGTTGAGATTAAAAAGTATAATCTACTATTCTGTATTTTTTAGTTTAATTTTATTTGGCCACAACTAATCAAATAAAAGGGGCGTGGTGGCTCAGCGGGTAAGATGCCAGGCTTGTTGATCGGAAGATCGCAAGTTCAGAGGTTTGAATCCCTAGCCCTGCGTGCGGAGTGAGCTCCTGCACTAGCTCCAGCTCTTGCCAACCTAGCAATTCGAAAGCATGCAAATGCAAGTAGATTAATAGGTACCACTTCAGTGGGTAGGTAACAGCGTTCCACGCGTGTCATGCAGGCACATGACCATGGAAGCGTCTTCGGACAACGCTGGCTCTTCAGCTAACAAACGGAGATGAGCACCGGCCCCTAGAGTCGGACACGACTGCACAAATGTGCGGGGGGAACCTTTACCTTTACCTAATCAAATCAAATTTTTTAAAAAAGACCTATTTTCTCATTGGTAGAAAACTACATGTCATTTTTGGACAAAGCAGATTTCACTAAAGTTTATTTTCATAGTTTTTGTTTTAAATAAATATCAAGTAATAGCAACATACATGAATCTTGCAGTCTAAAAATATATTATTCTGTTGCCTGAATCTATGAACTTCCAATACATTCTACACAAAGCATCAATACATTATGACTATAAAACCTTTCTGAATGTGGTAGTAAATAACAAAAAATGAAGACAGTTTGGTCTAGTGGTTAAGGTGCTGGGCTAGAAACCAGGACTCTGTGAGTTCTAGTCCTGCCTTAGGCATGAAAGCCGGCTGGGTGACCTTGGGCCAGTCCCTGTCTGTCAGCCCAACTCACCTTATAGGGTTGTTGTTGTGGGGAAAATAGGAGGAAGAAGGAGTATTAGGTATGTTCACTGCCTTGAGTTATTTATAAAAATACTAGAGGCGGGATAAAAATTAAATAAATTTTTAAAAAAGAAAGATTTGTTTTCAGATATGATACCAAAGGTTAAACATATTGCTAGATCTCAAAACTTTTTTAAAAAATACATACATACATACATATTATGTTCAGCAGTTTGTTTTTTAATCTACTGATTTCAGAGACCAAATATTGTAATATTAAAAATTTTCAATGAAATATTTGATAGTGGGTTGAAGAGAGATTGATACTTTTTCAATCATCTTTCTTTTTGACGAATCAGTATTATAAAAAGGCAGGGCCTTTAATATTAGGAATAATAAAAAGTTACTTTGTTTTAGTAGCTACAGAACCTGTATTATAAATATCAGTCCAACTTTTTGCAATCTGGCAGCTGTCAAATGTTTTAGGAAAGGCTGACTACTGGCAAAGCTGGCTGGGAATTTCAGAAGTTGTACATATGGAGGATTTCTGATTGGAGAAGGAATTATTTTGAAATAATAGAGTTATTAATAAAAGTAAAACTGAGTTCCATGGAAATAATGGAACCTCTTACCAACGGCTGGGTATTGGAAGTTTGGGAAGGAAAGCTATTTTGAGCCTGTTATGAAAACTCTTACATCATGGTAAGATGTGAGTTGGAATCCAGGCATGAGGCACATTGCACTTCAGGACCACACAGAACCCATCTTTTTGCTTAATCCCACACTGTACTGAACTGAGTAGAAAGTCAGGTATGCAACGAAATGTATTCTATACCCCAATCTGCAAAATGCATTTGGTTCTACATTGGAACTCTAGGGCCGTGAATTTAATTAACTCTAGTGTTAACTTCCATACAGTTATTTTTAAAAAACCAGTTGTACAAATAAAAATATTTTGATAAAGCATTTTAAAAATAATATATTTATTACTCTAGTGGAGCCCATATCTGTGATCCAAGTAGACCTAAGATAGTTGTGATTCCAAAGGTGCTATATTGCTTTTTCTTGCCAAAAATTGATCTAAAAAAGATCTCCATTCTTTTTTCTTGACCCTTCATTTCAGTCTCCATTTGTTTAATTTATACATTCTGAACATAATTATCTTCTTAGTTGCAAAGTTGTCAATGTGTGAAAGAGAAATGCCATGGCTTAGAAATTATTCCGATGCTTCTAGAATGCTCATTTTTAAAAAGTCACATCAGATTAATTTGTTTTTCATTCACAAAGTATTTTTAGTTCATGGCCTTTGAGACTGATGTGCCCAGATATAAAGGAATGCAGGTGCATGAACTCTTTTGCTCGCATCCTGGTGGTATGTCTGATCACACCATCCGTGGTGGGAACAACAGCCAACTGTGCCGTTTCTAAAGAAGGTTTTTTTGCCATACTTCTGAAATATGCTGTTTCTATGATTAATAACGGCTGAGAAAAGTTAAGAGTATGAATCAGCCCCCTCTCCGTGTCCTGTTGTTTGGCTATGTGAAAAAGAAAAAAGATTCATTACAGCAAAAGGGGAAAATGTATTTTTCAGAAACATTTCTAGAAATGATTTAGAAGCATCTTAGAGCTGGCCTGTTGGATAGGCAATAACTTAAGTCAGAACTGTATGAAGTGAATATTGGTTAAGAAAGCTTTGGCAGAGAAAGGGAAAGGGGCCTAGTGTGGCTTTGCAGATGATGATGTGCAACTCTTGTCAAACTGAACCATCAGGAACACTAGTGTGGGATGATGGGTACTGTAGTCAAGCAGCCCTTGGTGTAGAACAGACACAGGCTCCCTACATTTGTTCCAGGTATGCCAATGATTAGCCACAGTAATAAGCAGGCATAAGAACTGGCATTCATTAAAAAAATGTATATGCATATAATTTACATACAAAAATTCATTACTTTACTTGTATCCCAGTTGTCCTTCAAGCTATTCAAGGATGTATTTATAAGATTTTACAACTGTACTCATAAAACAACCCTGGGGAATAAGCTAGGGTAAACATAACCTATTATTAAGCCATTCATTGCTTAAGTCTGCGTTATTGCAGGAAGGGCAACTTAACTCAAAGGCTGCACTTAGCATTTTGAGTGGGATGGAGGGCTGCAACATGGATGGACCACCATCATAGATACGGGCAAGGTAGATTTTTTTAGGGTCATCTTCTTTGTCTTTTTAAGTGTGATGTGTGTGACTTATTTTTCCTCTGTTCCTCACCTGAAAAGGGCCAGAAACTGTGCTGTCAATTTTTGTCAATCATGGCCAGAGGTGGGTTACAGGCCATAGAAAGGGAACTTGAGGAATAGGAGGCTGCCTGTTATAGCTTAGTGAATAAGCCACAATTGGCTGAATTCAGATAACACACTAAGCCACATACTATAGTTTATAAACCACAATAGTTGGTTCTGCACAAATGCTAAGACCAAACTTAAACCACACAATGACTTTGCATATCATGCAGCACATTGCTCAGTGATCTCCAGGCTAGATTCATTCCTCATATTAAGCCATAATATGTTTCATTTGGTTTTGGCTTAGCCTGTATTGGGTGAACCCAACCAATTATGGTTTATTTAATAAGCCAAACTTAAACAGATTGCAACTTCATCTGATGAGTAAGTTTCATTTCCAGGCAGAATGTGAACCTGATGCTCTTATGGCCAGACCAAATGTTCTACTATCCTTTGGCTCTCAGATGCTGCTTCAGGCTGATCATCAATAATCCAAGCGGTAGCTTAGGAAAAACATCAAGTATATTTATTTAGTCCTTGACTCTATAAATTTATCTTGAGGCCCCACCAGCACCAAGCAATCATAAACAGCATTTTGGACCAAAGTATCAATCCTGTTTGGCACCTGAACTATAGCTCCCCTTTCTCTTAGATCACTAGCCACGAACGGCCTTGCCTTCATTTATAGCAACTAACTCCTATGGGTCTGTGTAGTGAGCATGCTGATTCCTTAATTAAAATTGCATGAAAGCCAACTGTCAGCGGAAGCTGGGTTCCCTCCTACTGTTGCATTCTGTCAGTTCAGGGAAATTTATTTATTTTTTTAGAAAAGGAAATGTCAATGCTTTCTCTGAAATAAAAGGTAGAATTCTAGACTATGCTGCATGATAGACTAAATCAGGGAAAGATGGCATCACGGTGAACAAGGGCACATTTTATCTGGCAAGGACTGGAGTCTGGGGCACAGGAAGGAGAATGCAGACCAGATGAGGAGCTTCCCAAAGTTAGAATAAGCACATGGGCTAGAGGGTCCATGTGCCTGATGGAGTCCTATCATGGGAGGAAACTGCTCTTTATCAATAAAACAGGCCACTAATGAGACATTGCTTCATAAATCTGATCTGGCACAATTCGCAAGGATAGAATGTACAGATGGTTCTGGGAATTTATTTAACAACAAAGAATATTATGGTGTGTAGCTTAGTAGAGCTGACTTTTCGTTGAAGAGGAAATTTTAAAAAAAAGAAATAACATGTGAAAATCCATTAATTATAGCCTAAGCAAGAGAAAGAAACAAGATGGGTCGATTGTGCTTCATTCCCTAAGTATTGCATGACAGCTGTTTTCCCTCGTTTTTTGTTGGAGGTCAGCTAGTTTCACACATAGACACAAGAAACAGTTCACAGCATAGCTATCAACCCTGGGAATTGGCAGATATACACAGTGTTTCTATACCTCTGTGGCTGACGCTTCTGAAGCCGCAGCTAGGTTGTTATTATTATTAGATTATACTAGCAGTTCAGCTTTCCTTACGATTTAAAATGCAAAGTGAAGTATTTAATACTAAATAAACAGTATTTAAAATACTATTTTCCCTTTAACTTAGGATTTTCAAATTGCAAAAATGGGGCATGAAGAATTTAGTAAGAAGCACATTGACTAGAATGATTTTAATCATTGGAAAGGTCCAAAATGGCAAAATTAGAACCTTCTTGGTTAATATTTGGGCAAAGGCATTCAGCTGCATCTTATTTTTAAAAAATAAGTTTGTCTCTACTTTGCAAAATGTTTCAGAGCTTTGAGGAAAACAAAATAGACCTTAGCAATAACTCCTGAACAGTTGATAGCTTTATGGATTCTAGAATCAGAAATAAAATCTGATTTCTGTTGCACCTACATTGCATTGACAGTGAGGCTGGTCCTACTAAAAAGAAAAGGAAATGTGAATGACAAAAGATGTTTTGGTTAGAGATTCATATACTCAAAGGGAAGCCAGTTTTACTTTCAGATGGAGTTTGTACGACTGAATAAAATGCAGAATACGTCAAGGGCATGATCCATCCACAATTCCACAGTGTAGTCCCATTTATTTGAATGCATTCAACTGATCAAAAATGCTAGAAATCATAACTCAATGTATGGATGAGAATGGAGAGGGTTAAAGAGGTTGCTATGCAATTAGGAGAGACCACTGTATAGATATTTATGAACAGAACAAGGGACCATGTATTATACAATCTAATTGGAAAAAAATATTATAATATAATGCAAGCCACAGGATAAGATTGCAAATGTTGTATTTAAATGCAGGCATATTGTAATTATCAAGGACACTAAAAAAGTATCATTGTACATCATTAGTTCAAACATTTAAGGCATAGCTTTCCAAACTGTGTGTCGCGACACTTTAGTGTGTCGCAACATACAGTTTAGTGTGTCGCGACACAACCCGGAAGTGGACGTGCACGGCGGGGGTGCGGGGGGGGTGCGTGGCGGCAGCGGTGTGCACGGCAGCGGTGGCAGCGACGATGGCAGCGGCGCGCCATCAGCACTTCCGCGTTTTAGCAGAAAACACGAGGCCGGTGCTGCCGCCGCCGCCATACACACCACCGCTGCTGCGCACACCCCCGCGCCACCGCCATGCACACCCCCGCCGCCACGCGTGCCCCCGTGCTGCCGCCACTGCCGCCGTTGTTGTGTCGCCAACGGCAGCAGTTTGGAAAGCACTGATTTAAGGTTTCAAGTTTATATTATGAAGTCAATATCAAATCAGAGGACAAAACAAGGTAGAAATATTACTTACACAATCAAAATTGGCATCAGTCAAAATGTATCAGAATATATGGGAAGCATCCTATCTCTGTTTTCAACTGCCTAATTTGCAAGCTGTGAAAGTGGAGCATTATTGCAGTTGTTGGGCTCAGGTGAGGGTGAGAGAATTGAAATATGGAGGCAGCAATATAACAATGTTGGCAAAAACAGCCCCTGAATTTGTCCTGGGAGTCTTTTTTCACTTTTTAATATAAATTTTCCTGATTGGGGAAAACCAATTGATCCAGAAGACAGTGGCAGCTTCATTTTTTAAAGTCATGTGATTCTCAGGGCTGTGATAATAACCTCTCATTTTGAGGTACCTGATGTCCTATCTTCCAATCAGAAGTCTTAATGCTAGAAAAATCAACAATGGTATTCAATCTATGCAATTCCAGATTTGGTGCAGCGGTTAAGGCATCAGGCTAGAAACCAGGAGACTGTGAGTTCCAGTCTAGCCTTAGGCACAAAGCCGGCTGGGTGACTTGGGCCAGTCACTCTCTCTCAGCCCTAGAAAGGAGGCAATGGCAAACCACTTCTGAAATCTTACCAAGAAAACTGCAGGGACTTGTCCAGGCAGTCACCAGGAGTCAATACTGACTCAGAGGCAATAATATAAAATATAAAATATAAAATATAAAATATAAAATATAAAATATAAAATATAAAATATAAAATAATATAAAATAATATAAAATAATATAAAATAATATAAAATAATATAAAATAATATAAAATAATATAAAATATAAAATATAAAATCCAGATTCAAATCCTGCCATTTATCTCTCTCCCTTTGCCAAGTTAAGAGTCCTGAGTGTGAAGCATTACTAGAATATTGGACAATAATGCTGACACATAAGTTTGGGAGAATCCCAGGATTCATTGTATGGTAGTGAGAGAAAGGGGTGACTAAGCTTTCTTTGAGCTTAGCTATTATGCCCCCATTTGATTTCTGTCATAGTTTTTTTTTAAATTAGTGAAATAGAAACAATTATTTATATGGTTTCTTTCATAGTTGAATAGGAAGGGGTTGACAGATTTGAAGGGATTGTTCGAAAATTAGCTGATGGCTTGAGAGCATCTTTTCATTAGATGGTATGGTCTCTGCTCCTTCTAAGAGCTTTGGAGGGAAAGGAAAAGAGAAATAGAGACTCAGAAGGGAGTTTGCAAAAACACTGCCTGCCAGATTCCTTAACCCCATAGAGGCACCCAGCTCAATATCACTGCAGTCCTATGCAAGTCCCACTGTGTTCAATGGATCTTACTCCTCAGTCAGTACATTTAAGACTGCTACCAAATGTAGTAATCAATTATTATCCTGCTCAGAACAGCTTTTTTCTTTTTAATTAGTACTAAGGAGTAGAAATGCATTCTTTCCTACTGTTGTAAAATATGAAATGTCCAACATGTTTATAGTAAAAACAAACAAACACCTCTGTGCATTTTAAATGTTGATTAGATTCAGTAGGTATGTTACTTACTATTATTATTATTAAAGTCAATAAAGCAATAGTTATTTAATCTTGTAAAATAGAACAGAGCTAAAGTACATGACTCAAACTGACTGTCATATATTCTACTGATCTTTTTATTAATTCTTTTCTTTTTTTTCCATTCAATCATGTCCAATTCTTGGAGACTGCCTGGACAAGTCGCTGCAGTCTTCTTGGCAAGATTTCAGAAATGGTTTGCCATTGCCTCCTTCCTAGGGCTGAGAGAGAGTGACTGGCCCTAGGTCACCTAGCTGGCTTTGTGCCTAAGGCGGGGCTAGAACTCACAGCCTCCCTGTTTCTAGCCCATTGTCTTAACCACTACACCAAACTGGCTCTCTATTAATTCCTTACTGGAATTTTATTTTAAATCAAAGAAAGAGCTTCAGAAACAGTTAATTGTAAATACATACTTTTTAAAACATCACTAGTAATTAAACAAAAAATGAGATTTCTCAAAGAGAATCCCTTTCAGCTCTCACAGAATTAGGCTGACCATATTTCCTTCAGACGAAAACGGGACTTTGGGGATGGCAAAACGGGACAGGGTCTTATGCCACCATGCCGGCCTCCAAACCCCGCCACCCCGCCCCACACGATTGGCTCCCGCCTGCAAACCCCGCCTTCGAAAGGGCAGGCTCCGGGGACCCCGAAAATGCCCTCAGTTTAGGCAGGGAGGCTGCGCGCACGCGCATGTTGCCAAGCGGCGCTCAGCTGTTCTGCGGGGAGAATTTCCACCCCGGCTCCACGGCAGCGTGTGCATGTGGGGAGGGGAGGCTTTTGCCTCCCTGCCAGAACCGAGGGCATTTTCGGGGTCCCCGGAGCCTGCCCTTTCGAAGCGGCAGTGGCAGCAGCAGCAGCAGTGCTGCCCCTTCGAAAGGGCAGGCTCCAGGGACCCCGAAAATGCCCTCAGTTTAGGCAGGGAGGCTGCGCGCGCATGTTGCCAAGCGGCGCTCAGCTGTTCTCCGGGGAGAATTTCCACCCCGGCTCCAGGGCAGCATGTGCGTGCGGGGAGGAGGCTTTTGCCTCCCTGCCAGAACCGAGGGCATTTTCGGGGTCTCCGGAGCCTGCCCTTTTGAAGGGGCAGTGGCAGCAGCGGCAACCCGGAAGCACCGCCACTGACACTTCCGTGTTTTTGTTTGGAAAGCCCTGGCCTAGTGTGTGTGTGTGTGTGTGTGTGTGCGCGCGATTACGCTGAGCAAGTAATCTGCGTGCATGCGCACACACACACACACACACGCGCACCCTCTTTCCACAACCTTCCCGTACCTGATCAGGTAAGGAGGCAGGAACCTGGACTGTGGTGCTGCTTCTGCTGCTGGGATCGCACGTGGCAACTGGGCTTCCAGTTGCCGCGCTGATAGGGCCTCTTCCGGGCTGCCTCCAATGGCAAGTCCGGCTCCAGTCCTCCTTCCTGTCTTCCTGTCCTCCTTCCCGCCGGGTTTAAAAAAGGGACAAAATTGAGATTTTGATCAAAACGACAGGACGGTTGAAAAATGCTAAAATAACGGGACTGTCCCATTCAAAACGGGACGTATGGTCACCCTACACAGAATCCAACCATGCTGCAGCGGTGGGAATGGAAAGGTCCAGAATGGAGCAGAACAGAACAGAACAAAATTTCTTTTAGCTAAGCCTGTTGCCAAATATGCCACCAGTTTGGGGGCTCTAAAAACAATTTCCTCATTTTTCTGGGGCATCCAATAAGAAAAAATACCTTACTTCTAGTTGTGAACTTTTTACAGCTTTTACTTACGTTGTTAGGAAAGTGTATACAGATGCATAATGTATAACATAAGTACAGTGATAACATTAAACACACTAAGCTATTGATCTCAGTGGGGATAAATCCCAAAGGGCTGTGTGGGGAGGCTCGCTCTGAACTAAGTCTTCTTTCTCAGCCTACAGCCTCATCAGCTAAAATACAGTCTAAATCAGCCTTTCTCAACCTTTTAACTCTGGAGGAACCCTTGAAATATTTTTCAGGCCTCAGGGAACCCCTGCACATTCAGGCTCAAATATAGGCCAGAAGATACAAAATTATTATATTCGTTTCATGTGTAGGCCTGTATATATTTTCATTTATTTATTTTTTTAAATAAGAATTTTATTGAGTTTAGAGCAAAGATAAAAACTACAAAAAGAAAAAAGAAAAAACCCTACAAAAACAAAAAAAGGTGAGAAACATACACACAAAAAAGAATTTTAAAGATTACATAAGAAGTGACTTCTGACTTTCAACAACAAGAATATATAGCAATTTCCATAATTAATCCCTTACTCTAAATCTAACCTAGATCACATTATTTCTATAAGTCATCCCACAGGCATTGTAGAAATCAATAAAAGCAATTGCTTCTTCCCCTTATATATAAAGAAAAATACACAAATATATAACCTTCCAAATCAACTCCCCCCCCCCCCCCAATAGAAACCCATTTATAAAATGTTTCCCTCCTATCACTATTCTATATATTTCTGGCCACTATATTAACAATCAAATTATAAAAACATTTTAAAAACATTTAAATTACCTACTTTTATGCTTAATACTACTGTAACAATCTTACCTCTATTAAACCTTAAAAAACAAACTTTAAATCATTACAGAAAAAAAGAATCATACAGCCTTGAAATCAATCTACATACTTATTCTTAATTTCTTATCCCACCTCAAAATATACCAGAACATTTAGTCTCCATATTATACACAGCGTGTTTTTTATAGAAAAATCAAAGAATCCAACTGCCCCCCTTAGAAAGTCAGCAGAAAATTTCTCACATAACAGAGCCATCTCGTTCTCAAAACAAACCCTGAGACAAACAAACCAGTCATTATTCCTATTCGGGGAGATGGGCGGGGATAAATTTAAATAATAAAAAAAATTAAATAATAAAAAAATAAAAAATAAATTATCTTGCAAGTCAAATTGTAACTCCTTCATGACCAACACATATTCGTCAGCTGGCATTTCTTCACAATCTGGATTCTCACAATCGGGAAAAATGCCTCCTTATTGATAAAGCTCTTCCTCTCCCTTCAGAAAGTCCTCAGCCAGTTGATACATTTTAATGATAGTATCCCGAACATCTTGCAAAATAGCTTGAGTAGTTTCATGAAGAATTTGTTTGAAATCTGCACGAAGCTCAGTACGAAACTCTGAAACAGTTTTCTTAAGGTCGTCCATAATTCAGGCAGTAAAGTCTAGCACCCTCTAGCGCCCTCTGAGTACTTAGCTAATACATATAAAAGCTGATGAGTTAATGAAAGGCTTCCAGAAGCTATTAAATGATATTGACAAAACAAAAAGTATGTAAACCAGCAAATACAGCGTCCAAGGAAAGTGAACAGAAAGCTGAACACTCAAAGCATCAAATTAAACGTATAGGAAAAAGTTAAATCCTTCAAATTAGATACAAAAATAGTAACGAAGAGGTGATTATTTATTTTCAGTCCTCCTTAAATTTTAAATGGGAAGTAAGCCAGCAATTAAAAGAAGGTTTTTAAGACTAATCCAGAAACAATGAATATAAGCATCAAGAGATTCATTTCTTCTTGCTGTGGAAAGCCTCTCTTGGGGTACAAAAACTTAAAAATATACAAAATTGGGTGATTTAGAAATGAGAAAGGCTCGACCTAATGTCCCAATAGGGCTGCTGCGTGGTCTGGAAAATGGTGGTATCCCCGACTCCCGTCTCCTCTTACCGGATTAGCGCCAACGCTGTTGACGATCCTCAGACTACAAGGGGACGTTCCGAAGTACAAATGGGATAATTCCGAGTGTTTTCTGTCCACGAAAATGCTCTAGGGCAACAGGAAAAGCCTGCCTGCACCCCCCAAAAAATCCACGCTGTCAGGTCTGCTCGCTGAGCTTGCGGGTAGGCTGTTTAGTTGGCCATGTTCTCACTGGAAGTTCAGGCCTGTCTATATGCATTAACAGTGTTCTTAAACTAAAAATAAAGAATGAAACTTACCTCTTTAATGTGAAGTTGCCCGAGTTTGAAATAATTTTTTAAATAAATCGTGATCTCCCAGGGAACCCCTGGTGACCTCTTGTGGAACCCCAGGGTTCTAAATGTACAGTCTGTAATTAACCAATCCAACTATAATTACCTCAACCCAGAGTTTCATGTACTGTAGCAGTTCTCCACTCACACTCTTCCCAGTTGGACCTTCTACTTCTCTCAGATTCTCCTCCTCTTGGCCCTCCAAACCATGATTCGCCCCCAGCTAAATCCATTGGGTAACTTCCTAATTGGCAAAACTCCCAGCTTCTGTCTCCCTCTTGGTTGAGTTGCCAACCGATACTCCAGAATTCTTTGCCCAAAGCCATGTGTCTTCTCTCCCTTACTTCTTACTGTTGAGTAGTTTTTCTGCCAGCAGAGGGAGGGTTTCTCCATCCTAAAGTAAAGTAAAGGTTCCCCCGCACAGTCGTGTTGGACTCTGGGGGTTGGTGTTCATCTCCGTTTGTTAGCCGAAGAGCCAGTGTTGTCCGAAGACGCTTCCGCGGTCATGTGGCCGCATGATGCATGCGGAACGCTGTTACCTACCCACCAAAGTGGTACCTATTAATTTACTTGCATTTGCATGCTTTCGAATTGCTAGGTTGGCAAGAGCTGGGGCGAGTGCGGGAGCTCACTCCGTCACGCGGGGCTAGGGATTCGAACCTCCGAACTTGCGATCTTCTGAACGACAAGCCTGGCGTCTTACCCGCCAGGTTTAACATCGCGCCCCTTCTCCATCCTACTTGGTTGCAAATGCCATTCTTTTATTCTTTTCTACTCTTCCTCTTCTCCCTTGCAGACCCAAAGTTGGGGTCCTGTACACATTTCTGAGCTAGCTCTCTACCTCCTTCCCAGCCATGGATTAACCATTAATCAAAGCAAGCATGTGCTGAGGCCACCCTCAACTTTAGTCAATTTTTTTGCAATTGTTTTTATCTACCATGTTCAACTTTAACCTGCATTGGTAAAAAAAAATTTTTTTTTCTTTGGCATGGTGAGTGACTAAAGTTTAAAAGTTTGGTTTAAAGGTATTATCAGATATCATCATCTTTGTTTCTTTCTCATGGTGTGAGAAATTCGCTTCTGTTGAGGGGCACCATTGTTGGCGTTGATCTGGCCCTGCTCCTTCCCCAAACTAGCTTCTTTTCCTTCCATTTTATCCCCCTCTTGCCACATGATATTTAGGGGCTAGGGATGGTTACACTATAACCTGGAAGGAGCAGGTCTCACAGGAAGGGCAATCCAAGTACCCGTTCTTCCTCTCTGCATCCTGCAACTTAGATATTCAATGCATTGTCGAAGGCTTTCACGGCCGGAGTTCGATGGCTGTTGTGGGTCTTCCGGGCTGTGTGGCTTCCGTGTTCTGGAAGTTGTGGTTCCTAATGTTTTGCCAGCATCTGTGGCCAGCATCTTCAGAGGGCAGGAGCACAGACAGAAGCGATTGTGCATTCCCATTGTCTCAACATAGGGCTTTTTGTTTGTTTTGTTTTGTTTTGTTAAAACAAAACAAACAAGATCGGAGGTTCGAATCCCTAGCCCTGCGTGACAGAGTGAGCTCCCGCACTCACCCCAGCTCTTGCCAACCTAGCAATTCGAAAGCATGCAAATGCAAGTAGATGAATAGGTACCACTTCGGTGGGTAGGTAACAGATACACTAGAAAAAAAGAAAAAAGCTTTTGATGTATTGTATTGATGTATTGAAGGCTTTCACGGCCAGAGTTCGATGGCTGTTGTGGGTCTTCCGGGCTGTGTGGCCGTGTTCTGGAAGTTGTGGTTCCTAACGTTTCGCCAGCATCTGTGGCCGGCATCTTCAGAGGGCAGGAGCACAGACAGAAGCGAAATCTCTGTGCCCATGTAGAGTCAATAGATTAGATATTAAACTTAGACAATAGATTAGATAAACTTAAACAATAGATAGATAGATGTTAAACTTAAACAATAGAAATGATAAACTTAAACAATAGATTAGATATTCAACTTAGCATTTTAATCTTTTTCAGGCTTACCTCAACTGTTGCATGTACCGTGGTCCTTCAAGGTACCCAAATAGGCCACATTGTTTCAGTGAAAGCTATTTAAATTATTAGGTTAGAAAAAGGCAATGATGGTGAAATGGGCAGTTGGACAAAATTGAAGGTCACCTCCAACAAGAAGGTTTTCCAGCTCTTACTGCACCAAGCCATAGGATCCCATTACACAGACAGGATTAAGGCAATGGAACAAATGTATGAATGTGCACATAGTTTATATACAGTAGACTTCTCATGGTGTACAAGACCAGAAAATGATTGGTTGAACATTATACTCAGAAAGTGGATAGGTCCTAATGGTTACTATACTATTAGTAGATACATTCCAACAGGTACATAAACCCAGTGTTTTTGATGCCTAAAGTTTTTAGTGTACTTTTGGTTTAACATTCTGGCTATCCTTGTCTAAAGCCCAATTTCCTGAAATATTGCCTCTGCTAAACGTTCTAAGCTTATTTAGAACGGACTACTGCTCATTTCAAATAAACGGCTTGCACAAAATGGAGTCTGCCTTGCTCTTTCTCCCTAACAATGGGTTCAGCTAGCTAAGTGTGAAGGTTAGAACCGGCTTTGTCAGAAGCAGAGGGACTGGGACTAGATTTGGCTATGATATGGCTTGACTCTTACAGTTGCAGTTGCTGGTTTTCTGCTGCAATACAGCTGCTCGTGGATCTGAACTCAACTTATTCAGAGTTGTGTTCTTGACTCTATTCACAACCCGTCCAGTTTGAATGCTGCTCTGGATGCAGCTTGATGCTGTGCTGACAAGTGCATTAATGATTCATGTCTTCTCAGCTATGAGATTTGAAAGATTTGATTAATAACAGTGCAATTTAAAGACTATTTGTACTTGACTTTTCTAAGTATGCCAGAGTTCAGGAATTGCTTTACTTATGGCAGCCAGATCAAAAACAGGGCTAAAGTAGGCTATTGTGATGCTGTGATATTTCTCCATCCGATTTCAATGGAACAGCTCTCTTTTTAATTGGACAGTGATGCCAGAGTATTATATTTATTTTGTGCCACAAAGATGCAGAAAAACTGTTCCAATCTACCAGGCCTTATTACTCTCCAGTACCTAATCCAGCTCTTGCCAACCTAGCAATTCGAAAGCATGCAAATGCAAGTAGATGAATAGGTACCACTTCGGTGGGAAGGTAACAGCGTTCCACGTGTGTCATGCGGCCACATGACCGTGGAAGCGTCTTCGGACAACGCTGGCTCTTCGGCTAACAAACAGAGATGAGCACCGGCCCCTAGCGTCGGACATGACTGCACAAATGTGTGGGGGGAACCTTTACTTTACCTTACCTAATCTTGATACCCAGATCACAGTCTATGATATGTCATCTTTGAGCTTCAGGAATGCAGGGTTTGATCAGAATTCCTTCTCCTAGCAGGTTGTACTTTCAGCTCAGCCCTCTTTTTATTCTTTTATTTTTTTTCAGTTTGTATTAGTTTTTATCTTTGCAAATGTAATTTTTAATAAAATTACTATTAAAAAACGGCTGGCACGGTGGATGGTGCTAATTTTAAAAAAATCCAACCAAAACCAAATCAAACCTTTGCCATAAGGCAATTGATGAGGACACTCCTTACCACTCTCTGCAGATTTATTTTTGATCTATTCAAACTATTTCTGTAGTGCTTCTAGTTAGAAATCTCAATTAAAAAATTAAACATATTTAAACAAAGTGATATAAAACCCACCTTAAATGTTGTATAATATAGACAAGGTGAAATGAACCATGAGATAAACAATAGTATTATGACTATTTTAATTTGGTGTCTTTTTTTTTTTTGGAGTAGTGTATTGACTATTATATAGTCAATACTCTACAGGTTTGTTGTTTATTCGTTCAGTCGTTTCCGACTCTTCGTGACTTCATGGACCAGCCCACGCCAGAGCTTTCTGTCGGCCGTCACCATCCCCAGCTCCCCAATGGTTGAGTCCGTCGCCTCCAGAATACCATCCATCCATCTTGCCCTTGGTCGGCCCCTCTTCCTTTTGCCTTCCACTTTTCCTAGCATCAGCTTCTTCTCCAGGGTATCCTGTCTTCTCATTATGTGGCCAAAGTACTTCAGTTTTGCCTTTAATATCATTCCCTCAAGTGAGCAGTCTGGCTTGATTTCCTGGAGTATGGACTGGTTTGATCTTCTTGCAGTCCAAGGCACTCTCAGAATTTTCGTCCAACACCACAGTTCAAAAGCATCTATCTTCCTTCGCTCAGCCTTCTTTATGGTCCAGCTCTCGCAGCCATAGGTTACTACAGGAAATACCATTGCTTTAACTATGCGGACCTTTGTTGTCAGTGTGATGTCTCTGCTCTTAACTATTTTATCAAGATTTGCCATTGCTCTCCTCCCAAGAAGTAGACGTCTTCTGATTTCCTGGCTGCAGTCAGCATCTGCAGTAATCTTTGCGCCTAGAAATACAAAGTCTGTCGCTGCCTCCACTTTTTCTCCCACTATTTGCCAGTCATCAATCAAGCTCGTTGCCATAATCTTGGTTTTTTTGAGGTTTAACTGCAACCCAGCTTTTGCACTTGCTTCTTTCACCTTCGTCATAAGGCTCCTCAACTCCTCCTCGCTTTCAGCCATCAAAGTGGTATCATCTGCATATCTGAGATTGTTAATATTTCTTCCAGCGATTTTAACTCCAGCCTTGGATTCCTCAAGGCCAGCATGTCGCATGATGTGTTCTGCGTACAGGTTGAATAGGTAGGGTGAGAGTATACAACCCTGCCGTACTCCTTTCCCAATCTTAAACCAGTCCGTTGTTCCGTGCTCTGTTCTTACCGTTGCTACTTGGTCGTTATACAGATTCCTTAGGAGGCAGACAAGATGACTTGGTATCCCCATACCACCAAGAACTTGCCACAATTTGTTATGATCCACACAGTCAAAGGCTTTAGAATAGTCAATAAAACAGAAATAGATGTTTTTCTGAAATTCCCTGGCTTTCTCCATTATCCAGCGGATATTGGCAATTTGGTCTCTAGTTCCTCTGCCTTTTCTAAACCCAGCTTGTACATCTGGCAATTCTCACTCCATGAATTGCTGGAGTCTACCTTGCAAGATCTTGAGCATTACCTTACTGGCATGTGAAATAAGTGCCACTGTTCGATAGTTTGAACATTCTTTAGTGCTTCCCTTTTTTGGTATGGGGATATAAGTTGATTTTTTCCAATCTGATGGCCATTCTTGTGTTTTCCAAATTTGCTGGCATATGGCATGCATCACCTTGACAGCATCATCTTGCAAGATTTTAAACAGTTCAGCTGGGATACCATCGTCTCCTGCTGCCTTGTTATTAGCAATGCTTCTTAAGGCCCATTCAACCTCACTCTTCAGGATGTCTGGCTCTAACTCACTGACCACACGGTCAAAGCTATCTCCAATATTATTATCCTTCCTATACAGATCTTCCGTATATTCTTGCCACCTTTTCTTGATCTCTTCTGCTTCTGTTAGGTCCTTACCATCTTTGTTTTTGATCATACCCATTTTTGCCTGGAATTTACCTCCAATGTTTCTAATTTTCTGGAAGAGGTCTCTTGTCCTTCCTGTTCTATTGTCTTCTTTCACTTCCGCACATTGCTTGTTTAAAAATAATTCCTTATCTCTTCTGGCTAACCTCTGGAATTTTGCATTTAATTGGGCATATCTCCCCCTATCACTGTTGCCTTTTGCTTTCCTTCTTTCTTGGGCTACTTCCAGTGTTTCAGCAGACAGCCATCTTGCCTTCTTGGTTTTCTTTTTCTTTGGGACGTTTTTTGTTGCCGCCTCCTGAACAATGTTGCGAACTTCTGTCCATAGTTCTTCTGGGACCCTATCTACTAAATCTATTCCCTTAAATCTATTCTTCACCTCCACTGCATATTCCTTAGGAATATTAGTGAGCTCATATCTAACTGATCTGTGGGTCTTCCCTATTCTCTTTAGTCTGATTCTAAATTTTGCAATAAGAAGTTCGTGATCTGAACTACAGTCAGCTCCAGGTCTTGTTTTTACCAACTGTATAGAGGTCCGCCACCTTTGGCTGCAAAGGATGTAGTCAATCTGATTTCGGTGTCGACCATCTGGTGAAGTCCATGTACTGTATAAAGTCGTCTTTTAGGTTGTTGGAAGAGAGTGTTTGTTATGCACAGTGAGTTGTCTTGGCAAAATTCTATCAGCCTATGTCCTGCTTCATTTTGTTCTCCCAGACCATGCTTGCCTGTAATTCCAGGTGTCGTCTGACTACCCACCTTAGCATTCCAGTCTCCTGTAATGAAAATAACATCTCTTTTTGGTGTATTATCTAGTAGGTGCTGCAGATCCTCATAGAACTGATCTACTTCTGCTTCTTCAGCATCTGTGGTTGGGGCGTATATTTGGATCACTGTGATGTTAAATGGCTTACCCTGAATTCGAATTGAGATCATTCTATCGTTTTTTGGATTGTATCCAAGCACTGCTTTAGCCACTTTATTATTAATTATGAAAGCTACTCCATTTCTTCTGTGGTCCTCTTGTCCACAGTAGTAGATCTGGTGGTCATCTGATGTGAAGTGGCCCATCCCAGTCCATTTCAGTTCACTGACACCTAAAATGTCTATATTTAATCTTGACATCTCACCAATAACCACATCCAATTTGCCCTGGCTCATAGATCTTACATTCCAGGTTCCTATGGTGTGTTGATCTTTAGAACATCGGATTCGTTGTTCACCACCAGCACCGTCGGCCGCTAGCCATCCTTTCGGCTTTGAGCTAGCTGCGTCATCTCATCTGGGGCTAGTTGAACGTATCCTCTGTTCCTCCCCAGTAGCATTTTGACCATCTTCCGACCTGGGAGTCCCATCTTCCGATGGTATACCGACATATCTTTGGTTGTACTGATCCATTTAGTTTTCATGGCAAGAATACTGGGGTGGGTTGCCATTACCTTCCCCAGGGATCGTATTTAGTCTGACCTCTCTGCCACGACCTTCCCGTCTTGGGTGTCCCTTCACGGTTTAGCTCATGGTTTCATTGAGGTGCTCAAGCTCCAGCACCACGACAAGGTAACGATCTCCTTTGCTGGAGACTCTACAGGTAGTCCTCACTTAATGACCATTTGTTTAGTGATGTTTCAGACTTAAGACAGTACTGAAAAAAATGACTTACACCTGGTGCTCTGCATTTGCTTGAATGTAAGTCAAACCCTCCAAATTAACTGAAACCTTGCTTTATAATGTATCTAGTCATATAAAGATTTATGCTTGTATTTAAACTAAGATGGATAGAAGCCTCCTAAAGGAAATCTTGATAAATACAACTTAAGAGAGTGGGACAAGAGTATAAATGTACACTGAAATTAGGACCTGTATTAATACCTCTTGGGTTTAATAACCACATAGATGAGAAAGGAGGATAGACAATAACCTTACTGAGGGGGGAGAGAGTCCCTTTTGATGGCCATGTATACTAGATGAGGGTGAGAATGGTTGTATAAAGGAATAATAGAATTTGAAATTATGGGGGGGAAAACTGTATTTCCTTACATGTTCTAAGGACATTCTCCTGACTACAAGAATAAGAAAATAATGCTGCACTGAATCATGTAAGTCCTATGGATCCTGATACACCCATTTCAATCTCTGAATTCACAGTGTGCTGCAACCCCCAACATCTGATGTTCCTGGGAGGTCATTGGGTGACTTCCTGAGCATTCAGATGGAGGATCTATGGGCTATGAGGACATGGATTTGGTCTCAAAGCTGCAACAATTTTTACTTGAGTTCCCCTGTGCTAGTTGATCAAAATGTCTGAATAGGACTATATTCTACTTTTGAGTCAAGAAATTAGTTCAGCAACAGTGAGAATGACATGTCTAAAATAATTATTATAGAGATAAACATTTACAGCCAATGTAGATGTTTATATTAATCTGTAAAAGAATTAAATGCTCATTAAACAACCTCTAACAGTTAAATGTTCCCATAACATTCTTCCACTCATCGTTCCCTACTCAACCATTTTGTAGTCATAAATAATTCCATTCCAAATTGTTCAGATCTAATTTTAATCTTATAAATAATAATAATACACCATTGCAGTTTTTTTTTACTATTTTCTGATAACTTTCAGGTGTGCTTAAAATGCAGTTCAATTAAGTATAACCTTCATGTGTTCCCATACCTTATTTTTTGCATTTCAGTTGTGTCAGGATACTTGATTACTTTTTCATGACTTATCATAAGATAGCCTGACTACTGTAGCTATAAATAAAATTGATTTGATTTGATTTGAGATAGTTCCCCCCCACCCTAATGCCTTCCAGATAGATTCTGTTTGCAGCTCCCAAAATTTCCAGCCAGTTGCTGGATGAGTTTTCTGGTGATTGAAGCCCTGGACTCACCTGGAGCCACCAAGGTGGGAAAATTCAATAAACACATTTTTGCATCTTGTCTGAAACCCTGGCTGAAGTATTTTTAAAATTAATCTGTGTCCAATTCTACAGCATAATCCGTTTGCCAAAATCTCTATCACATCTGATAAAAGTCAGTTTTCTGTTGCTATACCTAGGGATGTTCCTCTTTTAATCAGTCAAGTGTTTGAGATAATATGAAAGGTTGATTATAAAATAAAAAGCTCTTTATAAAGTAAAATAGGGGGCATAGTGGCTCAGTGGTTAAGACGCCAGGCTTGTCGATCGGAAGATCGCAAGTTCGGAGGTTCGAATCCCTAGCCCCGTGTGACGGAGTGAGCTCCCGCACTCGCCCCAGCTCTTGCCAACCTAGCAATTCAAAAGCATGCAAATGCAAGTATATAAATAGGTACCACTTCGGTGGGAAGGTAACAGCGTTCCACACACGTCATTCTGGCCACATGACCACGGAAGTGTCTTTGGACAACGCTGGCTTTTTGGCTAACAAACGGAGATGAGCACTGGCCCCTAGAGTCGGACACGACTGTGTGGGGGAACCATTACCTTTTATGAAGTAAAATATGCCACAAATCCAGGCTCTCTGCATTACAAAGTCTTTAGTTAGAGGAACTAAACTGTGGAGCTTCAAGGAGTGATGTCACGGGTGTCATAATGCCATTACTCAAATGATGTGGATTATGTAAATTACATCATTGTGTGATGATGTCATGATGCCCTTGATATCATTGTGGCTTGTGCTGATGGTGAATGTATTACACCCAGGTTCAAATCTTATTCATCTGTGAAACCTATTGAACTGACATATGTTAAGCAATAGTTTGCTAATTAAGCACACCAGCTGAGTTCACACACTGTGCTTACTTACTTAAAAAGTGTGTCACCAACATGAAAAGTTTGGAAAGCTCTGCGATAGAAGCTCTCTCTTAAAGAATTGTCTAGTCCTCTGTGTCTTCACACTCTAGTCTCACCTCCTGCTTTGAGGTGGCAGCTTGACAGTTCCTGCTGCCACTGCCTCTTCTCCAGTGGGCTGCTCAACTGGTGTTCATCCCCTAACTCAGGCCATTAGATCTCCTCAGTATGCTGATGATGCTCAACTTTACATCTTGACCCCAGGCTGAACAAGTGATGCTGTCAAAGGGCATCAAAGGAGGGTGTTTGGGTCTGGACTGGGAATTAAATGCTGAGCCAAAGGAGTAGTTCTGTTTTCCTTCCCTTCCGCTATTGCTTTCTGATGGAATGAGCCCAAGCAAAGCCAGAGAGAGGTTGACTTCTCAGGAGACTTAGTTATTTGCCCTGCTTTCCTTCTCTGTCCTTCTAGGGTGCACTGGTGAATGCATGGACACCTTCTCCTATCTGAATATGAAAAAGGGATCCCATCTGTCAAAAAGCTAAGCATTATTCAGAAGGGTTTTTTTTACATCCTCTCACTCTTTAATTGGTATGTGAGGAAGGATTAAAATCCCAGTGTTTTCTATTAATAACAGCAAAGATCATGTATGCTTCTTTCCTTTCTTGGCCTATTGAATCTATTGTGCCTTTGAGAATTTCTCCCCCAACCTTTGCTGAAATGAGAATGTGACACAATCAAGGGTATAAAAAAGCTTTCCCTGCATCTTACACAGGATCTCATTAAACAGCCCTCTATTATTCACTATTCACTCTTGAATGAGTGAATTCTAGCCTTAAAAATCCATATGATTATGTAGTCTCTACTACTAAATTACAGTTTTGTGCTATTCTGTCTAATGTAATAAGGGTTTTTTTGGAGCTGCTGTAGGAGTTGTTTTTCTCCATTTCTGAAAAGTCAATTTCTTAATAATATTCATCCTGCATGTGAATAGTGTTTGGCTAGAAGCACAACCAATTTTATGTATTCTTGTTTATGTTATTAATTTTAAGTTGAAACTTCCATTTTCTTGGTGGAAATAGTAGGTGAATAAGAATTAAAGTTGATAAGGGAGGGAAGACAAAGAATGAAGGAATACTAGAATCACATGGAAAATAAGCAGTATGTACAGTTTTTATAGAAATAAATGAAGCCTTATTAGGATGTTCAAAAACAATATAGAAGGAATAATGCACTTAGACGATATGGAGCTGATAATCTTGCATGGCCATTTTGAAGATTTCTGAGATAGTTTAATTTCCAGAAGTATAATCAACATGGGGAAAATTGCAATTAATCCTGTTGTACATGAATTACACATTTATCGTAATTTAAATTTACATGCCCATGTGGTGAAGGAGCCATTGAAACCACCATACGTGTTTTAATATGGAGTCCTTGGTGCTCTCTGAGCTTGGTTGTTTGCTTGCAGACTTGTAATTACCTAACTAGGTTACATCATCAGTGTGAGTGAGTGTGGGGTTTGCTCCCTGTTTATATACAGTAACCAGTTGTGGTGGGGGTGTGGTTTTCTCTTTGGTAATCCTTTGATTAGGGTATTGTTTTCTGCTTGATTGTTAGCACCGGCCCCTAGAGTCGGACACGACTGTGCAGGGGAAACCTTTGCCTTTACTTTTTAATCCCTGCTTATCTGGGTGTTGGCTGCTGGAGAGGATGTGTTCTGGTCTTTTTGTTTCCTTCTTAGTTTTCTTATTCTCTCTTTTGAATGGTATGTAAATATTGTGTATTTCTATGTGGCTATTGTTGGCTGATTTGTCTGAATGCCAAGCTTCTAGGAATTCTCTAGCATTTTTGGATTTAGCTTGGTCTAGGATGCTCACAGTTTCCCAGTTGAAGCTATGGTTGAGTCTGTCCATGTGTTGTGAGATTAAGGAGTTTTCATCATGTCTTCTGACTGCTTGTTGGTGTTCATGGATAAGATCTGCTTGTCTTCTGCTGTCTAATGTTTTTTTTATATTGTCCATTTTGCATTGACGC
Source organism: Charina bottae (assembly GCA_023362775.1). NCBI lineage: Eukaryota > Metazoa > Chordata > Lepidosauria > Squamata > Charinaidae > Charina > Charina bottae. The sequence continues at coordinate 65,772,591 of JALMGJ010000006.1, forward strand.
TCGCTGTGAACTGCTAACCCCACACCTAATTCAATATCCTGGTCACTCTGACCAGTTTTACTTAAAATGTTTACTGTCAGATTCAAATCATTCAATTTCCTTAAGTGTGGCCAAATTTTGTCACGTTATATATAAGATATGCAGCAGTTAGTCTGAGTAATCTGTTCACCAAATTGATTATTCAGTATCAGTTTTATGTATGTAAAGTGTTTTATGGACTGATCATTGACTGCAATAAACATTTTTCTTCTTCTTAAGTTTACATAAGCAAGAGGCTACTACAGCCCTCTTCAACCTTGGTTGAGATATAAACCCTGTTGGAGGTCCATTCCAATGGCACTGACTCTTCAGAATTTCATGGCCTACAGATCACAAGGGGGCAATAGGGTATATATTGACAGTTAAGGGTTTCCTCTGTGTCTCCTTTTCATCTTCATTCTGCCTGATCATGGTCCAAGAAATTGCTGATCTGAGGTTACTTCTTTTGCTTTTCTTCTCAGCACACAGACATGCTGTTTTGACAGGTAGGATGTAGCTAGTTAGGTGCTGGGCGTTCCTTATTCTTATAACACTCAGTTCAGATTCCAACTCTCAGGAATGCTCATATGCACACTTAGAAGGTTTTAACCATCTAACAATCTCTACATGTGTTGGGACTACAATTCCCAGAATTCATTTCCAGAATGTCAGTCATCCTTATAAGCTGGAAATCCTTTATTAAATTGTTTATGTGTTAAATTAATATATGACACTTCAATGGAGAACATAGTTGAATCGTGATTTTAGAGGTGTTCTTTATTTAAAAGTATAAACAGTTACACAGGTTCTTTCCATAATGTTAACACGGGTTTTTCTATATCACACTTTTCAAATACTGTATTATCTTTTAAGATAATGATGAAATGCTAAACTAGGAACAATGCCCCTAAAGACAGAGCAGGTCTTCTTCATACTACAGCAGACACATGAGACATTGATTTAGAAAATAATTTATTAGATTTATATTCCACCTTTCATTCAGGGACTCAGAGCTGTGAGGATAGCACTACCTCCTCCCATTTTTCCTCACAACAAGAACCCTATGAGATAGGTTGGACTGTGAAAGTTTGACAGAGTTTCTCTCTGCTCTCCTTATCAAGGTTGGGTTACTCTGAGTTTCTTTCTCATACCTTCTACTTTTCCAAGGCTGAGCTGTCTTTTATTTTTCCTTATTTGTTCCTGCATACCTTCTTCAAGGTTATCTCAGCATTCTTCTACGACTTGGGAGCTTCTGTGTTGTTAGTAGTAGAAGTAGTTGTGGTAATAGTTGTTAGGACCCTTTTTTGACTTTATAGAATTACTTCTATGTGATAATGTTTGGTTGTAAGCTATCTTAGAATATTTTAGTTTGTTTTAGAGTACACCTCCATCAAAATAATCCAGTTCAGAAAATAAATTACATATATCTAATCTATATGGTTGCTATCAAGACATTATAGCATTAAAATTAATATACCAATGTTACTTTAATGCTATGCTGGTCCAAAACTGTAAAAAGCTTTAACTAACTAACTAACTAACTAACTAACTAACTAACTAACTAACTACTTTAATACTCAACTATCTGGAAGTCTGATTCAACCCCTGGCCACAGCACAGTAAGATTTAATTATTCTTGAGACAGTGCAGCATACTGTATTCAGTCTTAGTTTTGGACCATCAATGTTACACATGCGATCAGTGCAAGACATTTCAGCTGTAACATCATAGCTACATCACACATTATTCCTGCCTCTCGAATGAGGTTCCCCTGGGATCCAGATGGCCTGCGATCTGCTGCTGTTCAGAAGAGAAGACCTCGTTCTTTACCCAGGCCTTTGGCAAGGGAGTGAGACCCCTCACTTCATTCCATCTGGTCTGTCGTGCTTGCCATCTTTTATTTTTTTATTGATTTTATTGTAATTTCTTTTATTGTTGTGAGCTGCCCAGAGTCATTGGGAGGTGGGCAACATACATGTTTAATAAATTATTATTATTATTATTAATATTCCCATACATTGTATTTCCTCATTCATAAACAGAATTAATCTGTTCATTACAAATGTTTAAAAACAGCACAGAAATTCACATTAAATTTGTATTGAGATACAGACTTTTCTAACCCTAATACTCAGTTTTGTATGTATAGGAACTTTGGTACTTATTGGTTAACTGGCATAGTTGGAAAAGTGGAAAATCTGAATTCTAACTATATAAGATCAGGGGACAATCTCCTCTGCTGAAATAATAAGTAACTGCATCATGTCCATTTTAAGAACCCATTCAACTGCACCACTTTTCTGTCTTTACCAGCAGCAGAGATGAACAGACATTTGAAATGCTTCTTAGTTGCACAACATGGTATAGAAGGGAACCAATAAAATAACCCTGTTAATAAAGTAGATGTGGTTCCCATCACCTCTTCTTTCAATGGAAGCCAAATAAAAATTTGCAAAAATAGCAATTCCTAAATGTGTACATTCTGTAGAAAAAGTTTTGAGAAAAGAATAAAAAATGTACTCAAAGCAGAAGATATGTGCTCATCAGCTTAACAAGAGAGTAAGATGGTTGAAGGGAGATTAGTTTCAGAGCAGTTGAGTCATAGTGGTTTTCTGTATGCTTGCATTTTTTATTTACATTTTTTATTCACAGGACCTTTTATCCTTAGCTCAGAATTTTCACTTAAGTTCCACTTTGTTCTGGAGAAAAATGGTCCAGGTAGGAGAAGATGGAGAGAGTGCCAGGGAGAAAATGGCCTTGCTTTATTTTGTACATTTGCCTTGGTTAACTAAAAATAGATGCTGGAATACCTTCATTAATTAGATTCAAGGGAATTTACCTGCTAAATACCATAGCTACCATAGTGCATTTAATTGAAAGCTACTACCCTGCTAATAAACATATAGATCTGAACCTCTGAATTAGCCAGTCTCCCCATATTATTTTATGTGGGGGGGGAAATCAACATGCTTGAGAAATACTGTTACCTCTGCCCTGGCTGTCAGAGTTCATGACAGCACAAAGCAGGAGCCACTATCCAAATCCTGATATTTCTCTAAGGACACTGTATTTGGTAAATGCTTTTGTCTTTTTTATTCTTAGGTTAGGATATTTAGAATTAATGTGCCAGTCTATCTGCTAGACTCCATCAGCTGGGAGGTAGGCAAAGTAAACTTGTTAATCTGTTTAAACATTAAAACTTGTCTGAGCCAATTTTCTCCACTGTTTGTGAATGTGGTGTGTTAATTCTGTTCCTCATGAATTCTGACTGCAAGTTTACATTTCTTTTAATCCCGGAATTGGTGAAAGAGGAGTAGCTATTCCCCCCAACAACAAAATGAATAAGGCATAAATTTGCTGTGTGAATGCTGCCTTTTACTTAAAGTCCCTTTCCTAACCATATACTGTATATGTGTACACTCAAGGGGACAGAAGAGATGGCTAAGACTATAAATCTTCCTCCATAGCCAATAATGAAACAATTAAATCAAATGGCCCCAGGGTATTTAAGCTGCATTTTTGCACTTAATACTCAAATCACCTCTGAGAAATATGCTCAAGGAATGGATGTGTGAAATCTGCCAGAAGTTATTCTCCAGCCTGTTGCTCAGGCTTTACAATAGATTGAATTATTGAAACTGCTGCTCAAGTATGTTTGCCGACCTTTCTCTTTTCAGAACACAATGTTGCATATCAATACAGCTTTACTGGCTTCCGGACATAAGTTGTAAAATTCCATAACGAAGGGACTGGATGTAGTGATTTAATTGGGTCCTCTAATTATATAGCATAAGTGTCTCATTTATTCCACACAGGTGAGGGATAAAAGTTAAAAAGGAATCTACAGACTTAAGTTAAGCCCCACTTTCTGCTGAGATGAGTCAGAGACCAAGGGAAATATTAAGAAGTACATCATTTGTGAACATATTTAAGTGTACCTCTGATCTTTCAGAACATGTTACTCTTCAGTATATTGGCTTAGCAGAAGCCACCAATGTAGTCAGGTAGTAAACCTAAAAAAGAATTCCATTGTGCAAACAACTCTTCATTTTGAATGTGACATTTTCACGAACTGCTTAAAAGGTGCCTGGGTAGATATTCCTCTTATTAAAATGTAAGAAGTGAGAAAACTGTTCTACACATTTGCAAGTAAGTATGTGGGTTGCAGACACTTTATTCTGTCTGTCAAATCTAGCCAGTGAGACCTCTTTTTAAAATTCCTTACTTAACATTCTGATCACTAGGAGTGCCTGTTGAGATAATGATGGCTCAGAGTGTGTTGGATAAGGAGGCAAGTGGGGAGCAGTCACTTTTCAATAGTTAGGGACCACTTAGACAAAAAAAGAGCAACATAGCATAGTTTCTTGCATATTAAACTTTGCACTTACAACAACATGCTAAGAATTTTTACAAAGCCAGATTTCTTCTTTTTTCACTTACTATAATTTGTTCTTCATGTATGCAGATGCACACATAGACGCTTGTGTTTGGAGGCTCTCAGGATCTGGATGGGGAGGAGCAAGCCCCAACTCAATTTTGCTCTGCAATTTGGGGGTCCTCCTGGAGTTACAGCTCCTGCAGAAAAAGTGAGTGGAGACTGTGGTCCACGAGAGCTTTTGCCCAGCTCTGCCTGGGTGCCAATTGCAGCCTTAGGCGGAACAGGGGACATGGAAGATGGTCCTTCATGCCCTTGTCATCTCTCATATGGATTGCTGAAATTTACTTTATGTGGGCTGCCCTTGAAACCCAGCCCTGGAGATTTTAACCAGTGCGTATGCTTACTGGGCAGTCTTGATGCTTCTGCTACGAGAGTTGCATTGGTTACCAGTATGTTTCTTAGTCCAATTCAAGATACTGGTTATGACATATATAGATAAATAATGCTCAGGGTCTGGGTATCTTTGAGCACCTACCCCATATAGATTCTGCCTGTCCTGTCCAAAGACACAGAGAATGCCTGCTGAAGGTCCCTTTTGAAGGGTGCAACAAGAGGGGGCCTGACAGTGGACATTCTCTGTAGAGGCTTTCTTTTCTGGAGAAGTTTGGCAGCTCCCACTCTCATGCAAAAACTTGGTGTCCTGGAAGAACTTTGGCATTTCAGTGTTGTTGAGCTCCATGGAACAGAACTGTTATTAAACTGTAATTATTTATCTTGTGATATATTCAGTTTTATTTTCTATTATTGTGTTTGTTCTATTGTTACATGGGATTTGCTCTGGTTCTTCTTGTACTGGCTCTGCTTTGGCTCTTGTATGCCGTTTAGCGTCTTTTGACTGAAGCAGTTTATAAATGAATAAATAAAATAAAATAAAATAAAATAAATGCATCCATCCAGTTTTGGTTTTTTAATAATGTTTTTTTAATCCTACATTTCAACTTGTTTACATGATTTAAATTTGCCTTGAGGGCTGCAAGTAATCACTGCTTGTGTACCTGTAACCATAGTATTCAGACTCCTGCTACTGAAGAAGGAGTGTTAATGGGCAATCGTTCTTGCTGTAGAAATTCTGTGGGTTGTTGTTTTTTTTCCTTTTGAAATGCTTTGGGCCTCCAAGACCTACATTGGGTATGATGATAATTAAATAACATTACTGAAGAAAGGTTGGTCAAAAATATCTCCCTGCCCTTGCTCTCTTTTATTTTTTAAAGAAAACATGTACATTAAGTCCATTGGCATGGCACACTGTTTTTGTTTTTGAATTCTATATAAAAAGTGAACTGCAGGGAGCTCATTACTGATTTTTGGATATGTAATCAGGGGCAGGTTGATTGTATAGATTTTATGCAACGGCATAAAATCCCCAGGCTATGGATTGCAGAGAGAGAGAGAGAGTATCTTAACTTGTTAAGTTTCTCATCTGCTTGAATACTCCAACTGTCCATCATATTGGAATACATCATTTTGGATTCCTCTACTATATGTCTTTTTGTCTCATGGTTCTTTTTAGGAAATCTAACAAATTCCATGTCCCAGCACTTCCATTTTCTATGCCTTCACATATCATCTTAATATGAATGAAAAAGGGAACAGGAAGGTAAAAAGGTTCTGGGGGACTTCAAACTGCCGTCCCTGGGATGCGCCTCGGAAACGGGTCGGGAGTTCATGGCTACCATGGCAGCCATGGGCCTGTCCGAGATTATCTGGGACCTGACTCGAGAAAGTGGTCTCACCCCAGACTTGGTTTTCTTGTCCGAGCAGTGGCAATGTGATCTGGGGGGAGTGTTAGATCTGTCCCCATTGTCATGGTCAGACCACACCCTGGTGGCCCTGAGATTCTCTTGTACCGTCCCACTCCACAGGGAGGCAGGACCCATTCGATTGGTCCACCCCTGGTGACTTATGGACCCGATGAGGTTTCAGAGGGAGCTGGGGGTAATACACGAGGACCTGCTGCATGGTCCAGTGGAGGTCCTGGCTGCAGCCTGGAATAGGGAGGTGGCCAGGGCCTTGGACAGGATCGCACCTGTGCAACCTCTCTTGCCACACTCAACCCGTCACTCCCCGTGGTTTACAGAGGAGTTGAGGGTTTTGAAGAGGGTTAAGAGACGTCTGGAGCCCTGCTGGAGAAAGACAAAGACTGAATCTGACCGAACACAATCTAGAGCCGCTATTAAGGCCTACCTTGTGGTGGTAAGAGCGGCAAAACGTGAATATTTCTCCGCTTTAATTGCATCCGCAGGATGCCGCCCGATGGCCCTGTTTAAGATTACTCAATCTCTTTTGGGTCAGGTTGATTCAATGACCCAAAGGGCAGTTCAGAAGAGTTTTCTGAGCATCTGCAGGATAAAATCGCTCAGATCCATTCTAAGTTGGACTCTAAGTGTGAGGCACAGTCTGGGGAGATGCCGAGGGAACGTACTTACCCTGTTATCTGGGAACAATTTGATCCTGTTGGGCCTGATGAAATGGACAGGATCCTCTGGACTGTAAATGCCACCACATGCCATCTAGACCTGTGCCCTTCCTGGCTGGTAAAATCAGCCTGGGAGGTGACTTGCGGCTGGGTCCAGGCAATGGTTAATACATCCTTGAGGGAGGGGGTGTTCCCGGCTGCCTTTAATGAGGTGCTGGTGCACCCCCTCCTCAAGAAACCATCCCTGGACCCTACTAAGTTGAACAATTTTCGTCCTGTCTCCCACCTTCCCTTTTTGTGAAAGGTGGTTGAGAAAGTGGTGGCGTTGCAACTCCAGAGTATTCTGGAGGAAACGGATTATCTAGACCCCTTCCAGTCAGGTTTCAGGCCGGGATATGGGATGGAGACTGCATTGGTTGCACTTATGGATGATCTCTGGCGGGAGCAGGATGGAGGGAGTGCATCCATCCTGGCTCTCTTGGACTTCTCAGTGGCTTTCAATACCATCAACCATGGTATCCTTTTGGGGAGGCTCAGGGAGTTGGGGGTGGGCGACGTAGTTCTGGGCTGGTTCACCTCCTTCCTCCAGGGCTGTTCCCAATCGGTGGTGATAGGAGAGGAGAGATCTGACCCGCGACCCCTCTTGTGTGGGGTGCTGCAGGGTTCGGTTCTCTCTCCTCTCCTATTTAACATCTACATGAAACCACTGGATGAGATCATCCGTCACCACGGGATGAGGTATCATCAATATGCTGGTGATACTTAGCTATATATCTCCATTCCGGGTGAAGTAAGTGATGCAGTCGCCGCCCTATCTCAGTGCCTGGAGGTTGTAGGAGTCTAGATGGGGAATAACAGGTTTCAGCTGAACTCTGGTAAGACAGAGTGGCTGTGGGTTGGGGACTCCTTGGCATCCAGGAATTTACCAAGTTTGATTCTGGATGGGGTTGCACTGCCCCAGACAGATCTGGTGCGGAACCTGGGGGTCCTCCTGGACTCACGACTCCTGCTCGAAGAGCAGGTGGCAGTCGTGGCCAGGAGGGCCTTTGCGCAACTTCAGGTTGTGTGCCAGCTACACCCATTCCTGGACCGAGAGGCCCTCTGAACAGTCACTCATGCCCTTGTCATCTCCCATATAGACTATTGCAACGCGCTCTACATGGGGCTACCCGTGAAGAGTATCTGGAAGCTTCAGCTGGTCCAGAATGCGGCTGTGCGGACAGTTATTGGTGCCGTAAGATTGCTACATTTGACACTTCTGCTGCGCGAGCTGCATTGGGTATCAGTTTGCTTCCAGGTCCAATTCAAGGTGTTGGTTACCACCTTTAAAGCCCTACATGTCATAGGACCAGGCTACCTGAGGGATCGTCTCATCCCCATAACATCGACCCGTCCCACCCGGTCATACAGAGAGGGCATGCTACGGACCCCTTCGACAAAGAAATTTCATCTGGTGGGGTCCAGGAGGCGGGCCTTCTCTGCAGTCGTGCCCACCCTTTGGAATATCTTGCACCTGGAGTTGAGGCAGGTTCCCTCGCTCCTGGCCTTCCAGAAGAATTTGAAGACCTGGTTCTGCCACCTTGCCTGGGATGGGAAAGGCAATAGTTCCTCCTGGGGGTGGCTGGCGCCATAGCGCCCTCCCTATTATTTGAGATTTTATCATCCCTTGAATTTTACACTATTTATTCCATTTATAGATAAGTTTTGGATGGTAATTTCATGTTTATATGTTTTTAAGTATTGATTTCATTGTAAACTGCCCAGACTGGGGGAGATGGGTGGTGATAGAAATTCAAATAATAAATAAATAAATATAAATAAATAAAATCTGGAGATACGGCTGGGTCCCGTGGGAGGTATTTGGCTGAATAGGGAAAATAGGAAATAAGCAAAATATGCAGACAATAGACATGTTCTCATATGTAGATAGTAGCCTTGAAGAAATTTTCTGAAGTAAACTCTGGTAACATCATGAGTTGACACAACCACCTTAATCCTAAACTGATCAGAACTAGTTTTTATCTGCAGATAAAGAGTGGAACATTTCAGGTTGGAGCATTTCAACTTTGAAAACTTTGCGTACCCCTAAACATTATTACTTCTTGTAACAAGTGATGTGTTGAATATGGATGCCACAAAGTGATGCAACTATATCACAGTTCACCCTAAGATCAGAATGAATGTGCTTGGCAAGTCTTAACTTTAAGTTTCTGCACCAATGTTTCTCAACTTTGGCAACTTGAAGATATGTGGACTTCAGCTGGTGGGGAATTCTGGGAATTGAAGTCCACATATCTTCAAGCTGCCAAGGTTGAGAAACGCTGTTCTGCACTAATAAGTTTATGTTTCAAAAAAAGTTACTGACACTATTTATGATTATGACATAAATACATTACTATTATATGACACTTGTGAGATAGTTGCACAGAATATTTTATCTACAGTGTTTAACATTGGTGATACATAACTATTCAATAGCACATTTAGTACAAGAGAAAGATATGTTTTAGTACAAAAGCGCAAAATAAATACATTAAAAATGCTATTCCATTTTCTCTGAAAGAGAAGTGTCTCTGGAATGTTTAACATGCACCCAGGCTAAGAAATGGATCTCCAGCAAGATGAATACAATATCATTTTCTTTTACAGTTGTAGAGATACTATTTGGCATTGTTATGTTTCTATAAGTAAGGGGCATGGTGGCTCAGCGGGTAAGACGCCAGGCTTGTCGATCGGAAGATCGCAAGTTCGGAGGTTCGAATCCTTAGTCCCGCGTGACGGAGTGAGCTCCCGCACTCGCCCCAGCTCTTGCCAACCTAGCAATTCGAAAGCATGTTTCTATAAAGTTAAGTCTATATAAAAAAATACATGCCATGAATTTGGATAGGAGTCTGGATAAGGGAGAGTTTACATAACTAGTTTTTAACCAGAATTATAATCAGAGGGCAAGACATTGTTATAATTCTTCCATGATTATCTGTTTTCATTAAAATGGATCTACACAGTGCAATTGGAATATAAGGACAATTAATAAGCAGGGTCATGACTGGCTAGGAATTGAATGGGAGACCACCAGAGACTCCAGAGCTCTAGGCTGGTAAAAAAACAAAGGATTCTGGAAGAAGATAATGGCAAATAACTTCTGCACTATTGCCAAGGCAACTGCATGGGTGTGTCCATGTAGTCATGAGGAATCAAGATTGACTTGAGGGTGACTTTTATTAATGAAAAAGGTGCTGAAATTTCCAGTTCAAAAATGAAGCCCTAAAAATTTGCTGGGATGCATTTACTTTTTCCAGCAATTGGTTATATCAAAATCAATATGATTTAATGAACTTTTCTAATGTTAGTAAAAATGTTATGGAATTTCATCCTCAGAATAAAGTTTTTCTCCTGTTATATCAACTAATGCCCATAATGTGATACAACATGAATCTATCAATATAGAACATCCTAGCTGCCATGTCTGTGTTTTGTCATATGGTTACATCCATAGCATGATAGTTTGAATTTCTGAAACTTTCATTACTTGTTGGGAAAAGAAAATCTTCCTGTAGCCAATAAATGTCACCATTGGGGAGGAAAGCATACCTGGAGTGTTAGTTGATGGCATGACGGTATGATATGCTCCATATGAATAAATAAAGTACCAGCATCTTGGCAGAAGCTGGGACTGGGGGACTTACTAGCTAATAAATTAAAAACATCTGGTTTCTAGCATCTACAGTATCTGTTTGTCATACATTAGTCTGTCTACCTGTCTGTCCATCTATATTTCTTCTACTATTATTCTTACATTCATACTACTTTATTTTGTGACCCGAAGAACAGGGACAAATTATCATTCATAATGAATGTGCATAATGTACAAATGTCATTTTCTAACTCTGACGAGTACAGTCTTAACTGGAAGAACTTATCGATCATTTGTACAGACTGTTGCATTATTCAGATTGTAACATTCTTGCTTTGTGGCTTCCGAGGCAGCTGTATCAGTATTCAGGACAAGGAACCATGAAGCACAACTTATCCTAGATCACAGCTGTTCTGTACCATACAGATCTATCAATTAGCACCATAGTTGGGAGGAAGAAGGAAAGGAACCTGCTGTTCTTCCTTTAAAATCCAGTGATATTAGTTACAGAAGGAAGGGGTGCCCAAGCTGGATATGAATGGAGGTCAAACATGGGCGGTGCCCATGTCATGATGGCGAGCATCACAACAGCAACTCCAATGATGTTTATACCCAGTCCAGCTTTTACCTAAAGAAGAAAAAGATATATATTTTAAAACAAATGGAAAGTTAACAGAAAGGCCATCTTTTCTAGAACAAACTTGCAAACCAAAGAATTAAGAGAAGTGATATAGTAATGATTAAAATCTATTATGTATGCATGGATGGCACTAAATTTTGAATCAGTCATTAGTTCACTGCCCACTATTTCCTCAGTCTAATTTCTAAAGATTTGTTGTTAATTTTTAGATTTCATTGCTGTAAGGTGTGGTGTGGGTCACCAAAGGAAAACTAACATGGTATATTCTAATAGTTTGACTTGAACTAAAGCCTTTAGTAGGCAGGCTGTTCTGGTCCAGAAAAGTCTGTTGCTGGCGTACTGATAATACTGCATTTCAGACCTTTGAATGAGTACCTCTGTGTAGGGACAGGATGTGGGGAGGAGGAATGGAGCACTATGGATTTCTCAACATATACCATATGATTGAATAGACAATTTTTAATAAACAATTAAAAACATACCACACAGCATAACAGCCTGGACAAAAACAACCATAACAATAAATACACACACAAACACACACATGACAGGGGCTCCACTAACCCCAGGCCTGGGAACAAAGCCAGGTCTTAAGAGCCTTCTGGAACCCTAACAGAGTGGATGCTACTGTATATGTATCTCTGGGGGGATGCTGTTCCAGAGGGCAGGGGCTGCAACAGAGAAGGCATACTTCCTCGGTCCCATAAGATGACAGCATTTAATTGAGGGGACTGGAGCTCACTCTGCCTGGATTACTGGGCGGGCAGAAATGATTGGAGACAGGTGGTCCCACAGATAACATATGAAGGGCTTTATAGGTGACAACCAATATCTTGAATTGCAACCAGAAGCCAACTGGTAGCCAATGCATCTTGCATACTAGTGATAACACATGGATGTAATAAGAACTGCCTGTCACGGCCCACCCTACTGCATTTGGACCAATTATAGCTTCTGGATGGTCTTCAAGGACAGCCCCATCTAGAGTGCACTGCAATAATCCACCATGGTTAACTGCATCAAAAGCATACACACATAGAAGATGTAATTATGCTTCCTCATGTGTGGTCAGTACAATTAACAACAGCAATTATTTGAAAAAAGAGGTTCACAAATTGTTATTTTCTTACTGTTAACTTACCATATCAATAACTTTCAGGTGACCATAAGAAAATACAATAGCATTGGGTGGATTTGCAACTGGTAGCAAGAATGCAAATGATGTGCAGAGGGTTGATGGTATCAAGATATAAAGTGGGTTAACATGGATGGCTTCAGCCTGTTAGACAGAGAAATACCAACAGAAATTCAAGATTATTGGTTAATGTTTGTTGCCTGAAGGATAAATCTGATCTGAAATACATCCTCTAGATGTATTGAACTACAATTCCTATCATCTCCTAACATGAACCTGCTAGCAAGGGTGGTGGAAACTGTAGTCTAGCACATCTGGAAGGGACAAGATTGGAGGAAGTTGCAGGAAAGGATTAAAATCCAAGTAATAGTTTTAGTACTCTAATTATTAAATGAAAATTTAAATGATACATAGCACTCAAAATAGATCATTACCAAATCTTTATAATCATTATTGCTTATATTGTGCATATTAATCTTCCATATGGAAAATTATGACTTGGAATGTAAAAGCTATAAATGATCTCATAACTTCCTACTTTTTTCTGCACTTTGTATAATGTTGCTCAACCCGAAAGGGAATATTGTGGGTTTCTACATATGAAGATGGATACTTCTTCACTGTTCTAGGCTAAAGAGTCCTTAATCAAAACATCCATGATGGGCATTTAAGTTGTGATATTTATTAGCATATTTGCATAATATAAAATGCTTCCTTATCCTTATATAAGTACATTTCATATAAGTACATTCTTTAAAAAGGTAAAGGTTCCCCCCGCACAGTTGTGCAGTCGTGTCCGACTCTAGGGGCCGGTGCTCATCTCCGTTTGTTAGCCGAAGAGCCAGTGTTGTCCGAAGACGCTTCCACGGTCATGTAGCCGCATGACACACACGGAATGCTGTTACCTACCCACCGAAGTGGTAACTATTCACCTACTTGCATTTGCATGCTTTCAAATTGCTAGGTTGGCAAGAGCTGGGGCGAGTGCGGGAGCTCACTCCGTCATGCGGGGCTAGGGATTCGAACCTCTGAACTTGCGATCTTCCGATCAACAAGCCTGGCGTCTTACCCTCTGAGCCACCACGCCCCTTACATTCTTTACAACATAGGTAAAGTAATTTAATAATGACTGTAAGGAGATTGCATTTACAGTAAACTACTTATTTATTTATTTATTTATTTATTATTTAAATTTATATGTCCGCCCAACTCCTCCAACTATGGCTGATCTTAGCTGACCTGAAAAAGCTAAGTACAGTCATAGCTACTTAGGAATTGGATGGATGATAACCAGAAAAATCTCATGGCTATTGACTGAGAACTTTGGATATATTGTGACAAAACTACATAAAGATACTAAGAACAGAAATATCTCTATATGTAATGTAAATACTCTTTTAGGATTTGATCTAAATGAATGTCTATAAACACAATAGAAGCAAAAACTTCAAGCTTCATATTATGCCTTTGCTTAGGATCCAGCGTGAATATACATTGATTACTTTTCTTTCCAAAGTTGTTCTAGCTCAAAAAACAAAGAAAAACCCTACTATGGTTTATTCACAATACTATACTCTTATAGTTTTGAATTAAATATCCTTATATAACTAACCATTCTCTGCTTCTCTATTTACTGCCACTAATTCAGATTGCAAAACTCCTGTTTTTAAAAGATAGAAAGCCCAGCCTTTTACTCATCTTCAGCTGCTGTGGCTGTAGATAAGCTGATTCAAACCCAAACCCAGGTTGCTTACCAAAGGAGACAGGATAGGCAAAAATATAGTGATTGTAGCAGGATTACTGGCTACTTCAGTTACTGTGGTCACGATCAAAGACGAAATGAGAATTATTAGCCATACGGGTAGTGATCCTAAGGGGGTTAATTTGTTTCCAATCCAGGCTGAGAGGTTTGAGACCTGGGAAAAGGAATAGTTGCTTAGTGATCCATAAGTTTAATTAAACATTTTGTGTAAATGCAACATTAACCAAACCTCTTCACTTCTTAATCCACAAGATCAATATGGAAATGGGACTAGCTGAACAGAGAAGAGACCAGGCCCCTACAATATGATTTGCTTTTCCTTTTAGCAAAATATATTCATACTACACAGAATGCTCAGCCTGAGCGAGTTGATATATTTTAGCCACGTAAATGGTATGTAACATTCTGTATAGATAATCACAGCTGCTTAGGCGACAGGTCTGGCACGTTGCATACATCTTTGCTTTCTTTCAGAGATTCTTTATGTGTGGGGGTGGCCCTTAAATATGTTGCTGAGTATCAAGGTGCTCATGTGAATATTTTCTCGAGCCCTATTGTTACAAATAGAATACCGAATAATTGTAGGATTGTAGATAATAATATACTCGTATCAATGGGGAAATTTTCAAAGTAAATATGTTTTGGATCATCTCTAAGATTCAAACAAACAATAGTTTAAGTTTAAGCCCTCCATTGTTTAACCTCAGTCATGTATAATGCAGAGAGTGATAATGAGTCCGCATGAAAGATAAACTTATCTATATGTTCTGGCATTAATATATATTTAGAATAGATCCATGTTAAACAAATAGTTCTCACACAAAACGCTGTTACCTACCCACCAAAGTGGTACCTATTAATCTACTTGCATTTGCATGCTTTCAAATTGCTAGGTTGGCAAGAGCTGGGGCGAGTGCGGGAGCTTACTCTGTCACGCGGGGCTAGGGATTTGAACCTCCAAACTTGCAATCTTCCGATCGACAAGCCTGGCGTCTTACCCGCTGAGCCACCACGCCCCCTTACCATAAACTATGGTGTGTTTTATTTTTGTATTTATGTTGGCACGCAAACCATGGTCCACAAGTCCAAGATATTGCATCACAATTTGTGCTAATTTGATTTGTATTCAAAAACTATTGTCATATTACTTTTCATCAGAAGGCTACTGCATAATGGACACCGGAGTATTTCTGAAATGGTGAAGCTCAGCAAATGAACAAGCTTTTCTGCTCATATAAATGTGAAAACCACAGTGTAGATTCTTTAGTTAGTAAAAACAATGGTTTGGGGTATTGTTCAAATGTAATCAGTATATTATACAGAGATTTATTTTTGTCCTCTTCCATAGCAGCTGAGAGCCTTGGATGGATCTGTTACATTAAAGAACAATGACTTTTTGACTATATTAGTATACAGGTAGTCCTTGTTTAGTGACTGCCTGGTTTAGGGACCATTTGCAGTTACAATGGTGATGAAAAAGTAACTTTGTGACCAATCCTCACATTTACAACCTTAGCGGGTCTGTAGAGCAAAGAAAAGCTCAAGTAAGATCATAAACACAGTCATGGTTTCACTTAGCAACCACTTCGCTTCACGACCTAGTTGCTGGTCCCAATTGTGGTTGCTAAACAAGGACTACCTGCTATATGGAGAAAAATTGTGCTCATTTGAGGAACCTCACTGAATGTTTTGCCTACATTGATTGCAAAAGCATGTCAGACAGCCAAATAAATTCCAGCATTGTATTTTATGAAACTGGGTGACTGTAAAAATACTGGAAAATACTACTATATACTACCGATAAGATATTCCCATGGGCCAGCCTGGAGGTGAAAGCACAGGCCACAAGATATATACTTATCATGAGGAGCAGATAACCTTTTTCAGTGAATAGCTCTTATATATTTTACTTTAGACAGCTGAGATGCTTCGTGCTGTTTTCAATAAACTTTAGTGTGCATAAATGCAAACAATTTCAGGGATAGCATTTTACCATTAGATAAGTGATGGCGATAAACAAAATCAGTGTAAGACATTGCTATTCTTTGCATTTTCCTTGCAGCTAGGTATAGCTTATGTACTGAAGAGGTGGTAAAAACCTGCATTACCTCACAGCCATCAGCCAGCGCAAACCCACCACCAACAAGGATGGCAATTTCCCAGGGCATGCATGTTTGAAATTCCTTCCAAGATATCAGTGGAGTATAATCAAAAACAACTGGAGAAAGGGGAAAGGGTTTTTTTTTTGTTAGTAACTAGATATGCAGGTATCCTTCTATTATTCTTCCATTTGATTTTAAACATATTCTCCACCCAGATGCATCTGTACCGAGCTAGGGTGGGGAGGGTGATTAAAAAAAAAGTCAAAGCGATGGCTGCAATGGAGCATTCACAACCACCATCTTGACTTTTTAACCCCCCATGCCCTTCTCTCCCCCCACCCCTGATTATAATAGCCCACCTTACATATTCCTTGTGATGAAGGTTATATTGCCTTTGGCAAACGTCTACAATCTATTTTTCCACCCAGGCTCTTGGCTCAGATAGAACAAGAAGATTTGTTGAGTAAACTTCAAATGCTATGTTTGCACAACATGATATATAAATAATTGTCTACAAAACCCAATGACTGGGTACGTACATTATACTAAATAAAAATTTTAAAAGTCACATTATGGCAGAAGTTAATGTATGAATGACACACAGATCTTACAGTACATAGATGATCTATGTCATAGAAACTTGGGTACTGAGTTTCTTTACTTCAGAGCCTGTGTTTTCTCCTGATTCATTGAACTTCCATTCTCTTGGAAGGGAAGAACTTGTCTAGAAATAAATCTCATAATTGACTTGCTGCATACATATTCAAACAGCTGTATGTAAACATTGTAGGCCAGATGAATGGCAGAAGAATCTATCATCTGTCTGTCTGTCTGTCTGTCTGTCTGTCTGTCTGTCTGTCTGTCTGTCTGTCTATCTATCTTCCATCCATCCATCCATCCATCCATCCATCCATCCATCCATCCATCCATTTTTAAATTAAAGCAATTGCAGCCAAAATGGGCAAGGAAATATACTCAACTGTTTTCTCCATTTGAAGTTCTAGATATTCTTTTTGCCGGAATAATGAAGAAGAGGAGTCCAATTAATAATGCCACTGTTGAATCTGTAGCATAGCCTGGATATCTAAGGAAAGCGTAAATATTTCACTTAGAAAACAAATATCACATCTCTAGGAAAAGGATTTTGTGAGTATCTTTCAGCAATAATATACATCAACTCGTTCGCTTATCTTTCAGAAAGTATTTATTCGAAGGTATTGGGAAACGTATTTACATTGGGCTAGTAATCAAGTTTAACTGTCTGGATTATTTTATCTCAGGAGAAACATTACAATAGCCTAAAGGAGATCAGATGTAATTTTATAAATTGCAATCTTTTAAATAAAGTTCAGTTCATCTTTTGACCTGCCTGAAAATATTTCATATATCCCATTCCCCACTTGCTGGAAATGCCAAAAACTCAGTTAATATTTGTTAGGGAAGGATACAACTCCTGTATATTAATTACAGGTGCTTTTATGAGAATATATGCAAACTGTGGCAGGAAGAAAAAAGAATAATTGTTTCACGTAATACCTTGTTAAATATCTGAAGTCTCCACAAATATCTCTGCACTTTCTAGGGATTGGCAAATCTGCCAATATGATTTTCTTTTAGCTGCTCACTTTCCATTCAGAAGTTTAGTTCATCTCATTCTAATTATTTTTTTCCCCAAAAAAAGTTTTTGCTAAAATTTGGACCAATATTTGAGCATATGTATCCAAATCCACTCATTTTTCTTTCAAATGTTTCTAGTGCACTCAATGTTTATAAACAAATTTCTCTTAAATACCTTACTTCCCCAAATATGGTTCTAAATTTATCTTTTTTTCTTTAAACCTCAGATGAAAGTCACTGTAAACAGATGGTTAAAAATTATGTTGAGCTTACAGCGAAAGGTAAAAATGGTAAAACAAATATTACTTTAAAATTGACATATTTGCTAAAGGTATATCAGTGTAAAAGTGCAACTGAATCCCTCAACACTCTATTGCCCTCCAGTTGTCCTCCTGTTAAAATGCTGACAAGTTCATCCTCTGAGTGCTTAACATCTCCAAAAAATAAAAAAAAGAAGGCGCTCTAGTCCAAAACTCACTCTGACAAATGAAGGGAACACCAAGTTAATCAATGTAACATAATCCCTCTATAATCCTCCAGATGATCAATCCACAGGTGATAATCCCTTACAACTGGACTCTAAAGAACAGACTAGTCAGCCTACAGCATTCTACTGGCTCTTCCCTGCATGGTCCCTGATTCTATTCATCCAATGGTTGCCCCTACCACTTGCCATTCTTCCCTGCAAATCAATTCTCTCCACAGGAACCCTGAACATAATCAATCCTCTAACTCTGACCCCCGATCTAGCCTTATTTGCTCTACCCATAAAACTTTCCCTATGGAATTACCCCAGACTCAGGACACTATCCACCCTATTTGTCAACAGGAGGTCTGTCCTCTGTCTTCTTCCCCAATCACCAATTTGTTCAACCCAAATGTTGCTCCTTCTGAACAATTATCCAGCGACAGCACCCCGAGAGAACCAGCAAACTGACAACTATATTCTGCTAACAATCTCTCCATCCTCTCTTGGAATATAGCTGGATGGGCCTCAAAACAAGCAGACCCTTATTTTCTTGGATTTCTGTCCCAATTTGACATATTTTTTTTGCAGGAGACATGGATGCTGAGGGAATTTTTAATCCCTAACTACTTTTCTCTACTAGCCCCTGCACACCCTAGCCTCAGAGGTGGCAAACCCAAGGGGGGACTTGGTCTATTTATAGCCTCTAACTTATGTGTTCAAATTGTAAAACAACTACCCCAATTTCAGAATGCTGTATCAGTTTTGTTAGTCTTTGACCAATTTTCCTTATTACATATTAATTTTTATCTTCCTCCTCAGCAGCTTCAGTCACAGGTCACCCAAACATGGAATCAGGTTGATACCTTCCTCACACTTTGAATAAGTTTCCTGGTGCATCTATTCTAATAGGTGGGGATTTCAATGCAAGAGTTGGTTGTAATGATGAAGCTCTCTATGAAAGTTTCAATGCCTGTCCCCCTGAAGAAGTAATTGAACCACCATTTCCAGATCCTTTAAAGACACAAAATACAACCTAGCTGGCTTTAGGTTGCTGCATCTTGTAAATAGGCTTAACCTTCAAGTGTTAAATGGTTCAGTCCAAACTGATTTCCCTGGGCAATATACATTTTGGTCAGCTCACAAGTTATCCACTATAGCAGAGCTTTCCAAACTGTGTGTCGGGACACGTTAGTGTGTCGGCTGCAGTGTCTGGGTGTGTCGCGGCTGCTGCTGCCTCCTGGCTTCCACGCAGGTTCTAGTGCCTGCCTTGTGCCTTGCTGCCTCCAAACCTGCCCTGCCAGGATTCCGTGCAGGTTCTAGTGCCTGCCTTGTGCCTTGCTGCCTCCAAACCTGCTGTGATTCCGCGCAGGTCCTAGTGCCTGCCTTGTGCCTTGCTGCCTCCAAACCTGCTGTGATTCCGCGCAGGTCCTAGTGCCTGCCTTGTGCCTGGCTGCCTCCAAACCTGCTGTGATTCTGCGCAGGTCCTAGTGCCTGCCTTGTGCCCTGCTGTAAGAGTGTGTCGCGAAATGATGCATGTCTAAAAAGTGTGTCACCAACATGAAAAGTTTGGAAAGCTCTCCACTATAGATTATTTAATAATCTCTAGAGACCGGGCCCCTCGCCTTAAGCACTTTGGCATAGTTCCTAGGTCTGAAAGTGACCATCTTCCACTTACTTTTACTTGTAAATTTAGGCAAGGACCAATTAGGAACCAAATTAAGGCTGATTCAAAATGCCTGTTGGGAGGTGGCTCTTACAGGGTCAGATGGAATAACTCCCTTGAAGATAGGATAGCCCAATGGTTTCACTCAGAGGAAGGAAGAGCATACTTTTCATCCCTCTGTAACTTTGGGGCACACTCAGACCCAACCATCCCACAGGATAGCAGTACACTTGATGTATATCACGACCTCATAGCTAAGCTCCAACCTTTTGTAAGGAAGGCGAATACCAACCCGACCAGGATGGGGTGGCATTCTACGAGCTGGTTTGACAAATCTTGTATCGCTGCTAAAGCAGCACTACTGGAATCCTATGCCACCTCACTGCAGGCCAATTCACCAGATTCCATCCAAATCTTAAAGGAGCAGAAAAGACAATATAAGGCTCTGCTCAGAAAGAAAAAAAACCCAACACCAGAAGGAAAAATGGTCGCAGCTAATTGAAGCTACAAAGTCAAAAAATCCTTCCCTATTCTGGCATATTATAACTAATTGTTCCCATAATGACACCATACAAGTGCACTGTAGTATTCCCTCAAGCACCTGGGTACATCATTTCTAAACCCTCTACTGCGATCTGCATGCTAACACCTATGTGATAGATTTACCCTTATCCTCACTACCACAGTGGCCCCCAGTCACATGCAAGGAAGTTAAAAATCTTATTAACCAGCTTAAGTGTGGTAAAGCCCCCGGGAGTGACCATATCCCCCCTGAGCTAATTAAATCCAATTCAGACTGGTGGGCTCCTGTATTGGCCTCTCTCTTTTCATACATTAGCCACACAGCTAAAATTCCAGAAGACGGGGGGGGGGGGGAGCCATAATTGTTCCCTTATATAAAAAGGGGGATAGAAATGACCCGGCTAACTATAGGCCAATTAGTTTATTAGCAAATTATATACCAGGTACCTATTCACCAAACTCCAAACCTGGGTAATAGATGAGGGAATAATCAACCCTGAGCAAGCAGGGTTCCAACCAAGACGATCTACTATAGACCATTGTTTGGTGCTTCAAAACCTGGCAGACAAATGTACTAACCACTCTGGTCAGAATCTACAGTATATGCAGCCTTTATTGATTTCAAGGCAGCTTCTGATAATATCTCAAGGGTCAGACTCAGGGACATTCTGAGCAGATCCTCTATAGAAAAAAGACTCTTACTCCTCATTCATAAGCTATACGACAAAACCGGCCTTAGAATAAGATGTAACCGGGGAGGGGACCTTTCTGATTTTATACAGACTGTTAAGGGGGTGAGACAAGGATGCATTTTAGCACCATTGCTTTTTAACATTTATATCAACTCTCTGATTAAAACTCTTCAAGGAGTTGATATCCATGCACCTAATAGTGCATGCATCCACTACATCCATGCACCTATGCACCGATAGACATCTCCCAATTCTCCTCTGTGCAGATGATGCAGTTCTTCTCTCCTTGTCTTCAATAGGCATGAAGCAGGCACTAAGAACCCTGGCATCTTACTGTAATGAGGAGCAATTAATAATCAATTATGACAAATCTAAAGTCCTAAGTTTCTCTAATAAAAGACAAAGGCAAAAGTGGACAATTGACTCCCATGAACTAGAACAAGTTAAATGTTTTAGATACCTGGGCTTAGTATTTCAGGCCTCTAGGAAATTAACAGCCCAGGTAAACTATGCCACTTCTACTGCCCAGAAGAGCTCACAAGTAATAATAAAATTTTACAGGCAACAGGGGGCAAATTATATCCCAGCAGCAATTAAACTGTTTATGGCCAAAGCAGTTGCCCAACTACTATATGGGATACAACTTGGCCCATACACAACCCTAAGGGCTTATGAAACCATCCAATCAAATTTCCTTAGGTCTTTGTTTGGTACCCCAAAATGTACCCCCAATGCAGTTTTGAGGCTTGAAGCAAACATGCCAAGTATTAAGGCTCAGGCTCGGATCAGGATTTTAACTTCAGGACTCAAAATTATGTTCGAGCCTACAGGCCTGATGCCTTTGCTGTTGTCAGACAGCTACCAATCTCATTGGCACTGTACTTGTACAAAAGAACTTTGCAGTCTTGGCCTCTCTCCTGAATATTTAGGCCAGTGCTTTCCAAACTGCTGCCATTGGCGACACACCAATGGCGGCAATGGTGGTGGTGCGGGGGCGCGCACGGGGGCATGCGCGTGCACGCTGGCCGCACAGGGGGGTGCGCGGCGGTGGCATGCATGGCGGCAGCGGTGGCGGCCTCGCTAAAACGCGGAAGCGCTGATTTCTTTATCAAATGCTGGTGATCAATTAAAAAAATAATCCATGATTGGCACAATCCACACAATCTATAAATCCAAAAATCCATGATTGGCACAATCCACACAATCCATAATAAAATCCACAATTGGATTTTATTATTATGTAACCCTCTTTGGTAGGGGCGTGGTGGCTCAGCGGGTAAGACGCCAGGCTTGTCGATCGGAAGATCGCAAGTTTGGAGGTTTGAATCCCTAGCCCTGCGTGCGGAGTGAGCTCCCGCACTAGCTCCAGCTCTTGCCAACCTAGCAATTCAAAAGCATGCAAATGCAAGTAGATAAATAGGTACCACTTCGGTGGGAAGGTAACAGCGTTCCGCACGCGTCATGCGACCACATGACTGTGGAAGCGTCTTCGGACAACGCTGGCTCTTCGGCTAACAAACGGAGATGAGCACCGGCCCCTAGAGTCGGACACGACTGCACAACTGTGCGGGGGGAACCTTTACCTTTACCTTTACCTTTAACCCTCTTTGGTATGTTGGCTGGGGCATGATTCTATTTTTAGCCACAGTTCTTTTTTATTTCTTTCTTTAAAGACATAGTTGAATGATACACGGACTGAGGTTCTGACCTTTTTATACGATTTATTTATTTATACAATTTATAGGTTGCCTGACTCCCAATGACTCTGGGTGGATTACATTTACAATCTGCCCCAGAGCCTGGGAGAATAACCAGGTTTTTCCTAGCTTCCTGAACATCATCAGGGTCAGAGCCACCCAGCACTCCAGAGGCAGGCAGAGAAGGCACGTTTCCTGGCCCCCAGAAGATGACACTACTTAAAAAACGGGGCCTGGAGCATGCTCACTCTGCCCAATCACACCAGATGGGCAGAAACAACTGGAGACAGGCAGTCCCTCAAATAAATAGGCCCTATGGCATAAAGGGTTTTATAGGTGATAAACAACACTTTGAATTGCACCCGGAAGCCAACTGGTAACCAGACTACTTCACGGAGGAGGGGGGCCACATGGGCATATCGGGGCATGCCCAACACTTGCCCATGCCACCACCCTTATTTACATGACAAACTTTGTTCTATACCTAACTCTAGTTCCTGTTTGAAAATAGCAGGTAAAGCTTTTGTTGTTGTTGTTGTTAAAGTCTTGGACAATTTGGTTATTAATACTTTAGATCAACTTATTCCTAATCAAGTGTTCAAACTATTTGTATCGCTGCAAGTTGAATTTTGATTGCCTAAAATTATAAAATAGGTATATATACAACTAAAATACATACTTGATTTTGCAATAGATCTGGATATGTTAGCAATATCTAAAACTACTGAATTATTATTATTTATACTTTAGATAATTCAAAACCCACCACATTTTTAAAGGTTACATATCTAAGACATATATAAGTTTTTGCAAGTGATTATTTGCAAAAAATTTGGAATAGAAAGTTGGAGTATCCTGTATATTTGTGAATCAATGACAAATGGACTTAAACATATTAAGTATATTTCCTATGATCTTAAAATAAGATTAATTCAACAAAATCTTCTTGGTTATTAGACTCCTCTGAGAGTGCTTTAAAAAGGCTAGTTATTAACTTCATTATGTTAGAAGTACACGGATTAATATTAAATTAATACTCAGTATTAAATTAGTACTCTGTTTGGGATTCATATCCATATGATTGTTAATATGGGGATAGTGAATGTATTTTTGAATTATATACCAAAAATGTGGATCTTTCAGTATATGAAGTATAGATTTATTAAGGTTAGGGAGGAGCAAAGAATCTTGCTGTTCAATATTGGAAAGATAAAGTTACCAGAGAATTCTCTTTTGTTTAAGAGGGGTTTTTTTCCTAATGAAAAGATGGATAAATATTACTTCACGTGATTTGTCTACAAAATTGTCTGAATATTTTGTAATAGATTATGGTTTGTTTTGCTCTTTCTATATTTGTTCTTTTCCTTTTTAAATTAACTTTCTGTTCGTATTTTTTTAATTAGAAAAGCAACATTTTAAAAAAATCTTTCAGTATTATATCTATGCAGCCAATTTCAAAACAAATGCAAAAGAAGCGTCATTATTAAGTAAAGCCTTTAAAAAAAAGTGTTGTCAGTAACTATGAAAGGATTTGATATATTCTGGCAAGCATCCCAGAAAAGTCATCCCTGGCAAAAGGAAATCTTTAGGATTATATGGTCCTAGTTTGATCTGACTCTGAGAGCATCTCTGGATTAAGTCGTAAGTGTGAGGACCAGTCACAAGCCAGTTTTTCTAGCGCCGTCGTAAGTCCGAACTGTCACTAAACGAATGGTTGTTAAGTGAGGACTACCTATAGTCCTATTTTAGCATCATCAGAGCCCTTTAGGATCAAAAACTGCCAAGCTTTGCTTTAGATATTGTGGCATGAAATATGTAAAACATATTCATGGTTAATGAGGTATTCTGCAGTGGCTGTAAAGAAAAAATAATGGTAAACCTCACATGAACTATTCTGTACAGGGTTCTTATAATCGTACATGTTGCCATGGAAATTTCCTGGGACTAAATGTAAATAATATTTGATAATAAATTCTGCAAAGGAGGTTTTATATATACACACACATACACAACTTCATATTTAGTAGCATATATAAATCAGCCAAACACCTGAATGAACTCTGAGTTTTCACATGAAATTTCACACCAGAAGCAGACTATAATGGATATTTACAGGGAAACCCCCACTGAAGTTAGTAAGAATTAAAAACCTGATTAGTTATTTTGAAGAAAAAAAATTAAAATGCCAAAGGTAAGCAAAGAAATAAGATGCAAGCAAATTATAAATTATTAAAAAATGCAAAAGTAAAAACTTTTTTGTTGTATTGTTGTTACATCTTGATAATATAAGGAAGTTCAACCTGCTGGTCTTATCGTATTAAGCTGGATACATTAAACTATATACCACAATAAAGTGTGTGTGGTTTTTTATGTAACCAGAATTAAATTAATAATTTTATATTTTCCTTCATCTTCTGATACCAGGAAGTTTAAAAATATATAATAAAAAGACCCAGTAAAAGCATATCAAAATACAATATCGAAATTACATAAAATGGGCAAATGCCACCAGCTTATTGAAACCTAAAATGAATGAGCAAAGAAGTATGATCTGATGCTGAGAAGAATATAATGTCAATACCAATTGCCTCTCCAACAGGAGGACGTGTGCAACAAATGTTGAATAGGGGTTTAAAAGATACTTGGAGAAGGGAAAACGGATATCAGGAGATATGCTCCTCCATATTTATTGTGTAAAAACCCATTTCTTGTAGAATCTGTTGGTACCTTTTGAATGTTATGTGATTTTAATGCATTTCTCAGAACAGTGAGACAATGGTAACAAGTCTGCTTTCTACAATGGCCATACACCATTACAACCTTTTCATAGAGATTGTTAAAAAGAATTCTACTCAATATCTAAGTAGCAGTTATTCAAAACAGTTAAAAAGAAATCACAATTGTGGTGAAAACCTAACAGAGAAGAATAAAAACATAGGAGGGTGTGATTATACACCAGGTAAGAAATGACTCCTACATAAGGAATGTTAATTTAACACCCCCAGCTTTAAAAAAACAAAATATAGTGGTTCTTCAAGCTCATCTAAGCAAACTGGACTTCCTACTCTAGTTGCAAGACTAAATGGACCAAAATGGACAAAATAGAGACAGACCCCAAAAAATGGAGTCAGCTCGACCAGACGCCTGCAACTACTATCACAGGTGACTTTTGTTATCAACTCCCTTCTATTTCGTATTAGTAATTAATATTAGTCTTAGTATATGGTATACATTTATATCTAAATGCAGTACAGGAACTATTTTCTTCAAAACAAAGTCTGTGAGGTAGGTTGGGCTAAGAAAAAATGAAACCTCAAGCCACCCAGTGGGCTTCCATGGCTGAGGATGAACTAGAATTTGGCTCTCTCTGTTTCTAGTCCAACACCTTAACCCAGTGTTTCTCAACCTTGGTGAGTTTAAGATGGGTGGACTTCAACTCCCAGAATTCCCCAGAGCTGAGCTGGCTGGGGAACTCTGGGAGTTGAAGTCTACCTATCTTAAACTCGCCAAGGTTGAGGAACACTGCCTTAACCACTACACTTCATTGGCTCTCATTTTGGCTTATTTTTAGAAAAGTCAATAACAAGCATACTTTCTATGGTGCTTGTGGCATTCTGAACACCTTCTGAAAATTGTTTTTTTTAAGGCATTGGTTCTTCGTCTATATATTCTAATAGATGTTTAAAGAAATATTTGATACCACTGAACTGGATTCATCCATATATAAAAATATAGAAACACTTGAAAATTGTGCAGCACAGCTTATTGACTTACTCTGGAAACAAGGAAGACCAGCCAGGGATGAATCCAGGATCTCTAATAAACCATAGCAGGGCCATTAGAAAGAACAGGACAAGGGTGATAACTTCTGGGTAGCTGCAACAGAAACACCATGTATTGACATTACCCTTTGAACTGATTTGCTTTGATAACATTATAATATTTCTTCTGTGGATTAGCCTTATGCCTTACCTGATTGGTCCAAGTTTCTTGTATTCCTCTTTGATCACCTGTGCTGAAGCTTGTTCTCTGGGTGACTTTGTCTTGCCACACTGGAACATTCCTTTGAAGCTGAAATGAAATGTGAATAGATATAACTAGTTATAATACCACTTCACCAGATGATATGTTCTATTTCTGATGACTGATCTAAAGAACTTCTTGAGAACTTGGGCTTGTCCAGAAGAATGGTTGGCTTTCCTCCCTTGGAACGGACACTAATCTCCTGGCCAGTCCAACCTATTTTGCTGCATGAGCCAGAGAATGCCACGATTCCATGTACAAAAACTGACCTGACTGGCAGAGCAATCTTACTTCAACATGGTTGATGGAACAATGCCCTCCATCTTAGCTAAGCAGCAAGGCAGCTATTAGATCACTGGGCAGGATGTTTGCCGTTTACATGTCCCATCTGCAATACTTCCCTACCATCCCTTGCTTTGCCTAGCATGCTGCCTGAATCAGCTGTCACACTCTTCCTAATGGTAGGGCCAGTGCTGATTTCTCCACTCTGTTTTGCATTATCAAGTGATTTGCTTTAATTTTGCTATTTGCATATCAAGATAACCTAATCCACAATATTTTACCTTCTTGAACCCTCAACCAATCTGCCTTCAGTGAAGCATAGTATATCCACTACATACAGTATTGCAGCTGAGCAAAAGATATGTAAGAAAAATAATCACATATTTTCCCTTATTTCTCTGTGCCTTCATTTTTCTCCTTCCTCTACTGTTTCCTTATATTTATTTTTCTACTTATGCTCCTTGGGGTAAGGATTTGTTATATCTATTCATTGTAAAACACATCCTTACACAAGATGATATTACTTTGGACTCCTCCCCCATAAGAGCACTTACTTGAAACCCAGAAAAAGCCACAGAAGCCAAACCCAGGAAAGTAATAAAATAATAATAGTGATGGGGATGCAAAGGATAAACCAGGATCCAAAATTGATGCATTGGCAACCAGGGTATCGTCTGAAAAAAAAGTAAAAATGCAATTCAAGTTAACATAGTGGCTTTGAATATGAATAGCAAGATGTATTTCTTAAACCAAGATCTGTGGTGGGCTACACAGATGATACACCTTGAGAGAAAATCTATCCAGCTTTCATCTGAAATAGATGGCTTCTCTCCCAGGAAGTGAAAATGGAATATTCACTATTAGCAGTGTAAACTCTTGCACCAATCTGCCTATGTCCCGTCCATGAAGGAAGCATTATAGAATGCCCCATCCACTGAAGCAGAGATCACTCCTTTTTAATAGTCTTCTATCAGTTAATCAGTTATCTTCTAGATAACATTTTTATGAAGATGGTGTTTAATCCGTTATAAACATGCTGACCTATGTTTCCTTTGATATTGGTATTCTAGTATGATTTTTTTTAAAAATCAATCATTGTTAGCTGTGTTGACAAATGCATATGCATAGGAAAAATGGAAGAAAAGACCTCTCAATAGAAATCCATAATCATCATCTCTGCCACTTTCAAATATTGAATTACATGGATCTTTGGGGAGCAAGCACAATGCTAGTCAGAGGCTTAATACCTTATTCATGGCAAGTTCTCTTGAGTCATGCGACCCTCTCAGCATAATACCCCCTGAACTCCAAAGTCAGATCAATAGCTTAACAAATGAAGATATGTACTTGTTTCATTAACTGAAATGCTTTGGATGATTTCATTGAACTCTTCCTGGAACAAAGGTTTCAGTCCTGATCTGAGAGTTATAAATTAAGCAAGGCGATATCTTTTTATTGGACTACCTGTTCTGGGGAAACTATATAACAAGGCCGCCGCCGCTGCCACTGCTGTGCAAACCACCGTGCATGCCGTCGCCACCATGCACACTGCCGCGCTGCCACCGCGGCCACCGTTGGTGTGTCGCCAGCGGCGGGACTTTGGAAAGCACTGGTCTAGTGCATCTAGGTCAAAAGGTCTAGTGCAGGGCTTTCCAAAGTTTTCTCGTGGCGACACACCAACCGCCGTTGGTGTGTCGCCGCGGGAAAACCCGGAAGTGCCGCCGTTGCGGCAGCGCGCAAAAACCCGGAAGCGCTGCTGCCGCTTTCAGGTTTTTGTGCGCCGCAGTTGGTGTGTCGCCGCGGGAAAACCCGGAAGCGCTGATGATGATCAGCGCTTCCGGGTTGTGTGGCGACACACCAGACTGTGTGTGGCGACACACTTTTGTGTCGCCACACACAGTTTGGAAAGCTCTGGTCTAGTGTATACTATATGAGAGCCAGTGTGGTAGAGTGGTTAAAGTGCTAGACTTGGAGTAGGGAGACTGGAATTCTAGTCCCCCCTTAGGCATGAAAGCCAGCTGGATGACATTGGCCCAGTCACCCTCAGCCTTAGATTGGAAGTTAAAAAACATCCCAGAAGAAGATACTGACAAACCACTTCAAGAAAACAGCATGGTCCTGTCCATGTTGTCACCAAGAGTCAAGACTGACTTGAAGGACCATAACAACAAAAAATATACTTCACGTTTTGGTTCTAATTATAGGGGGTGGGGTGGGGGGGAAGACTCTGAACTTGTCTTATTAACTTAGGTGTGCCTGACGATATCATACTTTATCTAAACATTTTCTTGCCTTCAAAAGCCTTGGATGCTTTTGTGGGGTGGAGAATGGTATGGCTTTTCCTACAATATGAGGATCGACAAAAGCCTATCCCTTTTCGTATAGTGGGGCAGAACTGAATAAAGTTTGGTCATACTGATCTGAGGGATTTCAGGCAGGGATTTTATGGCAGCATCTTTAAAGCCAAAAATTAAAAATAAAACAAAACAGTTTGGCTGTCTTTCTTATAGTTCTGGGGGCGATTTGAATGAATATAACAGAGTGTGAAAGGGCTTCTAAGTTTCTGGGGAAAAAATAAGCATAGCTTTGAGGTTTAGGAATTTTGCAATAAAACATTAGTATTTTAGAGTTTAAAAATGCTTTTCTTTACTGCTCACTCTGTAACAATCATAGCTTCCAGTATATACTTTCAAGCGCTGTGACTGGCAGTATAACCTAATAATCATATAATCATATAATCATTCCTGACTGGAAACTAAAGTTTTCAGCACAAAACAATGCTTTCCTTGTCTGAATGATTTTGAGGCAAGGATCCTGATGAAAACCTGGTTCTCATTGGAGATGGATGCCTAGTTTTACTTTTTTTCTCAGTTGGTAACAACTGATCATTTATGATGTTCAAGAAGGATAATCTGGATAGACTTTTAGTATACACTGTCTATGTGTTAGACGAAAAGTGAACCTCATTTTCTGAAATGATAAAGCTACACTGAAAGACTTCCAGATAACATTTGACATTTCTTCTGAAATGTGTCATCATGTCCCACTGGTCACTTACAGGAACTTCTAAAGTCACCCAACCATTGCTGTGTCAATATAACAGTATTGCAGACAGGCTTTCTATTTTCTCAAAGATGTCTGAATGGTGCTAGAAGATGCTAAAATGACTAATGGGGAAATGACCCAGAGACCAGAGATATCCCATGTCCTCAGGTTATTGCAAAAGCTTAAAGTTCTCTAGATATTGTTTAAAAGAGCCCACCCTTTCAGGAGAAATATTCATCATTGTGAAAAATGACACTATCAGATACACAAAGTTGTGTATCACTGTTAGCCAGGAATTTTGGTTTATTCAACTGGACTGTGAATAAGCAGCATAGAAGCAGTCCATTCATTCTTACTTGGCTTCACAAGAACTAGTATATAAGGAAGGGATTATTTGGGAAATGGGATTATGATTAAATCCACACAGACAAAATAAGTTTTGTCAAGGCAATAACATACCCTGGTTTAAGGCTGGTTTGTGATCTTGGATTATGGGTGCATTTCACCATGATGCTGAGTTAAAAGTGCAATACAGCTGCTAAGAGTCATCTGATTGTGGTAGGATACAAATATAATTAAACAAACAAAGAAACAATAAAGCTAATCCTTCCTCTTTTGTTTCACCCGATGGAATGGGCTATATGCACATATAGTTTATTATGCCAGGATTCTAGCACGAGATAATATGGAAAGATGGCCAGTTTGAAGTGAATATACATCTCAAAGTTAAAATGTAAGGAACAGGCTTAACTAGAAAAGGAGTAAACTCAGCTGCCTAACAAAAGCACCCCCCTTCCAATGGAAATCTCTGATTATATAACCATGATTACCTATCTGAACAAACTACTCGCTCAGCTAACTTTTCACTCCAAGGCTGAAACGAGCCTATCTTTGCCCTTAGGGACTTGGATTGTTACACACACTGATGTGAAAGAAGTAGGCGACTTCTTCTCTGAACACCTCCCTCCTATCTTGACTTTCTTTCATGGCTATTATCATGCACTGTCATCTTCATTAAGAAGCAGCTGAACTGAGGGTGATATATAGCTGCAATGACAAAATTGCTCTTTCAGGACAAGCCTAGATATAAGATTATCGCTGCAACAGGGTTTTTATTATTTTAAGAATGTTCTTAGGAGTTTATGTTATTTAAGTTTCAAGAGATGGATATACTTCCCCCCGCAAAACCCATAATAAGAACAGTGAAACTATATCATAGCTAAGTGGAACAGAGAGGACCAGATGTATCATGGAGAGCAATAAAGGCTGAAGATATTAATGCAGTTTGGTAATGGCATTTCTTTATCCTGGACATTCATTTTCCCTCTGCTGAATAGCTGCTCAATTCATTGCCTTTCTACATGCTTTCTTTGCTCACCTAGCTCCAATTCCGCAGCTCTCCATCCTCCCCCTTTGCCGTGAATTAATTTTTCTTAGCACTTCCTGTTTACTCAAGCTATTTATTAGAGCCTGCTGTATAGCTTGTGTGCTTGGTTGCAACCCTGAGAATGTGCATGCAACTTAAATTGTGAGTTGAGAAAGCAGTAGCTGTTTGCATTCATTTCTCTGCCCTTCCCTGCCTTCAACAAGGCAAATGTGGAGTCGTAGTTACTACAGAGCCAAAGGGAAGAGAACAAGCAAAAGGAATATTTGAAAAAGAAATAATATATTCATGGGACTTCCGGGAAAGAAACAGCGAACCGAAGACGGCTCCGCTAAAAATGGAGCCGCCGACCATGTTGGAATGAAGAGCCGGCGAGTAGACTGGCTCTTCGTAATTCCTCTCCGGACAAGGAGAGGACTTGAGATCACCCACAAGTGCTCCAGACAGTTGCTCCTTGTGAGGAGAATGCAAGACAGCAGTCTCCAGAGGGTTTAGAGCTCTGGGAGACAAGGGAAAGCCATCTTCGCTCAAACCGTGGTTGGCACCTTTATGGACACTGGGTTCACATACTTCCTTTTCTAATCATTTTCAGAAAGTGCATATTAAATGCTTTTTAGCTATTAGGAACCTTTGGAATGACAGGTTTTACACATTGGGTGAGTTTCCTTCTATCCTTAGCAAAAGAACAAGACATTTAAGAAAACCAGGCCAGAAAAAGCACCCAGTTATCCAGTAGCTTTTATGATCCAATTAATATGATCAACAATATGTCTCCAATGAAAACAGTACTGTAGTATTGCAAGCCGCTGTAAAAATTATCCCAGAGCTCCCACTAAGCCAACGTCATAATGATATGTCATATATTAATAGACTTTTGCAGCCATTCCTAGATACCCTATGCAACCCAAATCCTATGTTTGTTGGGAATTAATTCTAATGGAACATGCACGTGCCATTCCCAGTGGATCAAGGCAGACTCACACAAGGAATTAGAGGAGATATGGATTTTGCTTTGGTACAGTTATTATTCCCTTGCTTTGTATTCAACAAGATTTTAAAATGTTTATGTGTCTTGGTTTATTTGATTATATGTAAGCTTTTCTTGTATTGCTTTGAAGTAACTATGATATATTCTTCTGTGTAAAATTCAGTTTGCAGTGATGCAACTTTGAACAAATTACAAGTGGCAGACAGACAATATTCCTGGCAATTGGAAATCATTTTAGCAGATTAGAAATCTTTGGGATGTAGAGTGAAACTGGCAGAATGTTCATTGATAACTATGATTGTTATCAGTATCAAGGAAAAAAAATTGCAGTTCCCACATATATATTGTCAAATTATGCACCCTATAGCTTTACCTGGGAGTAAAATTTCGTGAGGCCAACATCATTTAGGAAATATTTTTGAAACAGCTCCAGTACTTTCAAGGGGATTAATAAAAATGAGGAGGAGGGGGGAAGGAATGGTAGCCAATTTGCCAAATAATTATTTCAGCCATGATCACAGATTTATTATTCTGTCATTCTGATCTGCGTAATACCCTCTGCATCTATTACACTGTGTTTTTATGAATGTCATAAAATCCTGTATTCACAGGGGATAAGGCTGTCTATGGCTGCTAGTCCTGGTGGCAATATTTTACCTCCTATTTGGACAGAGTGTAATCTAAGCAGTTAAAACTTTTAAGAGCTATAATTTCAAAAGGAGAAAATTAAGCAGGTGTGCTCTCAGTGTGATATGAAGGTGAGCATTCCTGCCCTCTGTGACATCATAAAGAGTACAGAAGTACAGAAACAAAATGAAATTATAAAGTCTTGCCTTGAGTATTTAGAAATATGACTGTGGTTCATACAATCATTAATTAATTTTACCTTAATTGGTAAAAAAAAAAGAGGTGATGTGATATGAGCAGGTAAACTTCAAGAGCAGGGTAATGCAAATAACCTAAATGTTCTTTTGGGGATGTATATGATATGATAGGAAGGTCTTTTAAGCTAGCTAACTATAATGTGGTAAGCTTTGGGTATGACTAGGGATGCAAAGAAGGAGAAGGATTAAGAAAGGGCATTTTCCAATAAAAAGTGCTTTGGGCCAGTGAAGAGCTCCAAATTTGAATACAGGGCTCAAGCCTTCTGTCTGGTTAGCAGGGAAACATCAGTGAAGAAAACCCTTTTGCTGACTTCTTCCCAAAAGAAAAAGGGCTTTATGATGTAGGAGCTCTCATTAGCACTGATATCCAAATGGAGAAAGATTGAATTATGAGAAAGGGAAAGCATTGCACTGCACTGACACAACACAAATCAGCTTAAAGGGAAAGAAGAGAGGAATCTATATACTACTAAAACTCTCCTGTTTGTCAGTGTGTAACCTTTAACTGAGCGAAACGGTGTATCATAGGGCAACAATTTTTGAACCAAGGTACCTCAGATGGGCTAACTTACAGAATGCATCCAAAATCTGGGACCCGTGACTCCTGTGGAATTGAATTTTGGCAAATCTTATGAAATATTTTATGACATAAAATTATCATAAAACATTTTATGACATAATACAAAGTGTCATAAACATTGCTTGTGGTCAGTTCTTGATGTTTGACTGTGCTATACAGTTTAATATGAATGGCATGGGCTATTTTCATGCCAGATACATCTCTGAATATCTCCCTGAATTTTTAAGAACTTTTCCAGTGAAGGCAATACATTAGAAGCTCTGCCACTGTTGAAGGAATTGAGGAATCTGGTAAGGAAATATCCCTGAAACAATGGCCCAACAGGTCATGGGTTGTCTAGTTTAAAATAATATTCAAATGTAAGAGCAAAACAAATAATTTAATCCCTTTTCTTACGTATTGAATTGTTCTGCAAATATTAAGTTGGTTGATGTCCCAGTGATGGTAGTCAGTCCTCCAATAGTGGATGAATAGGCAATACACAAGCACATGACTTTACATATCATATGGTCTTTATGGTTTCGGTATCTTCTTTCAGACTGGTTTGGTTCTGAATTCTGCTTAAATATAAAACAAATAAACACAATCAACAATTTTCATATTAGCCCATTAATACCCAACCTTCTCTAGTTAAAATGCTTAATCTTGTTCTGAAAATTCTCCAGAGTTTAGGAAGATCCAGAGTGAAGTAGCTCTTCCACTTTCCCTAATTCTTCTCTCAACCAGGAGGGGAAAAAAGGATATCTGAGGAACATGCAAAAATAAAGTTCTATCCCTAAGTTTCTAGCTTTCCTTCTGATAACATTTAAACTCTCCATTGTCAATGAAAACTCTGAAAGTGGTAAATTAGCCAGGAATAAAACACAGTGCAGGTCTGGTGATACCCAAATGTCTTATTTGCACAGTAAAGAGTCTCTTATACAGTAGCTTTTACTATTAGCACCTAGGCTTCAATTTCGGGCAACAGAATGATTTACAATTTGCCCAATAATTCATATCTCAGTATATTAACAGTTAGGTGAAATGGCCGGAATATGGTGGAAATAGCTCTCTGTCTCCTTTAAAAGTCATGGAAGATGCAGGGAGGCAGGGTATGTTGTGGGTCCCTTCAGTTAGGGAAGTACATCTAGTGGGGCTGAGGAAAAGGGCCTTCTCTCTGGTGGCTCCCTCCCTATGGAACATCATTCCCCCAGATATAAGATTGGCCCCCTTCTTGCTCCTGTTCCGGAAGGCCCTGAAGACGTGGTTCTGTCAGCAGGCCTGGGGACCCCAGGTCACTTCAGAGCCGATCAAGTGGCTGATATGAATGTGTTTGCTGCCGCCGTGGGGTGTGTATTGTGTTTTTATGGTTTTGAATTCTGTAAGCCACCCAGAGTCACTGTGTGTGAGTTGGGTGGCCATATAAATTTCTTTATAAATAAATAAACAAACAAATAAATAAATAAATAAATAAATTTTAATAGTGAAGTATTGCCAAATGTCTGCTGTCTCCAAACTGATTGATTAAATTGCTTCCATGTGTTTAAATAAAAAAAAAGATAATTCAAATCAAACAAGTTAAAGCATGCATAGTGACTAGTGGAAATTTGTGGCACATTTGCTACTGTAATCGGGACATACCTTTTCATTTTCAATGTCGCACGCAGCGTGAGTGGTACCATTGCTGTATCTGGAAAGAAATACTTGCTGTAGTAATTATTTTACTGATAATAATTTTAAAAAGTGAATCATATAAATGTTTCTCTCTCTCTCTCTCTATATATATATATATATATATATATATATTACCCATCAACTTTATTGGATTTCCAGTCAACAGTTTCACTCTCACCGATATTTTCTGTGAAAACAAAAGTGAAATGTTTAAAGGAAGGATTTCTCTCAGGTGATCTTTCTCCAAGTGAGGTAAAAATGGGTTGAGGCTACCTACCTTCAAGTTCTAGGGCATGATTAGTGGCTCCATTTGCATAACTCATTTCCATAGTATCTACTTCAGCTTCAGCACTAATGATTTGCTGAGCCACTGCCTCTACAATTGGCATTACCATAGCAGCAGTAGAAGTGTTGCTAAGCCACATAGATAAGAATGCACAGCTGATCATAAAACCAAGGGTGAGCCTGAAATAACAATGAAAAGTCCATCTATGTCTGCTATTAACACACAACTTAATATAAAATAATTATAATAAGACTCTATAAAAATCATTTGGGTTAGCACCTCCTGCCCTTCTAGAGAGTTTCTAATTCCTTCCTCTGTATAGCAGTAGTGTGAATTCCCTGGCTTAGCACTTTTGCCCTTCGAGCAGAATTGGACTCTAAGATGATAACATTAGAACGTTGTCTTTCACTCAGATTCATCTACCTCAATTTTATCTACACTAACTGCCAGTGGTTCTCTGATGGTTGAAGCAGGGATATTCCCAAGTATGGCTGGATTTGCAGGAGACCGGACCATGGACTTGCATGCAAAGTGTTTACACTAAGCTGCAGCCCTTCTTTTACCCATACAGTTCAGGATATGAACGTCCAGAGGTACTACAGAAGTGTCCACAGGAGTGTGTGTATGTGTCAGATCACAAAAGCAGCATTGTAACAATCATTCCATCTCTTTTTATATGTGTAACATCAAAAGGGGCCATGCTCCTTTCATCGTTTTGATGAAAACACTGGATTCTGTGGTTGCCTCTACCCACGTGTGCAAACTGAATTGCCAACATATTCAGTTTTCAAACTTTGAAGTTTTTTCTCAAGTGTTCTACACATGAAATTTTCACACAATAATGGAACCGATTACTCTTTTTACATCATGCATAAACAATATATGTTTTTCCATTGTATATTTTAAAAGACATCAACATTAACATAACTTAGGCTCAATTCATCTCCCTAACAGCATTTGTTGATCTCAGTGAAATCACGTAACCATGGGAGAGGAGGAAAGCAAGCATGGTGAGATGCCACCACTTACAGGGAAAAAAGAAGAGAAGATAAAAAAAAGTACTGAAAAGAATATATTGCCCAATAAATTCAAGTCATGTGACTTTTTAAAGTCATGTGAGTTTTCTCAGAGAAAAAATAACCAAAGCAACTTTGAATAATATATATCAAATTTGAATGGTCAAATGTATTCAGTGCATTGAACTGAATGAAGGTGACTCTGAATCAATTTGAAGATTCAATGGATTTTTTCCACACTGAATAGTTGAATAGAATTGATTCAGACTGACAGTTCATGAATTTACAATGTCCTAAATTTATAGTGTGATGTGAAGGAGCTACCACTAGTCCACATTCTGGTAAAGGCAAGGTTGAAAAATAGATTCACAAAATGGGATCCTACCTTTGGATAGGAAACCTGACAGGTACCCAACTGACTTCAGTGATGCTTTTTAACACATTTGGGTTAGAGTTGCATCATCAGGGTTGATGATGTTTGAAATGCACAGCTGGGTGAAGAAGTCTTATTGAAACATCTTAAATTACTGCAATTTTCCATATTTCAAATTAGTGTTGACTTTCCAGATCCTTAGACTTTCTACGTTAGGCCATTTCTTAACAATTTTTTTTGCTCAGATGCATCAAAACAGACAGGCTTGTAGAAAGGTCTCACTTTTCTATTTAGAAGCAAGGCAGGAGTAGTACTTTAGCCCCAAATATCTCTGAAACATCCTTTCTTTGTTGTTTTTCATTTAGATTGGTCATTCCACATGTACAGTTGGGAACTGCTTCATCATAATGTCAGGATTCTACTGTATGCTTCTATCTAGGTTTTTGGTTTTGGCATCTTGCTTTGTACATTATCTGCTTCTAAGAACATCTGTGGGAGATGGGGCAAAAAAGTTGGATGGTCACTGCAACCACATGATCAAAGCCCCATGTATGTAAAAAAAGGAGTAGGGCTTTGATACTGCAGTTGTAGCTGCCACCTTGACTTTTTTTAACACACACACACACACACACACACACACACAGAGAGAGAGAGAGGATGATCCCATTCATTTCTGTGAAGTCTCCTTGGTACCTAATGTCTGTGGTCTCTGCCTTAGCTTCTCTTTTTCTTGCATCCCAGTCCAACTAAGTCATTTCTATATGGGTTCTCCAAGAATGGTATGTAATCTTCTAGTTAGTCTGCCACTGCCTTCCAATAAGCTTTTACTGCTAACTCCTGGAGTTTCTTTTCCAACTGAGAAATTACATCCTTGGAACACCTGCTCAATTACTCACAAGGCACAGTTGTTGACAGCACTGTATCTTTGTTTGATATAGGATACAGCGTAGCACAAGAATTTTCAGTGATATGCAAAAATGGAATTGCATTGAATCATACCCTACATAGAACAGCAGCCATTGACTGATCTTTTAATTGGGGTAACCTTGAACAACTTTGTGCAATTGCTCCCGTAACAATGCAGGAGAAAATGAAAGGCACTCCTTTTGGGACAAATTCAATTTGTGATATTGCCCTGTTTTCAATATAATTAATGATTACCATGTTTAAAAACACCATGTTTTTCTTCACACCAAGCAGCACTAGCCTAAATAATTGTGAAAGACTGCAAAGATCTTTGAAATCTATGAGGATAAAAAGTACTTCAATAGTAGTAATGAGTAATGCAGAAAGGGTAGTCTTATTTAAACATGAAAAATTGCTTTCACATTTTTCCCTAATGCATTTGTAACATTTTATTAAAATGGTTGTATGTCCATGTTATTAAAAAAAAGAAGAAAGAAAAATCCCTACACTGCTATCAGTTATTATTATCAGTGAGGGTATCATCAAAGGATTGCTGTAGTAAGATAAAACAATTTTCTCCCCCGAATCTCATTCTAACAATATAGCATCAGCAACAACACTTTCTTTGTTTTTCTTTTCTTTTCTTTTCTTTTTTTTTTTGCAAAGTCAGCTGTAATGATCTCAAATCATGCAGTAAGAATAGCCAGGTCATCCTAGGCAATTGATTTGGCAAAGTTGAGTTGACTCAAGCTGTAAGTCTGGCGAAGTCAACTCAGCCAGCACCTTCATACCAAAATACTTCTGACCTCTGTTGATCTTCTTCCCCAAACTCTCCACAGCTGACGGTTACACTGGGGTATTAATTTAAACATTAAGGGAAACCTTAATGCAAGCCTTATTCCATAGTGCACAACATGTAGGTCAGCATGGCTTGGACATTGCACTAGTCTGTTACCATTAAATCCTCAGACTTTCTCTTGTCACCTCTTCTGTATATAACTCTTTGAACCTGCCTTGGGATGTGAGAGGATAAGGATCACTATAGGGCATATATGTATTATTAAAAGTAACTAAAACTAATAGGATAAATTTCCTTCCTCTCTTCCAGCCCACTGGGCACAAGGCTTAGGGTGGTGTACATCATCAATAAACCACAATAAGTCAATTAAAACAACAGAATAAAACAAATTATAAAAACCCTAATTCAAAAGAGATTGGATTACTATTTTAAATTAAATTAATAATACACTTTTAAAATCTTTTGTCCTACCCCCTTTACAGCATAGCCCCTGGCATGCTGTTCAAAGGTACGCATGTGCGGTCCTCACAACCACAAAGATTTGGCACTCCTTACATAAATAGAAAGTTTGGTACACAGAAGATTTTACAGCTTGAGATTAACATAGACACTTCTCTAATATGTTAATTTACCAACATAAACTCAGCCAATTTTTATTTTAGGCATGCAAAACAAAAGTAATCCTAAACAAACAGAAATTATTGGGTTACTTTGTAAATTATATTTTATTTATGAATTATAAAATATATTAATTATATTAAAATGCATTTTTGGAAACAACTTTCAAGGTTTTTTTTTCTGTATGAGACAACAGAGCTATATCCCACATTTTAAACCACCAATCATTAGTTGAGGATGGGCTTTCAATTATAGCAAATTAGTGTTCATACGCTGTTAGGTGATTAACTATCTTTTCAGTATCTCTGAGACAACCACCAAAGATTTACTAGAGACTTTGCAGGAAGCGTATAACTACTCTCAACTGCTATCAACTGATTTCATACCAAAGCTCAGGATCTTATTATTTTGTGAAAATTTCAAACAATAAATGTATTTGCTTCCTGAGAGCTGCAGCTGAGTTTCAAATTAATGGAGGCATTATTCTCCTGGTGGCTGATAAAGTAATAGAGCTGTTTGTTCTTCCACTGTATGGGCACCAACAGTTACTAGGTCATGCTTAAATTCTGGATAATATCAGCCTCTTATGCCTACTATTTAATAAATGGATTATAACTATTATTGCAAAAGATTGTGGATGAGGCTGAATTATATATCTAAATATAAGAATGCAAATGAGTGTTTTTGTCTTTCATGTCACTTAAAATAAATGTTGGCCTGGAGGCATCCCAGTTTTTGCTTTTGACCTCTCCTTGGTCTAGATCTAGTTAAGCCAAGACAATTATTTATTTATCTATTTTATTCTATTCAGTTTGGATGCTGCCCAACTGCAACTGACTCTGGGCAGCACACTACAATAAAATTAACCACGAGTACAAAAATAATTCCAAAATAACCACAAGATGGCAATCCAACAATGAAGCAAACATCACAGAGGAATCTAATCCACCCTACCCCAAGGGCAGGGTAAATATTATCATCAGGATGGGAGCTGTATTGATCTCTTGGGGGGACCTCATTCCAGAGGGCAGGTGCCACTCCAGAGAAGGTGTGATTCCTGGGTTGCAAAAATTGGCACTGTTTAATCAAGGGGACCCGGAGCATGCCCACTCTACTGGATCGAACTAGATGGGCAGAAACCATGGAAGATTTGATATATGATACGTTATATAAATACATGAAATACATCATTACTCTGGGATTATATGTACCACCTGGTTGCCTTGTCATCCAAACAGGCCAACATTTTTGGAGGGCAGGAATGGACAATGTGGCTCTGTACTCATGCTCCTTCGATCACAAATGTGATCTCTAGATGCATTTTCCTGATGCAATTTTCAAATATTCTTTTTCTTCTTATGTCCTCCAGAGTGCTCCTGTCCATTTTTTGTTTATTGCCTACTTCAGAGAGGCATGAAAATGCCCCACAAGTGAATCAAGAGTTTGCTTTACCAGTAGTGCTATAACAGCACAAAGGTTATACACTAAATAGAAGGTTGCTAGTTTGAAGTCTGGTAAAAGTGTGTGTGTGTGTGTGTGTTTGTGTGTGTGTGTGTGTGTGCGTGTTTAACTAGTATTTTTTTCCTGAGGTATCCACTTTTCCCCTGTGCTTTTTCCACTGAAAGAAATAGAAGAAAATATTTGAAAGGACAGTCAGCATAGACAACTACTGTATGGACTAGGCAGTGTTTCTCAACCTTGGCAACTTTAAGATGTGTGGACTTCAACTCCCAGAATTCCCCAACCAGCCATGCTGGGTGGGAAATTCTGGGAGTTGAAGTCCACACATCTTAAAGTTGCCAAGGTTGAGAAACACTGGACTAGAGGAACTAGTGGTCCATCTGATAGGGTAACTTTCTATGCTTCTCTCATGTAAAGCATGGGAATGTATTGCTTTTATGGGAAAGGCAATTTTAACTTATATTCCACATTGTGCATATTTCAATGAATGTTTTAATGAGCCCGTACAGCGCAGATGGAGAAACTGTGTTCCTCAGGATCAGAAGCAACCCCTAACTCCTCTTTTTTGTAGCTCTAAGAGCCCCCTCCAACTCAGCTGAAAACTGAAGGCAGAGTTTCTTTCTATTTTGAAATGGGAAATTTGCAATTTTGCTTGTGACAGGCGAGTCACAATTAAAAAATAGAAGCCCCCAAAGTGTCCTCCAAACCCACATGCTGATATGTCCTCACCCACGCTGTGGCCCTCATTAATCCTTTAACTCCAAAGTGCTGCACAGCCCTTGACCTCCAAAAGGTCCTTCCTCTCTGCTATACAGCATAAACATTCATGTAATTCTCTAAGCATAAATCCTGCTAGGCAGCTGCCTTTCTTTCCTAATATCTCAGTTCACAAAGTATCTAAATCATTTTTCGTTATCAATCTATGCACACATACACACAAGCACATATGTACATCAGCTCACAAACACACTTCACTGAATATCTGACTGATTACAAAGAGCAATAGAACACAATTTCTTGAAAACAGTACATTTTGGTATTTTTTCCTCTAAGTCATAATGTCTGTATAATAAGACCAGCCACCAGGAAACAAACAAACAAAAAACCCACATGCATGATCTCCCTTTACAAAATTGTAGAGGCACTGAATTGGAGAGAATGCTTTATCTGGGGTAGCTGGGTAGGTTTGACAAATTAGGTGGGCCATGAGCTGAGAGTTGGAAAGAGTGTTAGAGACATCATTTCAAACATTTTAGTATTCCTTATGAAATGAAAAGGAGATTTCTAGGCAGCAATATTTCTGCTTTTGTGAAATTGTATCTCTGGATGGATGGATGGATGGATGGATGGATGGATGGATGGATGGATGGATGGATGATAGATAGATGATAGATAGATATAATGACCTGTTTGGCTTGTTTTAAAAAATGTATATGTACTCTTTGACAGTTTCAACAGCATTCAGGATAAATATGTCTGACACTCCTACACACCATTCACAATGCATTACTCTCCAAAGCTGACATTTTTGCAATTAAAATCACTACATTTTAAGAGTTCAGGTTTATAGTTATACATATTGGGTCCTTAGCAGTGCTAAACATTGGCAGTATGTATAGGCTTTGCTTTATCAATGTTTGTACAAATGCTATTTGCTTACAGCAAGTGCAATAGTATAATTGCTATCCAGCAGCTTTAAGTACACTGCTTAAAGATGTCTTCATTGCTACCAATGGAAGATCAACTCTATCAGTACCCAGGCTTCTTAATAACCAAAAAATGAATCATGAAAGTATAAACAATATAACTTAACAAATAACCTCATTATAGCAAAACCAAAATTCTATCTATCTAATAAAACCCCAGTTATAATTAAA
The DNA here is from genome assembly GCA_023362775.1 of Charina bottae. NCBI lineage: Eukaryota > Metazoa > Chordata > Lepidosauria > Squamata > Charinaidae > Charina > Charina bottae. The sequence goes on from JALMGJ010000006.1 coordinate 65,815,571, forward strand.
ATAACTCATAATCAGTGATGTTCATTACATTTCAATTTCTACTTCTTCCATAAATACTTTCTGTCACTTTCTCCATTTCTGCTATATACTGTATAAACATGGAATCTGTCATTCACAAACTATAGTGAACAGAGTATTTTTCTAGTGGCTAACCTATATGCATTTATTAATAACTTTTAAAATAAAACTTTATTTTAAAAATAAAGTCGGTGTTAAAGTTGTTAATAGCTTACTCAGTAATATTAAAGAATACCACTAAAGGCAATAATTCCCCATTAAACACCCCACTGTGAAATTGCAACAGCAATTTGCTGCCAACAATTTTGACTGCATTGACAAATTTACCACTGATGACAATGATCCCACCACTGCATAATAAAAAACCCTGCCTAACCTATTTAGCAAACTGATTTGATTTAGTTGAGTTAAATTAAATACCATCTGAAGGCAAATTTATACTCTATTTCTCTTACAGAAAAGTTTGTAAAGTACGTTTTTTATCAAAACACTAACTTGATAAAATATAATGCATATAAGCACAAAGGTATCAAACACAAAACACAAAGGTATCACTCGCTGGATCGTCACCTTGTTGTGGTGAGTGGGCTTGTGTGTTCCCAATGAACCCTGTGAGCGAAGCCGTCGGGAGTCATGTACTCCTGGCAGGGTCACCCATGGCGGTAAGGTCCAGGGGGAGGAACCAGACAAAGAACGATCCAAGAAAGTCCTCAACGGCAGAACAGGCGGAAGATAACAAGGTGTATTGTTACAACGGCTGTGAAGGCGGATGAAGGCTGCAGCAGACAAAAGGTCACCAATCGTCATGGTATCCATGCCATTGGATTAGAGCCTTTTTCTGTGAAGGTTGTGTGCTGATCGTTGTGCACCAATCTCCACACATAAAACAAATTCACGCACAGGCGTCTTCCAACCACACCAAACCCAAAACAACCAAAAGTCCCATGGCGACTGACGAATGGCAACGGGGGCAGGACTGTGAAATCCGGAAGCTCCTAGTTATGGACCAGCACATGGGCGGTGGATACGGATTCAGTCGCCCTGACTCAAGGATCGAGGCAGTTGAGTAGTTCGGCAGCTGTATCCACGACTGAGCAGCCCTATTTAGGATCCACTCTGCTCACCCCATATGGGGAGGGGGCTAGAAAAGGTGCCCTAAACATAGTCTGCCTCATTTTCTCCCTGACTGGATTACCGCGACCAGTGGGGTCACCATCTAGCGGTCATAAAAAATACATGAATTTTGGAACATGGAATATACGGACACTGCAAGACAATATGGATAGTGAACGACCTGAACGTAGGACTGCCATTATTGCAAGGGAGCTGAGACGTTTTAATATTGATATAGCAGCACTCCAAGAAACTCGAAGAGCAGGAGAAGGACAGTTGAAGGAAGAAAAAGGAGGTTATACCTTCTTTTGGAAAGGACTGCCTGAACAAGAACGACGAATACATGGGGTAGGCTTTGCTATCAAAAACGACCTTGTGAAGCTCTTGTCAGAAGTTCCCACTGGGATTAACGAACGACTCTCAACTCTGCGAATAAAACTTGCCAAAAACCAACAGGCAACTATCCTAAGTGCTTACGCACCAACACTAGATGCAGATGAGGATATCAAGGAAAAATTTTATACCCAGCTGGACACCATCTTATCAGAGATACCAAAGGAGGATAAAATTATCCTCCTGGGCGATTTCAATGCAAGAGTTGGACGTGATTTTGATTTGTGGCCAGGGATCATTGGGAAAGAAGGAGTTGACAACAGCAACACGAATGGAATCTTACTTCTGACTAAATGTGCAGAGCATAACCTTGTCATTACTAACACACTCTTTCGCCAGAAAAATAAATTTAAAACATCATGGAAGCACCCACGGTTGAAGCACTGGCATCTTTTAGATTATGTAATTGTCCGTGCTAGAGATCGCCGTGATGTACTTCTCACCAGAGCCATGACGAGCGCCGATGACTGCTGGACAGACCATCGATTAATTCGATCCACGATGACCATAAAGATTGTCCCTCATCGTAGGCTCCAAGGAAGAAAACCAAGGCGTAAAATGAATACACTGACCCTTCAAGATCCTATCAAACGAGCTTGCTTTCAATCAACTCTCAAGGAACATCTGCCTATGGAACTTCCTGAAAATGTTGAGGAACACTGGACTAAATTGAAGACTTCTATTATTTCAGCCTGTGAACAAACTATCGGATACCAGACTAAGAGACATCAGGACTGGTTTGATGAGAACGATAGTGAGATTGAACATATTATTGACAAGAAAAGGAAAGCCTTCCAGATATGGCAAAAAGATATTAACTGTGCCGTTAAGAAAAAAATCTACACCAGTGCAAAGGCAGAAGTCCAAAGAAGAACTAGAGAACTTAAGAACATATGGTGGATAAAAAAAGCCCAAGAAACCCAACATTTCGCAGATGCTCATGATGCACGGGGCTTTTTTAATGCCATAAAGGCCATCTATGGACCAACAAACCATGGTACAAATCCCTTACGCTCAGTAGATGGTGCTAAACTTCTAAAGGACAAAGAGTCTATTGCACTGCGCTGGAAAGAGCATTACTACAATCTCCTTAATCGTCACTCCACTGTGGCTGATGAAGTCTTCTTGCAAATCCCACAAAAACAAATAAGAAATGAGCTTGCAGTACCCCCTAGTTTGGAGGAAGTCAGCAAAGCCACTAAACAAATGAAAAATAACAAAGCTAGTGGACCTGATGGGATTCCTGCTGAAGTCTTTAAAGAAGGCGGGCCTGAACTTACACAACAACTTCATAAGCTCATCGAAAAAATCTGGATGAGGGAGGAGATTCCAGCAGACTTTAGGGATGCCATAATTATCACTCTCTTTAAAAAGGGTGATAGAACAGACTGTGGAAACTATCGAGGCATCTCCCTTCTAGCCACAGCAGGCAAAATCCTGGCAAAGATCATCGCAAACCGTCTCCTATCTGTATCAGAAGACATCCTCCCTGAAACGCAAAATGGCTTCCGCCCTTCCAGGGGAACAGTGGATATGATCTTCACTGCACGACAGCTTCAAGAAAAATGCAAGGAGCAAAACCGCCCTCTGTACATGGCGTTTATTGATCTGACTAAAGCTTTTGATACTGTAAATCGTACTGCTCTCTGGACCATCCTTCTGAAAATCGGATGCCCCGATAAATTTGTGAACATCTTGCGGTTACTCCATGAAGACATGATGGCAACAATCCTGAATAACAATGGCTCTCAAAGCGATCCATTTAAAGTGGAATCCGGCGTTAAACAGGGATGTGTTATTGCTCCAACCTTATTCGCTATCTTCATCGCTATGATTATGCACCTTGTTGAAGAGAAACTTCCTACTGGTGTAGAAATTATATATCGAACAGATGGAAAGCTTTTTAATCTTAGTAGGCTGAAAGCAAAAAATAAGGTAATTGCAACTTCTGCTATAGAACTTCAATATGCTGATGATAACGTAGTCTGTGCACACTCCGAGGAAGATCTTCAAACTATCCTAAACATCTTTGCAGAAGCATATGAAAAACTCGGCCTCTCGATTAACATTAAAAAAACCAAAGTGCTTTACCAGCAAGTTCGAACCAATCCCTCCGCAGCGCCATCAATCCAGCTTAAAGGTGTGTCACTAGAAAATGTCGACCACTTTTCTTATCTCGGCAGCCATCTATCTACAAAAGCCGACATCGACGCTGAAATTCAGCATCGCCTGAGCTCTGCGAGTGTAGCTTTCTCCCGAATGAAGCGTAGAGTGTTTGAGGATCGGGACATTCGCAGGGAGACCAAAATGCTTGTTTACAAAGCCATTGTACTACCAACCCTTCTGTACGCCTGTGAAACATGGACCCTCTACAAACGCCACCTCCAACTTCTTGAAAGATTCCATCAACGCTGCCTCCGAAAAATTCTGCAAATTACTTGGGAAGATAGGCGGACTAATGTTAGCGTATTAGAAGAAGCGAAAACCACCAGCATTGAAACAATGATCATCCAACATCAACTTCGCTGGACCGGTCATGTTGTTCGAATGCCTGACCATCGTCTTCCAAAGCAGCTACTTTACTCCCAACTTAAGAATGGAAAACGGAATATTGGTGGACAGCAAAAGAGATTCAAAGATACTCTCAAAGCTAATTTAAAAAAATGTAATATCAGCATTGAGAACTGGGAAGCCCTAACTCATGAGCGTTTCAATTGGAGGTCAGCCTTTATTAATGGTGCTATGGACTTTGAAGAAGCACGAGTACAGGGCGAAAGGGAGAAAAGAGCTAAAAGGAAGGCACGTCAGGCAAACCCTCATCATGACCGTCTCCCACCCGGAAACCTATGCCCCCACTGTGGGAGGTTGTGCAGATCCAGAATTGGCCTTTACAGCCACTTACGGATCCACCGTTAAAATTTTACCTTTGGAAGACAATCTTACTCGGCTACGAGTGATCGCCAATGATGATGATGATCAAGGCTGAGAAGAGGAATGGTTGCAGGACTGAACAATTGAAAGGCACAAGTCAAGTATGATGAATATGCCATCTCCAGTGCAAGGAATTTCAAATATGTTTAATCCAAAAATGATATTATAAGCATCAAAAAGATCAATTTATTTAGCTTCCCTCTGGGAAAAGTCATTACAAATGATAAGGAAGGATGCATAGGGCAAGTTGTAGCTTATTATCATTGTAACATTTCTTTAGTATAGCTTCCCAGACCAAACTAAATGGAAAAGTATAATAAATTAAAACTTTGTGACTTGTTCACTCACTCACTTGTATGATTGGAGAGGGCATGTGGATATATGTGAGGCTCCAGATGCAGTATTAAATCATCAGTACTTCCGTTGTCTATCTGAACTTTTGACTTATTTGTAATTATAAAGCCATGGGGTTTAGGCTGTAATTCTAGACATTGGAGTAACTGGGCAAGTCTAAATGTGTCTAATAAAAAATATAGTCCACTAAATTACTCTTAAGTTCAACATATATTCTGTATATTTCACATGATATCTTCACATTAATGTAAAGAGAAATTAATGGTTGTTGTGCATGTAACATGACATTTACTTGGGTCTCAGGAAACTGATTACAGCATTATAGCCTGAATGTGTAATTTACATAGCTAGTATGTAAATGTAAGTACTGAAGCTAGTGGAACTTATTCCCATAAGATGAATAAGTTTATTTTTATTTATTTATTTTATTTATTTATTCGATTTATCACCGCCCAACTCCCTCAAGAGGGACTCTGGGCGGTTAATATATTCCCTGAATGTATATAGAGTTGCAGCTTAAATTTGCCTGAGAAGATAGGTATAAAAGTTGCGCTGTTGTATTCTTAGTCCTTATAGTCATTGAAGGAATCATACCACTTCAAACATTGGGTTAGATTCAGATTGAGGCACGCATAGCTAGATTAGGGGAAATGGATTTCCCCAACCTCTCCTCCCTATAGTGTTCCTTCCAGCCCCATAAACATGATTCATGCTACACTGGAGATCCTGCTCAATGGGTAGGCTGTGGTGTAACAGGGGATCTTCTAAGACAGAGAAAACAACACCATCCCTAGCTTAGCTCCTGGGGACTACATGGACAGGGAATTTTCTTGGCAACAATATAAAAGTGATTTCCCATTCCCATCTTCCATTTTTAGTCTATTCTATATTCTATATCTATTCCTAGTGACCTCTCATGTCAATACTACCCAGGGCTAACCCTTTCTAGATAGCCACAAATGGCTAGATGCTGTTACCTACATCTGGATCCACCCCATGGTGTCCAGCAGGAATGTCCACATGCATGTGTGTCTGTGTGTGCACATAAAATATCAAGATGGCTGCTGTAACTGTGCAATTGAAGCCCCACCTCTTTTTTACGAGCATTGTATGTATCTAGGTTTGCTGATAGGGATGCATCAGCACATCCACCAGCTCTTACAGTGGTTTCCTGTTCACCCACATCAAACATCAGGAGGGGAAGCGCTACTGGTTTAGCTAACATTGCTAATTTGCAATCAAAGAGGTAAGTGACAGCTTACTGCTTTCCCATCACAGCAGCCGCTGGCAATTCAGACTCAGGGAGCCTGCTGTGCTTACAAACTCCTTTTTGACTTGCTGATGGGATTGACAAGAGACAGTAGGGGCCATCTGACTCCTTGAGAGCAATAAAAAAGAGCCCAGCATGGGTTTAATTTCTTATTGGTAAGAACAGTCAGCAAGTTGGGGGAAAAGGCAGAATATTCCTCTGAGTCTGAAATTGCTGCTAGAACTACCTAAACTATAAATTGAATAATAGTGATGCAGTGTATGAAAGATCTCGTGGGTTGTCTAATCTCAGTCATTAAGAAGGATGAGTCAGAGTCGTTCACTAGTTCATCTGCTGCTTCGTTCCGAGCCATGCACCATTATTGTCAATAACAGAAGCATTTCATGTACGACTCGTCTTCTCGCCCCAATGATACGTATAATTAAATTTCAGCAAAAGGCTGGTCTTACCAAATCTCTTTAGCAGCCAAATAGAGCAGTAATTCTGGCATGTAAAGAGGGAATACCTCCCAGCTCAACTTGCCCCATTGTTTCTTGTAACAGTTGCATTGGGGAAAAAATCCAGCAGGTACTAAAGCAGCACCTGTTGAATTTCTTTCCAGTGTATGGATGCTAATGGACAACAAAATGTCAAGAAAAGAGGTGGCACTTTCTTTTATATATACATATACATATATATGCTACCTACCATGCGGGGTTAACACCCACCAGCATCACCATTCTCAGGGCAATTCGCTTGTGCAAATTCCATTTTTCTATTGATGTTGCCAGGCAAATTATGCCAGTCAATAGCAGATGAAAATCTCTAAAATAAGCAGATGCCACCTAAAAATCAAAATTTGTTTTATTAGCTAAGTGCATGCTTTTACAATTTGGCTATTCAAAGCACAAAACACATTGGTTCACTTGGAATAAAAAGAGGGCTTTTAAAATCAAAGATATATGAAGCAGTTTGGGGAAAAAATAAATGATGCCGGCTAGTGCCATAGTCCCCATAATCTGATGGAAGTATGAGAAGTGACAAATAAACTGAGCTAATGAGAAATAGGGAATTGTAGGAGAAATTTAGATGATGAGTGTAGGAAGTCACTTCCATTCCTACTTTCCTTGGCTCCCTGAATGCCTCTTCTTAGTATCTTGATTGCCTCTAGTCTGTGATCTCAGCCTCGCTCTATGGCTCTGTTCACATATCATGAAAAGTGAATTTTTTAGTATCACAAGCAAGCAAGCATCATACTCCCGACAGGGGAGATGGGCGGTAATATAAATTTAATAAAATAAAATTTAATAAAAAATTTAATAAAAAATAAATACTGCATCCTGTTCAGTCACCCTACCATGTTCCTGCAGTTTTCCTGGCAAGATTTTTGGAAGTGGTTTGCCCTTGCCTCCTTCCTTGGGCTGAGAGAGAGTGACTGGTCCAAGGTCACCCAGCAGCTTCATGCCTAAAGTAGGACTGGAACTCACTGTTTCCTGGGTTTTAGCCTGGTGTTTTTTAATCACTGCACCAGACTGGGTCTCATTCATAAATCACTGCCTCACAATCATCTCTAAACCAGATATAAGTGCAAATCAGGGTGGCTTCAAGATGTGCTCTAAGTGAACTCAATTCCTTTTAGTAGGATTACATAATTGGGTCTACAAATAGCCAGTAGATGGTAGCAAAGAACCAGTGTTGTGTATGGTTGTTGTGGGCTTTCCGGGCTGTGTGGCCGTGTTCTGGCAGTTTTGGTTCCTAACGTTTCGCCAGTAGCTGTGGCTGGCACCTTCAGAGGACAGGAGCACAGCTAGAAGATTCTCTCTGTGCCCAAGTGGAGGGTGTGTGTTCCTGCTGGTGTTTATAGCTGCTGAGAGGGTGTGTGTCTTCTGTGGGTCATTTACAAGAGATTAGGAGAGGGTTCTTTGTGGTGATTAGGGGGTGTGGTGCTGTCGTGTGTGGGATTAGCACATCTATTGTGTGAGTCGTTTGTATATTTCTGTGGTTGAGTAGAGTTCGTTGACCTTTTGCAAGCTGTTTTTTTCAGGACTGGCAGCCAGGTTTTGCTGATCTTTAGGCTTTCTTCTTTTTTATTGAAACTGTGTTGGTGTTTATATATTTCAATGGCTTCCCTGTATAGTCTAACATAGTGGCTGTTGGTGTTGTCCAGTATTTCTGTGTTTTCAAATAAGATTTGGTGACCAGTTTGTTTGAGAGCATGTTCAGTGTTGTGTATCTTTGTTGCCCCCAGTGGTGATCTGGATTTTTGCAGCTCAGATCTCATAGCCCTCCTGTTAGCATTAGGCATATTAGAAAAGAACTTCTGATCAAAAAGAGGAAATGCATTGCAATCTTTGAAATATAAATAGACTGACTGCTGGAGTAACAGTAGAGAAAAGAAAAAGAACAGAAGGAGTATACCTTTTTCGAAGACAATATTCCAAACAGTGGAAACATTAAGGCAGGAATTAGTGCTGAAACGGCCAGAGGCAAGGCTTCTGTAAGCCAGAAGATAGCAACCACAAACAATGTGTATGCACATTCTGCTTCCTAGAACAAATACAAAATTTAAAAACAAATCAGATTTACATTAGACAATACTGTAGTCAAATGAGAAAATCCGAAGAAAATGAAATTCCAAATATACAGTTGTATGCAGAAGTTTAGGCACCTCGTCCAATTGCATGTTTCAATGAATCCTTAAGTAAACAGAAGCTGACGCAACCTATACAAAGTTAAACATGACATCCTTCTGCCAATTTGAATACATACTGAACTTTTGCATTATCTTACTGAAAGGGAGTAACATTTATTTGGACTAAAATAAAGTTATTTCAGGGGGGCATGGTGGCTCAGCGGGTAAGACGCCAGGCTTGTCGATTGGAAGATCACAAGTTCAGAGGTTCGAATCCCTATCCCCGTGTGACGGAGTGAGCTCCCGCACTCGCCCCAGCTCTTGCCAACCTAGCAATTCGAAAGCATGCAAATGCAAATAGATGAATAGGTACCACTTCGGTGGGTAGGTAACAGCGTTCTGCGTGTGTCATGCCAGCCACATGACCGTGGAAGCGTCTTCGGAGAACGCTGGCTCTTCAGCTAACAAACGGAGATGAGCACCGGCCCCTAGAGTCAGACACGACTGCACAACTGTGCGGGGGGAACCTTTACCTTTACCTTTTTAAAGTTATTTCATGGAAGAACTCCACTCCTGGTAATTGATATGGACTCATCCAGGCAGTTAGCTTGACAACTATATCAAAGTGATTGAAAAAATATTGTGCTGATGGCAACTTTCAATCTGTAGGCCAACTGTCCTCGTTTTAGATTCAATTACTGTATATAAGATTTGTATTCTGGGGATGTGCTTCCATGGAGTTATTTTCTTTTGCTTAAGTTTGTCCTTGAAGCAAACAAACAGAAATTCTGCTTACAAAAATGAATACCCTAGGACACCAGCATTTTGAAGTCATTCTGGGCTGAGATCTACCATATAAAATTGGTGATCTGGATATGAATAAAACAGTCTCCCAAATAGGGTTGAGAATATGTTTCTTCCTGTTTGTTCAATTTGCCCTTCTAAAAGTTGCTGGGGGTAAATGCACAGGACAGTCTCCATGTGGCTATATGCTATATGTGTGAAGAGGACCCTAAGACCCATTCTTAATGATGGAGCATTCTGTCTGCCTTTCCACATCCTTAGCCCTCTGCAACAGATTGTGTCACAGAGTGGTTATTAAAAACAGGAAGCCACTACTTGTTACCAGCTTCCACTAAAGTTGTAAAGAAATCTTAAGCAAACCAAAGCAAAGACAAATTGTATACATATCAAAGCTTCTGCAGCCAGGTTTTTTTTCCCACCACATGAAGGATGCCTCAAACTATCGTTGTGCACATACACTACACTGGAAGAAAGATTAGCCGGAAAGATTAGTCATTTAAATAACAGATTGAGAATAGTTTCTTCTCTCTGCCTGAAACTATATTATCCATCTCTTAGGCACAGCTACATTTCTGTAAGATGGTAAACAAGAGAAATTTATTCATCTCTATTTTATTGCATGCATTTTCTTTAAAAAAGGCTGTAATAAAATCTCATTTTTATAACACTTCCATTTTTACAGAATTATATTCTAAAAAGAAAATGTAATCATAGATATACCATTATGGAGGGTGTGTTAGGAGGCTACCTGTCTTTTATGGCTAGTCATACAGGACATATTTAGGACATATTTCCCAAGCAATGATTAATTTCTTAAGACGCCATCTGAAATTTTACTACATAGTTTTAATTACTGATGACTTATGAACTTACTAAGAACCAGAGCTCTGGTGCCAAACATTAACATGCTTACAGTAAATTATATGAAAGACTGCTTTTTAGAAAATTATAGAAAGACCAGTATCAAATCATACTGAGAGATGAATACTGCAGCAGTGCCCATGGATAAGGAAACCCTCAGCTGAGATGGGGAACACATGTATTTACACTGAAAATTTTCAAATGCAAATTTAGGGCTACCAGATTTGAGCTGCAAAAATCTAGATGGCCTCTAGATAGTAAAATAGATAAAGTTATCTAGATATCTCTTTGCTGCCATCTCACGGTCATCTGGAATTTTTCAGCCCACATCTGGTAAATCTATGAACACTTACTTAAATTTCCATGTTCAAATTAATACACAAACATAGCTATTTTTGCAATTTGCATGGCACAAACATTTAGAATGTTAACTCACCTGAATGAAAAAGTTTGCTCACAAAAACATAAATTTGTGAAAACAGTGTGAACAGTCCTCATATTAGTGAAGAATATTTGCAAATATTATGTATGTTAGAGACAAAATACAAACAAAAATAAGGATGCTTAAACAAATAGGCATCAAAATGCATGCATATTTTAGTGCAAACTTTAAAAAAAAATTCAAGGGAAACAATCTGAATGTGATAGATCTATACAACCTGAAAAACTAAGAAAAAGTAAGATTGATAGCTCCGAGGCCACAGCTCAATATACTGTATTGTAGGCTTCTTTACTGCTATCTTTACCATTCATAGTACTGTATCATATTTCCAATGTTTACTAACTTAACATGCTCAGAGTGTGCCCCTCCAACCATATTATGGATGTATATGGAATAAATGATACCAGCTTCCACAAATATAGGATGTGACTCGGCTTCACACATGTCAGTTTAATATGTCAACACAGGATCCTCTCCCAGATACTGTATGTTGCTCTATGTATACATCACATCCATCTACTGTATATATCCAAATAGACATCTATAGTGCCTGAAGTACTGTGTGTCTGATAATACAGTATATATTGATGCATGAAAACATATCTAATAAAAGACATAAAAGGTATACAGAAAAGAACATTGCATGAATGTGATAGGTTCATCCCTCCATCTTCAGAGTCTATTATTATTTGTTCTCAAAAGATCTTCTCTGAAAATGCTGTTATGACTAATTATGATGGGGGTGGGAAATCAGCATTAGGGGAGGTTTATTTTCCTCCCTTAGAAGTTAAAGGAACTGTGCAGTACTGTGAAAATGTATAGACATAAAAAGTTGGGGAAAAGCATATAGCCAATAAATGCATATAGCATATAGCCATTGACCAGGATGAGACTTGACAGCTTCTCAAAAATCAAATGGCTGTTTTGTCCTAGAATTTCATGGAGCCAAGTTTTCACCCATTAACATTATGAACATCTGACAAGTGCCTTGATCACATTGCCAGATAAAAAGCCATGCTTGTCCAGTTAACAAACTGCTGTTATCTGATTAGTTTAACCTTCTGTCATCAGGAAGATTTTTAACAGAAAATATTGCATTTACATGCAGCATCTGTATTGTTTTCTAAATCCCTAGACTCAAAAATGCAGTTGCCATACACCTGAATTTTAATCTACTGGTACCACGGCCCTCATGTGTCAGCTACCGATGCACACAGAATTTGGAGTGTATTGATTTATTAATATTGAAAGCATCTGGTGCATTAAAAAAAGAAATCAATACCTGCTGAATTCCATCTGCCAGCAGCCTTCATACAATTGCCCGCAGACATGGCACTTAGTTTTGAAATCAGAATAAGTGGCAGACAGTTTAGCATATCAAAAAGAGGGAAGGGATCCTGAGAAAACTCTTCAGAGAACAGATATGTAGGAGAAGCACAAGGAAAATGCAATTGTTTCAAAGGAAAATAAAACACCGCCCAGTAAAGAAAGCTTGAAGCTTGCACATACCCCCATGGTAGCTCATTGGGCCTTCCTAACACTTTTTTTGTGGAATACAAATCTTACAAATTAGAATTTAACAAATTGAGATTCATGAAAAAGTCTGCATTGGGGAAGAAGGGTTCATATGGCCTTCCTATGTCGTACTATTAAAATGCTACCTTGTCTGAATGTGGAAAGTCGGGATCAGGATAAGGGATACTCCCTGGAATACGTGACAGCAATTATAAAAATGATTTTCATCTTTTTATTTATTTCATTCTATTAAGGCAGAGCTTTCCAAACTTTTCATGTTGGTGACACACTTTTTAGACATACATCATTTTGTGACACACTCTTACAGCAGGGCATCATTTCGCGACACACTCTTACAGCAGGGCACAAGGCAGGCACTAGGACCTGTGCGGAATCACAGCAGGTTTGGAGGCAGCAAGGCACAAGGCAGGCACTAGGACATGCATGGAATCCTGGCAGGGCTCGAAGGCAGCAGCAGCTGCGACACACCCAGACACTGCAGCCGACACACTAACGTGTCATGACACACAGTTTGGAAAGCTCTGTATTAAGGTAATAATACTGACATTCCTATTGGATTTTATACTTTCAAAACAAGGGATCCCCTTTGTAAGTTTTTTCATCCCTGTTGCTTTAGCTGTAGTTTGAAACTTCCACCGTTTCTAGTCATACTGTATGTACAGCTAAACATATTTTGGACTTTGTGACTGTGTGACTAGGCTCACACAGTACAGTAAGTCAAGGTTTGCTTTAACCATGCTTTATTGATTAAGCCACAAAATTGAGTGGGATTCTACAAAAACCTGAGTTACAATCCATGATTTATAAATTATACTGGCTACAGATACCAACATGCTAAACCATAAAGATATAAGCTCAATTATGGTTTGCTGATGTGTAAAACCAATACACAGTGTCAATATCAGCTAGTTTTTCCTTCCAACCTCCATTTCCCATCCCTTCTCAACCGTTTTACCACTTAGCTTGACAACAAATTCTGGAGAACTCAAAAGCTTACATGCTCTTTTGGTTGGCTTAATAAAGGTATTACTCTTACATAGATTTTACCATTTTTCTCATGGTTAATGTAGTTGTTTAGATTCTAGCAACTATTCCATGATGAGCACAAGGACCGAATGAACAGTAAACCAATTCACAGTCTCTGGGATTTTGTGAGGAACTGTGATTTCCAAAGATATGAAATATTTTGATTGCTGGCTTCTCCATCAAAATCACATCAAGAAAAATCAGAAAAAGAGCCTTAATCCTTTTCATCACATGTATATTATATTGTTGTATGGAATTTCATTCTGAGATCAATATGACATAAAATATTGGAAATTAGTGATACAGCCAGGTAAAATATTTCAACATAAATATACAGGTCAACCTTTCCTAATCTCTGCTCTCAGGATGCTGGCCATGCCAGCTTCAATCAAGCATATCTAAAGAGCCCCAAGTTGGAATGGCTGAAAAAGCTCTACAATTCACACTTACTTTGGTTCTGATGATGAGAGGTAATGGAAGCAGCAGAAGGGGAGTAAAAATAATGAGAAAGAACCGGCGGTAGACCAAGAATTCTCTGATTGTCTTCATTGCCCTGGGTTAGCGATTTAGCCTTTCTGCAGAAAAATAATAAAAAAAGAATTTGATTGAGCTTTAAGTAGATGTATCTGATTAATATTTCTCTAAACTGCCACCTTTAGTCATTGCAACAGAAGCTTCAGTCAAGCCAAGTTAAAAATAAATCTTGTTCTTTATTGTTACAGTGTTTACATTAACACGTGAGATAAGAGGGTACATTCACCAATGAAGGCTCTGCATTTGTTCTTTTTCTTGTAAGATAAAACAGTTGCTAGTCACACTATAGTCTTTTTATAAAGATTTTCTTTACACTAGAATGGGTCTGAGAACGCTTCCTTACTCAAAACTTTAACCAAGTTTGAACAGTGATTGTTCTGAAGCAGAAGTTGTATATGCAATCCTTTAAACCTATTTTGGTTAACTTCATAAACTGGGATTAAAACAGCAGTAAACAGAAAAGTAAATGCTTAGAATGATTGCTTCCTATTTATGGATTGGTGGCACCAGATATCTATCCCACCAGCTATACCACCTGAACTGAGAGACAAGTATAATTTAAGTATACGGTCCTTGGATGAGTTCCATAGTGACTTATGGAATCTATAAGGAAGAATATGTTTAGCAGAAGAGAATGGCCAAATTACCTAAAGCCAACTTTCTAAAGGTTTTGCAAGGACTATGTGCCAGGTGTCACTTGTGGATTCTGTAGAGCAGAGGTAGAAACTTTGGCCTCCAATAGATCTTTAAGGCTTATATTCACCTGTAAGGAAAGGAATGAAGATGATTAATAGGATTAAAGTGATTGTTCGCTGAACTACATTTTTACTGAATAAATCTCAAATGCCTGGGTTCACCAAAGCTATAAACTGGGGAGGAACAGCTTTTTTTTTTTTTTTTGCAGTTGACAGCTGCATTTTAAAAATACAGCAGGATTTTTTGGTTAACCACCACAAAGTGATATGGTGAAATCACTATAGTAATTGACCCAGAATTTTGGCTCTTTATGTTTTTTCTTTTGCGGGGTGTGTGTGTGTGTGTGCTTAATAGTAAATGTGTAGTAAAATTAAGCCTAACAGAGGCTTGATCACTTATTTACAAATTTTATATGTGGTGAGTTTTTAAAAATCCAGGTGACTTCAAGATATAGCTTGAGTTTTCTGTATCTCTGCTGCCATCATGTGCTTATCTGGACTTTTGTATGCTAGATCTGGTGGTCCTATGCTTTACAAAGTAGCAAAAACTGTCCTACTGGAAATTTATTTTATTTCTAAACTACTCTTCCAGAGGAACCCAGAACAGTTTATAGAAAAATATTTTTTTAAAAAAAAAGCTTTAAGGAAAACCATCACAATAAAATGATTCTTAAAAAGATATATGCAAAAATTAGGTCAAAGTTAATTTTTTAAAAGCAGAAAAGCTAAATACTGTAATAGGCAAACCATCTTCTGGCTCCCAGAATTGTTTGGGTGAACAGGTATGCCTTTAGGTGATTTCTGTAAGAAGACAGCATGATGGCCAGCTGAACATCCATCAGAAGTTGATGGAAGAAGAAGAAATCCAGTTGACATGATTCAAGCTACAGACAATTCCACCTGGATGACTGAGAACCTTCATAGACATATTGCCACACATTTTGGGGATGAAACCCTGAAGTTGGTAAGGAAATTCGAGAAGAAACATATTTAAGGATTCCCTTACTAACTTTGCTCAGACTGAAGAAGCTCCTTGGATAAGGAGCGAAACGTTTCCACTGAGAAAATAGAAATCCAGTTGACATGATTCAAGCTACAGACAATTCCACCTGGATGACTGAGAACCTTCATAGACATATTGCCACACATTTTGGGGATGAAACCCTGAAGTTGGTAAGGAAATTCGAGAAGAAACATATTTAAGGATTCCCTTACTAACTTTGCTCAGACTGAAGAAGCTCCTTGGATAAGGAGCGAAACGTTTCCACTGAGAAAATAGAAATCCAGTTGACATGATTCAAGCTACAGACAATTCCACCTGGATGACTGAGAACCTTCATAGACATATTGCCACACATTTTGGGGATGAAACCCTGAAGTTGGTAAGGAAATTCGAGAAGAAACATATTTAAGGATTCCCTTACTAACTTTGCTCAGACTGAAGAAGCTCCTTGGATAAGGAGCGAAACGTTTCCACTGAGAAAATAGAAATCCAGTTGACATGATTCAAGCTACAGACAATTCCACCTGGATGACTGAGAACCTTCATAGACATATTGCCACACATTTTGGGGATGAAACCCTGAAGTTGGTAAGGAAATTCGAGAAGAAACATATTTAAGGATTCCCTTACTAACTTTGCTCAGACTGAAGAAGCTCCTTGGATAAGGAGCGAAACGTTTCCACTGAGAAAATAGAAATCCAGTTGACATGATTCAAGCTACAGACAATTCCACCTGGATGACTGAGAACCTTCATAGACATATTGCCACACATTTTGGGGATGAAACCCTGAAGTTGGTAAGGAAATTCGAGAAGAAACATATTTAAGGATTCCCTTACTAACTTTGCTCAGACTGAAGAAGCTCCTTGGATAAGGAGCGAAACGTTTCCACTGAGAAAATAGAAATCCAGTTGACATGATTCAAGCTACAGACAATTCCACCTGGATGACTGAGAACCTTCATAGACATATTGCCACACATTTTGGGGATGAAACCCTGAAGTTGGTAAGGAAATTCGAGAAGAAACATATTTAAGGATTCCCTTACTAACTTTGCTCAGACTGAAGAAGCTCCTTGGATAAGGAGCGAAACGTTTCCACTGAGAAAATAGAAATCCAGTTGACATGATTCAAGCTACAGACAATTCCACCTGGATGACTGAGAACCTTCATAGACATATTGCCACACATTTTGGGGATGAAACCCTGAAGTTGGTAAGGAAATTCGAGAAGAAACATATTTAAGGATTCCCTTACTAACTTTGCTCAGACTGAAGAAGCTCCTTGGATAAGGAGCGAAATGTTTCCACTGAGAAAATAGAAATCCAGTTGACATGATTCAAGCTACAGACAATTCCACCTGGATGACTGAGAACCTTCATAGACATATTGCCACATATTTTGGGGATGAAACCCTGAAGTTGGTAAGGAAATTCGAGAAGAAACATATTTAAGGATTCCCTTACTAACTTTGCTCAGACTGAAGAAGCTCCTTGGATAAGGAGCGAAATGTTTCCACTGAGAAAATAGAAATCCAGTTGATATGATTCAAGCTACAGACAATTCCACCTGGATGACTGAGAACCTTCATAGACATATTGCCCCATATTTTGGGGATGAAACCCTGAAGTTGGTAAGGAAATTCGAGAAGAAACATATTTAAGGATTCCCTTACTAACTTTGCTCAGACTGAAGAAGCTCCTTGGATAAGGAGCGAAATGTTTCCACTGAGAAAATAGAAATCCAGTTGACATGATTCAAGCTACAGACAATTCCACCTGGATGACTGAGAACCTTCATAGACATATCCATCAGAAGAGAATTCTGTTATGGATGATTCCCTTCTAAAAGTTGGGTCCTAATCATAGGTGGTTCAGGGGCTGCAAAATGAAGTAAAGGGCAGCATGTGGGCCTACAACCACAATAGCTGAGTTCACCCAATAGGTAAAGCCAAAAGTAAACAAGTATCATTATGGATCAGCATTTTGAATGGCCATTGAACTCCTTGTGGGTATTTAATACAATGCTGCCATCCACCTTTTGGATGAATCTTTCAGGAATCATGTTAGTTCCTTAACCCATTGCTGACATAAAGTATCCAAGAATATAGAATGCTGTGAGATGCCAGTTGTTAGGTGATGTTACTTCATTATTAAACCTCTCTACAGGGTTAATATTGTTACATACTTACCAGGAAATAAGACGTATTAAATTCATTTTCAGGATTCACAGATCAGTAAAGATGTTATTTCTTTCAAGTGGAGTTTGCTGAATAAGCCATGGTGTCTGTTTCACACCTGGAGCTAAACCTAAGCTATGTTTTATAAACCAAAATCGCACCAAGGCAAACTATTTATTTGCTTGTTTGTTTGTTATACGTGTACCCCGCTGAAATTAAAATGATTTTCACAATCAAAACAACTCGGTGCAATATGTGAAGTACCTGATAAGAGCACATAAGACTCTTCCTGTTCAAAGATACTCAGTAGCAACCAAGTTGAATTAAAAATGTAATATATACAGCTGATTTTCTATCCCTGAAGAGTGTAGTATGCTTTGAAATCTTTTCATAGCTCCACTTGTACATGATCAAGGGGTTAGTTACAGAGTAAGATATAAGTTGGGGCTATTAAATTCAAATTGAATTTGAATAGCAAATGGAAAACAAGCACTATTTTGCTAGGATAAATCAGATGTGGTAGCAGATAGCTGGTTTTGCTTTTGTGAGTTCTGGTTTCCAAAACTGTATGCAGGATTACAAAAGTATGATAGTTGATCTTTGAGCATCTAGAATTCTGTAACATGCAAACAAACACACTCATACCAGAGTGAATGCAATTAAAAAGATTTACTGTTTTCTGATGTCCCTTCCATACCTAAACAAATAATTTCTTCATTTTAGTAACATTAATTTAGGGGAAAGTGAGATTATCTCTCCCACTACAAGCAAACGAAAAACAGCAATAATCCAATTTGCAAAGTAAGAAAAATATTTGATTTTTAAAAAGTTTTAAAGTACAAAAGTATTGAATATTTGGAAAGCGACATCGCATTTATGATGTACTGGCCTAGCACATACAGAACAGGATTGTTTGTGTGTGTGTATAAATAAAATATATTTCTTATCTTGAAAGTCTTAGGAAAAACATCCCACTGAAACAATGAAAAGCTAATTACCTATCTATGCTACTGTGAGTGGCTCCACAGATCCCAGGAGCAACATCAGAGCTCTCCGTCCAGAAGAGTGCAGTGCTAGGAACAGCTAAGATACTGCGCAGAACCATCAAACCCCCAGGCCTCTGGTAGAGGACCCAAGGTTGAGGAAGACACATACCACCCATAGGGGTGAGAAGGGAATGTGTATGTTTGTGTGTGTGTGTGTACGTATGTGTGTGTGTGTGTGTGTGTGTATGGCGGTGCTCATCTCTGTTTCTTAGCCGAAGAGCCAGCCTTGTCCAAAGATGCTTCTGCGGTCATGTGGCTGGCATGATGCATGCGGAATGCTGTTACCTTCCCACCAAAGTGGTACCTATTTATCTACTTGCATTTGCATGCTTTCGAATTGCTAGGTTGGCAAGAGCTGGAGCTAGTGCGGGAGCTCACTCCGCACGCAGGGCTAGGGATTCGAACCTCCGAACTTGCAATCTTCCGATCAACAAGCCTGGCGTCTTACCCGCTGAGCCACCACTCCCCTTAAATATGGTCTCCCACGATCTGAGAAGGGAGAGGCGGCCCGCCAAGGCAGCGGGGTCGATATGACACACTGATTTTGAGCAGCGACATTTTCCCTGTGGTTGCATTAAAAGGTGCCGTGAGATGTAAATAGTAACAACCGTCCAATATACCCTTGAACCTAAAGGTAAAGGTAAAGGTACCCCCCGCACATTTGTGCAGTCGTGTCTGACTCTAGGGGCCGGTGCTCATCTCCGTTTGTTAGCCGAAGAGCCAGCGTTGTCCGAAGACGCTTCCACGGTCATGTGGCCGGCATGAAGCACGCGGAACGCTGTTACCTACCCACCGAAGTGGTACCTATTAATCTACTTGCATTTGCATGCTTTCAAATTGCTAGGTTGGCAAGAGCTGGGCCGAGTGCGGGAGCTCACTCCGTCACTAGGGTCTTGAACCTCCAAACTTGTGACCTTCTGATCGACAAGCCTGGCATCTTAACCGCTGAGCCATCATGCCATATCTATATCTATCTATATCTATATCTATATCTATATCTATATCTATATCTATATCTATATCTATATCTATATCTATATCTATATCTATATCTATATCTATATCTATATCTATATCTATATCTTCCTTTTAAACACACACACACACACACACACACACATATATATAGGGTTTTTTAAAAGGAAGATAAAAACTAATACAAACTAATATAAATTAAGAAAAAGAAAAGAAAAAGAAATAAATCAAAGAGAAAGCTAAAAGTGCAAGAAACGGGGAAAAAGTAAAAGAAAAATAGGAAAGAAAAAAGACACAAAGAAGTGGCTTCTGATCTTCTTTACATCACTTTTAAGTACAATTATAAATTTACCTCATACTCTAGGGTTACGACATAACTATCTTCTTTCTATAATCTATCCTGTCTAATCATCAAAACCATAAATCATAAGTTCATTTTTTTCTGTTTCACACAAAAAGTCTACAAGGGGTTTCCAAAATGTAGATATTGTCTTTTCTCTGATCAAAGAAGTGGGGAGGGAAATTTTTCTGATTTTTCACATCCAAATAACATAGTCAGCACTGGGATAAATTAGCAGTAATATTGCTATTATTCAAGCAGCAAGGTTGACATCATTATGGGTAAAGATTCTGGGTATTAAACAGCTGCATGAAAGACTGAAATCAATAGATAGAATATTCCCTATTTCCATGTTGGGAAAACATCTGGGGGGGAGGGGGAATGGGTATATATTAGTCACTCATAGGAATTGCTTGGAGTGACATGCAACATGTAAATGCAAGCAATCCTGTTGTGCCACTAATACAGATGTTAAAGGAAGAGGGCTTTTCTCTTTTCTTTTAAATGCAAATCTGAACTATTTCCAAAGTCTAGAAAGCATTTTCTCACCTAAGACATCCTCCTGCTTGTTCCTAGTTCTTACTATTTATTGTAACAATGTCAGATTAGGAGCAGGGAAATCAAGTTCAAATCCATATTCAGCCATAGAAACTCATATTGAGCTAGTCCCAATAGCAAGGTATGGAGCTCCAACTGATGTGACGAACATCTTGACTTCTTTGGATCTCCCTGTGGTTGCCATAGCCTACCACATACTGTAGATTTGTTGTTACAAGAATACAATTTTGAGAAGGGAGTACATTGTACCCTTCCTTCTCCTGGAAGAAAAGCAAGACATACATAAATCTAATCAATCAATCAATCAATCAATCAATCAATTCAGTCAACATATTCCCATGGTATACAAATTTCTCTTGTGGTGATAAAAGCACACGGGTATCCACAGACATTAGCATCCTTCAGCAATTGGCAGAGTTTGCTTGCTTATGTATGTATTTATTTATTAGATTGGCATGTAACCCAACTTCCAACAACTCTGGGTGGCTCACAAATAAAAACATTAAAAACAAGAAAAAGAAAAATACAGTAAGAGACAAAAATAAAAGAATAAAAGATGGCAAGGATGACAGAAACCACACATGGCTATGTCTGCCCTCCACCTTCTTTCATTTTAATTTCCAGGCAACTGAGTCTATTAGCCTCTTTCAAGTGGAACTCAGCTTTGGGTGACTTCGATGAACGTATCTATGCAGGAGATTTCTGCAACAGTATGGAGGGTTTTTGCCATTGCCTTCTTCTGGGATATTTTTCCCAGTGATAGTTTCCACTCCTGATATTCCTTGGTGGTCTCCCATTCTAGCCATATCCCACTCTGCATAAGTTCCAAGTTCCAAAATGTTACTGTATGGGTGGAGAGCCTGTGACCCTCCAGATGTTGCTGAAATATGACACCCAACATTCCTGCCAATTTGACCTGATTACTGAGGACTGAGAGCTGTAACTCAGAACTATCACAGTTTTCCTGCTCTACCACATTGTCCTCTAAGTCTTAAGGACAAGAACATCTTGAGAATGTTTGGAATAGTTCAGTGTTGCTCCGTTCATTTAAAGCGTATTCACTTTTGGCTTTGAACGATGTGCACAATGTGCACAATGTCTAGATATCCAGATTGTGCACAATGTCTAGATATCAGTTTATTCAGATGGTTTGCTCAGCTTCCCAGTCTACTTTCCTCATATGAGTCAGCCGCACGTCACTTGGCAATCATACATTGCAGAATCAGCTTTGTTTTAGACATCAAACTTTGGCTCATCCTGCCGGTTAATCTAGATTGTTTTAATTGCACTGTAAATATGCAACTTCACTGACCCTGGTGCCCATTGCTCTTTGCCAACCATGTCAGCTGATGTAATTTCCTTTCATATTGATGAACTTATCATGCTCTTCATACTTGGGGAAGAAAAAGTACAGTAGTGCATACAAAACTGGGGGGGGGGGAGTTAATTAATCCTATTAATTGCTATTTCAACCAGGGTAAATATTTGCTTGCACTGCAATGTCCCAGACAGGTCAAAGGTTGATAAAATTAATAGCCAAATCTGGTTAACTTTTAAGGACAAATCCCAACATTGCATAATACATAAATAACCATCTACTTGGGCATCATTGAATCTTAATGTGAAGCTGTATTTTCTTTTTTTTCTGAGTATTTATTTTTTATTTTATTTTATTTTTTTCTATCCCGCCTTTATTATTATTTTTTATAAATAATTCAAGGCAGCGAACATACCTAATACTCCTTCCTCCTCCTATTTTCCCCACAACAACCACCCTGTGAGGTAAGTTGGGCTGAGAGAGAGAGAGAGTATATTTTCTTTTGGAGACACATCAGTATAGATAAGCAGTCTATGAAGGCTCATGAATCCTTTATAGAATCAATGAGCCTTTGGCTCATCCTGTAGATTCTGGCCACATGAACACATATGACACAACCTCCTTGGTAATAGCTTCTCAACTGCGGGATTTCTTTCCAGCTAATGATCCCCTAATTCCTTTAATGCAAACATTCAAGAAAGCCTTCTGCAACTACTGTACATTTCCTTAAAACAGTGGTGAGGAATTGTTACCCTTTACGGTGGTGAAGTACACGTCCCCACTGCTAACCCCCAACCAACTGCCAGATTGAGAGTTGCAGCTTAGCATTATTGGGGTGTGCACACGGCTCCCATTTCTAGCTGAAATGAATGGATGTCTTGAGTTTTTCTCATACATCATTTAGTAACATCAATTGTGCATTCTTCCATTATTTCTTCCATTTTCAATATTTCACTCTGAAAGAGTTTCATCCTGAAAATCCATGCATAAATACTTGGAATAGAGGATGGAAGGCTAGATGGAGAGAAGAATACCTGAAGATAGTTATTGCAGTTGTTGAAACTGGCCTTCTCTGTTTACACATTTACTATTCTGTATCTTCTTTCTCAACCAGTATACTTGCCTGGCACCCAACAGCACTGAAAGGCGGAATGCTCACATTGCACTAAAGGGTTGAACTTGGGTAGCGTAGGCTAAGCACTATGAATGGAATAACCTCATGCATACAAAAAGGGCCGCTGGATACCAGGAAAAGAAGATAAATTGCTCACTGGAACTCCCAGAAACAGGCAATACATCCATTTTTTGAAAGGGATGTACATATGCATTGCTCTCACATTGCAGTAGCACCTTGGCTGCAAGAAGACTGAGTCAGTTACCATGACTCTTCATTTTAAGGTCTGTCCAATTCTTCTGTTGGCTCAGAGGAAGTACTTCATCATTCTGTTCCTGGCATTCACCCTCAGGGGTTCAGTGGGTTCCTTGTTTTGTTTTGTTTCGTTGTTGTCTTCTAATTAATGCATGAGTTGCTTCAGGCTTTCAAATCAAAACCTTTATTATGGCCTTTAGGCCAGAGAACACTGTGTTACTACAGGGGACCTTTGGATCTTCCTATAATTTCATTCAGGATGCTGGATTCAGACGTAAGGACAAAGCATGGTTTGTTATTACGAGTATGACTTGTAGTAAGTTTGGAAAGCCTGGACATTTCCTTTCCTTTTCCCTCTTTCTTCCATACAGGGAGATGAGATTAGAAGCTTATCTTCTTGGGGATCTGTCTGAATTTGGCAATTTAGGGCCCCCAAACAGGATCAAACTGTGGCTCAGAATTCGCATGTAAAGGCAACCTAGGCCAATGTCAGAAGCCTGAATTCAGCCACTGCGGTTTAAACTGTGACTTACACCTTACAATACTTATTCTGTAATGGGCTTAGAAATGTAGGAATAAAACTCACAAAATACCTTCAATATAACATATCCTTTGTTATGATAGCAGATGATATTAAGCTGCAAAAGTATGAAAATAATACGCCTTGACTTCAAAATGGTTTCTAGAAATCATCACAAGTATTTTCTGGCTACTAGAAAATACCCTGTCAACATATAAACAAACATATTTACATTCAGCATTAAATAAGGCTCATGCCCCATAAGATTATGGGATGGTTTCTAAAATTAGATTCCTGTTACTCTAATGATATGAAAAATCTAATATACTGTCTCTATCCATTTAAGTTATTGTGCAAATAAATTGGCACTGAAAGAAAAAGATCTTGCTTATGCATATTGGATCTTGTGCTGAGGATGCCAAGGCATCCTCTTTCTCCTCCCTCCCCAATAGAGTTGTTTTAGTAGCTGTCTCAGTGAATGAACTCAGCAATTTATTTTATAACAAGTCTCTCCACCTAATTCGGATTTAACTGTATTCATTTGGGCTGTCAAAATGTAAAGGAAAATGAATGGATTCCTTTTTATTATGCCTCCCTTCTCGGAGACTCAGAGAGGACTCTTTGTTGTAAGATTATAATTTGTGATCATGGAGTATAAAAACACAGCATCTGATGGGGAAATGCTAAGCATGAAGATTCTTAGCAATTATTGGTTAAAATAATTAAAAGTACTTAAATGTAATTGAATTTTTTGTGTGGCTAATTTCTAATCAACAATATATTGAGCACCAACTGTACAATATTGGTATTTCCTCTGAAATTATTTAAAAAAATTTTTTTAAAAATCAAGGGAAAAAAGATTCTGTCATCATGGAAATGCTGACATACGTTGCAGAAAACTAGAAGTAGGTACAGTGGCCAGATTTCTAATCTCCTTAGAAAGGAACCGCTAATTCTATGCAAATAAAAAAGTGCATCTATATGTATGATAAAGATGCATATGATAAGAGCAGAAGGTAGCTACTGATAAAGGAGCAGAGGTCAAGCCTCAGCATAGGAGATGCTGTTTCAGCATATTGGCTCAGAATGTTCGCTCAGGTTGATTCTTTAATCAGGCAAAAATGTTTCAACAAGTAGATAAATCGATTGATTAATTCCAGCAAGGGATTTTGTTTAGCATGCTGTTTGGAAAGTACCAACTGATGATTGAAAGATAGTATCTAAAACCGTAGCACAGGCTCCTGGTAAATGACTCTGCTCCCTTGACTTCAATAACCGCAGGACGTTATGGACATCAGCTACAGAATCTATTAATCTTCTAAGATCAGGTACCTCATTTTTTTACTATAAAATTATAGATCATAGAATTTTGACATTGTACTGTAGAGTCCTTGGTGCTCTCTGAGCTTAGTTGTTTGCTTGCAGATGTTTCATTACCTAACGAGGTAACATCATCAGCACTGATGATGTTACCTCGTCGGGTAATGAAACGTCTGCAAGCAAACAACCAAGCTCAGAGAGCACCAAGGACTCCACCGTTCAACCCTGAGCTACATATATTCTCTTCTATTGGAATTTTGACATTGATTACCAGACTTCCCCTCCTGCTAGATACTAGAATAAAGTAGGGCTTTTGGCAAAGCATTATCAAAACAAATCACTAGAGCTTCTTTTAGCAGTGCTATTTATCCATATATATTGCTAAGGGCAGAGCCAAGCTCAGAGTTACAGCAAGACCAACCAGGAATCTATTTTTTGTTATTTGAAATGTTCTTCTCCATGTGAGTATGGGCAACAATGTACCAGTATCTGTATGTTGAATGAAGGCACCCAACTATCAGGACCTAGCATTTTGCCTCCAATATTATCATTATTTTGCTCTCTTTGAAAACCTACTGCAATGCAAAGGTGCCACCTAAGATTCAATACTAGGTTGTATCCAGTCAGCTGACTCAACTACCTAAGTAAAGTCAGGTCATTCCATGGATCAATCAGGGTATTCAAGTTCCCTACAGTTCTTCACTCTGACCAGTTTCTCATTACTTCAACTTTAATCTTTTTTCCTCCTCATCAGCCTGCTCCAGAATGAAGCTGTCAGCCTGCCTTAGACCAGGTCATCTTCCACTGGCTTTGGTTTCTCTGTAATGATATGACCCTCCGCCACATCCTGTTTCTAAGCTTGGCTAAGTCAATATAGATGTCCAAACTATCTCGAATTATCCAGAGTACTTAGATAATTTGCATTTTAGAATCAAAGCTGGAAAAGGCCACATTTAGGCTATTAAGTTCCACCACATGTTCCATTCAGGAATCCAAACTGACAGGTGGCTGTCCAGCCTCTGTTTGAACACATCCAGTGACGGGGAGTCTACCAGTTCTCTGGGTTATTGGTTCCACTGTTGAACTGTTCTTGCTGTTAGGAAGTTTTTTTATAACATTCACTAAGAATCTGTAACTTACTTCCTGTAACGTACAACCATTATTCTGTGTTGTGAATTCTGGAAGAAGAGAGACCTTCTATGTGATATCTTTTCAGGTGTTTGAAGAAGTGTATCACATATGCCCTCAGTCAAATTTCCTTGAGGCTAAATAATCTCACTTCCTTCAATCTCTCTTCATCGGTCCTGGTTTTGAGTCTATTGATCATCTTCATTGCCCTTCTAGGAATCTGTTCCAATTTCTCTGAGTCCTTCTTAAAACATGGTGCCCAGAACTGGACACAGTACATGAGGTGCAGAATGACCAAAGCAGAATCCTGATTTGTATTTGAATAATGTGTGATAAAATTGTCGTCTATTATTCATACGTCTGAGCTCAATAAGAGCCTCGTGTGGCGCAGAGTGGTAGGCAGCAGTATTGCAACCGAAACTCTCCCCACGACCTGAGTTCGATCCCAGCGGAAGCTGGTTCTCAGGTAGCCGGCTCATGTCAACTCAGCCATCCATCCTTCCAAGGTCGGTAAAATGAGTACCCAGCTTGTTGGGGAAAGGTAATTATGACTGGGGAAGGCAATGGCAAACCACCCCGCTCTATAGTCTGCCAGGAAAACGTCGTGAAAGCGGCATCTCCCCAGGGGTCACATGACTCGGTGCTTGCACAGGGGAACCTTTCCTTTCCTTTCCTGAGCTCAATATACTGACATTTTATTGAATCCATCCAAGAGAATAGAACAGTTAATCAACTGGATGTTGACTCCAATGATTTGGGTCCCAACCAAGGACTGAAGAGTCACAGAGATATCACCATAAAGTGTATGCTGTTCTATGTAGAGCAGTCTTTTGCAAAATTAGTGGTGTCAAGTCCAGTGAGTTTAATTTTTTTTAATATTTGGTGAATCCTTTGATATTGCACCAACAGCTCCAACTACAATCGGTATTAATTGATTGTTTTCCTACATAATTTTTTAACCTCAATTTGTAATTCACAATATTTTGTTATTTTCTCCAGTTGTTTTGCATTGGTTCAACTGTCTCCACATTAGTGAACCAGGTCTTAATGTCTGATCTATTATGTTCTAAATGCCTTTCAGTTTGAATCTGGAAATTTCACAACATTTTGATCACCTCATTTTGCAAAATGTTTTCAAGCACATGATCCCAGTGCCTTGCAAAAAGTATAGCCAATTTTTTTCTACATAAATTCCAAAGGACGGTTTTTGCAGCCATATCATGGCATTGTTTATACTTTCTTTGAGCAATTTTACTGTAACCATTAATGAGATAATCTAATAATCATCAAAAATTGGTGTTTGGCATTTTTAGATATATGTTAAATTTTAACTATGACGACATTGGTTTGCAGGGCTTGTTTTTGAGCTCCCATTATTGTTCTCTCCATTTCTTTTTTTAATGTTCTGGATTTCAGTCACAACCATGTTAGATTTTGATCTGCTCTTCTTTCAGTATGAAGCATATACTGGCCATGGATTGGTTTGCTTCTCCAGGTTTTAAACTGACTTTGAATTACTTCCTTCTTGAATTCTGATTAGTTTTTGCTTTCTTCAGGAGCCTTTTCTTACAAACTTCCATAAGTATAGCCTCTTTACTTTTCCTGAAATAATCATTCAGACTGTTAAGTTAATTTTATTTTCAATAGTTCTCTACCACTGGTATTTCCAGGTATATATAATATGTGACCAGGGGGCATGGTGGCTCAGCTGGTAGGATGCCAGGCTTGTCGATCGGAAGGTCACAAGTTCGGAGGTTCGAGACCCTAGCCCCGCGTGATGGAGTGAGCTCCCACACTCACCCCAGCTCTTGCCAACCTAGCAATTCGAAAGCATGCAAATGCAAGTAGATGAATAGGTACCACTTCGGTACCTATTCGGACAATGCTGGCTCTTCGGCTAACAAACGGAGATGAGCACCGGCCCCTGGAAACCTTTACCTTTATCTATAATATGTGAAGGGCAAGGTGTATGGTCATTAGTTTCCTTGTTTTCCAATCAAGTTTTCCAATTGAGCTTGGGTCCCGTCAGTTACCTTGCAGCATATCTAATTATAGGGACTGCCCAAGTAGTTATTGATTTAACAATATTTCCATCATTTAGTTTAGATTTAGATAGTTTAGATAGGGCTCCTTCCTAGTCATTTAATTAGTAGTCATTTTAATTTGGTCAATCAATAAATCGGAAACTTCCATTCTAAGCATTTGCATGCTACTTCAGGTGCCAGATGTCTAATATCATTTCCATTCATTATGTGTAGCCCTTCTCTTATAATCATGCCTCTTTTAATTGCTAAACTAGCACATTTATCCAGTCTGAATTTCATTCCTATGTCTTCACTAAATATGTGGAAAATGTCCAAAAGAGATTCAATGTCAGATTTTGATTTACTGTGTAGTTTTAGGTAATCCACATAAAGCAAATGATTCATTTTGGGATTTTTTTTTTGTTCCTTGGTATCCACAATCATTGTCCATATAACAAGTAAAGGTGACAATGAGTCTCTTTGGGATATGCCTTGTTTTACTTTTACTTTCCCCAAGTCTTCCTCCTTTACCATCAAGTTTGTTTTCTATGAAGCCACTGACATTTCCAGGAATCTTCTAATATTTCTGCTTATTCTAAAAATTTCCAAGCATTTTCAAATCCAGGGAGTTATAGGGATAGGGAGTGAGTCAAACACCTTTTTATAGTCTATCCAGGCCATTAAAAGGTTTGTTTTTCTTTCTCTGAGTTTTTAAGGTTCATTTTGTGAATTAGTAGCTGGTCTTTCATACCACATGAATCTTTGCAAGTCTCCTTTTGGTCCACTAAGAAAATTGCATTTTCTTTCAAAGAAGCATACCATAGATTTGCTATAATTCCAGTAAACAATTTGAATGTTGTAGCCAGGCAAGTTATAAGCCTATAGTTTTCAAGGTCAGTTCCTCTCCCTTGGTTTTCTGTACTAGAACTGTTCTTCCAAATGCCACCCACTCTTCACTGTTGTTTGCAAAAGGTCATTCAGCTATGTTTTCAGTCTGGAGTGTAGGCTTGTCAGGTATTTTAACCCAAAGCCATGTAGTTAATCTTTTCCTAGTTACTCGGTTTTTAAATCTTTTTGACTTACATTGGAACCATTTCTGTTGTTATCACATCTTCCATTTTCTTTCATCTTCCACTCCACCCCTGCAATTGTTGATCCATTGTGCTTTTCTATTGTGTTCTCTATCATTTCCCCTTGAAATTTTCCAATATTCACCTTTTTTTCTTTATCAGGATTTGTAGGTGCTTTGCATATTTGCCTGATTATGCTTTCTTATCAATGAATCTTCTGTGCTATTGCCACAACTCATTAACTCACTTAGTCTGAAATTTCTGCAATGGCCTTGGTAGTATAGGTGGTACAGGTAGTATATCATTTTATAAGCTCAATTTTTCATTTTTAACAGAGCCTTGCTTTACATTCTTCAGATTGCTCAAATCTGCCCATTTTTAAAAACTTTCTGTTCAAATTAATTTTCCACTCTGACTTTCCCTTAATTATTGCCATTGGCTTCCTTATTTTAAGATCAAGTTCTGTTGTTACATGAGCAGTGGTGTATATTAACTGTTTTTTTAAATAGATTCTGTTAGAATTGCTTGGAGTGCCATGTTGATATCATGCAGAAGTCAACCCAAATCTTTTGTTTTTATGTGTTTTAGTTGTAGTAATTGTATTCTTTCTGGTTCTTTCATTTGATTTTTTAATTTTCTCAGCCAATTCTATTTGTTGATTGGTTACTGTAAAGCTTCTATTTCCCAACCTATCTGCTGTTCTTGTAGATCAGAATTACATTCTTCTAAGTTTCCACAATTCCACGTCATTTAGTCGTGTCCGACTCTTCGTGACCTCATGGATCATAGCACGCCAGGCCTTCCTGTCCTCCACTGTCTCCCGGAGTTTATTCAACTTCATGTTCATTACATCGGTGATGCTATCTAACCATCTCATCCTCTGCTGTCCCCTTCTCCTTTTGCCTTCATTCTTTCCCAGCATCAGGGTCTTTTCCAGTGAGTCCTCTCTTCGCATTAGGTGGCCAAAGTATTAGAGCTTCAGCTTCAGTATCTGTCCTTCCAATGAACAGTCAGGGTTGATTTCCTGTAGGATTGACTGATTTGTCCTCCTTGCAGTCCAAGGGACTCTTAAGAGTCTTCTCCAGCACCACAGTTCGAAAGCATCAATTATTCGGCGCTCAGCCTTCCTTACGGTCCAACTCTCACAGCCATACATTACTACTGGGAAAACCATAGCTTTAATTATACGGACCTTTGTTGGCAAGGTAATGTCTCTGCTTTTTAATATGCTGTTTAGGTTTGCCATAGCTTTCCTCCCAAGGAGCAAGTGTCTTTTAATCTCATGGCTGCAGTCACCATCTGCGGTGATCTTGGAGCCCAAGAAAATAAAATCTCTCACTGCTTCCATTTCCTCCCCTTCTATTTGCCAGGAAGTGATGGGACCAGATGCCATGATCTGAGTTTTTTTAATGTTGAGTTTCAAGCCAGCTTTTGCACTCTCCTCTTTCACCCTCATCAAGAGGCTCTTTAGTTCCTCTTCACTTTCTGCCATTAGGGTGGTATCGTTTGCATATCTGAGGTTGTTGATATTTCTCCCGGCAATCTTAACTCCAGCTTGTGATTCATCCAGCCCGGCATTTCTCATGATGTACTCTTACATTCACTCTTAGTTGTCCAAAATTAAAATTATCTATAATTTCAGCTTGTTCAAATAGCAAAAGTTATTGTTTCTGCTCAATTACTTCCAACGCAGTGTCGGAGAAAATCTTGCTTTCCAGAATCTATTATAAATGCTGATTATTAACGGCTGTTGTGGGTCTTCCGGGCTGTGTGGCCGTGTTCTGGAAGTTGTGGTTCCTAACGTTTCGCCAGCATCTGTGGCCAGCATCTTCAGAGGGCAGGAGCACAGATAGAAGCAAAATCTCTGTGCCCAGGTAGAGTGGCAATGTTCTATATATAGAGCTAAATTATAGGAGATTAGGTGGGTTTTTTTGTTGTGTTGAAATGTTAACGAGTGGCTGATGAGCGTGATTAGCATGTTCATTGTGAGAAGTATTCCCATGTCCTGGTGGTTGGACTGAGTTCGTTGACCTTTTGCAGGCTGTGTTTTTCAGGACTGGTAGCCAGGTTTTGCTAATTTTTAAACTTTCTTCTTTTTTATTGTAACTGTGCTGGTGTTTGTGAATTTCAATGGCTTCTCTGTATAATCTGGTGTAGTGGCTTTTGGTGTTGTCCAGTATTTCTGTGTTTTCAAATAGGATTTTGTGTCCCGTTTGCTTGAGAGCATGTTCAGCTACTGAAGATTTTTCCGGTTGCTGTAGTCTGCAGTGTCTTTTGTGTTCTTTTATCCTGGTGTGAATGCTTCGTTTTGTGGTTCCGATGTATACTTGTCCACAGCTGCATGGTATGCGGTATACTCCTGCAGCGGTGCGGTGGTCCCTTTTGTCTTTTGCTGATTTATCTATTTAAAGGGACCCCCGCACCGCTGCAGGAGTATACCGCATACCATGCAGCTGTGGACAAGTATACATCGGAACCACAAAACGAAGCATTCACACCAGGATAAAAAGAACATGAAAGACACTGCAGACTACAGCAACCGGAAAAATCTTCAGTAGCTGAACATGCTCTCAAGCAAACAGGACACAAAATCCTATTTGAAAACACAGAAATACTGGACAACACCAAAAGCCACTACACCAGATTATACAGAGAAGCCATTGAAATTCACAAACACCAGCACAGTTACAATAAAAAAGAAGAAAGTTTAAAAATTAGCAAAACCTGGCTACCAGTCCTGAAAAACACAGCCTGCAAAAGGTCAACGAACTCAGTCCAACCACCAGGACATGGGAATACTTCTCACAATGAACATGCTAATCACGCTCATCAGCCACTCGTTAACATTTCAACACAACAAAAAAACCCGCCTAATCTCCTATAATTTAGCTCTATATATAGAACATTGCCACTCTACCTGGGCACAGAGATTTTGCTTCTATCTGTGCTCCTGCCCTCTGAAGATGCTGGCCACAGATGCTGGCGAAACGTTAGGAACCACAACTTCCAGAACACGGCCACACAGCCCGGAAGACCCACAACAGCCATTGAACTCCGGCCGTGAAAGCCTTCGACAATACACTGATTATTAACCTTTATTCAATAATAGTTGAATCTGGGAATTTCTGTTTCCAAATTTGGAACATCCACCTTTGAAATCCCCTTTTTGGTGGTCTAGATTGGTAGTAACATTCCATGATCTGTTTTCCAGTTTTGTTGTCTTCTTTTTTTTTTCATTTTTGTTTCCCTTCCAGTCACTTTGCAATTCATTGGCCAGCAAAGAGACAATGCAAGGACACAAGTGTTCCCTCTTGGCACTAGTATAAATATGCTTGCAGCATGAATTCTCTTTCAATTCTGTTTTAGTCTTGGCATATTTGTTATATGTGAAATCATTTACAGAATGAAACCTAATCTGATAATTGAAAAGAATCCATTAGTTTTTATATCAGCAGCTCTTTCACAGCCTAATCCAGGGTTCTCCAAAGTGGTCAGTATCAACCCCCAAGGATCAATGGGACTATCCATTGTTGTTGTAAGTGCCTGCAAAGTGAAATACTTCTCAGCCAGTTACATCAGACTTCCGCTCCTTCTCTTACCATTTGTGATTGAACAAATTGAAAAGGACAAACAACTTGCATATTGGTTGATTCAGGTGTAGAATAGGGCAACATGGGATGTTCCAAAAGGAAAACAGAAAAAATAGACAGTAAAGAAAATAGTATACCTTTAGTCATGGCCAGGTTCAGAAAACTGTATTTGCTTGAGCATGTCTGTTTGATGGAATAGTCCTTCATTTATTTGGTTTCACTCAGAAGACAAACTATACTCCGTTCCAATACTGAATAACTAGGAACATAACAGCCATCTTGGTAGGTAAGAGCAATAACCACATAGCTCAGCATTCTGTCTACTGACAATGGTCAGGCAAATGTTAGTGGGAAATGGACATGCAGGTCATGATGATAATATATATCAGTAATTGGAAATAAAAAGGTATTAATGTATTATCTTCAACATCACAGATTGCATGGCTGGTTGCTTTGGCTAGATGCCCATGCTGACTACTCCCTTCATGCACTTTTGTAATCTTTGTTCAAAGAAGTTAATTATTGAAGTTAATTATTATCACATTATTCCCTAGCAATCAGGTTAATTATATGTTTCAGAAAGCTACAGTTTTAGATTAGCTGTTCCAGAAGCAGATCCCATGGAGGGAGAAGCCTGGCTACCCATGCTCCACTTCCCAAATCCCCTTATATTACTTAAGTAAAAACTCGGTGCCCATTCCTCTGAATTAGGGCTACCATTTCTGGGTTGCAAAAAATCAGATGACAATTCATGGCAACAAAGAATTAGCTTTCTGTATCTCTTGCTGCTATCTAGGGGGTTATTTGGATTTTTGCAGCCCAGGTCTGGTAGCCCTAGTCTGAATACACAAAGGCTCTTCCCCATGACTGCCTTTTGTAGAAGGGCTTCTTTATTCCCTGGTGGAAGCAACATGCATTCAGCAACTACACTCAGGGTTATGCTAAGCTAACAGGGGATATTACTTAACTACTATAGTGACTTGGATAGAAGACTAGTTTTTTCCCCATAGTTTATCTTTAAAATGGAAAGGTTGTCTTAGATTTGCTGAGAATACAATAATGTAGGCAGATGAGGGTTCCCTCCTCCCCATTTGATCTTCTTTGGGGGGGCTTGTTTTAAATTCAAACTCTTCCTTTCAGATAAATACAGTATTTTACTGAACTTAAAACTGATTGATTTAGTTTTGGCTGTATTTCAGGGGTGAAGCAACATTGGAGTTTCACAGATGTGTCACAAGTCAAATCCAGCTTGGGAAGAACAGTTTATGTAAATGGTTTGCTTGCTTCAGAGTTTAGGGCTATAGTTAGCACCAGCACTTCCACAAATGTAAACATCTTAGATTTTTCGCAGGGTTAGATGACTGCTAAATCATATGGAAGCTGAGATGGAGTTTTTCAGACTGTGAAGTTATTATAGACGTACAGGCACAGAGTATACACACAACACAAGTCTCAAGAGGCAGACAGTCCTATCACTGTATAGGACACAGTTTAGCCATCATGCTCGTACCAAATATGATACACACTTCTTACTGTTTTTAAATTGGGAATATGTATGTTGGAAGTGGTCTGGGTGAGACTACCCCTTAAAAGGCAGCCCATAAATATTTTAAATCACTCTTTTTTTCTTGGAATGTACCTTCAAACCAACTTGGAAGCTCTCACTGTGCAAATCATCTTCATGAAAAAGAAAGATATGTAGCAAATAAAAGATTAGACTCGCACCCTTTTTTATTTTTTAACATTGGAGCAACATTAAATATCTTACTACCTATGAGATGAAGAGGCAGTTACCACTTCTCTTCATCTACTCTTCCAAAATTCTGGTCTTAATTCTTTTATTTCTAAAATATATTTTATGTCTTTGAGAAAGAGGGCAAATTAACCTTTAAAAAAAACAAACAAAAAAACAAACACTGTA
This sequence comes from Charina bottae, assembly GCA_023362775.1. Lineage (NCBI taxonomy): Eukaryota > Metazoa > Chordata > Lepidosauria > Squamata > Charinaidae > Charina > Charina bottae. The sequence continues at coordinate 65,850,520 of JALMGJ010000006.1, forward strand.
AGTAGGACAGATATCACCTCTTGATACTCAATTTGCCAGAGGCATTCTGAGAGCATGATATATTTATTTATTTATTTTATCATATTTCTTCACCGCCCATCTCGCCTAGATTTTCAGATCTACTTAAAATAAATACTTCAGTGTGGGGCTTACTCTCAAAAGAGTGAATAAATAATTGCAGCAGTGTTTCCTTAGATTCATTTTCACATTTATTAGTGAATACTGAGACTTGAAAATTCATGGTTAAAGCTAGATGCAAGTGGCAAAACCTGTGTAAAATTCCATTCCCCTGCTCTTATAGATGTTATGTCATGAGTCTGGCTAACAAGTTATAACCTAGCTGTCTATAGGCCTGACAATTGGGTCATCATGCTTTTTCTCAGCAATTGGAGACATCAGATTATTGCCTGGTGGCAAAGATGAAGCAAAATCAATAAGTAATTTGTGTCAAGGCAAAAAAGAAAGAAAGAAAGAAAGAAAGAAAGAAAGAAAGAAAGAAAGAAAGAAAGAAAGAAAGAAGAGAGAGGGAGGGAGGGAGGGAGGGAGGGAGGGATGTACAAGAGAGTGTGAGTAAATGGTTGGAAGAAATTCTGGTATAGAAGTTTCCACCAAGCCTCAAACAGACAAAGATTGACCAAATCTAGGAAGGTTTACAAGTAGTCCTCACTTAACAACTGCCCTGTTTAGTGACTGTTAGAAGTTACAACGGCGCTGAAAAAGTAACTTTACAACCAGTCCTCGCACTTACAACAATCTCAGCATCCCCATGGTCATGTGATCAAAATTCGGGCACTTTGCAACCGCGTGGGCGTTTACGACTCTCACAGTGTCCTGCAGTCACACGATCGCCATTTGTGCACTTCACAGCTGGCTTCTCAAGCAGAGTCAATGGAGAAACTGGCAGTAAAATCGCAAGTTACAGTCACATGATGTTTCACTTAACAACTGTGGGTATTCCCTTAACGATCACAGCAGAAGTGAGGTCGTAAGCCTGATGCGGTCATGTGATGTTTTGTTTAACAACCATGTCGCTTAGTGATGGAGTTGCTGGTCTCAGTTGTGGTTGTTAAGCGAGGACTACCTGTATTATGGATTCTTTCAGCCAAGGGACCAGATTTAGAATTAAAGGTTCAGTTTCTAGAGATGCCTTTCCAAATCAGGCATGCTTGAGTTAGATTTCAACTATTTTAATTCCCAGCCCAAACTGCAAATTGCCAGTGGCCATGCTAGCCCATCGGGTGCCATATGTCAGAAGAGCAACCCTGCTTCATCTCCTAACTCTGCTGGGATTCCATTCTTTCTCAATTGAAATGGAGAGAAAAGTAATTCTTGCAGGCAGCAAGTTTAGTGTTTCTTCTGAGACTCTTTTATGGGAACAACATTATTCTAGAAAGCTGTTTGATTTAAAACAGACATGAACATTGACAAAGAACTAAATTACACAAATTACTTAAGATTTGCAAAATCAGATGCTTTTAGCATGCAAGCAAATGTAAAATGTAATGAAAGGGAATATGTAAAACTTAAGGGAATAATATAACTTAGAGAAACCATAATTAAGCAGAATTAATAGTTAACAATCCTGTCTGAAGTCTGCTGAACAATCAAGCATTTTCAGTTCAATACCTAATTAAAAAGATTAGCCCAAATTTAAATGGATGCAACACAGTTTATAATCTTACTGTTATCTACTGTAGTACTTTCTAACCACTTTCTTAGGTGTCACTCTACTTAGGAAGAATATCCCAATGTTCTGGTTCCTTTCGAAAGCAAAAAAATTATAATACAGTATTTACTGAACAAAACTGGTTTCAGCCTCCCATACATTCAAAAAGGAAAGTATTTTTCTTATCAATTAAAGGACAAGTCAGATCATGTTTAAACATACTGTATAATGGACAATATAACGGCAAGCATGTCATTATCATGATCCACGTTTAGGTTTTTGGCAGGATTACAAGTCTGTTAAACCATTCCCAAATCCATATAGAAACTAGGTTGGAGATTTTTACTGACCTGGCTCACACATTAGGTTTAACTCATGGTTTGTTTAACTGAATAGATCACAATTAGGCAGCCAACTTTTAATTAGTCAAAAGCTGAACTTTTTATGGTGGAAAGTAGGGGTTGAAAGTTGGAGTAGATAACAACGCAAAGTGAATATGTAGGGCCATTTTGGGCACATGGGCAGGGCTAGGATTTTCTGTGGGTTTCTTTTCTTGGGTTTGGGGGACAGTTTTGGTGTTTTCATCTGACCATAAGCCATGCTTTACAAACCACTGTGGTTTGTAAAGTACACCTATTAAAGTAAAATCAGACAAAACCCCAGGAACCAGTTTATTTATTTATTTAATTTCTATCCCACCTTTATTATTTTTATAAATAACTCAAGGTGGCAAACATACCTAATACTCCTTCCTCCTCCTATTTTCCCCACAACAACCCTGTGAGGTGAGTTGGGCTGAGAGAGGGGGACTGGCCCAAGGTCACCCAGCCGGCTTTCACGCCTAAGGCGGGACTAGAACTCTCAGGCTCCTGGTTTCTAGCCCAGCACCTTAACCACTAGACCAGACTGGCTCATTTGTATGAACTAGGTCATTTTATGAAGATTTGGGAATTGTGATGCTGCGACTGTAAATGTAGTAAGGATAAAACTGTTCAAGCAAGTGATAACACTGTTCAGTCTATTCTAGTCAACTGAATATTTCAAACAGGGAAACAAAAAACCTGATTATGCCAGTATTCAACACAGCTACTTTAAATAGTGACCCTTCAGGAAGAAAGACCTGCACGTAAGAACAAAGTGGCTTTGGGCTGCAGGCTCTAAAAATACCTAACCTTCAAGTTGCCTTGGCTGCAGACTCTTAGGTATGACACCCAGGCAAGAGAGCTAAAACTTTCAAACTTTTGGAAGAGGAATTCTATTATCATCAGTGGGAAAAAAAACCCTACATATACTTAATAAACTGCTAATATAAGCAGTTTAAACTAATAAGAGTTAAATTTGTTGTTGTTTATTCGTTCAGTCGCTTCCGACTCTTCGTGACTTCATGGACCAGCCCACGCCAGAGCTTCCTGTCGGCCGTCACCATCCCCAGCTCCCCCATGGTCGAGTCTGTCACCTCCAGAATATCATCCATTAACAGTTAAATACCAGACACAAATATCAATAAAATAAATTTGGAATAAATATATCTTCAGACTCATTGGAAAGTATGCAGAACTTTCTAGGGAGAGAGGTCAATAAGCATAGGGCCACCACCAAAAAGACTCCATCTTAAGTGTTTATCACTTAATTCTTATACCTCTTGGGGATATTTCACCAGCAGGACCTTGGAAGGCAATTGTAAACCGGATGAGGTTGTGTAGAAACAGGTGGTTAAAACATAATTTTGACCCAAATCATATAAGGTAAACTCCCCCAACCTGGATGTTTTCCAAATGTGTGAACTACAATTCCCAGAATTCTCAGTATTGTTCATGCTGGCTGGGGAATTCTAGGAGATGCAATGCATACCTCTAAAGGACCCCAGGCTTGGCAAAGCTGGATTAAAATTATCATTTAGGAATGGAAGTGAATTGGCAATCAATAGTAATGATACAAAATAGGGGTCCTATGTTCTTACTGACACAGACCAGATGTCAAACATTCCTAATAGATATAGTAATTGTGATGTAAATTGATAAACTAAATAAATATTGGTCTACAACTCCCTCAAAACCATGCATTTTATACTACTGAAACTTTCTGAACCATCTTTAAAGGCTCTTATGCATAGCTTATTACAATAAACTTGCCTGGATGTAAGAAGGGCATTAAGAAGTACTTAAGCTGGTTATTAAAAGCAAGCCATCTACCATTAGCAACTTACAGCATCTTCTAGAGTTATCCAGCTGTCATTGTGGACATCTGGAGTAGGGGGTGTTTCTGGCTGCTTTTAAGGAGGCTCTGGTGCACCCCCTACTCAAGAAACCATCACTGGACCCTACTATATTGGACAACTTTCGTCCTGTTTCCCACCTTCCCCTTTTTGGGGAAGGTGGTTGAGAAAGTGGTGGCGTTGCAACTACAGAGGATTCTGGATGAAACGGATTATCTGGACCCCTTTCAGTCAGGTTTCAGGCCGGGATATGGGGTGGAAACTGCATTGGTCGCGCTTACGGATGATCTCTGGCGAGAGCGGGATGGAGAGAGTGCGTCCATCCTGGCTCTCCTCGACCTCTCAGCAGCTTTTGATACCATCGACCATGGTATCCTTTGGGGACGGCTCAAGTTGGGGGTGGCCGGCATAGTTTTGTGCTGGTTCACCTCCTTCCTCTGGGGCCGGTCTCAATCGGTGGTAATAGGAGATGAAAGATCCGACCCTCGCCCCCTCGTTTGTGGGGTGCCACAGCGTTCGGTTCTCTCACCTCTCCTATTTAATATCTACTTGAAACCGCTGGGTGAGATCATCTGTCACCACGGGATGAATATCATCAATATGCTGATGATACTCAATTGTATATCTCCATCCCAGGTGAGGTAAGTGATGCAGTGGCCGTCCTTTCTCAGTGCCTGGAGGCTGTGGGGGTCTGGATGGGGAACAACAGGCTTCAGCTGAACCCTGGTAAGACGGAGTGGCTGTGGATTGATGGTTCTTCCGGATCCGGGAAATTATTATCTTTGGTTCTGAATGGGGTTGCACTACCCCATTCGGAATCAGTGCGGAACCTGGGGGTCCTTCTGGACTCACGACTCCTGCTTGAAGAGTCGTGGCCAGAAGGGCCTTTGCACAACTTCATGTTGTGCACCAGTTACGCCCTTTCCTGGATCGGGAGTCCCTCCGTACAGTCACTCATGCCCTGGTCATCTCCCATATAGACTACTGCAATGCACTTTACATGGGGCTACCCCTGAAGAGTATCCGGAAGCTTCAACTGGTCCAAAATGCGGCTACGTGTACAGTTATTGGTGCCCCTAGATCGGCTCATGTGACACCTCTGCTGCGCCAGCTGCACTGGGTGCCAGTATGCTTCCGGGTGCAATTCAAGGCGTTGGTTATGACCTGTAAAGCCCTACATGGCATGGGACCAGGTTACCTGAGGGACCGTCTCATCCCATAACTTCAAACCGTCCCACTCGATTATGCAGAGAGGGCATGCTTCGGACCCCGTTGTTAAGGGAGTTTCACTTGGCGGGGTCCAGAAGGCGGGCCATCTCAGCAGTGGCACCTACCCTTTGGAACATTCTGCCCCCGGAGATGAGGCAGGCCCCATCGCTCCTGTCCTTCTGGAAGAATTTAAAGACCTGGTTTTGCCGCCTCGCTTGGGATGGGGACGGGAATAGTTCCTCTTGGGGATGGCTGGTGCCATAGAGCCCTTTTAAAATACCATCTTATCGCCTATTGGATTTTATATTTAACTTATTAGTAATCTTAATGATTATAGATTTGTATGATTTTATATTTAGTTATATTTATAAATTTTAATTGTTGTATTTGTAAACCGCCCAGAGTCCCCTTTGGGGGAGATGTGTGGTGGTGTGGTGATAGAAGTTGAAAAATAAATAAAATAAATAAATAAATTGTGCCCAATTAACAGTAATGAGGACAGGCTTCAACAATGGCTGAGTAACGCTATGAAGACACTCTAAGTCCCTAGTGGGGAAATGATTTATAAACCCTTCAGGCTTCTTGTTAAGGAATTGAGAAAATTATGATTATGCTAAGCTTGGGGGGGACTTTGTTGAGTTGTAATCCTGTTCTAAAGCAATCACTTTCACTTTCAGATTTTTTAGGAATATTTAAATAAAAAACCCAGAAAGCTTTTGTCAAAAAGCTCAGCTTGATTCCTTGATTTTGTCCTGAAATGGGCCTATTAAACAGGAAGAAAATAGAGTTATTTTCAGGGTCTTTCCTCCTGGCAGTTTTGGCAAATTTGCTGTGCAATTGTAGCTACATATTTAGAAGACACTCCAGTTTTGTTCAGTGGAGTTTATTACTTTGTGTGTTTAGGGGATTATGCAGTCAGCACTCTGTACAATATCTTATTTACCATTTTTCCATTTCACAAATCTTGGAAAGTATAATTGGAGGAACATGAGAAGGCGTTCATAGTTTTTCTAACTCAGAACACTTTAAAGTACAGATGATGAAATAATTGCCCTCCAGGTATTTTCATTTAAAATTTCCAGCAACCACAGCTAGTGTGGTCACTGGTGAGGGGCCCTGGGCATTAAGGACCATGGGACCTGTCTTTCCACAACACCCTGGAAGACCCTAGGATTGATGCAAAAGAAATTTTGAAATGGAAATAAAAGGAATAATTCATTAACCTCCATCCTTTTGCAGTATGAAATGATTCAAAGAGATTAAGTATGTGTTATCTAGAGGTCTTGAATGTTAAGGATGTTACTACTTCCTACTAGGAAGTTTAGGAGAAAGATTATGCATTTTGTCTGTAGCTTGAATCATGTCAACTGGATTTCTATTTTCTCAGTGGAAATGTTTCGCTCCTTATCCAAGGAGCTTCTTCAGTCTGAGCAAAGTTAGTAAGGGAATCCTAAATATGTTTCTAGGTAGCTGTGTGACCTTACACCTGGGGATAGGTCATGGTTATATTGAGATGTTATTTTAAGTCCTTTTATAATCTAAAGGAGGACCGTTAAGATCACCATGCTGCTGTTGAGCTTGTGAAATGGTCTTAATCTTCCTAGGCACAGAAGACAAAGCAGGGAGGAAGATGGGGAAAGATTGTGCCTGAGGCCCCCACCTCTATTCAAGGAAGGATTTTCCAAGTTGGCATAAATGGATTCCTTGACCCCTCTCTCAAACCACCTATCTTCTCTGTCTAAAATGTGAACATTAATGTCCTTAAATGAGTGTCCTTTTTCCTTTAGATGAAGATAAACTGCTGACTCTGGTCCTTTTATTTTTTTATTATTATGCATTTTGCCTTGAGCAAAATTGACCTGCCCACCCTATCACTGAATTTGCTCTGTACACTGCTTTGTAAATGATTCTGCTAAGAGGAGTGTAAGTATGGATGAGTTTCCTTTATAAATTATATGTTGAGTTCTTAGCCTTGCTTTTCATCAGATGTCCTCAGGCTATCTCTGTCTTTAAGTTCTAACAGTAAAAGATTCAAGTGAATTGGTGATGGGAAAGGGAGCAGGGAAATGTATCAGAAGTATTAGTATCCCTGTCTAGAATGTATAAAGGTACTTCGAATCTTTCCTGGAAATGTGAACAACATGACGGGCCATTTTATCATGTTTGGTGGACATGTAAAAAAGTCAACAAATTTTGGATACAAATACATACATTAATTCAGAAGATTTTAAAGGTTAGGGTACAATTTTAGTACAATTGAAATCAGAGACTTTTCTTTTGGGACTAATTGGCAGGCAATTTGAAAAAAGTCATGGAACTTTGTTTCTATATATGACAACTGCAGCGAGACTATTATATGCTCAAAAGTGGAAAGGTGTTCGACACTACCCACAATGGAATGGTTGGTGAAGATAATGGAACTTGCGGAGATGGCTAAATTGATTTCTTTGATCAGAGAAAAAACATCTACATTTATGGCTGACTGGAAACCCCTTGTAGACTTTTTGCAGGAAATGGAAAAAAATGCACTTATGATTTGTGGTTTTGATGATCGGAAGCTGCTTCTTTCTATTTCTTTCTATTTTTTTCTGCACTTTTGCTTCTTTCTTTCCTCTTTCTTTCTTTGCTCTTTTTACTCTTTATTTGTTTGTGTTAGTTTTTATGTTCTTTGTAAAACGTTTAATAAAATTTATTTTAAAAAAGTATTATTATCCATCTTGGAGGCCTCTTTTAAAAAAGGTTTAATTAAACTTTCAGTTTTCACTGTTTTTAAAAAAATATCTAAAATCAACGAAATAAGACTGCAATTGAATGCATAATTAGTTCAGACAACTGGAGCTTGAATCCTGGTAATTTCATGGATGCGGAGTCTACTTGGCAGCAATAAGAGAATAGTTGTTGTTGTTGCCTTCTTTTATATTCACAATCTAATTATTAGTCCTAGTATTTCCTTATAGTCTCCCATCCAAACACTAGCCATCTCTGATCCCACTTAGCTTTTTGAGATCAGCTTCCATGCACTGGCTGCTGCCACCTATCTGTGCTCTATTATCTAGAAATAACTTAGTGAACTCAACTGTATTTACTTTTGAATAAACTGCATAGGACCTACTGTAACTTCTGTTGTAGATTTCACACATTTCCACAGTTTTGAGCCTCTATTCCAAATTTCATCATTTAAAAAGTCTAAGGTGGGACTAGAACTCACAGTCTTCTGGTTTCTAGCCTATTGCCTTAACCACTACACCAAACTGGCCCTCATCTAGTATACTACTAAAACTCTTGTGTCTGTTTAATACTTTGTAAACTTTAACTGGGCAAAACGGTGCGTCATAGTGCAACAATTTTTGAACTAAATACCTCAAATGGGCTAACTCCAAATGCATCCAAAATCAGGACCCATTTTATAAAACATTTTATGATATAATATAAAATGTCATAAAACATTTCCTGTGCTCAACTCTTGATGTTTGACTGGGCTGTACAGTTCAGCATTGGCTACTTTCAAGGCAGATACATCTCTGAATATCTCCCTGAATTTCTAAGAACTTTTCCAGTACATTAGAAGCTCTGCCAGGCATTGAGGAATCTGGTAAGGAAATATCTCTGAAACGATGACCCAATGGGTCACAGGTTGTCTAGTATATTATAATTCTAATTCTAAAATATCATAAATACATTATGGTACAAATTATTTTACTTTTTTTGAGTGTGTATGGGTTTGTTCATGAAATAGAGCACAAGTTCCGATTTCATACATTAAAACGATTGGTTCATATAAAATGCTAAGCCCTAATGTAGTCTGTATGGTTTTACATTTATCATTTGTATGAATCCGATCTCTTGTTTTTCGTAAACCCCAATCCATGGCTTAGCATTAATTTGTGAACAAACTATGGCTTATTCAATAAAGCATGGTTAAAGCATAATTTAACCATTGACACAATATATGAACCCAACCAAAGGGATATCTGTACTGCGCCCTTAAACTGCTCCTGCCCTGCCCTGGCTTGACTCTATAGCAGGTTCTGTATCTTCCTATTGGACAATTCCCTTGTTCTCTGCCCTCCCACCTTTCTCTTCTGGGGAGCAACTGCCAATCACTTTCCTTCCTGTGGGTAGGTCTTCCTGGACACATCAAGTTGTGTGTGTTACACACACAAGCACACATAGGCTAAATTGAATTTACAGTATATATACCAAGTTGAAGCATCAAAATGCACATATAGTACATGAAGGCACAACAACCAACTTTAAAATAAAAATTCCTTCTTACTACCCTGTTGATCTCTAATGTCTTTTAGAGCTACCTTCAACATGAATACTGCAATATTATAATGGTTATGGAATTTGCTTTATAAATAAAAGATTACTGGTTCAAAACCTGGCAGATATGTTTTTTTAAATATATTACTATTTTTCTTTCCCTATTTTTTTTCTTGTGCTTTTCTTTCTTTTCCTTTTTTTTTAAATAAGTCAAGCCGTGTAACATTTCATCGTTTTTCCAGTCACTCAAGGCAGCAGTGACTCAGCTCCTAAATAGCTAGGACATTATTTTACTTCAGCACAACCGGTGTTCCAGAAACTTCCTGATAGAAATTCCATACATACTCTGGCTGTTGATAAAGTTAAAGGTGGGTTGTCTGTCTTAATTTTTACTGCCCTTCAGGCCATTATTACGTGTCTTCCATTCTGATGGGGGAATGAAAAGTTTAATTAGATAGAGGTGGATATTCTTTGGCTGATTGGTTTACATTCCCCCTCATTTGATAAGAAAAGCTTGGGATGCTCTAAAATAAATAAAAGGTTGATCTGGAATCCCATTTTATTTAGACCTACTCAGTTATGAAAGGATATGCTCAGTGTTAGAATAGTTCATGATTGTGATCTTTTCTTTTTCGATCCTTTGTGTACCCATGAATGTGAGGGTTTTTTTTGTTTTTGTTTTTGTTTTTGTTGTCCCAGTCGTAGGGTGACCATACGTCCCGTTTTGAACGGGACAGTCCCGTTATTTTAGCATTTTTCCACCGTCCCGTCGTTTTGATCAAAATCTCAATTTTGTCCCTTTTTTAAACCCGGTGGGAAGGAGGACAGGAAGACAGGAAGGAGGACTGGAGCCGGACTTGCCATTGGAGGCAGCCCGGAAGAGGCCCTCTCAGCACGGCAACTGGAAGCCCAGTTGCCACGTGGGATCCCAGCAGCAGAAGCAGCACCACACTCCAGGTTCCTGCCTCCTTACCTGATCCTGAGATTGTCTGCCCAGCAGTGGTGAGGCCAGGGGAAGGTTGTGGAAAGAGGGTGCGTGCGTGTGTGTGTGTGTGTGTGTGTGGGCGCGTGCGCAGATTACTTGCTCAGCGTAATCGCACGCACACACACACAGAGACGCACTCCACACCCTCTTTCTCCAGCCTCCCTGCAACAGGTCCGGGTGCATTTGGTCATGGGGAGGCTGGAGAAAGAGCGTATGTGGTGTGTGTGTGTGTATGTGTGCGCATCTGATCGGGCTTGGCCGAGGGAGGAGAGTTGGCGGGCCGCTGAGCAGGAGAATCCGGCTGCGCTCGGCTGCTTCAGCCACACCACTCCGCCCCTTGCTGCCCGCTGAAGTTCCCCAGGGTGGCCACTCCTGCTTCTCACATACACACACACACACACTCACAGGACAGACTGCCCTCGGCAGGAGCCAGCCGCGCTGAGGGGCTTCAGCCACACCACTCCACCCCTTGCTGCCCACTAAAGCTCCCCAGGGTGGCCGCTCCTGCTTCTCACATACACACACACACACACTCACAGGACAGACTGCCCTGGCAGGAGCCAGCTGCGCTGAGGGGCTTCAGCCACACCACTCCGCCCCTTGCTGCCCGCTGAAGCTCCCCAGGGTGGCCGCTCCTGCTTCTCACATACACACACACACACACTCACAGGACAGACTGCCCTGGCAGGAGCTGACCATGCTGGGGGGCTTCAGCGGGTGGCGAGGGGTGGAGTGGTGTGGTTGAAGCAGCTCAGCACAGCCGGCTCCTCCTGCTTCTCCTGCTCTGCGGCGGTGGCAGCAGCAGTGACTCTCCTCCCTCCTTCGGCCAAGCCCGAGGGGGATGAGGCAGTGGTGGGCCTCCATCCCCTCCATCCCCGCCCCTTGTTCCCCGGCCGATGACGGTGCTGTGTGCACAGTGTGTGTACTCCGGCCTCCCCCAAACACACCAGCTCTGACGCACCATTTACTGCTAGAAGAAAAAAAACCCTTTAAAAATAAATAAAAATTAAAATCCGAGCCAATCACGCTGATGGGGGCGGGGTTTGCAGGTGGGAGCCAATCGTGTGGGGCGGGGGCGGGGTTTGCAGGTGGGAGCCAATTGCGTGGACTGGGGGGCGGGGTTTGGAGGCCGGCATGGTGGCATAAGACCCTGTCCCGTTTTTCCATCCCAAATGTCCAGTTTTTGTCTGAAGGGAATATGGTCAGCCTACCCAGTCGGGTTAGGTCTTCTAAAAATCTCAGAATTACTGTTTTTCCCAGTATTTGCCTGATTCAAATGATAGGTTGTCTCAGTCTACTACTCATCCTTATTTTGATTATCTGGAGAACAGAGTTTTTTTTCAGGTGATGGTTCCAATACAGTCAACTACATTCTAGCCTCTGCTAGTGGGTTTCTTGTTTTCTGTTTTGTTTTGCAATTGGCAGTTTTTCACTAAACGTTTGGACAGAAAGTGTTAATTTGCCTCTTGTACTCAACCTGTCGGTTCATCTGATTCTTGCTGTCTCCTAATCTTCAGAATTCTCCTATTTATAAATATAATAAAGTACAACAGTCTGAAGATATACAGACCAAACATGCTTCTTTCTGATTGTTTGTTTCTCTCCAGATTCTAATTCTCAAAGCAGCAGCGATAGGGGCTAACAATATTAGATATGCTTTACGTGGATGTGCCAGTGCATATTTCATAGCTGCATTGCAGGATGCTTGGGATGCAGAGTTATTTATTGTAACCCGCCCAGAGTCCCTTGCATGGGAGATGGGCGGGGAATAAATTTGAAAAATAAATAAATAAAATAAATTCAGAGAGAAGAATTTACTTAAAAAACAAATCTTCTCAAACTTGGTTTGATCAAGGATGCTACGAGGCCAAAAAGAATGTAGGCTGGTTTATAATCAGCACAGGCACAATAATTGCTAGCCCAGCAGTATTACTTCCAAAATAAACTCTTTAAATCTATAATAGGAGGATGCTTGTCCTGCAGGAACAATAGAGATATTTCATTTCCTCCTCTTTTAACTAACTAACTAACTAACTAACTAACTAGCTTGCTTACTTACTTACTTTATTTATTTATTTATTTATTTATTTATTTGATTTTGCCACCGCCCATCTCCCCCAAAAAGAGAGACTCTGGGAGGTTTTCATTGTCATCAAATCATTCTGAGGTTCAATGGATTGCCCTCTACTCTCTAATGCAGTGTTTCTCAACCTTAGCAACTTTAAGATGTGTGGACTTCAACTCCCAGAATTCCCCAGCCAACATCTTAAAGTTGCCAAGGTTGAGAAACACTGCTCTAATGTATGGGAAATCTATTTCACTGAAATATATAAAGATGGGCAATCCATTGGTGCTATCTATAGCAGGGTTACTCAACCTCAGCCATTTTAAGATGTGTGGACTTCAACTTCAATGCTGGCTGGAGTATTCTGGGAGTTGAAGTCCACACATCTTAAAATGGCTGAGGTTGAGGAACCCTGATCTATAGGACTCTTGATTTTAAACATACATGAATTTCCAGCCTGGGCTCCGGTAGCAAATTCTGAGATAGGAGCTTAGTCTGTTTTGCTGAATCCTAGGAAAGCTCCTGGGCCTGATTATATAATTCTGCAGAAACTGAAAGCACATGGGTTACAATAGATGTTTATTCTGGCAGCCTCATCTATAAACTAATTTGTTGTTTATTCGTTCAGTCGTTTCCGACTCTTCGTGACTTCATGGACCAGTCCACACCAGAGCCCTCTGTCGGCCATCACCATCCCCAGCTCCCCAATGGTTGAGTCCGTCACCTCCAGAATACCATCAATAGAACAGGCTATTTACCTACTACTTGACTGCAAGCTGTTAGATATAACTAAGGTGAGGAAGTCAGCCCTGCCAATTATAGGCCAATTAGCGTGCTTTCAACAATTGCCAGGTATTTGAGTAGGAAACTAGAGTCTTGGAGAAGAGATTACAAGGTGCTAGATTACAGGTAACCTTTAGGAAGAGTACAGTAGATACTCTTTAGATTACTGTACTATTTTAAGCCATTTAGTTGAGAAATTTATTAGCATTTGGTAAAAGCCTATATGTAGCATTTATGGACTTGAAATCTGCCTTTGATTCTGTTCCCAGGGAAAGTTTGTGGGAGAAGTTGAACAATGCTTCTAGGGACCTGTTGTATTAGTTACAGATTATTGTATTAATTACAGAGGTAATTTGACCAATCCTTTATCTATTTCCAAATGTATCCTTGCTCCAGTTCTATTTCAACTTTATCTTAATGATTGTAGTGTGGGATTTTGTAGTTTTCAAACTATTTGGTATTGGTTAAATGAATGATTGACAGATTTTTTAAAAAATAAGTTTGTCAGTTTAGAAACTTAACCAATGTCTTCTACTCTTCCTTTCTTTGATACCTCAGAAGACTTACGTATGTAATGTATGTAGTGCAGATTTCATTTAAAAGGAAAAGAATAATCCTGTTCTGTATAAATAGAAGAAGACAGTTTAATATTCGCAACCCTTTGTGTGTTCAAAGCTGAAGTTTTGTCCTAACTTCTCATTTTTGGTTTTTCGGTATGGATTCAGAGTTTTGGCTCTCCAATGGAAAAAAGTTGTTTCTTTTTTCCAATATTCCATATTTGGAGCACACAAATATGCACTATCAATTGTTTTGCATTTCAAGGACAGTCTTTCTTTTGTAGAATGCAGAGCATCATCTTTTCTTTTTAGTTATTAGGTAAAAGTAGCCTATACAATATATACTGTATTTTTAGGGTTGTTTTCTTAGCTCCTGATACATTTTTAGTGAAAAAAGAAGTATTAGTTAAGGACCTATGTATTTTTTGTCTAGTCAGGAAAATAGTCAAATAAAAAACATTGTGAACATTCACACTGAGTGTTTTTTGTTGTTGTTCAGTCGTTTAGTCGTGTCTGACTCTTCGTGACCTCATGGACCATAGCATGCACTTATACTTTCCACTTTCTCTTAGACTGTCATTTACTACAGGTTAGGACATAGCTTTCCAAAGTGTGTGTCGTGACACACTACTGTATCGCCTGCGGTGTCCTGGTATGTTGCACGCAAACCCGGAAGCACTGATGGGGGGAACCGTAAGGAGCGGCACACCCACCAATCAGTGCCGCCACTGATGCTGCCACTACGGCTTCAGTGGTGGCGGTGGCACTGATTGGCGGGGGTGCCGCTCCTTATGGTTCCCCCACCAGCGCTTCCGGGTTTGCGTGCGACACACCAGGACACCGCAGGCCGCGCCACCGCCGCCGTTGGTGTGTGTTGCCAACATAAAAAGTTTGGAAAGCTCTGGGTTAGGATATGCTAGAAACACAGATTACTTGATTATTCTCAAATTTTTGTAAGGCTAGAATCAATGCCTTTCTATTGGTCTAACTCAGTAGCTGCTTCAAGAGTATCCCTTAAAATAAGTGTTTTCATGTATGCAGAGAAGATGCTGCTGAATCTTTGATTTGTGAATGCTATTTTGGGATTATTATGTTTGATTTTTACCTTGGGCCTTGGTTGTATGCAATATCTTGGTAAATTGTCTTGTCTTGATTATCTTGGGCCTGTGACCTCAAGTTACAAATACTCTTACATTACATTTAGTCAGAATGGAAAATCAGTATCAGGTAATGCAGCTTTTCTCAGTTCCTCATCCTCAAGATTTACATGTCTACCAGCATGGCAGCATCAGAAAAAAAGACATGTCTTACTCCATTTTATCATTTTGTTTCCTTGTATACTTATTTTTGCTTCGCTCTAGCACGCATTCTATCTCAGGCCCAAAAGAGAGAAATCCAACAGAACATGACATTATAACTGAAGCTAAAGCAGGTATGGAAGAAATCTTCTCCTGTCTGGTTGGTCCTGCCAATAGCATATGCTTCTCTCAAATATTACATCATGTGGGTCTAAGCTCAATGGGTGTTACAAAGAAATTGTCCAAGGCATACAGTATGTGTTTACTTTTCCAGACTGTGAATTGCTATGTATTCAAAAATACCTTTTATGTATGTTTCTTTTAATTAAGCTGAACAGTTTCTACTCACACTTAGAGTTTTTTGAAGAATACCGTCAAACTTCCTTGAAGACATATGTCTCTGTAGGTCTTAAAATGCACAATATTTCTTTAAAATATAATAAACTGAGGCAAAACCTCTTTTTTTAAATAAAATGCACAATTTGAAACTGATAAAAGGTGTCACAAAAGGTCATATTTAGCATGGTGCAGCATTCACTTCATCAAGTAAATCATTAAGCACTTGTGCATCAAAGCTTGTGAAGTATTTGGTTAACAGCCATATCAAACCTTATGCCTGTAAGCAGGAATTTAGCTATCATTTCAGGCAGCTGAAGAGTATTCAGCATGAACTTCCTATTTTTTTCCCTCTTAACTTATATTTACTTAATAGTTGGTGTCTCAAATTTAAGAGTTATAAACACATAACCAAAATAGCAACATCTTTACCAATATGCATTTTCCTAAGATATTTTATATAGGTTAAACAATGCTCTTAAATATCTGTGCTGCCTGCGTAGTATTTTTTTAACAACTTTTCTATCACTTTCCAGAGATATGCCTATCAAAAAAACAAATAAGGAATTTACAACTCTAACACCCCTCACTTTATGGTCCATCCTGGCTTTGAGTTCCACTGATATGGTATTGCAAGTATGTTTTGACTAGTACAACAATAAGATTTTGAAAATAAATGTTGGTATTTTTATATCAAAAAAAATTAAAAAAGAGAGATGATGGTGGCAATAAAGTGTCATCTCTCCCCATTGTCCTGTCACCACAGATATTTTGCTATGAAGAGTCTGTCTATCTTTTCTTGCTCTTCCTGGTTCTAACAGAGTAGGGGCCCACCCAAACCATGAATAGCCACACCAAGATAATTGACAGTGAGGGATCTGTTGGACTGGAATTTCCATAATTTCCATTCATCATGACTGCTATGCTGGATGGGAGTAATAGGAGCTAAATACTGCTAAATGCTGAAATAGATCAGTTTATCTCCTGAAATATTCAGCTTGCTTTGTCTTCTGGGACAGAAATTCTCACTTAAGAAATGGTTACATCATTAGTTAGATATTATGATGTGTCACTGAATACCTAAGATTTTCTGACATGTTATTTAAGAAAAATAATCAAATTAAACTTAGAGCAAGATTCCTCTGCCTGAAATAATAATACAGCTTTAACTGCTATGACCTCTCATGTTATAGATTTGCTCTGATGGGTTATTTCAAGCTCCTTTGGTGCTATTTGTTGCTGATTATGACAGTTCAACATCATCTCCAATTCTGCAATCTACTCACAGCAACAGTCTTAATGTAGATGAAAACCAAATTATTTTTCTGATTCATCTATCATCTTAGGATGTTACCAGACATCATCTCTTGATTATAGCTCACTTGGATTTTGACAGATAATCTGAACTTCAAGAAAATAGAACTAAGATGGTTTAGATACAAAGATTTAATACATTATGAAGGAGACAAATTAGAAATAAAAACAAGAGAAGAATTGGGAAAAAAAACGACTACCAATGTAACTGGTTTATATACCTACAGTTAAAAGAACAATTCAAATTAGATTAAAAAAATATATAAATTCATAAAAGAACCAGCGTGGCTAGAAAATCAATTATTTTCCAGTAATGATCATACTATAACAAAATTTTACAAAATGTTACTACAAATAAAATTAGAAGATGAACAAACTAAAGAATGTATGATAAATTGGGCAAGAAATTTTGGATACAATATTATGTATGATCAGTGGGAAAAAATGTGGACCAAAGGACTAAAATTTACATTAAATTATAATTTGAAAGAAAATTTTTACAAAATGATGTACCGTTGGTATATAACTCTAGATAAATTATCAAAAATGTACAAAAATGTATCAAATAAATGTTGGAAATGTAAAAAAGAAAAAGGAACATTTTATCATCTATGGTGGACGTGCAAGAAAGCAAAGAAATATTGGGAACTAATACATGAAACTATTAAAAAAAATATATTAATGGACATACAAATTAAACCTGAATTATATCTACTGGGTCTTATGGATGACGAACTGGGGAAAAAATACGGAAAACTTTTATTATATATGATTACGGCAGCCAGACTTACATATGCTAAAAGATGGAAAGAAGAATGCATCCCAACAATAGAAGATTGGATTACAAAAACAATGGACCTTGCACAGATGGCAAAATTAACAGAAATGTTAAATGATAAAAATATGGACCAATTTAAAAATGATTGGCAACCTTTTCTTGTCTACATGATAAATATACAAAAAAACACAACTTAATAAATATAGGATTTAACGATTAACTACTGTATATTAGAAATAGAAATGTAACAAAAAGTAACTAAGACAAGTAATTAAGAAATTGTATAGATACTGTATACTAGTCACAGTAAAGATAGTCTGGAATCGGACCCCTGTTTTTTGTTCGTTTTTTTGTATATGTATGTATATATGTTTTATGTGTATGTGTATATGTTGTATGTTGAAACAATTTTATACAATAAAGCTTTTTTCAGGGGGGGAAATTGAAAAAAAAGAAAAAAAAAGAAAATAGAACTAAGCACTGTTGCAACCTTTTGATATTTTGCATCTTGAGATTTCAATGACGCTCTTTCCTGTCTTTAAAGCAGCATGACAATTATTTGTGAAGGGTCTCTGAAATCCCAAGAAGAGAATAAAGAAAACACACAACACTTTTTAACACAGACAGCTCGGTCATTTTCTATTTCACTTAGTAGGGCATGGATTAACACATTTTTTTGCCCAAGTTCCTCAAACCACATTTTGGGAAGGTGACATAGATATAGATGTACAAAAGGTTAATTTCTGTGGATAGTTTTGAGTAGTTAGAAGAACAGCATTAATTTTAATATGATCAGGCTGCAGAAGCAGCACCATCTTTTCAGGCTTGCATGGAAGCCTTAAAAACAATTAAGCTTCTTTATTAACAGAGGGTCCACACTCATGTAAGATCTGAAGCACCTCTTACAAGTCATTTTCACAATGTACCCTAGAAGGGGAGAAAATAGTCTGTTCATTCTCTTTAGGAGAAAAAAACACACCTTCCTATGCGGAAGATGAGCATGCTTGTTTTTCAGTGACTATTGATATTAATGAAG
Source organism: Charina bottae (assembly GCA_023362775.1). Classification (NCBI taxonomy): domain Eukaryota; kingdom Metazoa; phylum Chordata; class Lepidosauria; order Squamata; family Charinaidae; genus Charina; species Charina bottae. The sequence continues at coordinate 65,869,028 of JALMGJ010000006.1, forward strand.
CAGCTGTCTTTTCTGTAATCTTGTTTAAAGGATTACAGTAGCTTTTGATCATCCAAGACATGTGCTGTCTTGAGTTATCCAAAAGAAAAGTATAGTGTAATTAAAAAAAAGAATAAATGAGCATATGTGTAGGCTATACCATGACTGATCTTCTGCAAATATACCTTCAGTGTTTTGTGATTTAAAACAATAAAAACTAGCTGGAGTATGTCCTAGTTCAATAAGAAAACAGTAAGAAACTGAGTGGGGGAGGAGTGGTGCCACCTCATACTTCACCTTTGAGGAACATCTTGGTGGGCCCACTAGCAATCCTCCTGCCTTGCATCTCCCAATAATTGTTTTGCATGCTGCGTGCCAGATGTCCGACAGGCACCATTTTTATAAAATTAACTGTCTTGCATACATCAGAGGAGAGATACTGCTAAGGTAAATCTGGCTTAGAAGGGTGCAACAGGAGAACATGGGAAACTGGGTATTTAAAGATATAATCTGTAAAAACTTTGATGTCATAATGTCAACAAATCCTTAACCAACAGTCCAACAGAAAGCTACTGTTGACTTCATTCCCCTCCTACATCCTTATATATCTGCTTCCTTTATGTCATACCTCATGTTTCTCTTTTTTAGGAGAACAGGTTCCTGAACCTGCTGCTTCCATTAGATCCCAAATCAACACATCCTCATAAAATACTGTTCAGCACCAGTTCCTTCTTTTTAAAAATCTGTTGTTAAGAGATGAGTTGTGCTCCCTTCAGAAGTAGAGTTCAGTCTACTAAAGGAAGTTGCAGTATAATTGGGGCTCATCCAAATGTTGCAGCACAGAATATAATTCGATGTGTTTGTCAACTCAACTGTTCCTCAGAAATTAATGGGATTATTCCAAAGTAAACTGTACCATGATAACTTCATCTAATGGAGTTACATTTTTACAGAACCATGTGAGTAAAATATAAATGGTGATGCCTCCATTTGAACTACCTTTGAACTTAGTTTAATGAGATTGCAGATTGCTTTCCTTACTTGTCTACCAGACGCTATGGTATCTCTTTGATCCATTTTTGAGAAGGACTCTGCAGGATTTCATAAGCAATGCCAAAGAAGAAAATGCCCTTTGTAAATAGTACTGTATCTGCCCAGCTTTCCAAATTAGAAATACAGAATATGAGATGCAGCCATTTCCACTTTTGGAAGCTTTAAGGATATAAGACAAAGTTTCACTATTACTCACAAACCTACTTTGCTCTTTTTCCACCCAGACTACTGTTGTCCAGAATTAGATGGTAGGAATTTAAAGAAGTGGAGGGGAAGGTCTTTCTTTCTCTAGTATAGAGCTTTCCAAACTTTTCATGTTGGTGACACACTTTTTAGACATGCATCATTTCGTGACACACTCTTACAGCAGGGCACAAGGCAGGCACTAGGACCTGCGTGGAATCACAGCAGGTTTGGAGGCAGCCAGGCACAAGGCAGGCACTAGGACCTGCACGGAATCCTGGCAGGGCTCGGAGGCAGCAGCAGCAGCCGCGACACACCCAGACACTGCAGCCAACACACTAACGTGTCCCGACACACAGTTTGGAAAGCTCTGCTCTAGTATAAGCATGTTCTTCACGCTCAGGCTGAAAGGGCACTGATATCAGTTTAAATTTCCCAGAGACATCATGCAAAAGATATTGAATACATTTGTATTAAACAGCTGCACTATCCTTATATTAGCTGAAGCTGGCACTTTTCTCAGTTCCCCTGTTGCCACTTACAATTATTTTGCAGAAAGTATATAAAGAAAAACCAACTATCTTATAAAACTAATAAAAGACTATAACCAAGAAAGTTATTGAAGCCCAGATGGTTAAAGCTACTCAGAAGGAAAAAATGTTCAAGAACATACCAGCAGCTGCAAAAGAGTAGGTCCAATTTACAATAGTCAGAAAAGTGTGCTCAAAGAGGACAGTCAATCCAATCTCCTGGCAAATGAGGAGCACAACCTGGATGGGAGCTGAATTTATCGTGGAAACAGCTCCAGCTAATAGTAGATCAAAGGACAGGTATTCCAGTTTCGTCAGTCTTTAAGGTAATGATCCATCACGTAGGAAGAGAAATTAAAGGCAGATACTTCTAGATGTGTATATTGAGAGGTGTGGCAATACAAAACAGAAAGAGGAATCCACCCCTTATTCTTTCCTGCTTCAAAATCCCCATTTCTCCAGACAAGGAACTCTTTAATCTTTGCTTCAGATTTCATAACAGATACTTTTCAATGTACTCTTGCTATAGTAAATAAAGTTTTTTGGACAAAAGGTAATACTAAAAGATTTTTGGCCCAGGTACGCAAATAAATTTGAATGCACTGTTTATCTCTTAAGGATTGATTTGATCATAAAGGGCCCTCAGTGATAAAGTTACTTAGACACTGTTGTTCTGTTTGAACAGAAACAAAACCTCAATCATCCAATCATGTTAGTGCAAGCCAGCATTAGCCAAGACATATTGTTGCCTAAAATGGAGCAGGTATGCCTTTCTTTTCCTTAGTTGGGGCCAATGCTTTCCAAAATATCATATTGCATCATTCAGTAACCAATTGCTGGCTTCCCCACTTCCTGAAGCATCTGAAATAGTTTAAGTGGGATGGAATATGGAGGTCTCCAACTCTGTGATGGCCAGACTGACTTAAGTTCATTTGGTTGGGTTGTTTGATCATTATCCTGACCTCATTAGGACCCACGTGGCTCCCATGTGGCTAAGGGTCATCCATGTAAAAGAATGACCATTTTTAGATAAATCTAAAGGCATATTTTTCTGAAGTAAATCCCAATAAATCATTTCCTTTAACGTACATAATGACTGCTTTTCTAGTCACAGATACATGTCACATGTTTTCAGGAAATCGGGTTAAATGAAGAAGCTAGTACTTCACAATTACAATGAAAAATATTTAAGCTTTTTCTTCCATTTCATCTCCTACCAATAATTCCTACTTTTTTCCCATCTCCTGTTGGACACTCATTTGTCCTTTGTTTACTATTGTCCATGGCATCATGTCTACAGTAGTTCAATCCATTACCTTTTAGTGTTTAAATGGCGACCCTTCTTTTATTTCTCCATAATTATACTGTTGCCTTTAGTTTGCCAGTACTTTCCTCTTAGTTTACTTCTGGAGGCATCCAGAGAACGGGGTCAAAAAAGTCAAGATGGTGGCCGTGACCACATGATTGAAATTCTGTCTCTCCGTATGTTTTGTATCAAATCATTTATTTCATGATTGTGGCTGCCATTTTTTGAATCTGTCCCCAGATGTGTTTGTTACTTCTGTTTCATGTTTCTGTCTCTTTATCCATCTTTTCTTCAATGGTCTTCTGATATCCATGCATTTATCTTTCTTCAGCTATTTAAACTTTCCCAGTTTTCTTAATGTCTGATACCTTCCACTCCTTCACCTTTACTTATTTTTTTAAAATCCTTTTCTTATTTTTCTTTAGATTGTGTAAGCTTAGTTTGAAAACAATAATTGTTCAGACTTTGGTTCTAGAAGTATTGGTTAATTACATAATACATATGTAAATGTTCATTCCAGAACAAAAACATTTCAGCATTTTGTATGTTCAAGAAAACCAGGCAAGAACAGGAAATGCCAGTGGCATTCCACACAAAATAGATAATACATTCACTGGAATATCTAGCGTTCAGTGACACAATTGTCTAGTTGTATCATCACTGAGAATTTTCCTTTTGCCCCAAATCACCTCTCACCATATCATACCCAAGAAATGTTGGACATAACTGTGTCTTGGCAAAGTTGAATAGTGATAATAAAGACTGAAGTACAATCTTTTTTTCTTTACTTTGGATACCATAAATTTATCAACCCATTACTGAGTTCAGTCTTAGTACAACGTGTCCTAACCAACATGACACTACCAAAATCCGGAAAGGAAGTATGTGTCAACCATAGTCAAAGGTTTCCTGCAGTGGGTAGGGCGTTGAACTAGATGATCTCCAAGGCATCGGCCAGCCCCTTATATTTTATTTTTTTTACTGTAATAAACATCTGGGAGACACAGCAGGAATCCCTTGCATCATATAAAGTCAGCTGTTTTTATACCAAACTTTGTAAGATATAGAAACTAAACAATCTGATTTTTTAAAATTTAAGTAGACCCCATCCTCACCCTAAGAGTATTGAGGCTGCTGATTTGAGGGCAAATGGCACACACAAACACAATTCCTCCCTCTCCTCCTCCTCCTCCCTCTCCTCCTCCTCCTCCCTCTCCTCCTCCTCTTCCTCTTCCCTCTCCTCCTCCTCTTCCTCTTCCCTCTCCTCCTCCTCCCTCTCCTCTTCCTCCTCCTCCTCCTCCCTCTCCTCCTCCTCCTCCTCCTCCTCCTCCTCCTCCTCCCCCATTTTAAACATAACAAAAATAATAATTGAAAAGTCTTGTTTAAGTGTTTGAGATAATCTTTTATATGTTTGACATTAATTTTCCACAAATCTAGAAACCTAGAATGACCAAGAATAATGGCATAAAGAAAATTATGACCTGGATCTCTTGATGCTGAGCCATATGGAGAAAAACATCAGGATCTAGGAGTTAAACATTCAGCTCCATTGATTCTGTATTTCTCTGACTTTGTTTCCAGTTATGATAAAACACACACACACTTACAATTAAATTTTAGGGTTTGGGTTTGCTTTTTCTTTAACACTGCAGTGCTCTTTCATAGAGTGATGTTTTCAATTTTCAACAATTTTAGTTTTTTTTATGGTTGTAATTTTTTCCCCTTGTTTGTTTCCTGACATTTATTTAGCTCCTGGCATTTTTGAGTTCCTAAGATTTCTTTTTATTGTTCACAGTAGCTTTTCTGCTTTATTTATATAGCATGCCTGTCCCAGGCATTTTGTTTGTTGATCAAGAACATTTTTTTCTGTATTTATGTTATACAACAGGTGACCACAGAGTAAAATCGTGGTTGGATGTTTCCTCTTTCATCCTCCTGTCACATTAAACATTTGCAATTTAGGAATGATGTTACAAGAAGCATTGAGAGACATACCCAAACTTGGGGGGAACGGGTAGATGTGACTCGCCTCTGAACCCACAGGCTATGCATTTTTTGATGTTTTATAGTACTAGTTCTGAGGACACACACACACATAATGCTAAGAGCCACATTGAAAATTATAATTGTATATTTGCTTACCTGGGAATGAGCTCAGTGAATACAGTAAAAATAATGCTAAATAAACTGAGATTTTTATCTCATTGATTGCAATGGGAGTCTTAATTTGTGTTCCATGGATTCTATTGCTATTTCCTCTAAAAGGGTTTGGAAAGTTCTGTCTCCTTCTAACTTCCTTTAAAACCCAAGAATCAAATTAGTTTTATCAAATTATGAGTGATCACTCAGATTAGCTCAAACTATGCATGGGATCCACTACCATTTTTTTTTATCCAACTGCAAGTTGAGTTCTGAATATTGAATACTGTGGATAGATGAAGGCTTCTCTTCATTCAACTCCATCTCTTGCAGGGAAGATGGGAGAAGATACCTCATGGCTGCATTATTTCTGCAATGGTTTTACTGCCTCACTATTCAGACTGGAGAAGAGTCCCTACCCTTCTTTGTGATCAGTCCTTAAAACAAATGGAGAGGTCAATAACTTGTTCTTTAATTTTCCTGGTGCCCACTTTTACTACACTTTTTCTTTGCTCAACATGTATCTCAAAGGTCAGGGGAAGGAGATTCTGATGAATCAACAACATCAGTTAGGCCAAGAAACGTTATTTGAGTGCCACCTGCTGATGGAAAGGAGGGCGACTTTAAAAGTTCCCATCCCCAAGGGTGGTTTCCTTCCAATTCACTGCTTATCTTTCAAAAGATTGTGGGTGAGAGATGGTACTGTTTATAGTTGGTGATGTCTTTTTGGGATTAATCTGATAGAATAGGGCAAGTCTGGAACAAAGTGGAGGAACAAAGGGATGGTGAAGAATGTTACTAAGAAAATACATTATGCTATACAGTATATTAACTAACCAAGGAAAAGTAATTAACATTATGAGTCTATTTCTTCTTTAATTATGCTAAGGATGCATATTGTAACTACAAAGAAAGGAAAAAATAATTTGTCCACAACTCTTAAACTCTAACAAGCTTTTCCAGAGCCAGTTTGGTCTAGTGGTTAAGGCTCCAGGCTAGAAACCAGGAGACAGAGTTCTAGTCCCACCTTAGGCATGAAAGCCGGCTGGGTGACCTTGGGCCAGTCACTCTCTCTCAGACCAACTCACCTCACAGAGTTGTTGTTGTGGGGAAAAGAGGAGGAGGAAGGAGTATGAGGTATGTTCACCACCTTGAGTTATTTATAAAAATAATAAAGGCGGGATAAAAAATAAATTAAATAAATTAATTAAATAAATCCTAGAAAGCCGAATCCTTTAATTGGCCATTTCTCATGCAGTTCCTTAGATGCTAGCAGAACATTCCCCTACTGATTTTTCTGACATGCAGCTTGTGTCTGGGGAGAGAAAATCTTGTGGAATGTTGGAAAACCTGCTTTTTGTTCCGGCAGTTTCTTGTATAAAAAGCTTTGTAAGTCTTAAGGTTCATTTGCTTCCCACTTTAAAACTTATTCAGAAAAGAGCCAGATCTTTAAGGAGTAGGCCAGACTTTTGAATCTGCTTTTTTTTTGCCCTGTCCAAGTTGGTCTGGCAGGAAAGACTTGCATGAGGAGAGAAGTAATTACCAGGCCAGGTGAAATATGCAGAGGAGGTGATCCTGCCCATCCCTGCTTAAACACAGTTTCACCCAATCTAGTTTCTTTTCTTTTTTTAAATAACCTTTATTTACTAAAATACATTACAATATCATATGACAACAAATATATTAAATATATACAAGTATAAAAAAGAGGTACAAAAAAGAAGAGAAAGAAAAAAAATCAATAAAAAGAAAAAAAAAACACAAAGAAAAAGTAAAAAAAGAAGAAAAAAAGGCCATTTTTTTTTTTTTTAGTTTGGATAGTCACCCAGTCTAGTTTCTGGCACTCTGGGCCAGATATTTAGGGAAGGGATAGCCTAACTTCAGCTTACCAAGTTCAACAACTACAATTGTTCAGGCTCTCATACCATAAACTTTGTGCTCCTGTTACAACCTCTGTATGAAATGGCAGAATCAGAAATAAAACAAGACATATTTTATTAAATTAGTATGCTATGGTTAAACCATTACATTACCTGCACAAGTCAAATCAATGATGCTTATAGGTTTTCTCCAAGTTAAAACATAATGACAATACCATACACACCAGGATCCAATAACAAGATAAGACTATCAATAGGGTTATCCCATCCTACTCCCCCCAGACTCTCCAAGGTTCTTAGGAGAACAGAAGATCAAAAACAGAGCGACACAACACTGATTAAATTTCTCATGACAAAATTTCCTGATAATCTGGTGATTGGCCCTAAATACCCAGGTCACTTGTTATTAAGCATTACTAGATTACACTATTGTATAATAATCATACTACTATTCAGTAACCTTCATCTTACCTATGTTGGTGTTAACACTTCCAAAATTCCAGTAAAATGCAACAATGCCTTACCCTTTGTCTCATGTACATTCAACTGTTAGTTATTCTGGATATATTTTGTTATATATTACCTCCTGTTGTCCATCTCAGCAAGTATGCATTGTATGCCAGGGCAAAAACTATTTTGACCCTGGTTGCTGAGTAAGCGTCTTCTTCTTCTTAGTATTTCTGCAGATGTCTGTTGGTTCTGCTTGGTAAGCAGTGTTGTATTGTTTGACCCATATAATCCAACACTCTTACCTATCCCAGCTGCCCCTTGAAGTCCTCTCCAAGGCTGACATAATCCTGTGGAAAGGGAACTAAGGATAACAGAGAAATTACAGGAAGGTAATTTACCCCAGAAGATACAGTATGTCTATGAAGGTTCTCAGTCATCCAGGTGGAATTGTCTGTAGCTTGGATCATGTCAGCTGGATTTCTGGATTTGTGACCAAAGCTGTGTGACCAAAGCTGTGTCACACAGCTACCTAGAAACATATTTAGGATTCCCTTGCCAACTTTGCTCAGACTGAAGAAGCTCCTTGGATAAGGAGTGAAACGTTTCCACTGAGAAAATAGAAATCCAGTTGACATGATCCAAGCTACAGTTACCCCAGAAGAGTTAAAGTTTCAGGAAGAGGAGGCCAAGGGTAGACTTCATTTCATATTGAAATTAAGTGTTTGCCTGCTTGCTTCCCTATAGGTTGGGAGAACTGTCAGCTCTTGGTTGTGTGTGCTTCCATTGAAACACCTGGCCCCTCCTTGGAGCCATCTTGCTTTTCCTTCGTCTCTTTGGTCCTTCCTTATTTGCCCTCCTTTTAGTTCTTCCTCTAATACAGTGTTTCTCAACCTCAGTAACTTTAAGATGTGTGGACTTCAACTCCCAGAATTCCCCAGCCAGCATGGCTTAAAGTTGCTGCGGTTGAAAAACATTGCTCTAATACAATCTACCTTAGAGAACATTTTGCCTAGAATTCCTGTTTTAGGGAAAGCTACAAATGACAACAAAGAAGGGTTTATTGTAGATAAATGGGATATTGACACCTGGGATACTGTATGAAAAACTGTGACACCAACAATCCTAGGGTTGGTGATACATATCCCAAGGTGATTATTTCTTCTTGTAACTGGTGGAGGTTGAAGCCTTCTATGTGGGCGGCATGTGGGAGTTCCCAAAAGTGGAAATCTAGCCTGAGCAATGATTAGTGAAGTAGGTTTTATAACAGTCAGAAGTTAAGGAGGTTTATTTACAGGGAATGGAATGCATGATTAGTGCCTAGATAATATATCTTGCTAAGAGGAGCATCTAAGGGCATGTGCTCATTGCGGATGGGAAGAAAGGCAGAAGGATGAGACCTCAGATAAGCAACCTCTAAGATTGTAATGGTATGTGGGAATCACCTTGGGAGTCAGGAGGTAGAGCCACAGACTAGACAACCGTCATGCAAAAGGTATCTCAACCCAAAGAAGGAAAGGGGGCCCTCCCTAGTTTCCTGGAAAGTAAAGTAAAGGAGGGGCGAAGTGCTTTCAGACTTTCAAGATTCTGTTATTGTAACCTTACAATAAAGGTAGTGTTAGTATTCATGGTTTGTACTTCTTGTCTGGACTAACTTGAAGGGCTGACAAAGACAAAGTGCAGGCAGAGTGATAGACAACTCTTTATGTAGACTTCATTTCCCTCTTGTGGTCAGTAGGTCATAATAGGTGCTGAACAGTCAATGTCATTGATTTGCACCTCCAACACCACCAGCGGATGGTACCTTAATGACAACTTTCAACTTTGTTCTCTTATTGGGAAGGACGTGCAAGTGTCTTATTAGCAGAGCCAGCATCTGGCACATTAATTTCTGAGATATGCCATCTCCTAGGTCCCCCTCTGTTTACTCTGTGAGAATTGCAAAGCATCCTTGGAAGACCATATTGCTCTGATTCAATACATTGCTTGAAGGGCTTCTACACAGGAAATAAATAGATACTACAGTGTCATAGTAGATTATAATTCTTCTGTAAAATAAAATAGGATGCTGGCTACATAAGCTTGCCTATTAGTTATGCCTAACTAATAAAGCAATCTAATGCAAATTAATATATGGCATGGAATATTAATTGACAGTGGAGTGAGTAAAGAACATGTGGCCATTCAGACTAAGTGAAAGGGATACCATCCAGCATTCCCCCACACACCCTCAAGTCTGATTAAATAGAAACATGAAAATAAATGTTCTTACAGTTTAAACTTTATTGATTTTCAGAGTATAGATAAAATACAAAATAGAAACTACAGAAAAGCATAAAAATAGAACTAAAGAAAAAAGAAGAAAAAACTATAAAGAGCAAATAGACAGAAAACAAAGATAGGAAAGTGACTTCTGACTTTCTCCAATACAGATATAGATAAATTTACAAAAATAATCTCTTACCAATGATTAAACCATAGTAACATTGGTTGTTGTGGGTTTTCCGGGCTGTGTGGCCGTGTTCTGGCAGATTTGGTTCCTAACGTTTCGCCAGTCGCTGTGGCTGGCATCTTCAGAGGACAGGAGCACAGCTAGAAGATTCTCTCTGTGCCCTTGGGCCTCTGAAGATGCCAGCCACAGCTACTGGCGAAACGTTAGGAACCAAATCTGCCAGAACACAGCCACAGAGCCCGGAAAACCCACAACAACCATCGGATTCCGGCTGTGAAAGCCTTCGACTATACATCATAGTAACATTATTTCTATTAAAATAAACCAATTAATAATTAAAACCCAAAATCAGAACATCAGTTTTTTCTACCACAAGCAAGTACTCTAGAAGTGGTTGCCAAACAGATAAAAATCCAGAAACTGAATGTTCTCTAATTAATGCTGTCAATTGAGCCATCTGGGCCAGTTCCATTAATTTAACAATCCAATCTTCAACTCTAGGTATCTGTGGATCTTTCCATCTCTGTCCATATAAAATTCTTGCAGCTATGATCATATATAAAAGCAAAACTCCATGTTGTTTCTCCAGCTCCTTCTCCATCAAACCCAAAAGGAACAGTTCTGGCTTTTTTTTGTATATTCACTTTTAAAATCTTTTGAATAATAATACATATTTGATCCCAAAATTTTTTGGCTTTCTCACAGGTCCACCAGAGATGATAAAAAGTTCCTTCTCCCTGTAATCACTTCCAACAAACATTAGTTACACCATTATTCATTTTTGATAGTTTATCAGGGGTTAGATACCAACGATACATCATCTTATAAAAGTTCTCTTTTAAGTTATAATTTAAGGTAAATTTCAAACCTTTATTCCACATATTTTCCCATTGTTCAAGCATAATATTATATCCAAAATTCTTAGCCCATTTGATCATACATTCTTTTACCTGTTCATCTTCCAAATTAATCTGTAACAACATTTTATACATTTTAGTAATAACATGTTCATCATTCATACAAAGTTCCATTTCAAACTTAGTTATTTCATTAACAAATTTAAAGTTCTTTTTATCCATTTAAAACGTTCTGACAATTGCATATAGGTAAAACTTCCAGCTCTAACATTTCCCTTGTTTTAAACTTTGGTTCACTTTCTTCAAAACTCAACAAATCTTTATATTTTAACCAACTTATTCCTCCCACATTTTCTCTTCTAACAAAAATAAATAAATAAATGTTCTGATGTGCACACAGAGGAAACAAATGCAATATGTGGAGTTTATACACTTTATTGGAAGTGAGTGAAATTTTGTCTTCAGTCAGAAAAGGGCTTTCTCTGACTGGAAGGAGGACACAAATAGTCACTTTATAGAGGCAGCACAAAGTTAGAGCCTCCTGGCTAGCCAGAGATACACACATGAAGAAATTGTGTTGAGACGTTCAGTGAAACTAGGACACTGCATGCTATGTCTAGGCATCTTTCAATCTGAATTGCCTGCTTACTGGTGAGAGGTTCAGAGAACCAGAGTGTTGGATGGGACTTCAGATGTCATCTTGTCCAACTCATTGCTCACTGTGAAATCTGCTAAAGCATTTTGGATAGATGGCCATCTAACCTCTGTTTGAAGACCTCCAGCGAAGGGGAATATATCATTTTACGAGGCAATCTATTTCATTGGTTGACAGCTCTTACCACACCTTTAATTCGTTAAGCAGAATGGTTCATTAATAAAGGGTCTCAAGAGTCCTGAACAAACTTCTGAAACAGTGATGTCTTGACTTTATTTTTTACCTCCCACTGCAAATGTCTCTGTTTTGAAAGACTAATGTGCTGAATGTTTACCTTATGCAAAAGGTATCTCAGCCCACAGAAGGAAATATCTTATCTTAATGGTGGTTTTAAATGATCACGACATTCTCTTTTGGCTGTTTCTGGAAGAAATGAGAAAGTGAATGTATGAAAAACTAAAGTAAAACTGAGATGCGAGTCTAAGAGCCTGAGGATGTTGGTAAATATGATTATGTGCCTTGTCTGAACAAGACTAATATATCTGGGCTGCAAAAATCTGATCAATCACTATATGGCAGCAAGAAGAGTTTTCTTTCTGCTGCCATCTAATGGTCATCATTTTAAACCCCATTTATGGTGGCCCCGTGTCTGAATAAAAAGTAGGAAATGAAAAAGATAATTGTTAAGTTGTCCTTATCCAATTATCCTTATTTTTTTCAGCATTACTAAATGTGAAGCTTCCATATGACTGTGCCTCAAATTCATTTAATTATTGGGGCTGCAAAACACTCCAATAAGGTGTCTGTAGCTTGAATCATGTCAACTGGATTTCTATTTTCTTAGTGGAAACGTTTCACTCCTTATCCAAGGAGCTTCTTCAGTCTGAGTAAAGTTAGTAAGGGAATCCTTAAATATGTTTCTAGGCTGGCTGTGTGACCTTGCACCTGGGGCTAGGTCATGGTTATTTTGAGATGTTTGTTTCTAAGTCCCTTTATCATCTAAAGGAGGATCGTTAAGATTACCCTGCTGCTGTTGAGCTTGTGAAATGGTCTTAATCTTCCTAGGCACAGAAGACAAAGCAGGAAGGAAGATAGGGGAAAGGTTATGCCTGAGGCCCCCACCTCTATTCAAGGAAGGATTTTCCAAGTTGGCATGAATGGATTCCTTGACCCCTCTCTCAAACCACCTATCTTCTCTGTCTAAAATGTGAACATTAATGTCCTCAAATGAGTGTCCTTTTTCCTTTAGATGAAGATAAACTGCTGACTCTGGTCCTGTGGTGTTACTTCTCCTGTGTTGGGCCATCCTCCTGTACAAAGGTTGTTTGGTTTCTCCAATGTAGAGTTCAGAGCACTCCTCACTGCACTGGATTGCATACACTACATTGCTTTCCTTGTAGTGTATGCAATCCAGTGCAGTGAGGAGTGCTCTGAACTCTACATTGGAGAAACCAAACAACCTTTGTACAGGAGGATGGCCCAACACAGGAGAAGTAACACCACAGGACCAGAGTCAGCAGTTTATCTTCATCTAAAGGAAAAAGGACACTCATTTGAGGACATTAATGTTCACATTTTAGACAGAGAAGATAGGTGGTTTGAGAGAGGGGTCAAGGAATCCATTCATGCCAACTTGGAAAATCCTTCCTTGAATAGAGGTGGGGGCCTCAGGCATAACCTTTCCCCTATCTTCCTTCCTGCTTTGTCTTCTGTGCCTAGGAAGATTAAGACCATTTCACAAGCTCAACAGCAGCAGGGTAATCTTAACGATCCTCCTTTAGATGATAAAGGGACTTAGAAACAAACATCTCAAAATAACCATGACCTAGCCCCAGGTGCAAGGTCACACAGCCAGCCTAGAAACATATTTAAGGATTCCCTTACTAACTTTACTCAGACTGAAGAAGCTCCTTGGATAAGGAGTGAAACGTTTCCACTAAGAAAATAGAAATCCAGTTGACATGATTCAAGCTACAGACAATTCCACCTGGATGACTGAGAACCTTCATAGACATACTCCAATAAGGTGATTAGAAAAAGCAACCCTGGAATCTGCAGTTAGAAATATATGTGCATAACAAGAGCTTTAATATCCCGTATTTCTAAAAAAAAGAAATTGGTAGTATTTCCTCTGTTTCATGTGATTACAACATTAGAAATGAACGTTATATTTAAGAAGATATGAGAAAGTATTTTATATTTTTTAAATGTATATCCCACTTTTCTATTAAAACGTGCTTAGGATGGATTTTTAATCTCAATGTACATTTTCTTAATAAAACTTTTCTTAACAAATCATTTCTTAAATACCTGCATAATAGCTTCTTAAATTTTCATTTATAAAGCTGGCACTAGATACTGGTTTCCCTAATGGTTGGCAACAACTGTGAGTAATTTCAGATTTGCCTCAGGACTTTCATTTAGGTAGTTATTAAGGGGAGAGTGAAGGCTGGCAGAAGTATTACTGCACTGTCTCCTATATTTTTTTAAAAAACACACAATGTTCAAAGCAACTTATATTTTTTAATTCTTTGCATATGACCCCCCCTACACCAAGTTTAAGCCATCCGATACCCTCAGAAACCTTGGACTTCAACGCAGCTCAATTCAACTCATCAGCCTTAGGTAGCACAGCCAATGATAGGGAAGCTGCAATCTTCCAAACTACACTTTTGTGGTTACTCTGTTTGAGGGACTGAAAGAGCTGGACCTTTGGGATCATCATATCTACTGTTTGTGGTGAGATTCATAATCATGTGGATCCCATAGGTAAGGATCAATAATAAAATTAGGGAGGTGACCAAACCCATCCAAATTCCAGGTGTGAAAAATGATGTACAGTCACTCGCATAGGAAAACAAGTTGTTTTCAATATTGAAAGCTTGAATCTGCAAAAGAAAAAGAAAAATGACCCATCAAAATATCTGATTCAATATGTTGCATGTTGATTAACTACACATCTCTAATGTTTAGTTAACCATAGAAAAAGTTCACTGGACCATTATATGAAAATCGGAAATCCATAAGATAGGATCCATCAACTTTCTCATTTTGGCACTGTTAAGCCATTTCTATGGGTCCAAGACATTGCTGAAGCCTTATATCAGATCAAAACTATAGTTCAAATTGCTTTATAAACTGTGCTCTGCAAATTTTAAAAGAATGGTTCTCTACAAGAACCGGGTGCTTAATCTTATACGACACAAAGTGAGAGGTCTGCTATGGAGCTACAACAGCCCTCAAGCTGAAGAAAATGTATTTCCTTCTTGAAATATGGGGCAATATAAAAATAAGGCATTTGTGTTCACCATTTGTGGATTCAAGAAGGAAGGATGTTCTAATCTCTAGCAGGGAATGTTCTCAGGATTCCTTTCTCACAATCTGGGCCATTTAGATCAGGGGTGTACAACATTAACTGAGCAAAGGTCACATTCCAAAGAAGGAGGTGAAGTCAAAATTAAATTTGATTTAATTTGAATGTAGTTAAACATAAATTAAAGAAACACAGTTAATACAATTATTTTTTCATTTATTACAATTATTTCCCATTTATTGAACATATATAGAACATATTGTATGTTCTATTTTAATTCTTTTTTGTTGTAAACCGCCCAGAGTTCCCCGTTGGGGGGAGATGGGCGGTCATATAAATTAAATAAATAATAAATAATATAAGCGAGCCAGTTTGGTCTAGTGGTTAGGTGCTGGGCTAGAAACCAGGAGTCTGTGAGTCTAGTCCCGCCTTAGGCATGAAAGCCGGCTGGGTGACCTTGGGCCAGTCACTCTCTCTCAGTCCAACTCACCTCACAGCATTGTTGTTGTGGGGAAAAGAGGAGGAGGAAGGAGTATTAGGTATGTTCGCCGCCTTGAGTTATTTATAAAAATAATAAAGCCGGGATAGAAAATAAATAAATAAATAATAATATTCTCTTTTCTGTCAGATGAAGAATTACAATTCATGATAACATTTGTAGGAGCGCCTAACTTTTGTAGGAGCCATGGGGCCAGGCAGCCCTTTCCTCCAATTTCCTACCTTCATTATAGTAATCACAATGATAAAGGTTATTTTACATAGAGTATGATTTAGGAATCATGTGATGGAATTTGCTGCATATCCTGTGTTTCTACATTTTTTGGAAATTTCAGTCACACCCATCAGAATCTCTCATTGCATCAAATCAAAATTTGAACATGGTGCTATGAACGGTTGTAACCATGTCTGAACATGATAATATCAATGTGAGTACTTAAAATTATAATTCTAAGATCAGTACTCACAACTGGTAACCTCACATCTGGTAACTGAGATGCTCTTAATTCACAAGACAATGTAATAAACCCTAATATCTAACAGCCATAATGCGGGAACAAAACCACAGTTACAGTGTTAACAAAAGAGAAATTCCTTAAGAACCTCTTGCTGATGAAATAGTTAGAACAACAATGATTGCATGCATATATATATATATATATATATATATATATATATATATATATATACACACACATACATACATACATACATACATACACACACACACACACACACATACATACATACACACATACAGTGTGTGTGCGTGTGTGTGTGTGTATTTGTTGTTTATTCATTCAGTCACTTCCGACTCTTCATGACTTCATGGACCAGCGCACGCCAGAGCTTCCTGTTGGCCGTCGCCATCCCCAGCTCCCCCAAGGTCGAGTCCGTCACCTCCAGAATATCATCCATCCATCTTGCCCTTGGTCGGCCCCTCTTCCTTTTGCCTTCCACTTTCCCTAGCATCAGCATCTTCTCCAGGGTATCCTGCTGGCTTTTATAGATTAAGGACAAAAACTGAAGGCCTGGCTAGATGAACATTCTTGTTCATGATTGGCCAATCAGATGTTTATGAGAATCTCACAAACAGGACATGACTGCCTTTGAATCTCTTGCTAATGTTGCCCAGCAACTGGCATCCAGGGTCATATAACCTATATAATGGAGTTTTCATTAACAAGAGAACTTGACTATATTTATATTTCATAAATGAAATATTCTTCCAATCCTAACCCAGTGGAATTTTATGTGCATCACGTGAAATGCATTTGAAATGTTTGTTCATTTCTGTGTGTAGGAAAATGGACAGTTATAACAATACAATTTTTATTATGTTTGTTCAGACGCAAGTTCCCCAAACTTTAATGGTTGTTGCAAGTACTACAAGCCTATTCTGTATTTATTTATTTGATTTATACCCCCCGTTCTATTTAACGGAGGTCTCAAAGCAGCTAAAAAAATAAAAAATTGAAATGCGGAATTGGAAGTTTTAAAAAGTGAAATATTAAAATGAATTAGCAGTTAAAAGATGAGTGCTTTTGCTGTTCTTCCAAATGCAACCTGAAAGTGAGGTAGGAGAGGGCTCTCTCTCACATGTTAGATAGGTGAGCTTCTGATGGTGGGAAATTATTGGAAGGGCTGTTTCTACAGGTCTTCATTCCCAAGCAGATTCTTAGCAGGGGAGAGAACCCCTCTGTTGGGCTCCACGTTGTTTAGGGTTTTCAGAGATAACACCAACATTTTAAATTGTATTTAGTAAATACTCAACCAGCACAGCTCTTTCATTCCTTGTATCTTCTAACTTCCTTGTATCTTGCACTGGTTAGCAGCCTAAGATTACCCCATAATGATGGCATGTTGCCATTAAGTGCTTGGATCCCTGATGCAAGAACTTAAGTCACAGCAATTCCCGACATAAAACACATTCCATTAGCCAGGATGAGATATAACTAATTGAAACTTGCCCATATAATCAGTAATACGCAGATGCATCTGAAGTCAATCATCTTTCCCAGAACTGGAATTTTTGAGACTGGACTATAAATGCACACGTTTCCTGATTCAAGGGAAAGTTGCAAGGTCCTTTAGGAAGTGTATGTGTATGGGTGTGTATGTGTGAAGGACACATCCCAGCTGTAAGGAGATACTGATCACTTCTCTTAACCATGAAGCCAGTCTGGTCTGGCAATTTAATCAGAACTGAGTCAATGGATGGTAGTCCTAATTTTGCTTGTCTACATCATGATATACAAGTTGAAGAGCATAATAATAATGCTTATTAGATAGAAATGGACTGAGTCATTTTTAAGGCCCATCTGAATTCCAACTCTTTGACAGTAGAATGAAGCAAAGAAGGTTTACTTCTCTGCTTCTGTTGCATTTGCACAGAATAGGCCAACAATGCTTTTCTATATCATATGTATGTCCTACATGAAGGCACTGGGGCAGAGAAACTGGGATATTCAGAGACTCACTGTGAGCAGTTTTCATTGTTCTTTGCATATGATCAGAATTGCCTCAACTTGGATCCAGATAGCCAAGAAGATTATCTTGGCAACTGCCTGTCCCATTCACATGGATTATTTTCATCTTGTAGGTCTTAAGGGTGTGGACAGTTATGTAGAGACGTGAGAATTTCCTTGCTTGATCCTTACCATTCCTGCCTGATAAAATCCCTTGGTTAAAGGAGATAATTGATTTTCCTTGAGTGGTTGACCTACACTGGAAACTAGATGGGGAGAGCAACCCTACTCATTCTCTTGGGTCTCTTGGAGATTTTGATACCATTGATATATTTCTAGGCCATCTGTTAGGGTTGGGCCTTGGTGGCACAGTTTTGCGGTAGTTTCAGCCCTTCCTACTGGGATGTGTCCAGAAACAAGCGCTGGAGAGTCTATTATTCAACATGTAGGTCATTATCTTGTGGTGTCCCATAGGGTTCTATTTTATCACCTGTGCTGACTAGCATCTATGTGAAACTTGGGGAAGAAAATGTGGACCTATGGATGAAATGCCATTAGTGTGCTGATGACAGTTCTATTGCTTCTTACCATCTGACTCAAAGGAAGTAACCAGTACCTTGAATGTTGCCTAATCTCAGTAACAGGCAGGATGAGGAATATAGAGGTGCTGTTAGTGAGAAGATAATTGGAGTTGGGGATAGATACTTATTTTGGATGAGATTGCACTCACCCAGAAAGAGCACATTTGCTATTTGGGAATGTTCCTTGATCCCTGGATGTAGATGTTGCCTATGTAAGGTACACTTTTTCAGAATTATGGCTAATGCACCATGCAACCTTTCCTGAGCTCCTTTTTATCTGTGCCTTGGTTATAATTCCTCTTGACTACTACAGCTTGACAGGTGTCTGGAAATTGAAGTTGGGGATCGATGAAAATATGTAGTCATTAGGCTGCTAACTGTTGCAAGGTATAGGGATCACAGAAGTTTGTTCTGAAAGAGCTGCACTGGCTACCAGGCTTGATTTAAGGTCTTGGTGTTTAAAACGTTAAACTGCTTAAGATATGACTGTTTGGAGGACCACCTCTGCTAGTATAAACCTGCCCAAATACTTATATCAGTAGATTTTATTTATTTATTTATTTATTTTCTATCCCGCCTTTATTATTTTTATAAATAACCTAAGGTGGCGAACATACCTCATACTCCTTCCTCCTCCTATTTTCCCCACAACAACAACTCTGTGAGGTGAGTTGGGCTGAGAGAGAGTGACTGGCCCAAGGTCACCCAGCCGGCTTTCATGCCTGAGGCGGGACTAGAACTCACAGACTCCTGGTTTCTAGCCTGGAGCCTTAACCACTAGACCAAACTGGCTCTACATCTCTAGACCAAGATGTCCCTATTGTCAGAAGCTCAGCTACCCTTTACATAGGAGAGGGTGTTCTCCTGTGTTATATGGCTTCTCCTAAATTCTGGAATGCTCTCCCTAAGAAGGTGCATTTTTGTCCCCTATTCCAGTATTTAGGAATGGCAAAAATGCATCTACTTTGACCTTTTCCGTGGTGCTGAGCACTACTCCATCAGCTTTAGCAATAATGGGAATTGCAATTAACAAGAGAGCCACAGTCATCTCAACCACTTATAATCCCACCTAAAACTAAGAATTCTGTCACTGTATTGCACAAAGAAAACAATTTACCTGTTTTAAGGTTGTACATTTCTTGTCTGAATCTGGCCTAGAATTTCAAACCCACATAAGCTGATCACTGAAATATGCAAGTCCTTATCTAAAGATTATAGAGGGTTGCTACAGAATTATGTGGTCCAGGAATTAGGGAGCCAGGAAATATTTAAGCGTTCCAGTCATAACACTCATTTCTGTTTTCATCCCTAATTTCTGTATGGATTCTTTACTTTTCAAAATAAGATAGGATGCTTATTTTTAAGTAGCTTGACAACCTTATTGCCATTATGTGGCATGTTTTGTTGTTATTGCTGTTGCACTGGAACCAAATAGGATTAGTTTTGGAGAAGTCTATGAATTTAGGCATGGAGGGAACATCAGATGGAGTTCATTGGTTAACGTCTCCTCAAACATTCAGCAAAAATTGCAAACAGAATTTCTCTCTCTCTCTGTCTCTCTCTCACACACACACCACACAAACATACACACACACATATGCAGACAGTCTCTCACCAAAGAAAGAGTATGATCCCAGTGAAAAAGGGAAAGGTCATCTGTATCATCTTAGTTCACCCAGACCAGTGGATGGGAATGAAATAAGACATACTAGATGCTTTTTTTGAAGTCAAAAGTGCCTGAAACATATTAAAGGCTTTGATGTTAGTAAGCACTTTATCTAAAGAAGACTGAGTGGGCTGCATTTACAGATATTGCTGCACTAGTAATCTTGCCAACAACAGCAACAAAAATGTGTCTGTGTTGTTTTGATTCCTACTCAGTATGGAAGCTCCATTACCTTAACATCTCTGGTCTGGCTTTAACAATGCCTGTTTTGATGTCTGCACTCAGCGACTGTACTTTTCTCCTCAAGCTTTGCCACCACTTTGGTGAGAGTAGTTATATTCTAACAAGAAGATAAAGACGTAACTCCCTGCAGTTTATTGATGGGCAAGTTTAGAAAAACATAATCCTGCATTCCTTTCTTGTATCTTTCGGTCAAAACCCTTAGACAAGGTTCCTAGGTCTCATATTCATCCTAGTCTGTCTCTGTCAAATACTATTTTGAAGTTAAATCATAATTTTTGAAACGGTATTGTGTAATTTGTTTGCTGAGATCTTATGAAATAGCCGAAACCTTTTGATGTATATAGTTTAGCAATCTCTGCCTGTGCAGCTAATGTTTCTTTTTTCCAAAATGGCTACTTTAAGGATGTATCTCAGAAGGTCTCAAGAATCACAATGGGTTTTTAACACATTACAATTTTTAATTGACAAGTTACTTGAAATTTGTCTCACATGCAACCTGTATCTACATAAGCACGCTGCCTTCCCCTGCCTTCCCTTCCCCACCTCACCTTAATTTAAATCCTACATCAGTTTAGTCACTCCATGGGTCTGAAAAAGCGAGCTGTAGCTCATGAAAGCTTATGCTCATCAATAAAATTTATTCTGAGAACATCCTACCAACTTTTGATTTTTGGCTGTCGCAGGCTAACACAGGTCTCCTCCTATAATGTCTACAGTTGGAAAATAAATCAAAATATCCTCAAGTCAAACTCAATTCCTGGTGATTTAATAGACATGTCTTGCCTTCTTTTAGCATTTCCTAGCCTAGTGGTCTCCCATCCACTAGGATTTCTGACATTACCATAAAGCAATGGAAATTGATACAATAAGGACTTTTAATATGCAGTATGGGCCCTAACCATATAAGTGTGTGTACGTGTGTGTAGGTGCAATTTTAACCAAGTATGCTGGGAAGGAAAAAGTTTCTCTCCATTTGAGATATATTCCAAGTAAAACTTAATGTTCCCTCCCACCACTTGCAATTAAATGGGAAAAATATGTACAGTAGTTGCATGCTATGTAGCACACAAATAACTAGTCTGGCATTAACAGGAGCTTGAGGGTAGAAGTTCTAGTTAGAGCTACAGTTGTACTTTGGGACTGTGGGGGAGGAACTACACTTTTTTTTATTATTGCACTTCATCTTTCATATGCTGCCTTTACACTTGCTACTCATCATAATATTTCAATTATTGCAGGGCTGGGATATGTGGGACTCCAAGTCCCCTTCTTCTGGCCTTTGAAGTCCCATATAACCATGATGATTGAAAACTGACATTAGAGTTTCCATCAGATTTGAGATGGGAGACAGATGAAATTTACACCGTGTATTTTCTGTGCTGGCACTGCTGGCTGCCGGCCAACATAGCAAGCTGGATGCCTGACACAGTCCAGTGATACCCAAGCTCAGGCAGAACTCTTAGAAGCAAAGAGTCCTTTTCGCCTGTATCTAAAGACGGAAGCTGTAATATGGCCAAAGCCTTGGCACAGGTCAAGGCCAGGAATCCAATAAGCAACTGACAAATCCAAAGGAAAAGACAAGCGGCCCAGTGAAGTGGAACCCAGAGTTCATGGCAAGGTAAACACCATAGAGCTGAGGCTTGAAAAGTTGCTCTCAGCGTTTTCTCTCAGAGAGTGAGGACAATAAATAAGCCAAGTAGAGCCTCCACCCAATCCATAGCTGTGGCAGTTTATTCCTCAGCATTGGCACTTCTGTTGGCTTACTTCTTGGCAAGTCTCTCCAGTCTATGGAATTCTGCCCTCTGGTGTTGGCTGGACCTCACAGTCTGAAAGGCTGTCTGTGGGTGCAGGCAAGGCGCCCTGGGGGTTTGCTGGAACTGTCTCAACCAGAGTGAAGTAACTGGCTCCACTGTTACTGGAAACTTCCACACCAAGACTATTGTCTCCAAGTGCCCCTGCCTCTCCTTCCTCCCCATCCTCCTCATCAGAGACATACCCAGCCAGGCCATAACAATATATCTTCAAATATCACCATTTAAAAATGAAAGCCTCCCAAATCTGTGGGGGGAGATGGGCGGTGATATAAGTATGATAAATAAATAAATAAATAAAAATCCCATCCCCTTGCAAAATACTCACCCCTGCATTCTTCCTTTGTGGCCCTTAGCTCCCCCCTCCCCCCCCCACCTTGAAAAGTGCAGCCTTGGGTATGAAATAGATTCTCACCCCTGCATTATTGGATAACCCACCATGGACCAAATGTGAGCAAGACATGGATGGTTTTTTTGGTTTTTGGTTTTTTTAAAACTTTCACTTAGGCCTGAAGAAAATGCACAGGTGGTATTCCATTTCAGCCCTTTGGAACTCCAACTGCAAGTAAGAGCTCTTAGCATAGTTTCTGAAATAATGATAGGTACTCACTTGGAAATCAGAAATGTTAACATCCCAGTTTTTAGCTGTATCATTGGCTGGAATTAGTGTTACATGGTACCGGCTGTTTGTGCCCACCATGGGGCAATGAAATGAATACTCCGCAGGACCAGCGATAGTAAAGACATTAAATATAACAGGATCCTTGTCATCTTGCAGAATATGAACAAAATCTAAAGTGAACCAGTTCCGTGCAGAGCCAGTATAGAACTTGTTGGTCATCAAAAATCTAGAGAGGAGCAAAACATGACAAGGAGTCATTCTGATATCATCATAGAGGAAGAATCAAAAGCATCTGCAAAGGAGGGTTAGATATGGGTACGTTCAAGACATATGGAGCTACAAACACATCATTCTGCTCAAGTGGGCAACAACAGATAGACCTCAGGGCTGAAATGTAGGGCTATATATTAGAACGGATCAAATGGCCCCCCCAGAAAGTGGCATGTGATGAGAGAAATGACAACTGGATCACCTTTCATTCTTATTTTTTAAACTATGTGTCCAACAGCCAGCTGATGTGTTGTTTCATTGTTTTGTTTTGTTTTGTTTTGTTTTATGTTTTAATGTTTTTCTGAGAAATAGTGCTTACTTCCTAGTAAGCCATGTGGATGTCAAAAGGGAGAAGTACAGGGTCTCAAACTGCCTAGTACTATGCTGGCTGGGGAATTCTGGAAGTAGAAGTCCACACACCTTAAAGCTGCCAAGGTTGAGAAACACTGGAGCAGCACCACTGATTCTGTTTGACAGTGACAAACAGATTCCAAGGATTTCTTTCTTGTTCTTTTAAATACATACTCTCAGAAAGGTTGTAGACATTTGGATTTGGCCCATTTTCTGAATGTGGAGGAGAACAATACCAAAAAAGAGATATGCTTATTTTCTTGGGGGGAGGGAGAAGAAGCTTTTATTACTTAGAAAAAGGGACATCTAGGTGAGCATTGCTAAATTCACTGAAAGACAAAAATACGTACATGTGAGTGTGGCAGGATTATATCTTTGAATGTGTTCCTGTACATCAAGAATTGGATCACTAAAGCAGTGTGGGAAATTACATTCTTTCATAGACCCAAGGGGACCTTGGAGATTAATTAGTAATGGGCTCTTCCAGGCTTTTGGACTCTGTCCAGGAATACCAAGATGTTGACACTGGTTTCAATGTTCTCATTTTTTTGTTTTTGTCTTCCTAGCTCATGTTCCATACAATGGCCAGTTCAACCCCAGTCTCAGCTTCTCCCTTTGTCTCCTTCAATGTCTGGGATAACAGAAGCAGTCAAGATTCAAGAGTCCACTCCTTAGCATCTCCAGACCAAAGGACCAAGAAGAAGACCGTTGGGTGGAAGAAGTCTCCAGTTGAGTCTAAGGCTACCAAATCTGAGCTGCAGAACTTTAGTACTTTAGTACTAGATGGCAGCTATTCAGAGCATTAATTTTTCCAGCTCAGATACAGTAACCTGAAATCCTGAAAGTTACTGCTATTTAGAGAAATAGCATTGGACTGAATGTCTAAAGTAGTATGTGCTGCTTTAGGGCAGTGTCTTATGCTCCTAGAAGTATGAATTTCATTTTATAGCTCAACTGTTATCACATTTACCCACTTCTTAGCTTTAGGAATATTTGTCTATTGGAGTTGGAAGCCCATGTAATAATTTAAGAAATAATTTAAACATGGAAGATATCTATTAGTAAAAGTTTATTTTAAAAAAAATCAAACTTCCTGAATTCTATATTGTTTGCAAGTCTTTCATTAGCTAGTTTGCCAGAGGCTGTTCTAGTGGAGAATATAACTACTGCATTTTAACATTGCTTAGTGTTGTGGTTTATTGACTTCCCTGTTAATAATAGTACTCTGAACCATGTGGCAAAAGATTTAAATTTTTTAATTTGAATTCATTGCCAGTGTTATTCTATTTACTCATTCCCAAGATACTCTTTATTATTTGTTACAAACGGCTTTCCAGCCATTCCAGTTTGACCTCAATAGCAAATTGTATTTTCCCTACAGTGCTGTATAATTGATTTGTTAAGCCATTAGTTTAGGCAGGGTTGAAGATCCAGAACATGCATTGCCAACTTCAGGTGAACTAATTCATTCCTCAGAATGATCATTCAAAAAATGAATAAATAAAGAATGGTCTTAGGTACATTACTATAGGCATATTCACACTTAGCGGCTAAACTGCTCCTGTTGTGTGCTCATGCTACCTCGACCCTAAACTGTTGAGATCTTGGTGTTCACTGAACTTGGTTTTCTTCTTGCAACCGTTTCATTACCAAACTAGGTAATATCACCAGTACTTTGATACAAGGGAGTAGAATTTTCTGGGTTTTTATGCATGGTAGCTTGTTCTCCATGTCTTGATCAGGGTTGTTGTGGTTTCCATGCTTGTTTCTGATTGGGCTATCTGACTTGGTTGCCAGCAATCAACAAGTACCGTAAATAAATGAGAACCAACACAATAGGCAGGAACAATCTAAGATGGAATAATCCAGCCATACAGCAATACAGATGTGTCAGTAAAGACCCATCTAATAATCCATCACCACATATTGGGAAATAATATAGGTGAAAAGAGTAAATGAGGCATGGAGAGCTGCAGGATAGAGAAGTGAGTCTGTAAAAGATTTAAATGGCAAAATCTGAAAATCTTGGACAGACTGGAAACATCTCCATAATCTTCCCTGTATTTCAAGAGAAAATGGAGCAACATTAGCTTTAGACAGCCCAAAGAGATGGAAAGAAGAATTTAAAACCTAGCAAAACATGCAGGCTGGGGAATTCTGGGAGTTGAAGTCCAGACATCTTAAAGTTGCTAAGGTTGAAAAACACTACTCTAAATTATCCCTGGCTGATATTTAATTGGTTTCTTTTTTGAAGGAGGAGGATCAGTTCACTTCCTAATTGCTTCCAAAATGAATGAGACAGACAGGCAGAGAATACAATAAGGCGATGCAGATACCCATCTGGATTTTGTTGCTTTAATGTTCTAATAATATACATTCATTCATAATGCATCCATCGAGATGTGAAACCCTGTCAGTGATGCATAATATATGATTCAAAGAAAGCGGATAGAAGCTAACTCCTGCACTGAGAAACAAAATTGCTCCTCTGGCATGTGAAAGAGGCCTGTGCTGACCTAGCAAAACTTCAGGATTTTTTTTTCTTTGAACTGGTGACCTATCGCCCCATGTCCCCTGAACACCTTCAGAAAACCATTTCACTTTCAAAAGCAGTCTGCTGTGGAGCAGAGGGGGAAAAATCTCACATTAAAAAACAAAAAACACCTGAGGGCTTAAGGAACACATTTCACAGTTCTCAGTGCAGGCAGTTAGCTTCTATCCTACCTCCTATATATGTCGTAAGGAAAGAAAAAGTTAGGAAACTTAACAAACTTTATTTGAAATGTGATTCTCTTGTTTTACAGACGTCCCTTTCAAACTACCTTATTTCCAGGGTCTTGATTTTCCCTTTCACCAGGTCGGTGTATTTTAATGACAACCTAAGAGAAGAGAAAAATGAAGAAATGTTACAGTGTGTCATTTTCAAATGAAAATGAGCCAATCTGAATTGCTAGTAAATATAGAGAGTACGTACAAGCCCCCAAAGAGGAGAATTTCTCCTTTGCTTGGCAAACAAAAGGGGAAAAGCTTTCAATTGAACTGGACTCTATAATGACACTTAAGAATTCACTTAAATGTAAGTCCTGCCAAAGACTTCCTGGAATGAAATCTTACAATGAAAGAATTCTCAAACAGATTAAGAGTAAAGAATAAAAATTAGAGCGTGGCAGAGCGGCATGTACATGGAGAGGTATGATGCATAATTATCTTGATGAAAGAAAGGAATATAAAAGAAGACCTGGTCGTCCTGTTCCCTATTTGTACCTTAACTCGTATATAGCTAAAAAACAGCCCTTCCCAGTTGGGCATTTTCCACACATACTGAGCTATATTTCCCATCGCCTCCAGCCATCAGCCCTTCGCTACCAGCAAATCAGCTGAGTTTATAGTTCTATACATCTGGACAGTGGCAGGCTGGGGAAGGTTGATATAAATTAAAATAGTAGCTACATGCTTCAGTCATGGGGTTCAAAAAATAGCATGCAGTTCTGAGTTAATGTGAGAGCTAGGAAATGGGCCATACATTTGAGAGAATTTGTTTTGAAAAGTGGTTTTCCAGATGTATAATTCTTTAAACTCTCCTCCCCTAGCCTAGCACCCTCAAAATGATTTGAACATAACGGCACTAGAAAGGCTGCTGTGTTATAGTGTGAATGTTCTTCTTTGTTCTTTCTCTAATCAGATACTCATAATTTCTTTAGGATATCTCCATGCTTATGGGGGTGGAATTGGAAAGGCCTATATAATCTGGATTCATTGTCTCTGGCAGCTTTCCCCAGTTTGCCATTGTGTTGGAACTGTATCTCCCAGAATTCCTTCCTAACAGTCTGGTTAGGAATTCTGGGAAATGCAGTTTGTACACAACTAAGGACAGGATGTCAGTGTAATAACACGATGCAGTGCAATAACGTGATGCAGTGAATATAACTCTCTCATGATTATGCAAACATTCTTTACTTTTCCTCATAATTGCTGGTTCCAATTTAAATCAAGCCTGGAAAAGTTTGCCCATTTTGAATCTTGGGAATGTAGTGTGACAGAATTCTTCAGAAGATATGATCCCACAAAAATCAACTAATTATCTTGGTTGTGTCATTTGGGATTAAAAGGTCACCTGAAATGGCTGCTCCTGAGGTGTTTGGGAGCAAGCTGTTGCACAAACAATGAATGGCCATCACAAAATCTGCACACATTAGATGGGTACATAGCGATTGTAAGCAAGAATCATGGTTTTGCGTCATGCACCCTTAACATGATCAACCTATAAAATTCTACCTAAAATGTGTGGGGTGTTGGAATTAATCCAAGAACTCCATTCTTGAGCCTGGCCCAACCAACCCCATTGCAAGGATTTGGTGGTTTTCCCTTGCAAATTGATGGGTAAGATATCAGTAAAACTACTTTTTACTTCTCATTTAAGTGTGACAGTAATCATGGAACTTCCTAAACTGGGTAGGAAAATTCTTGTGCAGCCCAGTGCATTCTAGACACTCTTCTCTTGAAGTGCACACCACAGAGCAAGAGAGTGATCTGGGAACATTCTATACAATTAACACCTTTATCCCTTGAGTGCTACCCTGTTTACTGGGTTTCCTTCCCCTGGCTTAATACAGAGAAGATGCCATCTTGGGGTCCTCAGTCCAATTCCCCAACTATAAAAAAGGAATGTTAGACCATAAGCCTGTGTGTGTCTACTCAAAATTGTTTTCCATGTACAGTAGTTCAGTGGAAAACATGCATATCAGCAGAAGCTTCCTACTTTTGCCAAGATGTTGAAAGCAATACTGCACAATAGCTCCACCCCTTTCAAGCATGCATGTGTCATCATGATGCACAGGTAAAAGGTTTGTAGCTTGTGTCACACAACTTTTGTCAATCTGCTTCCTCTTGACTACAACTATAGACACTGCTGTAGAAAATGCTTTCAGGTAAATGTCTGTAGGATTATATCCATATTAGTTTACAAAATAAGGTGAATGTAAAAATGTATAAAGTGTGGGATTGTAAGGAAGTTTACATTTTTAAAATGCAAAAAGCACAAGAAGAACTGCACAGTTTCATAATTAGAAACACCAATCCTATACAGAAACTGGACAACCAGGTCAAAAGAATCCTCAACGACTTAACCAAGAAAGGTCAAATCACAAAAGAAGAACAGAGGTGGATGAAAAGCAGTGGACCCATCATCCCACGCTTCTACGGATGCCCCAAAACACACAAGCCTGACATACCACTCCGTCCAATCGTATCGTTACCAGGGACCCCCACATACAACATAGCTAAAGAACTTACAAGAAAACTTGGGCATCTCACAGAGGAGAGCGAATACTCTATCAACTCACCACTACAGTGCCTCCAGAAAATCAAAGACCAAAAATAGATGAAGATGAAATTATGGTGTCATTTGATGTCACTGCACTCTTTACATCCATAGACCAAGCACTAGCGATTGAATCCATGGCAGCAGTTCTATGTAACACACCTGACCTAACTAGATACACCAAGATCAAAATACCCAGAATCATGGACCTCATCAACCTCTGCCTCACCACCTACTTTCAGTTTGATGGACAAATATACCAACAAATCAAAGGAACACCTATGGGATCACCACTCTCAGGACTCATAGCAGAGATAGTAATGCAACGTCTAGAAAGGATAGCACTCCCATGCATACAACCCAAAGTATGGATCCGGTATGTAGATGACACCTTCATCGTAATAAAAAAGGATCAACTGGAGGAAACACATGAAACCATCAACAACATCTTCAAAGGAATAAAATTCACAAGGGAAGAAGAAAACAACAACACACTACCCTTCTTGGACATCCTCATCAGTAGAGGAAATGATGGCATTCTAGAAACACAAGTCTACCAGAAATCTACCCACGCTAACCAAGTGCTCCACTACCAAAGCAATAACCCAACCTCCCACAAGAGGAGCTGTGTAAGAACACTATTCAGACGAGCACAAACGCACTGCAGCAACCCAGAACACCAGAAAAAGGAAATAGACCACTTATATAGCATCTTCCAGCAAAATGGATACCCACGGAACTTTATCAAAAAGTGCCTGACCACTCAACACACCACAGCAAAACCAACAGAAGCTATGAAAAGGATTACACTGCCATACATCAGAAACATCTCAGAAACTACTAATAGACTGTTACAACCACACGGCATCACCATAGCACACAAACCAACCAAAACCCTTCAGAACATTGTAAGTAAACCAAAAGACCCAGTAGCCCAAGAAGAAAAACCAGGAGTTATCTACAACATACAGTGTAAGGACTGTAACAGCCACTATGTAGGACAGACTGGCAGAAGACTAGCAGAACGCATCCACGAACACCAAATAGCAGTCAGAAGACACGATGAAAACTCCTTAATCTCACAAAACATGGACAGACTTAACCATACTTTCAACTGGGAAACTGTGAACATCTTAAACCAAGCCAAATCCAAAAATGCTAGAGAATTCCTGGAAGCTTGGCACTCAGACAAAGCAGTCATCAACAGACACATAGAAGTAAATGTCAGAGTTCTCATGTGAGAGCAAATTGTTTTCTTTACCTTCTGTAGCATCTTTACAGAAACTTTACAGAAAGTTTAATTTCTGTTTCCCAAAACATCTTCACTGATAAGCAGGTGCAGCCGGCACCACGTGATGTTATGTCTCAGTCTAAAACTATCCCATGGGAACAAGTGCCCTAGCAGTTTCACGGGTAGAGACAGTATGCTTGCTTAGATGCAGCACTGCCACCTCATGGCAGGTTATACTATGTGCAATGCTTAACACTTTAGGCTTCATAAATCTAAAAGGCTTTGTGACCTCCTGACCCTAAGGTTCCTCCAATCAGAAAGCTGGAACAAGTGTATATCTCAGCTGTGAACTATGGGTCTATGCTTCTTGACTTCTGTCCGGTCTTTTAGCCATGTTCATGTGTGTGTTCTACTCCATGTGAAGACTGGGATGTGCGTAGCTATGCATGGCTGTGTGTGTAGGCCATGGCATGAGCCCCTTCATGTCTGTCAATGGAAACAAAACATGATACTCTGCTTGTAAGTTTGTTTTTCCTTTTTGCAATACTGTAACTATATATACATTTATTGCTTTTATTACAAGTAAACATTTTAGCCATAAAAGCTGCACTCTGTCTGTTTACTCTGCGCCTTAACCCTATAAGCCAGCATTATCTCACAGTAAACAACATTTACATACCATTCATAGGAGACAATAGAAAAGCCAGAAGACCAGAACACCTCCTTGCCAGTAATTAACAACCAGATAGGCAAAGATTAACAGCAAGATTAGCACCAGAGGAGCAATCAAACAACACAATAGACCCTAATCAAGGAACTATTAACTCAGTCAATCAACCAAGCAGCAAACAACAACCCAATCAAGGTACAAGAGTACAACACCCACAGGCAGGACAAGCCAGGATATATAAACAGAGAGCAAGTCCCACTCCCTTTTCGCACTGAAGATGTTGCCTAGCCTGGCAATGAAACGTCTGCAAGAAAACAACAAGGCTCAGAGAGCACCAAGGACTCCACAGTTTCATAATTATCTTGTAATACAGTCAATCTTAATCTGAATTTTATGGATTTCTGTATTTTATCTGTGATTAAAAGAAAAATAACTTGCTTGCTTAATCTACTATTAAAGAGGATTAATGCTGAAATCATATTTTCATACTGCTCACGTTGCATTGGTGTCTGAACAAACAGATGAAGTAGTGTTCACATCATGAGACATAAATGTCAAATTTTTTAGATTCATGTGAACAGAGGTGTTGACTGTAAGATTGAAATTAGTGGCATAAAAAAGGATGCACGTGATGTCGGTCCCATTGGTTACATTCAGGGGAGGATATGAATCAATTTCTTGTCTTTCAACAGACATTAGTTGTCGCCTACTATGCCACATTACATCGTGTCTCACAGGTACCTGGAAGAGAAAGCATACAAAAAATGAGATTTATTTCAACAGAAAACAAAACCTGGAGATGAAACGCCATCCTTAGCCTCATTATCTGCAACAGTAATCCAGAAATTCTAAGGATGGATAAGCATGTTAGTGAATGTTACTTGCTGAAGCTCCTAATTAATGGGGATCAGTTATGACATCATGGAAATGACACAAATTGTGTAATTCGTGTGAATTATGATGCACATGAAGTCATCATTATGTAATTTGTGTGATGAATTATGATGCACATGAAGTCACTAATTCCTCTGCCTCCTGAATGCCCATATGCCAGAAGTGTCTCCCTGCACAGGGCATACCAAGCTAGGGGCACCTCTGAGAAGTCTTCTCCTCAAATCATGTAGAGCGAAATATGCCTGTATTTTTATTTTGAACTTTGGCTTCTACAGAAGACTTTTAGATTTGGCTTTTACAGAAGAAACTTTTACAAAAGTTTGAGTTAACTTGCTGTCAGACTTGTAAAGTAGTGTTGGGGAAAATCATCACAATTGACATACGTTCCTCTACCTGAGCTAGAAACAGAAGAAAGTTGTTTGGGTGAATCTGCATCAATACTGCATCAAGCCAGATTAGATTTCCTATTTCACCACTATTACTGAATGGTCAGAATGTTGCAAAACATCACAAGGAAAGGGCAATGGCATAAGAGAGAAATTAACTGTAAAATTGTTCAGAATCTGAATGGGAAATGAAAACTGCACAGAGACCTGAAGAGAGAGCAGAATATTCACCACTATAGGCATCTGAGTGCAGCATCTTCAGTAACGTCATTGACCTTTGTTTCCCTTAGAAAATTAGCTCTTGGATAGATGCACCAAGAACTAAAAGACAGTTGCTCAGTTCCCTTAACACAGGACTTCTCTTCATCCATCTATCCATCCATATAATTAAACAAAATGTCATTAATTCTTTCCGGATACAATCCAACCAACAAAACAAAAAATATAGATAATATGGCATGGACATCACAGGGCTTCATACCATTTTTCAAAGCCACATCCCAGCAAAAGAGTGGTAGCTATGGAAATCTAGCCAAATCTTTGCAGCTTAACGTTAAAATATCTTGCTATATTTTATATAATGTTTATAAGGTTAAAATATCTTGCATTCTGTGTTCTGCCTTCAATGTTCCTCTGCTTCCTGCCAAAAGCTACAGTTCTGTGGTTGGCAGTATATACTGTATCTCAATTAGCCATTACAGGGGATGGATGTTAGTTTAGAATTATAGGTAAAACCAGTGATTAACAGTGAATTATGAACCTGACCTCCATGGCTCATTTAAAACCTCTGGACACACCATTATATGTGAACACAGCCTATGTACTATTGAATATATAAGGTGCTTCCTGAAGCAGTCAAGCCACACCATGGCAGGTAGTTCTGAAGCAAAGGTCCTCTCCCTCCTTCCTGGGTAAAGCCTCATTTGGGGGGGGGGGTGTCTTTTTTACTGCCTGATCAAAATTGCATGAAAAGAGCAAAGGCATGCTGTCAAGCCCTGCCCAACACAGCATTGCTTTTGCTCCTTTGCTTGAAGATCTTCAGAAATTGCAACTCTTCTACCTCCAGCGGCAGTGGCTACCTTAGCTGATCTCAAGAAAAAAAGAAAAGAAAAAAGAAAAGAAAAAGTTGGACTGGATTTATCTATAAATGGGACAGCATGAGGAAATCCTAGGGCAGTAGGCTAGATTGAGGAACTGAAAAACCATCCAGGAATAAGGCAGTGGCATACCACTTCCATGATGTTGTGAAGAAAACTAAATGAGGCACTCCTATGTCATAACCAGGAACTGAATTTCCCTCTATTTGGGTTGACTCTCTGTTCCAGTTTAGTCAGAATTATTATTCAAGATTAGGTTACAATGCTACAACATCCAGCAATTGTCTCCAATAGGGACCTAATTCAAAAGTACTGGAAGTTTGGGAAACAAAGCCTGTTACGTTTCTCCTACAGTGGTAGTACAACGTCATTGTCAGCTCTTTGCCAATACATATCAGATTAGGTTCCCATCAAGATGCTTTGACCACAATGACGTTGGTTCTTGAAGCCTGTAGGTTTCCTTTATGGAGATCATTATTTCACAAGGTAAGACGTTCCTAAATCAACACTTAAGTGGTATTGATTATTTCTCATCTTCCTTACTTCTGTGTTTATGAACAGCAATTTTGAGTTTACTAAAATGAAGCAAACAGTGAAGACTAAAGTTATTTTCAAAGCATGATGTAGAGTAATCAAACCTTAATCTTCTTTCTGTGCTATTTGGTTTCTCAAGGATAAACACAGCCTCTCAAGCAAACCTTTGATTAATGAGAAATGTTCATAGAAATCCTGAACAGAAAAGGCTCAAACCCCATTGAAGTTAACTGAATGTAAGCAGCATAAAGGTCTTGGGTCTACAACTTCCATGTTTTCTCCAAGGGAAAGAGAAGCCAGATTTGCATAAATTGGGTCATCTTTATGCTGGCTTTTTATGACAGCAGGATTATCAAAAAGTTTTATTTGGGAGCGATTATAAATACTGCACAAATGTGCGGGGGGAACCTTTACCTTTACTTTAATAAATACTGTATGTTGAATGTATGGAATCAGATACTGTAGGACTGTGAGAAAATGCAGGAGCAAATATTTTGGGAAGTGGGACATAGCAACTTTGAGGAATAGTTTTAATCATATGTGGGTTAGTCCACATGCTATGGTCCTGATCTGGATAAACCATGGAAATCTTGGGGGAGGGCATGACAGCACCTTTAAATAACCAAGATTTACTTGCAGATCTGGCCAATGCTTTCTCTCTCTGCAGCAAAGCATTCCTTCTGTCTTTGTGAGTCTATATATAACCAATATAAATTAATGGATCTGGCTCAAATGGCTAAATTAACAGCATTAATTAGAGAACATTCAGTTACTGGATTTATATCTGTTTGGCAACCACTTCTAGAGTACTTGCTTGTGGTAGAAAAAAATGATGTTTTGATTTTGGGTTTTAATGATTAATTGCTTTATTTTAATAGAAATAATGTTACAATGGTTTAATTAATGGTAAGAGATTATATTTGTAAACGTATCTATATCTGTATTGGAGAAAGTCAGAAGTCACTTTTCCGTCTTTGTTTTCTGTGTATTTGCACTTTATAGTTTTTTTTTCTTTTTTCTTTAGTTCTATTTTCTTGCTTTTCTGTATTTTATGTTTTATATTTTAGCTATACTCTGAAAATTAATAAAGTTCTTTAAAAAAAAAAAGAAATGGCAAGAATCAAATGGAATAATGGCCAAAGTTACAACTTCTTTAATCCATCAAAGGATGCATCTTTTCAGGCCCAGAAACTATTTGGCACAGGAGCACTAAATAGACCCAGCCTCAGCATATGAAGAAAAGTTTCTCTTAGTTGGATCCATAAAAATTGATGATAATCCCAATAAACCCTGCATACAATTTCTGGGTATAGCTTAAAATTTCACAGGAAAATAAAGACAAGTACAGGAATGGGATATCTACATCATACAAAGAAAGTGTGGAATTGTTTTGCATTTCCAAACAAGTGCTTTATCTTTCAGGGGTGTGGTGGCTCAGCGGGTAAGATGCCAGGCTTTTCGATGCAAGTTTGGAGGTTCAAATCCCTAGCCTTGTGTGACAGAGTGAGCTCCCGCACTAGCCCCAGCTCTTGCCAACCTAGCAATTCGAAAGCATGCAATTATCTTTAATTTATCTTTAATAATCTTTAAGAATTTATCTTTCTGGGCTAAAACATAGTATTAAATGTTTTTACATTGATAACAAAGTATTTCTTTCAGGTCTGTTGGAAGGATACTTCCATCAAACAGTTCATTCAAAAGGAGTTAAACGTTAGTTCTTCATATTTATTTAGTAAAAATCAAGGGGGAACAACTTTCAAATATCAATGTGGAAATTAGGACGTCTGGGTTGAGGGGAGCAAATCTAATGCCATTGATTCTTCAATACCTCATTACCTATTGACCACAAGGGAGCAGTAGTGAATAGATAGAAAATTAAGGATTTAATCTATGTCCCTTCTTCATTTATCATTCTGCCTCCTCTTCGTTTAAGAGATTGGTAATCTGAGGTCAAGTCCTTCTGCCTTTCTTCCCAGGCATACAGGCACAGAGCACATACTCCTGGATTTTTATCCTGGTAGGATGTATTTACTGAGGTGCTAGGCTTTGTTTATTCCTATAATATATATCTTGTAAATAAATCTCTTCTCTGTTATAATTATAAAACCTGCTTCGCTAATCATTGCTCAAGTTAGATTCTCACCCTCAGGAATACTCACAGCACACACAGAACACTTCAAATTCCAATTGCTTGGAAATGGAAAAAAATCAATAAAATCAACTGCATTCTTGATTTGCCATCTTGTATTAATAGTTTATATTTGTATTTTTATATTTATATTATATTTATATATATTTATATTGATATGTAGATTATATTTTTTAATGATATGCTATTTTTATTATTGTAAACCGCCCAGAGTCGTTGTATACGAGTTGGGTGGTCGAGAAGTTTAATAAAAAATAAAATAAAATAAAATAAAATAAAATAAAATAAAATAAAATAAAATAAAATAAAATAAAATAAAATAAAATAAAATAAAATAATAAAATAAAATAAAATAAAATAAAATAAAATAAAATAAAATAAAATAATAAATAAATTCTTCATCTGCATTCATATATATTCTGACTAGGAGAATTCTGAAGGACTTAGCCAAGTTAGGCATAGAATAACACTGAATGAATGAAAAATGAAATATGTCCTTCAGATAGTTATTTATGTCTTGGCCAAGGTACAGAATGTTAAAGTTTGCCTATTCTTCCGGCAAAGTAGTCTTTTGTCCTCTTAAAATCAATACATCAAACTTTTATATCAAGAAGCCAACATATAAAAAAGAAATAATTAAAGATCAATATCTAGCTTCAAAAACCTTCCAGAAAAGGAAGATGAATCGTGTCACAATGTGTAGGGCCTGGCATTTAGGCGGGAGCACGCCTCCACAAAGGAGAGGAACTTTAGTCCAAGGAAATGAGATCTCAGCTGTATATGCAGATCAGTGAACCAGGTGGATGCTGCAGAGCATCAGATTAGATCCTATTCACCAGAAGAAAAGCAGAGTAAATGGAGGCAGCAGAAGCTGCATTTGCAGGCACGCAGCAGGTGTATTTTCAAAACAGGATTTAGCTCAACTTCTTGAAATTGGAATGGACGCTCTGGCTTTTCACGGAGATGAAATGAAACTTTTAAGAAATGTAGCACTTCTTGAAAATGCACTCACTCACATTCGTGACTGACTTTGAGCACAGCAGGCTATAAATCATTAAAAGGCCTCTCTGGCTGGAACTGTGACTGACACACACACGATGTGGGCACTATGTAAAACTGCAAAAAATAGCAGCCACTGCAAGACATGAATGCAAATTAGTTTTGTCAGATGATCACAGGAATGTGTTGTCTCTCCATCACGATGAATAAACTGCACCTTGAGTTATTAAAAGTTGCAGCAGCTGCGGATCCTGAAGAAGGGGCACATTTGACTCCCTGTTTTCAATGGCCTGATGAAACAGCACGACTGTAGGAAGCTCCGAGCTGGAATTACAGAGGAATGGCCCATTTCAAAGCCTCTCAGGTCCTTATTTTTCTTTGTCTTGAATTTCATTCATCCCATTTCTGCATTAGTTTGTAAATTTTTGCTAAAGCAAAGTTTGTGCTCACCTTTCTTTCTGTGTGGCTGACTTAAACAATCATTTAGTTGTGTTTGCCAAACATGCAAACAAAAAAAACCTGGAAGAACCGTCACAATGTGAAGTCGCATCAGTTCCGGAAATTTGGTGGGAGGAGTGATACATTTCAGGAAATGAGAACAAAGTAGGGCTCCCAAAGCTGGCAGAGCTGCAGAAATCAAATTACATACATCGCCTTTGAGTCAGTCTTGATTCTTGGCAACTGTCTGGACAATTCTATGCAGTTTTAGTCGAAGGCTTTCACAGCCGGAATCCGATGGTTGTTGTGGGTTTTCCGGGCTGTGTGGCCGTGTTCTGGCAGTTTTGGTTCCTAACGTTTCGTCAGTAGCTGTGGCTGGCATCTTCAGAGGACAGGAGCACAGATAGAAGATTCTCTCTGTGCTCCTGTCCTCTGAAGATGCCAGCCACAGCTACTGGCAAAACGTTAGGAACCAAAACTGCCAGAATACGGTCACACAGCCCAGAAAACCCCTAACAACCATCTAAGCAGTTTTCCTGGCAACATTTTGAAAGTGATTTGTCCTTCCTTTTTCCTAGGGTTGAGAGAGAGTGATTGGCCCAGTCATGGAGGTAGCTTCATGCCTAAGGCAGGACTAGAACTCACAGTCTCCTGCTTTCTGACCTGATGCCTTTAGCTACTACACCAAACTGACTCTCGGATGATCACTAGATAACAACAAAAACTTTTCTATATCTCCTTGCTGCCATCTTGAAGTCATCTGGAGTTTTTCAACCTAGCTCCAGTAGCTTTGGACAAATGTTTTCCATGAACTATCTGTTTAGGCTCATTTATAAAGGTATAGGGCAGGGGTCGGCAAACTTTTTATGCCGGGAGCCATTTTGACATGCTCATGCACATTTTGAAATGCTCGAGAGCCAGGGGGCGGGGTTTGCGGGCGGGGGCCAATCGCATGGAAGGGGGTGGCGTTTGCGGGCGGGGGCCAATCACGTGGAAGGGGTGGGGTTTGCGGGCGGGAGCCAATCGCGGGGAAGGGAGTGGGGTTTGGGGGCGGGATCCAATCGCGTGGAAGGGTAAGGTACAGGGCTGCGCTGCGCTTGGCCGGCCGCCCCGGCCCTCGCTCACCTTCCATGGCCGGTCCTCGCGGGCCACCGGCGACACTCCCGTCCCGCTGCACCCCAGCTCTCCAAGGCGCACAGGCTGGCCAATGCGGAGGCGCTGCTGGCAGCGCGCGTCTCTGAGCCAGTCCGGGCGCGCTGGCGCTGGGCTGTGAAGCTGGACGAGCCGCCGGACCTGCACGCTCCCCACCGGAGAGGGAGAGGAAACGCAGCCCCTCCCCAGTGACAGGCGCACGCCCTCTTCCAATGGTTTATCTCCTCCCTTCTGGGAAGCGGATCTCGGTCAGCTTAAGCCTCAGTGCCTCCGCCGGGAAGAAAGAGTGGCAGGCAGAAATCTCTCACCGGGGAGGTGGTCGCCCCCAGGCATCTCTTGGCCCCAAGCCGCAGAATGAACCAGGCTTGCGGCCGATGGAGAAACAGCAGAAGTTGATATTGCTCCTCCACTTACCAGCGCCAGCGCATTTCCACAGCCCAGCGCTCAGCTGCGCGCGGAAGCGCTCCAAAAAGGGGCCGCGTTTCCTCTCCCTCTCCGGTGGGGAGCGTGCAGCCGGGCCTCCGGATGCAGAGCCCCCCCACCGCTCTTGCTGTGGTGCCTGAACGTCCGGGTAAACGGCGGGGGAGATGCCCTTTGCAGCGACGGGTGCGGGGCGAGTGGCGCGCCCCTTTGCAGACGCCCCGGGGAGAAGCGGTAGGCGAGACCTTGCAAGCGTGGAGGGGAGAGGGGAGCCCTTCTCAGCCCTTTTGCATGCGCATGCACACCTCTACACCTCCTCAACCCTTTTGCACACGCACACACGCCCGCTCCCCTTTTGCCCGCATTGCTGCAGGTGCGCGGGGGGAGGTCGTCTTCGCTGGAGGCGTTTTAGCAAATGGTGGGCAGCCACCTGCCGGGCGCGCTGGAGGGCGCGGTTGGCGAAGCCGCAGCTCTCCGGAAGCGGCTGAACCACATCTCCCAGCAGCCCCAGGCGGGTGGTCAGGGCCAAGAACTGGAGCGGGGCAACAGCCCAGCGCAGCTGAGCGAGGCCCCGCGCCGGTCTTTTTGGAGCGCTTCCTCGCGCAGCTGAGCGAGGCCCCGTGCTGGTCTTTTTTTCTGCGACTCTGGGAAGCAGGGCCAATCGGGCTTCGCCTTGCTCAGCCCGCCTCTCTGCTCCCCTTTGGCGCGCGCTGATTGGTGGAGGCGTCCTTCCTTCTGAGCCTCCACCAATCAGCGTCTGTTTCTTCTCCAGGGTTCGCGCTGCTTCCGGAGACCGGCTTTCCGGATGTCGGGCGGCAGAGAGAGAGAGAGAGCCAGAGCCGAGGGGCCAAAGAGCCAGATCTGGCTTGCGAGCCGCCATTTCCGACCCTTGGTATAGGGCAAACATCACTGAAAGAAAATGAATTTAATGCTAAAGTTAAAGAAATGGCAACTTCTGTGTTGGAAAAAAAAGTTTTAAGGCAGAAAGAATGTGCCATATTATTTATATATCATACTCTACTCTGGACTTAATAATAAGGTACTAGTAACTTCCTCTCTCTTCCTTTCCACCTTCTGTCTTGCCAGGCCATTGTTTCAACCAGTTTGAAATAGTTTGGCTGTAATGATTCTAAAATGTTCTTTGCGTTACATGGAGGAATCTGGCTGATCTAGCTAGCAAATAATTAAGTATATTTTTAAAGCTATATCTTCCATTTAGTTTTTTTAATGCAAAGCAGTGCTCAGAGAAAGAAACAAAAAAGGAAAGGGGTGGAAGAATTAAGGAATTGCAGGCAGCTCTTACATGAGTACTTTTGGGCGCTCCAAATCCCCTTTTTGCCTTTGAAGTTGTAAGATTGCACAGACCTAATGATTCATAAGGGGAATTTTGCTTGCATCTTAAAAGTGTGCTAAAATGTGCAGAAGGAATAAGGAATGGCCTTGAAGGACAGGAGGAAGAGCCTCTACCAAGGCAAGGGTCAGATAAAAGGGGCCTGAGCCCAGGCCAAGGAAGTAACTTGAGAAAATGCCTCAGACAAGTCCCTCCCTAGTTCACATGAAGATGAAGGGAGGGAGGGACGGGGAAGCACATTCGGACTTGCAAGATTCTGTTGCTGTAGCTGTTACAATAAAAGTAGTCCTGACCTTTGGTTTCTTAATTTGGTCCACCTTGTAGGGATGACAAAATGTGACTGAGGGCAGCCATATACTGTAGACCAGGGGTCCCCAACCCCCGGGCCATGGACCGGTACTGGTCCGTGGCCTGTTAGGAACCGGGCCGGACAGCAGGAGGTGAGCGGTGGGCGAGCGAGCAAAGCTTCCTCTGTATTTACAGCTGCTCCCCATCGCTCCATTACCGCCTGAGCTCCGCCTCCTGTCAGATCAGCGGCAGCATTAGATTCTCATAGGAGCGCGAACCCTACTGTAAACTGCACATGCGAGGGAACTAGGTTGCGCACTTCTTATGAGAAGTCAGAATCTGACACTTATTTGTAAGTGTAATAATAATAGAAATAAAGTGCACAATAAATGTAATGCGCTTGAATCATCCCAAAACCATCCCCCCCCCCAGCCCATGGAAAAATTGTCTTTCACGAGACCGGTCCCTGGTGCCAAAAAGGTTGGGGACCGCTGATATAGACAACCACAGCTGGCTTTGTAGCATTCAGCAGTTGGTGTTGCTCCACCTAAGATCATGACTCCCTCCCTTGTAAAAGAATGGAGATATATTTGTCCCTGCATTGTGTCGGGTTTTCTCAGGACTTCCTAACTCTTTGTTTAGAGAATGACCTAATATGTTCTTATCAGCAGGGTCCACAGGGAGGGCAGATGACAAAAGCAGAATCATGCCATTGTGATGAAAGCTCTACCCTTTTAGGATGTGCCCTGTGACATTGCACGCACGTACCAAAGGAGTTGAGCTTGCTTGCATCATTTTGACAAAAGTGGTGGATCCGGCAGACACCTCTGATTCTTACAATCTACGAAAACATATATTTTCCAACTAATTAGGGTGTTGTTTCAGAGTTCAGTAAAACATTCCCTCCCTTGGTTCCTTCTGAGATCCAGTGGGTCTCTTGGAAGTTCAGATACCACTACAGGTTGGCACTTTGTAGAATAGGATGCATCCTATTTAATTTGTTTTATTCAAAGAATTTAAAAAATAATCTAGTGAGACAGGAAGGTTTATATTTTGAAATTAACTTTCACCGTCTAAACACATTCTCTAATCACTGGTGTCTGTACGGGGCGGGAGGGGCAGATGACTGCACTTACGTCTTGCCACAGTCAAACAAATGATGCAACTTACGTTCTTGCATCAGACAGCAGAGTGCAATTACATAATCACATCATTTAAGTGATGACATCACGATGCATATGCATATGCATATAAAATGATGATTTTATATCATCAGGAACGTTACAGATGCCTATGCCTCCAGCCATTTAGTGTAAGACATACAATAACTTCAGGGAAATGAAACTTTTCCTCAAGTGTACCAAAATAATTGTACAAAAAACCCTCAAACAACTGCAAATATTTATCATATTCCAAACTATATAAGCAATGCTGTACTTACAGAAAGACTTAAGGTCTGCCAAACAGAGAGAAGAACTAAGGCAGTGTTTCTCGACCTTAGCAACTTTAAGGTGGGTGGACTTCAACTCCCAGAACTCCCCAGTCAGCTTTGCTGACTGGGGAGTTCTGGGAGTTGAAGTCCACCCACCTTAAAGTTGCCAAGGTTGAGAAACACTGGACTAAGGGAACTACCAGCTAACCTTTAAAGGTCTACAATAATCGTGACATGTTATAGCTCAAATTTTAATAACCCTACCAAGGGGCTATTGGTGATCAAGCTGATCACATCAGCCTGAATCACACAATAGAATCCATGGAGGAAAATAATCTTCCCTGCCTTTTCTTTAATATATCTGTGTTTAAAACCCTTCCTCTGTACAGCAATCAGGCTGTCTGCATCAGGCCAGTCTTTTTAATCTCCTGAATCAATTGTGACAATTAATTTACAGGGCAAATGAATCACAGGTATTTTAGTTCTACACCGCTGAACGCAGGTGCCAAATTAACTTAAATCCCTTTGAAATGTACACAAGTATTATGCACCAATGAAAAGATATGGCTCAGTGACTTTGAAGATGTCAGGATTCGTGGTGGTTTTCTCTAACTTCCTGCCGTCCAGATGCATTGTGAGTGCATCTTATGAAAGCACTCGATGGGGAAGGTTGGCCTCGTTAATTATCATCAGCATTTGGGAAGGGCCACATTATACTTTGAGATAAATGAACAATC
The DNA here is from genome assembly GCA_023362775.1 of Charina bottae. Taxonomy (NCBI): domain Eukaryota; kingdom Metazoa; phylum Chordata; class Lepidosauria; order Squamata; family Charinaidae; genus Charina; species Charina bottae. The sequence continues at coordinate 65,911,430 of JALMGJ010000006.1, forward strand.
CCCTTCCCAGTATTTAAATGAATTAGAAGCAGTCCACCTTTCGTACAGCTATTGGAGGACATTAAAAGCTATCCATCTTTGTTTGAGAGCACCCAGGTAACCTTGTCAGTAAAAAAAACCTTAGCTCATCTTATTACTTTCCTCCTGTCAGTTCCCATATCTTGTTAAAGCAAGATGTGAAGGCTATGCCATTTTTCAAAACTCCGTAGTCACATAGTTCTTAGGGGAAAGCATTACTACTTGATTAAACAGACTCTCCCATTAAAAACCTTAATTCCCTTTTTTCTTCTATCGTAAGCCATGTCGCTATCTCAGTGTTGGACTAATAATATTCAGTAATAATTTTAAAAAATCAACAATAAAGGATCTTCTAGTTTAATAAGTCAATGTTCTGTTGGCTCAAGTTTCACAAAGGCAGAAGATTGAAAGCTCAGACTAATGCTTCAATAGGTAGACCCCATCTGTTGTCACCCACTGTGTTGGCTGACAACTTTACTTCCATCCATATCCATTTTTCCTTGATCTTTCCAACCATAATGCAGATGAGGAAGATGGAAGACCTTTGGAAGGTGGTAGAACTTCTACCCACAGAAGGTAGAACCCAATGCATCTATTGGAGATGGGGGGAGTGATTCTGTTGGAACCAGTGGAAGGCTTTTACCTTTTAATACCCACAACTGGAGAATAACTAACAGGAAACAAATAGATAGAAAGAGAAGATGTAAGCATGTCTTCATTATTTATTTATTTATTTATTTATTTATTTTTGTGCCTTCAAGCCGGTTTTTGACTCCTGGCAACTGCCTGGACAAGTCCCTGCAGTTTTCTTGGCAAGGTTTTTCAGAAGTGGCTTGCCATTGCCTGTTTCCTAGGGCTGAGGGAGAGTGACTGGCCCAAGGTCACCCAGCTGGCTTTGTGTCTAAGGTGGGACTAGAACTCATGGTCTCCCGGTTTCTAGCCTGATGCCTTCACCACTGCATCAAACTGGCTTTCTTCAAGCATGGGAATCCCAATAAGCAGGGCTCTCTCGGCCACAAGACTAACCATTTAGCCCAAGCCCCCTCCCTGCATCCCAATATTAATCATCAGTTAAAGAGACAGTGGCTACGTCTGAAGGAGCAGGCTGGTTCTGGTACCCAAAGCATGCCCACACAAGTTGCTTTTAGGCAGGAATAGCATCATCATCAGCTACTAGCACTCTCTTGGGGTTCTATGGCCCACAAAGCATCCACCATTCCCTTAGGCATCTCTTCCTACCTAAGTTGATGCAAAAATATGCATGATTACATCACAATGGAATCTCTGTCTTTTTCTACTTGCATGACTTGCATGTAAATGCATAAGGGACATAAGTTTCTATCGCAAAGTCACAATGGATATTTTATCACTTGCCTCTCCCTCACCCTCTCTGTGTACTGCCCCTGCCTTGACTGCAATTGCATCATTGCCTGTGCTATTCAGCCCTTCAGTATAACTGGTGGCTAACTAAAAGGAAGAGGCACAACTGCACATTTTGTCACGAATATAACTTTCATTTATGCTATAGTTAACATAATATTCATTAGGGCATATTCCTAATTAAAGGAAGATATTACACACAAAAACCTCTAGATAGCACCTTCAGAGAACAATATCTTAGCCTCAGAATGAAACTGCTGAAGGCTTTAATCAGGGAGAAATAACAACTTCAGAACCACAATTCAGGATTTCATCAACAATAACCCTGAATAAAACACTTGAATAGTTTTTATTGGACAGAAGTATATTATATGCCCTTGGGTTTGGGGGACGAGCCAAAATAGGAAATACTGTATATGTACCTATTTTAATTTGAACTTGCTGCACCTGTTGCCATTTTAATCAGATTGATTTGAAATCTGGCACATTTATAGAGTTCATCATGTTTCAGGTTGTTAACAGTAGGGGTAATGTTTATAAGCAATAAAACGCTGAAGCTTTAAACCCTTGTTTTAAATCAATACCACTTTAATCTCAGTTATCTTGTGGAATGTGAAAAACAAACACACCATAGTGAAAAGTAATTCATGAAACCGTGTCCCCATTAGTGATGTATAGTGACTTCATAGTGTCACCGAGCCCTAATATGAAGTAATCAGGGACGTCTTCATAATCGAAGCCCTGTCCCTTTTTTACATTTGTCACATGTTTGACAATATATAAAAGGGGTGGGGGTTTGATCACATGATCATGACCACCATCTTGATTTTTTAAATTCCCCTTCCACAGGTGCCCCTGAAATTAATTATAGCTATTTTGGCACAATAATAGTTGGATGTTGCCAGATAATTCTGTGAGTCACTAGGGGAGAAAGGAATTAAATTATAGCATGGCAAACATTTTATACTTCTAGTTTTTGGGAAATACTGACCTGTGATGGTTGCCTTGCTGTATAAATGGCTAAAAATGGAATTCCTTGTTGCTGCAAAGATCTGATAAACCTCCCAATTATTTCATCTGTAAACAGAATATTGTTATAATAGTTTACTAATGCTATTAAATTCATGCAAAAGGGTTAACATACTTTGGAAGATAACTAGGTATATGCCCATGTTTCTTAATCTTTAAATGTCCCTTGTTACATAGTTAAATGGAAATTTAGTAATACAGGATAAGAATTTTGGCCTGCCCTAAATAATTTTGCATATCATCAGATGCAAGTAATAATTCGACTCCAGGCTTGGCTGCCAGCTCGACCAGTCAGATTTCTCAGAGAGCTGAGAACTGGCTGATTTTTCCTTGCTTGCAGTGGATTGCAGAAGTTGTGGACCACTGAAGTTTTTTCCCCTGAAGAAGGGGAGACCAGAAGATTGCTCGTGGGGCCATTGGAATTGCCTACCCTTGTTTTTTCTCTGTAGTTTCCACCACGGAGGGAACAGGGGTAAGTGCAAGGGAAATGGCCGAGAGATATCTGGCTCTCGCAGGGAAAACAAGTCTCTTTGAAGAGACACAAGAGCGCACAGCCACTTTTAGATCACTTTAGGATTTTTTTTTTAGATTAGAATGTTTTTGATATCTAAGATCTATCTCTTGGACTTTGCTTAAAATGTTGGCTAATTTTGTGCTTTCTTTGCTATAACTGATTCTGGTGGAAGTTTGATGGATTCTACATTTGCAACATAATGAAACGTCTGTATTTTTTTTTACCTTTCTTTTGTATTAGAGGGATTTAAGAGACTTTGTTTGTAATTCTTCGCTTGATAAACTAATTGACTATCTATTTTTTGAGAAACTGTTTGGATTAAGCAGCTTGCAGCTTGAAGAACAAAAGCACAGGGGAACGTTTGTAAATCTTTTTTTCCTTTTTCTCTCTATATTCTTCTAGAGTGGATTTTGTTTCACTTGGAATTTATCTTTTATTTCTCCTTTTATAAACTGTTTGAAATATTGCTCTCTCCTGTATTTTGGATTATTGGAATGCTTTTTTTTTAACTTTATTTGATAGACTTTGCTGGTAATATTCCATGAACAGACCAACTATTGTTTTGACTAGAAAAATCTGAAGGACACAGAAGTGGGATGGCTTTCTCAGCTGCAATTCAAGTTCTTTCAGAGATTAGAAGGTCACTGGAATTATTATTGATATCTTTGCAAGACCAAGAGAAAGAAAAACAAAAAATAGAATCTGAAACAGGAAAGAAAAATGTTTTTGAAATAGAAGAGAAACAGGAGGAGGGAATTTTAAATATATTAGTTTAGAAAAACATTCAGAAGGCTATACATTATAATTCTGGTATAAAAATGTTATGGTAGTGGAGACAGGGAGAAACTTTGAGTATGCAATTGGATAGATACTGTGAAATACGTGGAAAGGGTGAGAAAATTGCTCTGATACTCTACATGAGACATAGAAAAAAGCAGGCTGTATATTGTAAACTTGACTTTGCATATTATGAACTTGGCATAACCTAAACAGAAGATTCAGTATCATGACTGGGATACAAGGTTAATGAAAACATGGATTTGGATTGTATATTTGCGAACTTGCCATTGAGTATAAGTGATATTCTAAATGTAAGATATAAGGCTAAACACAAACATAAGTTGATATTATAGATTATTGTTTAAGATAATGATATGATGAGATGGTGTATATTGCGAATTTGCCATTGAGTATTGCGATTTTGGCATAACCTAAACAGAAGATAAGAGAAACTGTATGGATATATAAAGGTTAATGAAAACATGGACCTGGATTGTACATGAGAAACTGTATGGATATATAAAAAAGTGATATTCTAAATGTAAGATATAAGGCTAAATACAAACATAAGTTGATATTATAGATTATTGTTTTCTTTGGATGATGAGATGTAATTAGAATGATGGTTATTACAGAATGACATCATGTATGAATATGTATGTATGAATATTATAAAAATTGGTACATTAGGTATTAGGTTAAGTGATATGATAGGTTATGTATTTAGTTTAAATGGACACTATCACAAGAAGTGGAAATTATAGATGGATAATGGAGAAATAAGGAATTTTTCTTTTTTCTCTTTTATGGAGATATATATATATTAGAATTAAATTACAGAAACATATATGTATGAATATTATAAGAATTGCTATATTATGTATTAAGTTACGTAATATGTTAGGTTATGTACTAGTGGAATATGTAATCATAATATGAATAGAATATATTGTAGTTTATTAGAAGTAAATAAGGCTTTTATTTGTTATACTAATTGGACTTTATGGAAGAGATAAAAATGCAGTAATGAACATTTAACATTTAATTACTACTTCAAGGAGTGAAAGCCAAAGATGGATTATTGGGAGACAGCAAGAAAGGTGAAACCCATATGAAGAACAGAAGATTGGATTATAGAAATCAAAAGGCATATGACAAAGAAAAGTTCCTGTGTATTGTATGAAAGACTAACATTTAAAATTAATTATTGTACTTTAAGTTCAAAGATAGATTGGAGGACATCTATTTTCTATATTTTCTTTGTTTATTATTTCTTGACTTCACTTTTTCTTTATCTTTTTCCTTATTTTGTATTTCTATTTCTATTTCCTTTTTCTATTCTAACTTTTAATATGTATTGTAAAACTTAATAAAATTATTAAAAAAAGATGCAAGTAATAATTCAAAAGATTCAGAGATTTAGCGATTATGGAAATTGTTCAAGATCATTCTAACAGGGCTATCAGAGCTTCAAAGAAAACTGTTGGGAATTATATACAACAGACACACATACACATAAAAATGTATTGCAAACAAGGCTGAGCAATCTACAGTTACATCTTTCTAGTTCCAGAGTTTACTGTGACCAAAGTGGCTGAAAATTAGCACTGTTGTTTTCTGCCGTTTTGAGTCAGGAAATACATGAACATTGTGGGATATGCCCTGAATAGACTTAAAATAACTTCCAAAAGACAAAGGACATTTCTCAAATCCATGAAAACAGAAACAAAAACCTCACCCTACTCTTTTGCATCCTTAGCCTGCCTGTTACTTAGAGTCTTCAGGATCTTCCTAAACGTCAACTGTATCTATTGGCCACCATGAGGTTGCCCACTCCAGTAAGGCTAGTATTCTGGGCAGCTGTTCTTGGAAAGAAGGGCCACCAACTTTGGCAAATTTGTATAGGATTAGGCAAAACTCTCAAATAAAGTGGTGTAGCCTGTGCCAAAAGTAGGGATGTTAATTTATATGCATGCTGAAGAGCCACAATGGATACTTTTGGAATATGGGTTGTTGATTTTGATTTGTAGTTTTAACTTTTATATTCTGTTGTTGTTTTTACATTCTATTAGTTATCCCGAGTCTTCCACAGAGCAGCTAGGCAGGGTATAACTCAAATATGTAAATTAAAATAAATAAACAAAAAATCATCATCATTGGCGATCACTCGTAGCCGAGTAAGATATATCCTTAACCAGCACAACAAAAACCACTTTTCCTTCTAGATCTACTGATCATCTCATATCCCTTGCCAAAGTTATTCACCATTTATTCTTTGCAGATAAGTTTATTTAATCACCTACCATTTTCCACGAGCTTGTTTTCAGTGGGAAATTCGTCTATTCTGCATGAAAAAATATTGAAAGGAAAACTAAAATAGTGCAAAAGTAACTACTGAAACAGTAAACTTTTTGCATTTTTTTTTAAAAAAAAACTTCACTTAAAAACAAAATTATTTCAGATACATTTTAGAGAGCAGGGAAACATAAAACATATGGTTTCATATTTTAATATTGTAGAAAAGATACTGAGTTTTAGTTATTATTAGTGGTGGTATTAAGGAAGTTTTGACAGATTATATACTCCTGAAAAAAAATAGGGGATCCATTAAAGGAACATTATTTTGGATAAAAAATGCTGACAGTTATGAATATAAAAACTGGGCACAATTTCTAACATGTCTCAGAAGCTGGGCCTGCTATCTGCGATATTAAAACAACTTTAGTAGTTATTTAAAATGTCAAGTAGTGGTTTATGTATTCCAGTGACTTGCACTGAATCTGCAAAATGGAGAATAATCAGTATAGCATAATGGTATAAGGACAAGGGTATGTTAACCCTCCATTCGACAGCTAGTATTTCAAGATGATGATGATGATGATGATGATGATGATGATGATGATGATGATGATGATAGCAGCAGCAACAGCAACAATGAGATGCATCCATGTAAACATGCCATGCCTAGTTTGAGATTTTTATTTACAACTATTTCCTCCCTAAGAGATCACATGTTTGGGTGGTAATTTGCTCTTTCAGAAAGAAAAGAAAAACTGGTTAGAAACAAACTGACAGCAGAACAGTTTTCATTGAGTAAGACAGATAATCAGGTCCTTGCCAGACTTAATAACTTAGGCTTCAGTTGAATGATTTTGACCTAATAAGATTGCTGAGAACACCTATAGGACTGCCTATAATGCGAGACCATGGTGAAAAAGAAACCAAAGAAGGGAGAACTTTCTATATGAGATCAATAGGTCCATTCAATGTGTCCAATATATCCTACACAAACCATTTCAGGATTTTCCAGAATGCCTGATGTCTACAGATTAAGCACAAAATCTAGAGCTGCTTTTCTCAAGGTGGTTCTTTCCAGATATGTTAGGATTTCATATACCAAGGAAACTTATTTTCACTATGATTATGCTCCTTACTATTGGGAAGAGGGATACTCTGTTCTGGCTTGATAAACTTGCCCCCATGACCCCATCTATGTATTCTTTTAAAACATGGAAGGACTCGTGTGCACTATTTAAGAAACCCCTCAGTTGCTTTATGGAAGCATGCAAAATGTCTAGTCCTTATGACACTTCATACCTTCTGATCGGTGGTAGGTTTATCTCAAATACGTTGGGTTTGGAGACATTCACTCTTAGCTGTGACATGTCAAGGCTGTCTACATTTACCAAGTTCCAGTTCAGAGTCTTCCGAAGGTGGCCCGAAAAGTGACTGACAGCATGACAGTCAACTGCTGGCAAAACCAATGAAGACGATGAAGTCTTAAGAAGTTCCTGCAGTAAATACAAATAACAGTTAATTATGAAGTAGATAATTAAAGACCTTAAGGGGGTGATTGCTTTTTATACTCTGATCAGCTTTGATTACAGTCTTTTACTGTTTCCATTATGCAAAATAAATTCTATTATCTTCAATAAGGATTTGACAAGCAATTTCATTACACAAACAACTCAGTAATGAAAATCACCTTGCTGAAAACAACAAGGAAAAAGTTCAATATTGTTAACGTCCTAGATGTTTTGGAAATCGCTAGGTATGAGATTGGCTGTTTTGCAACCAACGTACAGAGAAGTAAAAAGCACTGACGTGTAATATGGTAACAGTAGGGATCTTTTTAGACTGTTTTGAGAGCTGCTAATGCCCAGCCAGCAACTTTATGGCAGCCTCATTCTTGATGACCAAACTGTAAGATTGAGTGAAGGGCTTGCATGTGAGAATGGTAATATTTTTTAACATCTCCTCTAAATGAAATGTTCATTGGGGTCAGTTTCATCAATTCATTTCTGAATCTGTCATTCTGTAACCATTCACTGGAAAATGGCTCGATCTATAGCATGTGTAAGTGAACCCACCCCAGCAGGCTTGAACAAACAAACCTGATGGTCCAGCCCAGGTATTCTACCTTCTGTGCTACTGGAAGAGCCTCAGAGCAGGTAGAACATAAAGTACAGGCTGCCTGTCCTGAGCCTTAATGTTCTACTGTTCTTGAGAGGGCAGGAAGGAAACTGGCCAATTAGCCAAGAATTTTATACTTTCTGTTTCCAGGGCTGTCCACAGGATGTGGTGAAAAAAGTCAAGATGGCAATGCACATCAAAGACAGGCAGAGCTTCAGTCACACCATTGTGGTTGCCATCTTGAGTTTTTTCACCACACTCTATGAATATCCCTGTCACTCTCTTTGCAGAACTTTTTGCAAAACATGAGTTCACCCTGTCTTAGCCAAATCTCTATGAAAGTACATAGAACAGAATAATAGGATAGGATAAAACTTTATTGTTATTCCACTATACACAAAGTGCACATTGAAATGAAATTTTGTTGCAGTTGGCTCAACCAATAAAATAAGAATACCGTAATTACCATATATGTGATATATGTCCATTACCCATTCCCCCCTCTAATCTTTATCCCTAATAAATAAATATCAGTCCTACACACAGCATATATATCCATGAAGTAAGAGGGGATTATTAGAAGTTCAAGAGTCTAATAGTCCAGGGGACAAAACTATTGCCTAATCTGGCTGTTCTACATCGAATGCAGCGGAACCGTTTCCCAGAGGGTAACAAGGGGGCGTGGTGGCTCAGCGGGTAAGACGCCAGGCTTGTCGATCGGAAGATCGCAAGTTCGGAGGTTCGAATCCCTAGCCCTGCGTGCGGAGTGAGCTCCCGCACTAGCTCCAGCTCTTGCCAACCTAGCAATTCGAAAGCATGCAAATGCAAGTAGATGAATAGGTACCACTTCGGTGGGTAGGTAACAGCGTTCCGCGCGCATCATACAGCCACATGACCGTGGAAGCATCTTCGGACAATGCTGGCTCTTCGGCTAACAAACGGAGATGAGCACCGGCCCCTAGAGTCGGACACGACTGCACAAAATGTGCGGGGGGAACCTTTACCTTTACCTCTTAACAAGGAGAATAAGCCATAATGAGGGTGAGAGGGGTCACTGACAATATTTCGGGCTCTAGACAAACAGCATTTATGTGCTATGTCCTGAATGAGAGGAAGTGAAATCCCAATTATCTTCTCTACATAGTTATGAACAGTCAGTTATTAACACATGTCATGTCTCACATATATAACTGATTAAGGCAAACTAATATACAGCATGTAAAACACTCCAGCAGGAACAGATGGAATTTATGAACTTTGGCTGGAATGCTAAGAGGCATTGGAAGATGTTGTTCACTTTTACTTATGATTTTGCCAAACCGTTGGCCTCAAAGGAGCATCTCTCTGGAATTGCTTCTTTCCAATATGAAATCAGTTCTCTGCAAGTCAAAATTTGGATTAATTTGGACTTCTGGTGGGGGACATGGCCGACTGAACAGCTGTGCCCGCAAGTTCCATGGGCAGATCTGATAATGTGGCTTTTTTATGGGCTCAGGCAGGCTTTTCCTGAAGCCCTAGAGCAGAGCTTTCCAAACTGTGTGTTGCGACACAAAAGTGTGTCGCCACACACAGTCTGGTGTGTCGCCACACAACCCGGAAGCGCTGATCATCATCAGTGCTTCTGGGTTTTCCCGCGGCGACACACCAACGGCGGTGCACAAAAACTGAAAGCGGCAGCAGTGCTTCCGGGTTTTTGCGTGCTGCCGCAATGGTGGCACTTCCGGGTTTTCCCGCGGTGACACACCAACGGCGGTTGGTGTGTCGCCACAGGAAAACTTTGGAAAGCCCTGCCCTAGAGCATTTTCATGGAGAGAAAATGCTCAGAATCATCCCATTTGTACTCCAGAATGGTGCCTTGTAGCCAGAGGATCGCGAACAGTGTTGGAGAGAATCTGGTAAGAGATGCTGGGAGGCTGTGACATCGCCATTTCCAAACCGTGCTGTAGCCTTAAAGGGACACTAAGTCGAGCCACCCCATGCTGAAGGAGTTAAAGACACAGACCGAATCGCAAATCACAAATGCAATTTTTTTCTGGTGGAATGTTATGTGAAAGAAGAAACTTTGCTCTGTGGGAGGTTTTCTGCTGAGAAGTCTGAGTTTCTAAGGGGGGCAGTTGGGCTGTTTGATTTTTTTATGAAAAATGCCTTGTGTGTATTATGGAGATATGTAAATGCCCTGGTATATTTTGAAGTGGGGTAAAGATTTAAGAATGTTTATTTTGACTGCTTTTAAGGCTTGTATGATTCTATTCTTTTTTAACGATTTGGATTAAGATTAATTGGATTGTTTTAAGGTTTGCTTGTTTTTATTTCTTTTTAATGATTTGTTAAGATTTATAAGGTATAATAATAATTGTTTGGTTTTAGGGTTAATAGGGTTAAGATTGTTATAGTATTATTAATTAGAAAAGTAGACAATTTATAATTTTTTTATGTTGACTTCTATTATAGTTGACAGAAATTTATAGAATAGTGGTAGGAAGGAAATAATTAAGTAAATGTTGTCTTTGGGGGAGGAAGTTGATTAGGAGGTTTATATATTTCTTTTCCTTTTAATATAAGGGGAGGGAACAATTGTATTTAGTGGTTTTTATAATGTACTAATTGAATGATTTATAGAAACAATGTGACTTTGGTTTGATATAGAGTAAGGGTTTGATTATGGAAATTGCTGTATATTCTTGCTGTTAAAAGTCAGAAGTCAACTCTTTATGTAATCTTTAAAATTCTTTTTTTCTTGTGTTTCACACTTTTTAGTTTTTTATTTTATTTATTTTTTATTTTATTAAATTTATATTACCGCCCATCTCCCCAATCGGGGACCCTGGGCGGTGCAAATATTTTATTTTTATTTTTGTAGTTTTTCATTTTTTGTAGTTTTTATCTTTGCTTTAAACTTAATAAAATTCTTATAAAAAATTTTGGATTAATTTCATTATGGAAAAAGGAGATATTATTTTATTTAAATCAGCAGAGATGCTGATTATGTAAAAATCTTCCTGGGCCCACTAAATGTCCCACACACAGACACACAGACACAAAAGAGGGTGACAATCAGATTAATAATGATCCGATGAAATGTTAATAAATTCATCCTACCTCAATTTACTACATAATATACACTACTCTATTGTCAGAAATATAAAACTAATTTCTATTCTGTCTAATAATCTAATATTAACAGCTTGTTATAGACCCTTCATTTCTTCTCTGGTTCTAAATTTCCTTTTCTCTGCCTGTCTACATCTCTGAATTTTTTGTATTTTTTTTTTATGGGTCAAATGTTTTCATCACATCCCTTTAGGAAGCCAGTGGGATCCACTTTTACAGCTTCCTCAGGCAACATTGACAGTAGATTCACTGCATTGCCAGAACAGCAAAATGACCGCTAAATTGGATTGAGAATATTTTGAAACTGAATTCTCTGAAGAGCAAGAGATCCAAGAAGGAGACAGACTCACTTTCGGTCCCTTTCTTCATTAGGGCTCTCTTAATCCAACTCCCTCTCTTCTGAACCCAGGGAAGTAACAGCTGCTCCTAGACTCTAAGACAGGGCTTTCCAAAGTTTTCCCGTGGTTGGTGTGTCGCTGTGGGAAAACCCGGAAGTGCCACAGTTGCAGCAGCGCGCAAAAACCTGGAAGCTCTGCTGCCACTTTCGGGTTTTTGCACGCCGCCATTGGTGTGTTGCCGCGGGAAAACCCGGAAGCGCTGATGATGATCAGCGCTTCTGGGTTGTGTGGCGACACACCAGACTGTGTGTGGCAACACACTTTTGTGTCGCGAAACAGTTTGGAAAGCTCTGCTCTAAGAAGTGAAATGTGAACTAGGTTAAACAGAAGAAGGGCCCTGATGTCCTTTTCTCCTCAAAGTTACTATCAGTCAAGTCCCTGGAAAAGCCAATAATTTTGCCCCTGGAATCTATCTAAAAACAGTACAGGTAGTCCTCGCTTAATAACCACAATTGAGACCAGAATTTCAGTTGCTAAGTGAAGCAGTTATTCAGCGAATCTGGCCCAATTGTACAACCTTTCTTGCGGCAGTCATTAAGCAAATCACCATAGTTGTTCAGTGAACCACATGGTAGTTACGTGAATCACACGGTTCCCCATTGATTTTTCTTGCCAGAAACTGGATGGGAAGATCGAAAATGACGATCACGTGACCATGGGATGCTGCAACAGACATAAATGCAAACTGCTTGCCAAGCGCCCAAATCACGATCACATGATTGCGCGGATGCTGCGACAGTCATAAGTGTGAGCACTGGTTTTTTCAGCACCGTTGTAAGTCTGAACCATCACTAAACAAATGGTCATTAAGTGAGGACTACCTGTACTATGTATGTATGGTGGTGGTAATGAGTGTGAAGAAGCTTTTCAGACTGCCTTTCTTGGCAAAAGTGTAAAACCTTCTCACTTGCATTAGTCCAGTGCTGAAACTATTTATTTTTTTGTGATGCATGGTTGTGAGTTGCTATTCTAAAGCAAGAGCTTTACTTTTGCCAAACATCCTGTCCATATTCTTGGCTCAGAACAGTTCCAGCTCATAGCTTTGTTCCCAACCAACCACTCCATCATGCTTTGGCTATCATCTCCCTGTGCTAAGCTGGGCAGGTGTCCATATATGTTCCTTTCTTTATCACATACACTCTTCCATCAAAGAAGAACCATCCATGCAGCCTTGGGTGAGGCCTCTCCTCTTCCCGAACGGCCCTTCCTCCTGCCACCAGGAACAAAAGCTATGTCTGCAGATTGTTCAGCTAGAAGTACCCACAAGTATGATTCTACTGTGGATATCCCATCTTTCGGAAAACCAAGGAGTGTCCAAAGTCACTGAAAGCCATTTTCAGGTACTCTACATGTGATCTCCAGCACAGAAGTGGGGAAGAGGAGTGAGATGATGAACTTCCTACCACAAGCAGGAAAGTCTCTACTTGAAATAAGTTGTCACAAGTATACACAATGTTAGTTTACATCAAGGGCATATAACTTTGCGGAGATCAAAGGCCATATTTGCACTTTCAAGTGGATAGATCCAAGAAAAAGTAATAGATGAAACCAGCCTAGAAACAAGATTTGATTTAATCTAATTGAAATGTAAGTTTAATTAAGGTTTAATTTGATAATTAAAGCAATTAGTAAGATTACTCTCGTGTTTTAAATGATTTCCCCCCTTCTGATACATGAAAAATTAAGATTTGGTGGCAAATGGGGATTGGGCACCTCTGAGTTAAAGAGAGATGGAGGAATTTGATACTCTTTGATGACAAGCCACTCCAGTTCCCCCCCCCCCCACAATCATTTGGAAAACAATGTGTGTGTTATATCTCTTGTTGAAATTCAGCAAAGAAAATATGAATCAACCTGCCTGATGGTGATTGGAATCCATATCTACTTCACAATGATCATATGGGTTTCATCAAATTTAGCAAAGAAATGTTTTGATGCTAATAAGAACATTTATCCATTCTTGGGTCAACATATACAACCAGTGCCACATTAGTGACTCTCGCTTTTACCCAAAGGGAAGCCAAGTAAAGCATTTGAGCTACATTTTCTAGAACACAGAGTCATTAGCATCATTCGTTAAAAGTAAATCAAAAACCATCTGTTCCCTCTTAGGTAATAGCTGTTGGAGTATCCTCATGATAAACCAGCTGATAATTAGCATTGCTACTGTTCTCAAATATTTGATTTATGTTTTTTTAATCTCATTTATTTACTACCTGATTCTTAAATTGTAACATATTTTTATGCAAATCCCTTTATTCAACTTCGGGGAAAAGTATATAACTGAGTGGATTAAAAAAATGTTACCCAAATGTAATATTTTATTCTTAATAGAATCAATTATAAGACGCAGAAACAGGACATTAAATCTTTTGCATTAGCAAAATGCAAGGACTGGTCTCTACAGACAGATACATGCCTCAGCGGCTTACCACTTGTTACTTATTTTTTAATGAGTTATTTCATCTATTAATTGGCCATCTATAACCCACCAAGTGGGTGAGTAGTCGTGAGCAGTAGTCACCATGCAACTGGACATGGGCAAGAGAACAACTAGCAAAATCGACTCCTTATAACCATTATTGTTTCCTAGTTTAAGCATAAAGAGATTTACAGGATTTCAATGGAATGAAATTAGCATAGAATGGATCAATTTTTTGTTTTGATTAACTTCATTTGCACAATGGTGTTATTATGTGAATCATTCTGTTTACCTCATTGGCATATAAATGTAATTATGTAAGCGACACAAATCATTCTGGGCAGGTACTCTCCAACTCAATGGACATTAATAAATAATGCATACCTCCTTCCCCCAATTAGTCCATTAAAATGAGATATCACTAAATACAGATAATGTTGGTGAGTAAATTAATAGGGTGGAAATTGTGTATCAGAGGGCTTAATACACACCTACTTAATCAGACAAGGTATTCCTAACTACCATGAGTATCTATATCACAACATATGTAACTACATGCTTGTGGTACCAGCATCAGCTTGAGACTGCACTCACACATTTTTAAGGAACAGCAAATAGAACAGGGAATTTTAAAAGATAAATTCAAAATTATGAATTTTTAAGAGCTTCATCTGAACCTCTGTATTGTAATAGGAAAGATTAAGATTCATCAGTAATTCATATTTATAAAAAGTACACAAATGTAGACTTCCTTTTTAAAAAATCAAAATGAAAAATGTTTTTTGAGGTTTTAATATATACAGTACATATGAGAAAAACTTGGAGGAATAAATTTACCAGGAAAATAAATTCTTACATTTGAAAGAATCACCTTCAGAAAACAGCTTCTGAAAGCATTGTAGAGTGTACATTTTGAGTTGTATTCATAAGTGGACTTTGAGAAAACAACTAGGAAACTGAGAATTGGTTGACCCCTAATTTCCATTCCTGGGACTAACAGGCTCAATGAATTGTAAATTGTGAATAACTTCAAATGTTCTTCCATATACTACAAGGAAAATTGCAGAAATTTATCCTTATCAAGTTTGAAAGAACCTTCAACCTGTTTCTGGAATTATAATATCCTTCTGCCATTTCTTTTAAGCATGTCTTTTTTTATTTCTTAAAACTGTTGGGAGATGCCAGATGGAATAGTTATGCTTGCCTGAACATTGTGAAGTAGTGAGTCATTCCCAGAGAAGTCAGTGTATCGTGTGAAGTCTTCCATACTAAGCTGAAAAATAGAGAGGTAATAGAGATTGTTAGAGGGAGGCCCATGTTGTTGTATTCCATATAAGCTCATCTAATATGCATAAGGGGAGCCACTGATACTTACTGTATCTTGAAGAAACAAGACAATGTTTCTGGACTCTGGACACAGAACTGTATGCTTCAGTAACACATACAACTCGTCCCTCGAAATAATATGTCCTTCATGTAAAGTCATTGCCAAGCCTTGGAGAGAGCTGAAAAAAGAAATTAAGTTATGAAAAAAAATACAGGATCAAAATGTTTGCATGGCAGTAGTTTCTAGGGAAAAGGAAGCCATCTACAGTTCAAGCCGCCTTGAGATGTTATTTTGAAATCCATCTCAATTGTTGCCTTTCCTATTTTAGGGCTCAGCTATTAATTAGTTAATTAATTAATTCTTATATTATCCTACCTTTATTCCAAGGATTTAAAGTGGCATATATGAAGCCCCCATTCATTTTTATCCTCACAGCAGTGTCACTGTGAAATAAGCTGGGCTGATTAAGCTGCTTCCACGGGCATCTGTTACAAACTGTGATGAAGTCAAAATGACAACCTAGGAATCATGATGCCATTCCTACAAATAAGACAATAGTCAATTTGCTTCAGTGACATCATGATGTCAGAATAGGTGTACCCAATTTGTGTCATTTTCAGGATGATGTTGCAACATCCATGTCAACATTTGGCCTCTTGCCCACCCCGACCCCCACCATGGATGACTACATATGTCTGAATACTGTTCTTTTTCCTCTTTAACTGTATTTGTATATAATTTGCTGATTGTTGATTGAAATATAATTGATTGATTGGCATGTTAACTTTAATTTTGTTTTTAAAAAGTAGTATGGCACTCAAGCAAATTAGAGCAACTAGCATATACACAGAGAATGAATACCAAATGCAATAGTTTGGGAACAATTCTTGTAGTCATGATACTAAATTCTACCTTGGATAGGTTCACTTTTGCAAGCCACATCATGGTTACCTTATTAGTTCAGTTCCTAATTAAGTGTGGTGGATCTCTGCCCCTTCGGACTTAAAAGGATTATGGGGCATTCTGGCCTAAGGGATCCAGAAATGCTCCTACCTCAGTATGAGCTATTCTTAAGTTGGACCACTTTCAGAACACTTAGAACAAGTCATGATGAGATTGGAATGTTCCATGATGAAAATTTTGGCATACCTCTATTAAAAAGCCATTAAAAACCAGAACATGTATTGAGCAGGGACAGATACAATTTTCTAAGATAATTTCCAATTCTAGAATTCTATGATTCTGATATGCCTTCAAGTCCGTTTTTCACTCCTGGTGACTGCCTGAACAAGTCCCTGCAGCTTTCTTGGCAAGGTTTCGGAAGTGGTTTGCCATTGCCTCCTTCCTAGAGCTGAGAGAGAGTGACTGGCCCAAGGTCACCCAGCTGGCTTTGTGCTTTCTTTTTTAGCCATTTTTTCCCAGGAAAAATGAGAGAAGAATGGAGAAATATATATATATATATATATATATATATATATATATATATATATATATTCAAATTTCATCACTGCCCATCTCACACGAAGCAACTCTATAAAATTAAAATTAATAAATTAGACAAGATATACAGTTAAAACCTGACTTGGAAGGATCCTTTGTTGGAAATCAAAGTGCAGTTTTGTTCCATGGTTGGCTTTCATACAGAAACCTAGTTTGTCCACCTCTATGGATTTCCTCTATGGATCTCTTAGCCTTCAGGACCACCTCAACTCCAAGGGTGTCAGCCCTATGTGGTACACTAGATCAGGAAACAGACTCCACAGGAAGATCAGAACTATCCTTCATTGAGACAGGCTACAATAACAGAATCTTGTAGGTCTGCCTATGTTTTTTCTCCTTCTCTCCCTCTTATACTCCAGGGAGTTGGAGGGGAACCAGTTTGAGTCTCATTTTAATACTTTCCTGCCTCCCTCAGCTTAATGCATGCAGCTTAAATAGGTGCAGCTTAAAGCACCTATTGTTGTCCTAACAACTTCCAGATGAGAGACACATCGCCTGATCTTTAGAGTCTATCATGTGTGAGATATTGGCCCTATACTGCCATCCAGCAACTAGACAATCCCACTCACAAAAATGGGAAAAGAAACTCATGCCAATATATTGGATTTAGTGCCTTATCCTGATATGTCCCCATGATCTAGAATGTTGCCATTTCACCCTTCCAGAATGAAGGAAACATGATTAAGAACTTCAGATAGCTGAGGAAACAGCAAGAATGGAAGTACAAAATGACCCGTTTGCTAGATAATCAGTTCTACACCACATATGCTTATTGTCCCTGCCAGTTTGAACTTCCATGGATGCCATCATTTCCTTGGCTTTTCTCTGCTTCCCCAGGAATGTGTTTCCTCCTGTCCTGAAGGCTTAAGGAAATCACACTGTTTTGAAAAGCTGCTCCCCCATAGCATTCTTCTTGCTGCCTCCAAAACAAGATCCAACAAAGTTGCTGCCCTCAGATGAGGGTGGGGTTGCAGCTGTTGGAGGCTGCTATGGGGGAAAGCATGGAGGTAAGGACAGGTGCAGAGAGGAATAGAGAGGGTGAAGGATCCCTGTCTCCCAAGTTTTTCTCCTCTTCATGAAGGCTCAGCATCTGCTGGAAGACATAAAATCCGAGCATGAAGGTGGAGATGACCTTGGAAGACATGTAATGGCATGTGGGAAAGTCCTTGGGAGAAAGGGTGAAGAGATGCTGCCAAGGGAACGATCAGATAAGAGACAGTCTGAAAGTACAATTCTCCCCCCACCTCCTTTACAACGACATTTGTGTTGAACAAATAAAGAACTTTGGGATTTTGCTAAGCAATGGTTGCTGTCACTTTTTAATGTATGTGTGGCCTCAAACCGTATTCCAAAGAGCTGGAGGAAAGCCCGAGTTATTGCACTTTTGAAACCTGGAAAAGAAGCGAATGACCCAAAGAACTTTCATCCAATTTCCCTCCTTTGCCATCTTTTTAAACTCTATGAGAGAGTTCTTCTAAATAGAATGCTCCCTGCCATTGATCCAATTCTTATCTCCCAGCAAGCTAGTTTTCAGCCTGGAAAGTCCTGCACAGGCCAGATACTTAATCTCGTCCAGCATATAGAAGATGGCTTTCAACCAGGTTTAATCACATGAGCTGCTTCTGTCAATTTATCTGCTGCTTATGACACAGTTAATCATAGGAAGCTTCTCTTGAAATTATATAATATTACACATGATTTCTCCAGCAAAGGAGATCGTTACCTTGTCGTGGTGCTGGAGCTTGAGCACCTCAATGAAACCATGAGCTAAACTGTGAAGGGACACCCAAGACGGGAAGGTCATGGCAGAGAGGTCAGACTAAATACGATCCCTGGGGAAGGTAATGGCAACCCACCCCAGTATTCTTGCCGTGAAAACTAAATGGATCAGTACAACCAGAGATATGTCGGTATACCATTGGAAGATGGGACTCCCAGGTCGGAAGATGGTCAAAATGCTACTGGGGAGGAACAAAGGATACGTTCAACCAGCCCCAGATGTGATGACGCAGCTAGCTCAAAGCCAAAAGGACGGCTAGCGGCCGACGGTGCTGGTGGTGAACGACGAATCCGACGTTCTAAAGATCAACACACCATAGGAACCTGGAATGTAAGATCTATGAGCCAGGGCAAATTGGATGTGGTTATTGGTGAGATGGCAAGATTAAATATAGACATTTTAGGTGTCGGTGAACTGAAATGGACTGGAATGGGCCACTTCACATCAGATGACCACCAGATCTACTACTGTGGACAAGAGGACCACAGAAGAAATGGAGTAGCCTTCATAATTAATAATAAAGTGGCTAAAGCAGTGCTTGGATACAATCCAAAAAATGATAGAATGATCTCAATTCGAATTCAGGGTAAGCCATTTAACATCACAGTGATCCAAATATACGCCCCAACCACAGATGCTGAAGAAGCAGAAGTAGATCAGTTCTATGAGGATCTGCAGCACCTACTGGATAATACACCAAAAAGAGATGTTATTTTCATTACAGGAGACTGGAATGCTAAGGTGTGTAGTCAGACGACACCTGGAATTACAGGCAAGCATGGTCTGGGAGAACAAAATGAAGCAGGACATAGGCTGATAGAATTTTGCCAAGACAACTCACTGTGCATAACAAACACTTTCTTCCAACAACCTAAAAGAAGACTTTATACATGGACTTCACCAGATGGTCGACACCGAAATCAGATTGACTACATCCTTTGCAGCCAAAGGTGGTGGACATCTATACAGTCGGTAAAAACAAGACCTGGAGCTGACTGTAGTTCAGATCACGAATTTCTTATTGCAAAATTTAGAATCAGACTAAAGAGAATAGGGAAGACCCACAGATCAGAAAGATATGAGCTCACTAATATTCCTAAGGAATATGCAGTGGAGGTGAAGAATAGATTTAAGAAACTAGATTTAGTAGATAGGGTCCCGGAAGAACTATGGACAGAAGTTCGCAACATTGTTCAGGAGGCGGCAACAAAAAACGTCCCAAAGAAAAAGAAAACCAAGAAGGCAAGATGGCTGTCTGCTGAGACACTGGAAGTAGCCCAAGAAAGAAGGAAAGCAAAAGGCAACAGTGATAGGGGGAGATATGCCCAATTAAATGCAAAATTCCAGAGGTTAGCCAGAAGAGATAAGGAATTATTTTTAAACAAGCAATGTGTGGAAGTGGAAGAAGACAATAGAATAGGAAGGACAAGAGACCTCTTCCAGAAAATTAGAAACATCAGAGGTAAATTCCAGGCAAAAATGGGTATGATCAAAAACAAAGATGGTAAGGACCTAACAGAAGCAGAAGAGATCAAGAAAAGGTGGCAAGAATATACAGAAGATCTGTATAGGAAAGATAATAATATTGGAGATAGCTTTGACGGTGTGGTCAGTGAGTTAGAGCCAGACATCCTGAAGAGTGAGGTTGAATGGGCCTTAAGAAGCATTGCTAATAACAAGGCAGCAGGAGACGACGGTATCCCAGCTGAACTGTTTAAAATCTTGCAAGATGATGCTGTCAAGGTGATGCATGCCATATGCCAGCAAATTTGGAAAACACAAGAATGGCCATCAGATTGGAAAAAATCAACTTATATCCCCATACCAAAAAAGGGAAGCACTAAAGAATGTTCAAACTATCGAACAGTGGCACTTATTTCACATGCCAGTAAGGTAATGCTTAAGATCTTGCAAGGTAGACTCCAGCAGTTCATGGAGTGAGAATTGCCAGATGTACAAGCTGGGTTTAGAAAAGGCAGAGGAACTAGAGACCAAATTGCCAATATCTGCTGGATAATGGAGAAAGCCAGGGAGTTTCAGAAAACATCTATTTTTGTTTTATTGACTATTCTAAAGCCTTTGACTGTGTGGATCATAACAAATTGTGGCAAGTTCTTGGTGGTATGGGGATACCAAGTCATCTTGTCTGCCTCCTGAGGAATCTGTATAACGACCAAGTAGCAACGGTAAGAACAGAGCATGGAACAACGGACTGGTTTAAGATTGGGAAAGGAGTACAGCAGGGCTGTATACTCTCACCCTACCTATTCAACCTGTACGCAGAACACATCATGTGACGTGCTGGGCTTGAGGAATCCAAGGCTGGAGTTAAAATCGCTGGAAGAAACATTAACAATCTTAGATATGCAGATGATACCACTTTGATGGCTGAAAGCGAGGAGGAGTTGAGGAGCCTTATGACGAAGGTGAAAGAAGAAAGTGCAAAAGCTGGGTTGCAGTTAAACCTCAAAAAAACCAAGATTATGGCAACCAGCTTGATTGATAACTGGCAAATAGAGGGAGAAAAAGTGGAGGCAGTGACAGACTTTGTATTTCTAGGCGCAAAGATTACTGCAGACGCTGACTGCAGCCAGGAAATCAGAAGACGTCTACTTCTTGGGAGGAGAGCAATGGCAAATTTTGATAAAATAGTTAAGAGCAGAGACATCACACTGACAACAAAGGTCCGCATAGTTAAAGCAATGGTATTCCCTGTAGTAACCTATGGCTGCGAGAGCTGGACCATAAGGAAGGCTGAGCGAAGGAAGATAGATGCTTTTGAACTGTGGTGTTGGAGGAAAATTCTGAGAGTGCCTTTGACTGCAAGAAGATCAAACCAGTCCATACTCCAGGAAATAAAGCCAGACTGCTCACTTGAGGGAATGATATTAAAGGCAAAACTGAAGTACTTTGGCCACATAATGAGAAGACAGGATACCCTGGAGAAGAAGCTGATGCTGGGGAAAGTGGAAGGGAAAAGGAAGAGGGGCCGACCAAGGGCAAGATGGATGGATGATATTCTGGAGGTGACGGACTCAACCATGGGGGAGCTGGGGATGGTGACGGCCGACAGGAAGCTCTGGCGTGGGCTGGTCCATGAAGTCACGAAGAGTCAGAAACAACTGAACGAATAAACAAAAACACATGATTTTGCTCTGACTAAATGCATTGAGGCAATACTCGAGAATCAACGATTCTTCGTTGAATTCCAGGGCAAAAAGAGTCGGTGGAGAGTTCAGCGGCATGGTCTCTCACAGGGGAGCGTCCTTGCCCCTGTTATTCAATATATAGACTAATGATCAACCTGTCGGTCCTGATACATTGTCTTTCATCTATGCCAATGATTTGGCACTTACCGCTCAGGGAACTAGCTTCGAGGAAGTGGAAGACAAGCTCACTTTGGCTCTTAAGAAAATGTCTGAATATTATAATGAGAATGGACTAAAACCTAACCCATCAAAAACTAATGTCTGTACATTTCACCTCAAAAATAGGCAGGCCAGATGCAGGCTTGCTGTTATCTGGGATGGAGTGAGTCTCGTACATTGTGAGACACCATGCTACCTCGGAGTAACATTGGACCAAACATTAACCTTTAAAAGACATTGTTGCAACTTAAAAGAAAAGATTTCCACCCGTAATAATCTCCTCAGAAAGTTGGCTGGTACTACTTGGGGTGCTCATCCTACTACTCTACGCACGGCTGCCCTTGCATTGTGCTACTCAGCAGGAGAGTATGCCTGCCCCGTTTGGGGCCACTCTGCACATTCTACACAGGTGGATAGGGCACTTAGTGACACATGCCGCATTGTTACGGGATGTTTACGCCCCACTCCACTTGATGAATTATATATCTTGGTGGGAATAGCCCCGCCAGGCATTAGAAGGAGTGTGGCACAAGGCGTGGAATATGGAAAGGTGTTACATGATCTGGCACACCCATTATTTGACCGAGTACCTCCTACAAAAAGACTGAAGTCAAGAAGGAGCTTCTTAGACTGCACTGAGGAGATTGCTATTACACCTCAAAGAGAACAATTAAAAAGATGGAAATCTCAAGCAAAACATCTTCATAATTGCATAGAACCGCTTGAGGAGCTGCCCGGAGGTTTGGAGGAAGAGTGGACAGTTTGGAGATGTTTAAACAGACTGCGCACTGGTTTGGCCAGAACTAAAGATAATATGGAAAAATGGGGGTTTCTCCCTGAGGGCAAGGATACTTGCTGCATATGCGGCAATATTCAAACAACTACTCATCTTTTACAGTGCCTTCTTGGACCAACATGCACACAGAGTGACTTATTGGCCGGAAACACCTCTGCCATCAATGTGGCCCGGCATTGGGCTAGAGTTATATAAATGTTATATTTTTATTAAATGTTTTAACTTTTTAAATTTTAATTAATATTTTCCCTTTTTTATTTCCTGCATTTCTGACATGAAAAGAGACAAGATAATAGAGGCTAAATTTCAGGTTAGTTTCAATGGAGGCATCACTGCCAATGAAGACAGCAGTTTGGGAGTGGGCTTAAATTTTTGTTGGACTATTTGGCAGATATTTTGACTCATCTCCCCTCTCCATATGCTGTTGTCCCAGGGACATCCAGATCTCTTATTTTATATTAAAAAATATTAATTGTATCCATCCAGTTAATATCATGTCTAATTTGGTCCTGTCCCTTCTGCCAAGCTAGTGGAATCCCAAATTCCTTTCCCAGGTAATCATTAACATGTTAGTTCTAAAGAACCCTTGGACTCCTCACTCATTCAGCTTTTACAGCTGTGCTTACTAATATACTGCATTTGTGTTTAAATAAGTTACAAAAACTGTCAGGCTACAATATTTTATTTATCTATCTATCATCTATCTATCTATCTATCTATCTATCTATCTATCTATCTATCTATTCAATTTATCCCCCGCCCATCTCCCATACAAGGGACTCTGGGCGGGTTACAACAAATAAAATTTTAAAAATTTAAAAACTATACAAAATATCTAAAAACACAACAAGCATAAAATAAATAAAGTCCAAGATGGATTTGGAACCGCAGAGTAGATCATGGTGCTACGAGGCCAGCCAACCCCACGAGGCACTACCACCTCCGTTGTCCCAGGCCAGGCGGCAGAGCCAGGTCTTAAGGGCCTTCCGAAAGGCCAGGAGGGAGGGGGCCAGTCTCACCTCCGGGGGTAAGATATTCCATAGGGTGGGCACTATCGCAGAGAAGGCACGCCTCCTGGACCCCGCTAGATGGAATTCTCTTGTTGAGGGGGTCCGAAGCATGCCCCCTCTGCATGAATGGGTGGGGTGGGCCGACGTTGTCAATATAGATCTAAAATGAGTATCCAGCGCTAATTGAGAAACAGCAGAAGGAGGAATGAGTCCAGTACTTCACTCAGAACCAGAAATATGATATTTACCCTTAGTTATATTGCAGGTTGCCCTTTGAGTGTTTAAGCCAGTGTTTCTGAACCTTGGCAACTTGAAGAGGTGTGGCTGGGGAACTCTGGGAGTTGGAGTCCACACCTCTTCAAGTTGCCAAGGTTCAGAAATGCTGGTTTAAGCTGTCAGATGTACTTAAGAAATGGAGTGGGTAATGATTTGAAGTATCCCTCGATCTCCAACTCTCTTATGGAATTAGTCCATTAATTGTCTCCAGGAGAGTTAATAAATCTATGATTCTCTGTTAGCCCATGATTTTAACATGACACAGCTGCACAGACAAACATACTGTGGAATAAAAAGGGATGTAAGGATGAGGTGTAAGACATACGCAGAGAAATCATTTTTGTAGTCCTGTTTAAATTGTAATAAATGAAATGGGGCTCCGATAAGCCCCACTGAAAAGTCATGTGTGGCCCATGGTTGTCCAGTCCTTCCATAACAACTTACTTTGGAGTAATTAAGTTGAAGATTGCACTTTAATTGTGCTACATATAATTATTGTATTTCAATATGCATGTAATTGATTATTTATTTGGCAATATTAGATTATTAAAAATGTTTCTAATATTCTAAAATTACAGAAAGAGAGAGTTTATATTGACTTCTTTTGGCTTTGTTTAAAGAAATAAATGGTATATAACAGAACAGGGTAATAAATAAATGCATAACAGTCTAAAATGACTCTGCAGCAAAATAAATAACCATCTAAAATAACTCTAAAAAATGTTGTGTGAAAATAGCAGACGTTTTTGCAAAATAAACACTCCCAGATGCATCTTTAAGAATTTTTAAAATATTCTGCTATTAATTTAAAATAATACTGTATGTGAAACACGAATCAGAATTAATCAGGCACACGGAAAAGAAAATACGACATTACACTTAAAAGTTTCAACGATACCAAACATTTGGGAAGCTGGGGAGATAATATTTGAAAATATATCCCTTTTTATTTTTTATGTACTACACTTTTGATAGGTTCAGAACTTGATTTAAAACTTGTTTCCAAGAGCAACTGGTACAAGCATTCACTATCACTTGTTGTTGTTCAGTCGTTCACTCGTGCCCGACTCTTCATGACCCCATGGACCATAGCACGCCAGGCCTTCCTGTCCTCCACTGTCTCCTGGAGTTTGCTCAAATTCATGTTCATTACATCGGTGATGCTACATGGCATGGGGCCGGATTATTTGAGGGACCGCCTCTCCCTGATTACATCTGTCTGTCCCATCAGATCCGGCAGAAGAGGCATGCTACGGGTCCCGTCTGCTAGGGAACTACACTTGGCGGGTCCCGGGAGGCAGGCCTTCTCTGCCATGGTGCCTGCTTTATGGAACATCCTCCCCCCTGAAGTGAGTCTGGCTCCACCCCTGTTTATTTTCCCGAAGTCCCTCAAAACTTAGTTGTGCCATCAGGCTTGGGGGGCCCAGGGGACTGGTGAGGCACTGTTATTTCTTACTTTCCTTTGGCTTCTTGCCTACTGTAGTCATTTTGGTGGTTCGTTATTATTAACATCTGCTGTTCTCTCTTAGCCTTTGTAATTTTTAAAGTTGTTTTTCAAAATTTTAATAGTAGTTTTTCTTTATATATTAACTGTTTTTATAGTCCTGTTACAGTATATGCCACTCAGAATCACTTTCACATTAATTGGGCGGCCATATAAATTTGATAAATAAATGATAGTTGTTCTGCAATAAAGGTGTGGGGAAAACCCAATCCTGCTTTCTTTCCTGCTTGCGTTAGTACCATCCAGAAATGAATCTGTGACCTCCCATCACCTTTGATCATCCATTGTGCTTCACAGGCCTGGGGGGAAATTGATCTTCAAAATAGACAGTGCTAGAGAACAACTAGTTTCCTGCTCCAGTTTTAACTGAGCAGAACATTCTGCAATGATTAACTAGTCAGCTGACTAAACGATGCCCCTCTAATCTTTACACTGTAAATACTAGCGGCATTTTATAGCAGGCAGAAGGAATGACTGAAACTCTTCATCCTGTTTCCTCCCGGTTTCTGATCAGCAGTTTGACCCCTTGCTGTACCCCTCGTAAAACATTTATTACTTTCCTTTGGCTTCTTGCCTATTGTAGACAATTTTTAAAAAACCCTTCATTCGCCCTGTGGTCAATCTACTTCCCCAACTGCCCCCACCCCCCAAAAGCAAGAAAATGATAAGAGTGCTGGCTAGTTTGTGATGGTGGTTGCATGGAGTGAGATCATACATGCCAATTCACAAGCAGGTTGTGTAATTTTAAAACCCGAGTCAAAGAACCGCTTTTGTATTTATATTATTCTGCCCCTTCAGTATCTTGCTTATCCTCCCTGTATGCTTTGTTCTTTTTTAAAAAAATTAAATGGATGCCATTTTCCCACATAGAATAATTTAAAGATTGGTAGCATTTGGCTTGACAATTAAATGTTTAAAAAGGGAGGGAAAACATGCCTTCCAATGACTCATGTCATATGGGAGAACTGTACTTTTTAAAAAGCTTCTTGTATTTCTATATTAGGGTAAAATTAATATGTAGATAATCAAAATACTCAAACTGAATCCAGTGAGTTAAGAGTTTGGTAGATTCTTCTTAGTTTAGAAAGAAAGTAGATGGAATAAATCCAGGAATTGGATAATGTAGTAAAAAACCTACATTAAGCAAGCAGTTGTATTCAGGGTATGATGGGAAGCTTGATCCTTTTCAAGATGCTGGTTGCCACCTATAAAGCCCTTTGTGGCATAGGGCCTGGTTATCTGAGGGACCGCCCATCTCCAATTGTTTCTGCTCACCTGGTACTTTCAGGCAAAGTGGGTGCACTTCAGATCTCTTCAATTAAATGCTGCCAAGTGTGCCTTCTCTGTGGTCCCCACCCTCTGGGTCAACATTACCCCAGAGGTATGGATGGCACGCTCTGTCCTTGAGTTCCAGAAAGCCCTTAAGACCTGAATCTGGTTCCAGGCCTGGGGTTAATGGGGGTGTGATCTATTGGTGGAGCCCCTTTTCTATTTTTGTATTTCTATTTGTTGTTCTAGTTGTTTTAGTCCAGGCTGCTAGTTTATTTGGGTTTTCACTATTTTAGTTCTTTTTACTTTTTTTTTTAAGCCACTCAAAGCCGTAACAAATCTAATCCATTAACTTAACTTAAAACTTAACTTAAAACTTAACTTAACTTAAAACTTAACTTAAAACTTAACCTAACCTAACCTCCAGTAACCTAACCTAACCTAACCTCTTCTGGCTCATCTCATTTTCCCTGGGTTTATTTCTAAGTCCTGATTTGCAATATTTTTACAAATTCACACAACAGTTTAAATACTTAGTTTAGACTAAAACTAATTTTTGAATGAAAAACTGTTTGAATGAAATTTCTCACAATATGCATTCCTCAATATTCTTTCTGATCATACTACATGCTTCTAGCTATCTACCATTCTATCCTAAAATGTACTGTACATCGCAACATATTTTGGTAGATTTTCTTTTTCCAGCTGAAAACTGCATTGTAAAATGTCTATGAAGGTTCTCAGTCATCCAGGTGGAATTGTCTGTAGCTTGAATCATGTCAACTGGATTTCTATTTTCTCAGTGGAAACGTTTCGCTCCTTATCCAAGGAGCTTCTTCAGTCTGAGCAAAGTTGGTAAGGGAATCCTAAATATGTTTCTAGGTAGCTGTGTGACCTTACACCTGGGGTCATGGTTATATTGAGATGTTATTTTAAGTTCTTTTATTATCTAAAGGAGGATCGTTAAGATCACCATGCTGCTGTTGAGCTTGTGAAATGGTCTTAATCTTCCTAGGCACAGAAGACAATGCGGGGAGAAAGATGGGAGAAAGATTGTGCCTGAGGCCCCCACCTCTATTCAAGGAAGGATTTTCCAAGTTGGCATAAATGGATTCCTTGACCCCTCTCTCAAACCACCTATCTTCTCTGTCTAAAATGTGAACATTAATGTCCTCAAATGAGTGTCCTTTTTCCTTTAAATGAAGATAAACTGCTGACTCTGGTCCTGTGGTGTTACTTCTCCTGTGTTGGGCCATCCTCCTGTACAAAGGTTGTTTGGTTTCTCCAATGTAGAGTTCAGAGCACTCCTCACTGCACTGGATTGCATACACTACATTGCTTTCCTTGTGTTTTGGAGTTTGATCTTTGGGGTGTACAAGCCTCTGTCTCAGTGTGTTGGTGGGTTTGAAATATACAGGTATGTGGTATTTGCCAAATATCCGTTTTATCTTTTCAGACACGCCAGCCATGTAGGGAATGACCAGGTTCTTTCGTTTACTCTGAGTCTCAGCCCTATCTGTCGCTGTTTTAGGTCTGGTAGATTTAGATTTGGTGAAGACCCAATTTGGATATCCACAGGCCTTCAGAGCTGTTCTCAGGTGCTGATTTTCATTCTTTTTGGAATCCATGGAGGTGGGGATGGTTTCTGCTCTGTGTGACAATGTCCTGATGACTCCTAGTTTGTGCTGCAGTGGATGGTGGGAGTCAAACATCAGATATTGATCTGTGTGTGTGGGTTTCCTGTAGATCCCTATTTCTAGCTTGCCACCGGTCCCAATGAGGACTTCACAGTCTAGGAATGCCAGTCTGTTGTCCTTGGTGTCTTCTCTGGTGAACCTAATGTTGGCATCTATAGTGTTTATATGGTCCGTGAAGGCCTGTACTTCCTGGGTCTTGATTTTGACCCAGGTGTCATCCACATACCTAAACCAGTGGGTGGGCACCGTTCCCTGGAATGTGTTGAGTGCTTTCTTCTCCACTTCTTCCATGTATAAATTGGCCACAATGGGTGACACAGGAGAACCCATGGCACAGCCGTGTTTTTGTCTGTAAAAGTCACCTCTGTATGTGAAATAAGTGGTGTTAAGACACAGGTCCAGAAGATTAGATAATAAAAGGACTTAAAATAACATCTCAATATAACCATGACCCCAGGTGTAAGGTCACACAGCTACCTAGAAACATATTTAGGATTCCCTTACCAACTTTGCTCAGACTGAAGAAGCTCCTTGGATAAGGAGCGAAACGTTTCCACTGAGAAAATAGAAATCCAGTTGACATGATTCAAGCTGCATTGTAAAATGTGAAGTCTGAAACCCTAAGGAGAATTGATAGATCAACATGCCTGTAATTGCTTTTATGAGTTTTCAATAGACAGAAGCAGATACAGTTAACTCACCACAAAATTTGGATTGAATAAAATCCTCAAGCAGCTTTATATAAAGTAAAAGATTTTTTTTAAAAAAATGGCTTCCATCCCATTAAATCTGCCTAGCACTTGATAGCCCAGTAGTCCCAAGTGGAAGCCATTCTCTGGTTTGTTGGGCCCAACAGTTGATGAGTTTCATTTGGCTTTAAAGATCATGTGCTATATGAAACTTGTGTTATGGGCAGCTGGTAATCTTGCATGACACAATTGCATTGGGGAAGAAAATAGCATGAATCCTGTCATATTTCATTCAGTAGTCTTGTTTTCAACAAAGCTTTTTGGCCTGTCATTGTGATGATCTCAATCCTTTAGCTAATAAAACAGCACTCCTTACACAAGTCACGTAGGAATATGAAGGAATCTTTATTATGCTAGTGATCCAAGACATGTTAAAGATTCAAGTGAAGTAAGTTCCCGTACCCAAAAAATTAATAGTCTCCCAGTTCCCCCCCCCCTTTTGGGATTTGTCATTCGAGTGCATTCCTTTCTTATCTCTCAGTTTCCTGCCACTCCTGTTTGAATCCACTGATGTGGTGATTCACCCTTTGATCTGTCCTGGGTGCTGAATCCTTCGTCTCGTTACTTTGATTTACATGTTTGCACTTCCCCAAATACACTAGGCTTCTGCTTTACCTGTCTGGCGATTTTACTGCCAGGCACCCCCCCCCCCCCTGAGAGCTTTCACTGCTTGGCACCATGGCAGGAAGGCATGGATGACATCATGACAGTAATCTTTGATGCAGAAGATACTTTATGGGTATCTATTTCCTTCCTTCTGTTCAATCTATCCATTTCATTTGTTTTCAAAAGCCTACTAGTGCCAGCTGTTGGGTTTTCAAAGTTCAAACTCATAGGTTATGGACAAGTATCCAATATTCCAAACATAAACTGGTATGAAGATGGAATGTACCTGATTAGTTGAGGAAAAACAGCACAGAGCAAATTTCTGGCCACTCTTTGGAGAAGAGGCCTGCTTTTGAACTTGAATGAACTATGTAATTTGTATTTTCTACTCAAGGTCACTTTGTATGACCAAACAACAAAGGTATTGTTCCACTTGTTTATGTTAGCAGTTGTCAGATAAGAACAAAGGACAGAAGAGATTTGAAATAACTCTTACTTTAAAATATCTATTAATGATTTCTTTTGGAATTTTTAATTATAATTGAGGGAAAAGCATTATAAATAAAACATATATTTATTTCCAACTCTTACTTTGCAATAAAAAATAATTTCAGGATTGAGTCTATAGAACAGCAGATCTGGGCATTTGCTGGGAGGTCTAGTTCAACAGAAGGTCCACTATCCTAACAGAGCTATGATTTCCATTATGTTCTGAGCATCAAGAAGAATAAATTTAAGAGAATACTTAATTTCTATGTCTCCCAGTTCCAGATGACAACCCTCCCGGCCGCCGCCACTGCCGCCAGGAGGTAAAACAGTGAACCAGGATATTCAGAATGAAATCCTGCAGAAGCTATCAAAATAAAATTGTCTCAGCTGGATGCTAAATGGGAAGAAATGGATCCCTTAGACCAAGAAATTTGAATCTGTTGAGACTTGAGATGCATACTCATCACTCAGACTTCTGGAACTAGTGGGCTACAAAGCAGAACCTCTTCAGAGGCTGTCTGCAGGTGGAGAAGCTCATACCGAAGATAGTCTTGCAAGTATACCAGCTCTAAACTGCCTAGGTTTGTCTTCCAGATAACAGGTAAGGACTAGAAATGAACTTGGAAGGCTAGCTGGTTTAGTAGTGCACAAAACATATCCCTGGAAATATGTCTCTTATGAAAGTGGAGAATTTCTTACCTATGTGTTGACCAGAGCAGCATAGGAACATGATCCAAGGATAGGGTCTCTTTGCACAGGACAACAAATACATAGAATAGCTGTCCCCATGACACAGCACTGCACCTTGCCATGATCTCTTCAGTGTTCATGTGGAAAGGAAACCAAAGTTAATTCAGAAGGAAAAGAAATTATAGGGTCTGGTTATACTGGTCTCTGTTTTGAAGCTTCTGGCTTTGGCCAGGTTTTATTTATGACAGCTGGGGTAGTGTGTTTTATGACAACAAGAAGAGCCTGGTATCTACCGTGTCTACATGCAATCTAATCTGCACATCTTTACACCATGTCATAACAACAGAAGAGGTGGAGTGTCAGGTGTGTAGTTGTTAGAGAAGCAGGATGGTGGTGGTAGTATCAGGTCATGCTGCCAGATTAGGTTACTCCTTAAAAAGTCTGATAATTGCACCCACACTGCCACAAATGAGGAGGAATTCAATTTTAAAAAGAAATCAAGAGGCTCACAGCATCACAGGTGTGCAGTAGAAAATAGCTTTTAAAATATCTAACATGTACCCAAATAGTTTCCTGTGTAAAAATCCATTTTTCCATGTCATTTGGAAGGAAAGTGCTGAAATATCTATCCTTCTTTAGAAATTAATCTTAAGTTAGTTCCAATCTCTCCAGGCAAAAGGGTTGTATATCTAGACTTTCCCTTCTATTTTGTTCCCTATAGCAGCAATTGCCCTGCTTGGGGGCATCGAAATAGTATTGCAGTAGCCGTATCTCCATTCACAAGCTCTGTCTTCCATCTCAGTCAAAACCTCTGAGAAAGGAACACAAACCAAAGGAGGAGAAAACATTGAAAAAGAGAGATAAGCTGAGTTATGAAAACTGTAAGAAAGCAAAACAGTCTGAGGAATTCTGGAATACAGAGAATGATACAGAACAAAAAGGGTTAGGACATAGCACTGGCATAAATGTTGATATAGTTGAGAGTTTGATTAGTGGATTCTTACTTGTTTCTCTGGTTAATTTCCCATAACAATTGCTTAAAGTGGTCTTTCCCAATATGATGCTCTCTATTCATGAATGTTAGATTTCGGCTTTCATAATCCCCAGCCATGGGGATTCTTATTTAAAAGGATGACTTACAGCCAATGTAGCATGAAAAAAATAAGCAAAAATGCTTGTGAGAACTTCACAACTGATGAGTATTGTGTTCACAGAAGTGTCCATGGGGAGCAGAAGAGGTCAAGATGGTAGCACATATAAAAGGGTAGGGGCTTAAACCATGGAGTTGTGGCCACCATCTTGACTTTTTTCACACACCCCATAGATGCCCCTTGTTCACAAAATACACAATGCATTTTCCAGATAGAAATAAATATACACCTGTCATTGTGTGTTTGTGTGTGCAAATACTGTATGCTCTGGACAGTGAAGTCAGAGAGAAATGAAATTCAGAGAATACAATAGAAAATTCTGCATTAACAGCAGTCATTTACAAACCATGGCTTAGATAAGACACAGACATCCTGCCATTGGAAAGCTCATATAACCTCTAGGCTGATAAAAAGCTATTATCCCAATAAAATCTGTCCTCATAGTTCTTCTATTCCACTTTATATGATAGAAGGTCCCAGCAGGCTGAGCTACCTCCTCCACTGTAATTCTCTCTTGCTAAATCACCCAAAGAATACTATATACTGGCCATAAAGAGTATAGTTCAGAAATGTGGCAGATAAAGCTCCATATGTCCTTCCCAATTCAGGAGAGAGAAAATTGTCAAACACATGGGGTTATCCTCCTTAAGCTAAAAAGGCCACAAAGTCTATCCACCTTTATTGCTATAAAGATGATTGGATATTCTCTATCCTAACCAAAATCAATTACTTTAAAATGTAAAAAAATATATATCCTATTTCTACTGCAATCGCATTACTTCTAAATCTTTCACTTTGGTTCTCCTTCACACATTTCCCATATATGATGCAACATCTCTTTGGGTTGTAAAATTGCAACTATAGAGCTTACATGTGAACAGCCCAGCTTGCTCGGGGGGGGGGGGGGGGGGAAGTGCCGATCAGACTCACTAGATGCCTCTCCCAAGTCTGTGGTCCTATGAATCAAAGCCCTCTAGGTCCCCAACCCATATCAGTGTGTGAATATGGCATCTACTTCGATTCATGTGACTTTTTGACTAATAAAAAAAAGAGAGGGACAGGGTCCATGTATGGAAGTTTATTTTTATATTTCAGTGTATGGGGGTTGCCTCATACACTGAAATATAAAAATAATCTTCCATACATGGTATATGTATGTGTATCGGGGTTGCCTCTAGTGGGGGTGTGGGGGCTCAGCGGGTAAGACACCAGGCTTGTCGATCGGAAGATCGCAAGTTCGGAGGTTCGAATCCTAGCCCCGCGTGACGGAATGAGCTCCCGCACTTGCCCCAGCTCTTGCCAACCTAGCAATTCAAAAGCATGCAAATGCAAGTAGATTAATAGGTACCACTTCGGTGGGAAGGTAACAGCGTTCCGCGTGCGTCATGCCGGCCACATGACCGTGGAAGCATCTTCAGACAACGCTGGCTCTTCGGCTAACAAACGGAGATGAACACCGACCCCTAGAGTCAGACACAACTGCACAAATGTGCAGGGGGAACCTTTACCTTTACCTATGGGGGTTGCCTCACTTCTGTGAGGGATCTCTTTCGTGTTTTACATTTTCTGTCATGGGTTCACTGTTCTTGAACTGTAGTATTTCCCAGTCACCAGGTACTTCCTTTTAACTGCAGAATTTCTTTACTGCATGTGTATTTACCATTATTGGTGCTTAGGCTCAGCTCACCTGCTTGACTCAGGAAACTTGAATTTGACTTCTAGATTGAACTGAATATTTTGGATTGAAGTGATGTATGGTTACCGCGAGAATTAGGTATATAATCTGTTGTATTTATGCAGAGAACAGTAAGTTGGTAAAATGATGTTTGGAATGAACATGCTGTTTAGTGGGAAGTGAATGAAAAGGACACGCAATTCATCTTTAACTGGTTCGACCCACTTTCACCTGGGCTTTCACTTGGGAGCGACACTAAGTTCAGCTTTCGAGTTCAGCCCAGCTCCTGGTGTCGACAAGAATAAATTCATGGTGTTTTCTTGCCTGCAATGCAGGATTGGTTTGCCATTCCTCTCGCACTTCCCCCACCCCAGCTCCTCAATCTGCAATTTGCTGATATTCTCCTTGTTGTTCAGTCGTTTAGTCGTGTCCGACTCTTCATGACCCCATGGACCACAGCACGCCAGGCCTTCCTGTCCTCCACTGTCTCTCGGAGTTTACTCAAATTCATGTTCGTTACATCAGTGATGCTATCTAACCATCTCATCCTCTGCTGTCCCCTTTGCCTTCAGTCTTTCCCAGCATCAGGGTCTTTTCCAGCAAGTCCTCTCTTCGCATTAGGTGGACAAAGTATTTGAGCTTCAGCTTCAGCATCTGTCCTTCCAATGAGCAGTCAGGGTTGATTTCCTTTAGGATTGACTGGTTTGACCTCCTCGCAGTCCAAGGGACTCTCAAGAGTCTTCTCCAGCACCACAGCTCGAAAGCATCAATTCTTCGGTGCTCAGCCTTCCTTATGCAAGTGTTAATCAGATCTGACCCTGCTTAGTTTTTTGAGGTGTTTGTTAGGTGGGGCAGCCTGCTGTGGTGGAGTCTCAGGATTAGTCGCCAGAATTTTGTCTTCCCAGAGTTTGCGACCTTAATCACAACTTTCAGAGTTGAAGTGCAGTAGATGAAAAAGAAAATCCTTTTGCAGATACTCTTTTTGGGTACTGAAATATATCCTCCAGCTGTGTTTACATTCCTAATGTAAATTATTTTGTCTGCAAAAGCTTGTTGACACCATATTCATGTGATACAATTGCAAAACTGATCTATATTTGGGTGACAGAGGTGTTGTTGAAAAATGGATGATTTGTGGATATTTCTGCTTTTCTTTTTAAAGAAGGTGCGTGATATAAAATATAGCTGGCATATTAAGAAAACAGCTTTTATGGCAACATTAAATAGATTTTAAAATACACTTTTAAGTTATTAAATTTGCTTTTAGATTTCAACTTTCATGTTTCTAAAATAAAAGCCTAAATCATGGAAAACATTTGTACTTAACAAATTATTTTCTTTCACAGCCATATTTGATAAACAAGAGTCCTAATTAAGCAGATGCTAAACTGTATTTTATATTAAAAAGTGATTGCAAAAACGGAGTTAGCACTTGTTTTGAGGCTTGTGTGCTTAAGAATCCAGTTCTGTACCGAACATTCAACAATGTATAATGCATAACGGTGATATCATAAACAGGGGCAGATCTCCATTTATATAGTAGTACACCTGGTAAGTTCAATAGAAGTCCTATAAAAGCAGTGATTGGCTTTTGAGAAAGGTATGTATTATGCAAACAACCAGCATTCACATTCCTATTGAAAACATTGCTTGTTTGACATTGCAAATACCCAGCAGTTCCTCCAAGTCCTTTCTCGTTCTGAATGAGGCAGTGAGAACTTCCTGTTGTGTGTGACTGTTCATTTAACTGTAAATGGATTACAAAATCCATTGAACTTACATTGAAAGAGATGAAAGGGAAAAAATGAAGAGATGAAAATGGTAACATCCCCAACAGAATTCAGTAAATCTTCTAAAGTATATTTTGGCAATATATAATATATTGCCAAAATATACAGCACTTCTCCCTCCACTCTGGTCCATATTTATGTTGTATTTCAAAACCTAAATTGTTGACATGCAAATACTTCACTTACAGAGTACTTTACAGTGGCGTTCTGTTACATCAGAACTTTCCAAACTGTGTGTCGCGACACAAAAGTGTGTCGCCTGCGGGCCCCAGATGTGTCGTGTCAAAATGTCGTGTCGGCGGCACGTGAAAATCCGAAAGCGCCGCAGCCACGGCGGCGTGCAAAAACCAAAAGCGGCAGTAGCGCTTCTGGGTTTTTGCGCGCCGACACACCAACGGTGGCGCGCAAAAATTGAAAGCAGCAGCAGCGCTTCCAGGTTTTTGCGTGCTGCCACAACGGCGGCACTTCCGGGTTTTCCCGCGGCGACACACCAACGGCGGTTGGTGTGTCACCACGGGAAAACTTTGGAAAGCCCTGTGTTAAATCTTACAGGAAGCAAAACCTTACTTCTTAAACACTGCAGACTAAACACAGTAACTCCATTTCCTAGGAAAATCTTTAAAAGTTTAGTTAAGCCAAGATTTGCTAGGAAAAGATAATGGCTGGTTTCTAATGCAACATGCAATTGTAGTAAAGTAATTGGTCCAATAAATGTCATGAATAATTTGTGGTATCTTTTCTATTAGTTTTCTATGGAAACCATTTTTGTTTTGTTTTCTTATACAAGAAGTGTCTATTATAAAATGATTAGTGGAGTTTACTTTACAATAATGGCAAACATTTAGGTCTATTGGATGAAGATGTCATTTTAAAGAAATACGGTCTCTTGTGTGTAACACGAACACCAGCAGAAGACTAATTATATACACAAAAAGACTCTTTCATTGCGTATACTGCAAGCCAGGGATTTCATGCCTCTGAATTCATCAAACAAGAATTGTTCCCAAGTAACAGTGAAATATAAATAGTGTGCAAAGGCAGCCAACCAACATTTGTTAAAGTTCTTGTTCTACAACTGAAAGTTTCAATACATACTAAGCAGGTATCATAGAAACAGTAAAAGACAATTAAGATGCCCTGATGTTTGGACGAGGTTGTGACTTGTTCAAGTATTTCCTGAATGAACCTAAAGGAGAGGCAGGCAACATAATGCTTATGACACCAATGTGCTTGGACACATCACTTAGCAGCCCCCAGGGTGCCTGCCTCCTCTGATTTTAATTGTTTAAAGGTTCTTCTAAATAGGAAGCTGGCACATTGCAAAACAAAGTAATTGGCCCTAGCATAATATGATTTACAAGAATGGCTCTGGATTCACATAGACTTGAGAGTTCGGATGACTTCAGACCAATCCTTTGTTTGCAAGTGTACCTGCCTGCGCAGAAAAAAAAAGAGAAGGGAGAAGGTAAAATCATTTTGAGGGAGGAGGATGGAAAGGCATTGTACCACAATGCCTTCTGATGATGGGGTGTTTTATTGTTGACACTGTCCATCAGGAGAGTCACTTTGTGAGAACATCCATTAACATGCTCTCATCATTCCAAATGATGCCCTATTCCTGCCTCAATTGTTGATGCTGATGAATGAAATCCATATTGGTATCATTAATAAAAATGGCTCAAACAAACCCTTAAAAATGTTCTCACAATGTTCTAAATGCAATACGCTTAGTCAAATCCAAAAATATTATTTGACAGATCTGAAACAGGCAGTTGAAATGCAGATATGAATAGCTTGGTTTCCCCTTTGCAAAGAGACTGATTTCACTTATTTATAGCTTTATTTCTTAATACTCTGATGGTCGCTGCATGCGGATCATTTTGGAAATAAATAGTTGGTCAGCAGTCTAAAGTGTATTGTATTCAAGTTATTACAAAAGTTACTCAACTGTAAGCCTTGTCAGTAAACTAACTGTATTTAAAAATATTGTAAAAAATGACTAAACGGAGAACTAATCTGGAGTACTTAATTCTAAGAAGAATAACATACGATGCCTTGTCTCCAGAGATCTGCTCAATTAATTATCAAAATAATTTTGGACTGTTTCAACCCCCATGATGTCTTAAAAATCTTTTGAAACTGAGGGAAACTTTAAGTGCAGTATGTACCTGGCATAAAACTTAAGCTTTCAAGGGAAAACACAATCAACTGTTTTGCTAGATATAGGTAATGCCTGTGTGCACTTCTAAAATAGCAGTGACTTTTTCTTGCAATGAGTTTGAAAAATATTTTCTAAATAAATCAAAGGGTTTGATATCTGATCTGAACATAATGGATGCAATTTTATGTTGTTTTATGAAATTGCTAGTAATATTTATATTACTATATCCTATATCCTATTAATATATCCGGACTGTAAATGCCACCACCTGCCAATTAGATCCATGCCCCTCCTGGCTGGTGAAAGCAGCTCCGAAGGTGACATGTGGCTGGGTCCAGACGATGGTAAATACATCCTTGAGAGAGGGGGTGTTCCCGGCAATTTTTAAGGAAGTGCTGGTGCGCCCCCTCCTCAAGAAGCCATTGCTGGACCCTACTGTACTGGATAATTTTCATCCAGTCTCCCACCTCCCCTTTTTGGGGAAGGTGGTTGAGAAGGTGGTGGCGTTGCAGCTCCAGAGGATTCTGGATGAAACGGATTATCTGGACCCCTTTCAGTCAGGTTTCAGGCCCGGTCATGGGATGGAAACTGCATTGGTCGTGCTTATGGATGATCTTTGGCAGGAGCGAGATGGAGGCAGTGCATCCATTCTTGTTCTTCTTGACCTCTCAGCGGCGTTCGATACCATCGACCATGGTATCCTTCTGGGATGGCTCAGGGAGTTTGGGGTGGGTGGCGTGGTTTTACGCTGGTTCACCTCCTTCCTCCAGGGCCGGTCCCAGTCGGTGTTGATAGGGAGTGAGAGATCCAGCCCGCGGGCCCTTCTTTGCGGGGTTCCACAGGGCTTGGTACTCTCTCTGCTCCTTTTTAACATCTACATGAAACTGCTGGGTGAGAGCATCCGTCACCACGGGGTGAGGTATCATCAATACGCCGATGATACCCAACTATACATCGCCATCCCGGGTGAAGTAAGTGATGCAGTGACCAACCTGTCAATGTGCCTGGGGGCTGTAGGGGCCTGGATGGGGAAAAACAGGCTTTGACTGAACCCTGGTAAGACGGAGTGGCTGTTGATTAATGGCTCCTCGGCATCTGGTAAATTGTCATCTTTAGTTCTGGATGGGGTTGCACTGCCCCAGACAGACCTGGTATGTAACTTGGGGGTCCTCTTGGACTCACGACTCCTGCTCGAAGAGCAGGTGGCAGTCGTGGCCAGGAGGGCCTTTGCTCAACTTCGTGTTGTGTGCCAGTTGCACCCTTTCCTGGAACGAGAGGCCTTTCGAATGGTCACTCATGCCCTAGTTATCTCTCATATAGACTACTGTAATGCGCTCTACATGGGGCTACCCTTGAAGAATATCCAGAAGCTACAGCTGATCCAGAATGCAGTCGAGCGGACAATTCTGGGTGTCCCAAGGTGGACACATGTAACACCTTTGCTGTGCGAGCTGCACTGGGTTCCAGTCTGCTTCCGGGTCCAATTCAAGGTGTTAGTTATGGCCTTTAAAGCCCTACATGGCATGGGACCAGGCTACCTAAGGGACCCCATTACATCGTCCCATCCCACCCGGGCATGCAGAGAGGGCATGCTATGGACCCCATCCATTAAAGAATTCCATCTAATGGGGTCACAGAAGCGTGCCTTCTCTGCAGTAGCCCCTGCCCTTTGGAACATTCTTCCCCCGGAGATGACAGGCCCCTTCACTCCTGGACTTTCGAAAAAACTTAAAACCTGGTTCTGTCAATATGCCTGGGGCGGGAAGGAGAATGTACACTCTTGGGGATGGCTAGCGCCTTAGGGTGGCCCTAGAGTGTCCTTTTTACCCATGGACTTAAGAAGATCCTGCCATTTGGATTTTATTATATTATTACATCCACAAATTTGTGATTCTTATGTTTATTTTACTCTATTTATAATTGTATTTTAATTAATTATATTTTATTGTAAACCACCCAGAATCCCCCTTGGGGGAGATGGGCGGTGATAAATCTAATAAAATAAATAAATACATAAGTAAGTAAGTAAGTAAGTAAATAAATACATAAATGATGCTTATGTAACTGCATAGATTTAACATCCCCTGCAATTGTCCACATTCTACTCTGATGCTTCCAGCAATTAAAAAAATGACCTTTCACGTAATATGAATAAATTGGGTTTATTGAAGAACATAAGACATTAGTCTATGTGCATATTAGCATAAATATTATGAAAGCCACACAAAATAGTTAAAAATCTTTAAGATGCCTTTAACCATGGCTGTTTGACTTCTATTTAGTTTTACTCTCTGAGATGTTGATGATTAGCATAAAGATAGTAAAGGTCAGAAAAAATGAGTAATTTAACCTTTGACATTCTTTTTTCATTGTTTCCTTAATAAAATGTACCATCCCTAATCTGTTGTGGTACAATAAAAAGCAATAGTGCTGGCCATAAGGAAAACTTTATATTACTTTACCCTATATTACTTTACTCTGCATCAAAGTAGCATCTCTTTAAGGCAAGCCAAGGTCTTTAGTATATGCCAGCTGTCAATATGCAAGAGTTCTCAAGAACAAAACAGCTGCTCTCTATTTTAAAATGGCCTTTTAAAGTTGTTTCCTAAGACTTGGCTAGGGTACCAAAATATTCTTTTTTTCAAAAAGGAAGAATGATTAAAGGGCAGCACGCAACATATTCTACCAAGAGTATATTGTATACCAAAGAGATGTATGTGAAAGAGGCAAGTGCAGAGTAACAATAATGAATCGGAAATCAAGTTTTAAGTTGCAGCTTTGCCACTACAGTTTTAAGAAAAATCTAGGGCATGCAAACAAATGTTCTTTAAGCTCACAATCAGCCCACTTTCAGCAACATCCTCTTGGGTGTTTAAAGTGTTACTTTGGTGGAATAGTCATTACTGACTTTGTTACTAAAAGGTCTTCTGTGTTAGTTTGCTTGTCGCTTTTATGAAAAGCAGCTGCCAGCTCTGGAAACTGAGAGAAATAGTTCCTTGCAAGCATTTGCTTGTGCTTTATCCTGTGATTGAACACCTTCTCATAAGCCTGAAAGAGAAAAATTACAAAACATTTTGGTTGGTTATATATTGATACAGCAGGTTCTTAAACCACGAATGTTATTAATTTTTAAATTTTTAAAAAAGTAAGAAATAATCATCTTGTCTTTTAAAAAAGATAACCTATAGGTTAATTAGCTCAGAGTTGCACTGCCATTTATAGTGAACTACTGTGGATGTTAATAAATAGATACAAGATACTAGGATGTGATTAATTTTGGCTCAGTTCTTGAAAATGATTTATTTGGAAGTACAGGATACCCCATTAAAATCAACTGAATGTACTTCTGAATATAGAGGACAGGCTTTAAATAAGCAACAGTGTTATGCACTGAAAGCAAGTTTTCTTGTATCTACTTTTTAATGCAGGGCTTGAGAGTCCTAACAAACTGGAAATAGTTTGCTCATGTGTATCACTTTCAGCTGATCTCCTCTTTAGATACCTTCCACCCTGGTAGCCCAGACAGTTGTGCCAACACAAACACAGAAATGATCTGTATAAAAATTACTGGGAGAGTATGTAGGGATTATACCTTTCCCCCAAAGCAGAGGATAACCTGAGAGCATTCACAGAACCCGTTGCAAGGAGATTTGAGATTTTGACTCCTTTCTTGGGCTTAACAATATGTAAACCAGTGACAATTTTATCTTTGAAAAACACTCTAGCTAAATTTCCCCAATTAGAATCAGCAGCCGCTTGTTTTGGAAGTGTTCTCAGTCAGCACATATTGTTCTTTCACTAGTTTTTAGAGACCTACAGGAAAGAGATACCACAAAATCCAAATGCTTTTTTTCCATCAATCAAGCAGGAAGGAAGTGCCACAAGAAAACCTAGGCAAAGCACTTAAGTAATTCTCTTACAAAGAAATTGTTGTATTTCTGACATAAGAATATTTGCACAGTTGATGTAGGCTGCAGCTAGATGACCAAAGATCTGAATATCACTGAGGCAGATAAGCAGTGAGAAGAACAGAACATGGGTCCAGCAACAAAGAGAGCCAGTTTGGTCTAGTGGTTAAGGCAACGGGCTAGAAACCAGGAGTCTGTGAGTTCTAGTCCCGCCTCAGGCATGAAAGCCGGCTGGGTGACCTCGGTCTAGTCACTCTCTCTCAGCCCAACTCACCTCACAGGGTTGTTGTTGTGGGGAAAGGAGGAGGAAGGAATATTTGGTATGTTCGCCGCCTTGAGTTATTTATAGAATAGAATAGAATAGAATAGAATAGAATAGAATAGAATAGAATAGAATAGAATAATAACTTTATTGTCATCCCACTATACACTATACAAGTGCACAATAGAATGAAATTTCGTTGCAGTTGGCTCACGATTTCACTCAAGCAATAAAATACTAATGATAATAATAAAAAAACCATTTTTTATTTATAAAACGAATAAAGATGGGATATAAAATAAAAATAAATAAAAACTCAGGCCTTGTTGGGATGGATCTTTGATACTTTTTTTCAGGATTTCAGTGGTTCCTGCCTACCTACTCCCAGGCCATCACACCTAGCACCTCTGTGGCGTCCAAGGAGCAATTGTGTCCTACCTTTTCTCCCATATTTGAGATTACTTTTCACTTTAATTCCTAAATGCAAATGCAAATCACTCTTGTTAACCTAACTTATAAGTTATATATGTTATATCTGATGATAACCAACTCTGCCTCTCAATTTTGGGCCAACCAAATCATGCTGTCAAGGTCCTGTCCCAGTGTCTGGAG
This sequence comes from Charina bottae, assembly GCA_023362775.1. Classification (NCBI taxonomy): domain Eukaryota; kingdom Metazoa; phylum Chordata; class Lepidosauria; order Squamata; family Charinaidae; genus Charina; species Charina bottae. The sequence goes on from JALMGJ010000006.1 coordinate 65,954,115, forward strand.
GCTGTGTGGGCCTAGATTAGGAGGAAAAGACTCAGGCTCAATCTTGACAAGACCAAGTGGCTGAGGATATTTGGGGTCCCTGGGTCTGGGGATTTTCCATTTTTGGTCTTGGAGGGAGTTGCACTTCCCCATTCAAGATTGGTATGCAATCTGGGGGTTGGTTTGGACTCACAGCTCCTGCTTGAAGAGCAGGTGACAGGTGTGGCCATGGGCCTTTGCCAAGTACATCTAGTGTTGCATTTGCACTGTTTCCTGGACCAGGAAGCCCTTCAGATAGTCATCTCATGAACGGATTAATATAAAGTGCTTTACATGGGGCTGCCTTGAAGACAACTCAGAACATACCGCTAGTCCAGAATGCAGCAGGCAGGCAGTGATGGGCATATCTTTTTGCCATGGGCATATCTATCCACTGCTCCAGGAGCTGCACTGGTTACTAGTTGACTTCAGGGTACAATTCAAGATGCTGTTTTTCATCTATAAATATATACATATACATTTCACCTATACATAGAGCCTGGTTATTTGAGGGTCTGCCTGTCTTTGGTTGTTTCTGTCCAGTGAGACCAAGCAGAGTGTGTGCCCTTTGGGTCCCATCAATTAAGCATGTCATCTAGCAGGACCCAGGAGGCATGCCTTCTCTGTCATGGAGCCTGACCCCTGGAATAATATTCCCAGAAATTCAGATGGCTCCCATCCTGATGATGTTCAGGAAGCTATTAAAGACCTGGCTATTCTCCCAGGCTTTGGGGTGGGGTGATAGTTGAGCCCCTGTTGGGTAGGTTTTTTTCTTTGTTTATATGTCTGTCTTCAGGCCACTCATAGTTTTTTCTCTGATTTTTTTTCCACTGTTTTTTTTTTAATTGCAAGCCACTCAGAGTTGTTGCAAGTAGGGCAGCTTTTGAATTGTATAAATAAGCAAACCAACCAATCAAGTTATTTATTTATTTATTTCTACATTTTTGCTCCTTAATGAAAAGCAGTAAGTATGCAAAATGCTCAAAAGCACCCCTAAACAATGTGATGTAAATGTATAACTACTTTGGACAGAATTTTTTTTAAATCAACTTTTAGAAAAATAAGTTCTGGAAGACTGCTCAAGAAAAGCACATCTGAAATTACTAGAGCAAGAACTGATGGGATCGAAAGGAATGAGGTTAAATTAGGCAGTATGCAAATTATGTGCCCAGTTCTAATTTATGATTTTATTTACTAAATTGAAAAGGCATGGGGAGAGGTTCTGTTTTGTTTTTAAAACACCTCACTAGCACTAATATCAAAAACAAGTATCATGTTTGCAAGAGAGGGTAAAACTTTTTACCTTAAGGGGATCAGAGAAGAATTAAATTGGTCCCAATGCAGAACTACACCAGGCCTACGTACATTCCAAACTGGAATAGTTGTCATACAATTTGCATAACAAAATACAAACTCTATGTATTTGCCTCCCCCTCTTGACCCCCGCTTGATGTGAAATTTCTTTGAGGGTGGCAGTAAAATCTGCCCAATTGGCATGAGAAAGAGTAAAATACAATACTAAAAGGGCCTATGAAAATTTATTTATTTATTTATTTATTTATTTATTTATTTATTTATTTATTTTTATAAATAACTCAAGGCGGCAAACATACCTATTACTCCTTCCTCCTCCTATTTTCCCCACAACCACCACCCTGTGTGGTGAGTTGGGCCGAGAGAGTGTGACTGGCCCAGGGTCACCCAGCTGGCTTTCATGCCTAAGGCGGGAAATAAGAAGGAAAGGCTGTTTTGGAGTGGTTGGGAATGTGAGTGTAGCACCTATCTGTAAATTTTTAAAGCAGTTGTTTCTTTTCCCAGCATCTGGACTCTGTATCTGCCATACATCCAAGGGAAAAAAATATGGTTGTTTTAAAGAGCTGCAAACAGATGCTACATCTGTCTTCCTGTGTGCTCTGCAGCACCTTTTAAAATTGAATCTGAAGCATTTAAATAGTACCATCCCTTATGGGATTTTTCCTCTTTACTGGACTGAATTTATTTATTAAAAATAGATTTAATGTGTGTGTGGGGAAATCATTTAAATCAATACCTTTTCAAGATCGTCCAGCTTAAGATGAGCTTCAGCTTCATCCTTTGTGAGGAGAATAGTGTTCCAGGGAGACCATTCTTGCCACTTATTCCACCTAACCATGACCAAATCATAGGGATCATCCCAAGCACTAAGAGCTGACTGAGCACCCCAGAAATGTTCGACCATGTAGTGTAAGTCTTGCTCCTGTAATATAAGAGCAAGAGGACAAAAATAAAAAAGTTAATTTTAAAAACTTATCACATTTATAAAACATATAGTTGTTGCTCTGACTATTATTATATGCCATACATAGTCACTACATTTTTAATTAGAGGTTGAAATGCTATCAAGAAAACTATTTTTCCCCTCTCTTTCTTTCTGCGGTGACTGTGATAAGACACAATCAGTTTATTTATTCCAAAAGACACATGCCTCAAATACAGGTTTTTAGAAGTTTATTGTAAGATTTTTATGCAGATGGCTATTTCTGCTTCCTCTCTTGGCAACTTGCTTGATTATCAACTTGCTGTTAGAACATTTTCTTGCTGCTAGCCACTTCCCAGATCCATGCTGTTTAGAAAGAATTAATGATCCATGCACCGGAATCCACAAATAGAGATTGTACATAATTAAATTCAAAGTTATAATATTCCCCTATCAGTGAATTACTCTCTTTTCTGCGAACATATTGAGAAGCAGTTAAAAGCCTGAATTTCCAGGTTGGAATTCATCAGTTTTATACCTAAAATTGCATAATCTTGTATAAGCAACATCAGCATAGCTCAAATAGTGCTGGATTATAGTATAATGGATATTCTGCTATAAATAGCTGGCAAGTCACATTGGCTTTAAAACTATAAACAAATAATAATAAATAAATAAATAAATAAATAAATAAATAAATAATGATCATGATGATTCATAATATATATTTTAATATCATCATTAGGAAATGTATAACAAATGAGGTAATTATATCAGAGTTATATAATTTGGCAACTATGAAGTACCATAACATATCAGTTCCTGGATCGGGAGTCCCTTCAGTCACTCATGCCCTCCCGTAGTCACCTCCCGTATAGACTACTGTAATGCGCTCTACATGGGGCTACCCTTGAAGAGTATCCAGAAGCTACAGCTGGTCCAGTCTTAGGCGCCCCAAGGAGGGCACATATAACACCGTTGCTCCGCAAGCTGCATTGGGTGCCAGTCTGCTTCCGGGTCCAATTCAAGGTGTTGGTTATCACCTTTAAAGCCCTACATGTCATGGGTCCAGGTTACCTGAGGAACCGTCTCACCCCTGTTACATCGACCCGTCCCACTCGGGCAGGCAGAGAGGGCATGTTACGGACCCTGTCCATGAAGGATTGCCGATTGGCAGGGTCCAGGAGGATGGCCTTCTCTGCCGTAGCACCCGCCCATTGGAACAACTTACCCCCAGAGGTAAGACAGGCCCCCACTCTCCTGGCCTTCCGGAAGGGGGTGAACACATAGTTATGCCACCTCGCCTGGGGCGGGAGGGGGGACAGTCACTCATGGGGGTGGCTGGCGCCATGATCATGCCAAAATAATAACATAGAGTATGTCCATCTTGAATTTTTATATTTTATATTTTTGTATTTTTAGATTAGTATCTATTTTGTGTGTGTGTGTATTTATTTATTTATTATTGTAGTGTTTTTAATAATTGTTATTTTATTGTTGTAAGCCGCCCAGAGTCGTCGTGTACGAGATGGGAGGCCGAGAAATTTGATAAATAAAAAAATAAGTTTGCCTTGATCTCAAATCACATTGATGAATGTTACAGTAAGGTACCTAGATAATAAATATAGCCACATGATTTGAGCAAATGCCTCCAGCATTTCTTGATAAACTGATCTGGATAAAACAGGTTCAGTCCAGGGACATCAAGCAGAAAATAAACATGATCATGATCCAACATTGTACTTATGATGACAAGAATCATTACTAGCAGATTTAATTATGCAGAGACAGATTTCCATTATAAAAGAAAATCATTATTAAGGATGTGCATTAGATTCAGATATATTTTGAATTGAATCTGACTGATATAGACAGATTTTAGAGACATCTCAATAAAATGAAACAAGGCTCATATCAATGCAAATCTGAATCTGAACTTTCCTGAAGCTTTCATAGTGATTCAGTTTTCAAATGAAAACAGACAAAAACAGATCAACTTTCTCCCCAGGTGTGAAGAAAATTGGAAAGGAAGAAAAGATGTGATTTATACCAAGGCTCTCCAATCATAATGCTTTGATGGAGGGGCATCTAACTATATATTATAAGACTGTGCAAATATGCAGTGCTTTTTGCTAGTTGAGTTTTAAATGGAAAATTCACTTGGGACCAATTCATTTCTGTTTTTAAAGGAAAATAAATGGGGCTCATTCACACATATTATAATGCTTTCTAAAACAATACACAACTCAGTAAACATGTAAACATATTGCTATTTCTTAATAATATTTATAGTTATTTTATATTTTTGCACTCAGATATAGAACTCTTTTTTATGAAAATGATTTCCCATATAATACAATCTTCTTTTTGTATTCTACATAATTATCACTGTGTATTTTCAGTACAGGATGAATTTCACTAACCAAGATGCAGCAACTTGCAACTCTGTTTATAACGCTGGCTAAATGTGTAATTACTGTTTAGTAATATAATTTAATTCTGGAACTTCATCTAATCCAATTTGATATGTTCTTAAATTCTACTTAATATGTTTCAAATTCTTAAAAGTTGTATAGCTAATTTAAATGTGGCGAGCATAGCTTATTACTGACTTTTTCACCCTAGAAATAAACAGGAGGCAGGAGATGAATTACTGTATTTTTTTAAAAAAAACCTATTTCTTTTGTACTGACACAATAAAAATCCTACCAGTTTTATGTCTTCTACATTTTTTTCTTTCATATCATTATCTTCCATACTCTGTATACCTGAAGTATAAAGGCAATCTTAGCGCCATCGTTATATTTCATTTCAGACTCTCTGAGATTTCGAAGCATCCGTTTGTACTTCAAAAAGGCTTCCCTCTTACGAGCCTCATTATCCAGCTTGCAGCACAGACGACACCGGCCGACAGTGTAAGAACTAGCAGATATGGCAAAACTAGTAGAAGGTAGATATTTTTTGCAACCAAAGCAAAAGTGGATGTTGTGATAAAGCTTCATTGGATCAGCTGGTACCTGCAAGAAAGCAGATGTGCTATCGTAAGATTTTTTTTCATAATGAATCATGAGCCTGGTCCAGAGCTTTCCATCATCATTCTTTCAGTGGATGAAACTGAACTAAAACAGAAGAACAGCTGAAGGGTTTTCAGTAAAGAAACTGATCTGGATTCATCTGCAAAGGTGAAAACTATGAAGATAACATTGATCTGCACTGCTAAAATCTGTAAAAACTACACTTATGCAAGAGATCTGTGGTTGCATTTGAGCACACAACAGGCTTCTGGACTGCAATTCTATTAACCATAATTGCAATTTGAATTAGAAATAACAAAACTGAATTGTATATATATTAACAGGTAACTTATCAACCAAGTTGTAATGGTCTACATTAACTGCTATCCCACTGTCAACCTTATAAATTAGTTGCTGTATGCATTCATTTACCCACCTTTCATGAATTATGAAATATCTCTCTCTGAACATTTACTGTCATATAGCACAATATAGTAAACCTAGTGATTAAGAACGTATTTTTAAACTTTGGTATATGTAGCTAAGTTTAAAAGGGATAAATATTCTGTTAAATTATATAAAATACTTTGAGAGGAATGTAATTATCAATATAGGCCACAATAGTTTTATTATACAGGTATTGCAAGTACAGTATTTAAATATTCCATCTCTTTGCATATCAAATAGTCTGGTTTGTTTGGTTGCCATTCTGATGCTCCATCAGATTGTTACTTCAGGCTTTACTTCTGTGATAGCATCCATAGCCAGCTCATGAATAAAATCAAAATGGAGCTATTCTTCCATTCTTGCCCTTCATGTGATTTGGAAACTGCCTAGAGATATGTATCTGTGCTAGTATAGAATACTGGGAAAACATCAATAAATATGCAACTGTCCTGAAGATACAATCAATCTTAGTACAATTGTCTTCACTGCTGTTGACTTTGGAATGGACAAGAATGCCTTAAATCAATCAGTGTTCCCTTTAGTTAGCAACAGGAATGCAGAAATCACCACTGAGTCTCTGCCCTGCTTCCTGATGAAGGAAACTCTTAGAGTAACAAAAGTCCTCTCACTCTCACAGACAAAGGAAATATAAATTATTAGTCACCACCCCATGGTTTGGGGTGTGTACATGCTGTATCTGGCTATTTCCATAAAATCTGAATACGGTATAAGTTGTTATTCTTCCTATATGTAAATTCCACTAAATGTGGAATTTAAATGTGATGATTGGATGACAGCATAGTCATTCAGTGGTGGTTTTCCTGACCATGTTTGCAAGTTTCAGTGTTCCGCCCTTAGGAGGCTAAGGTGGAAAGTAGTGTCCTACTTGAACCCAAACAAAACAAGGTAAGAGTTTGGTGTATGCTGCTTACATAAGCAGGGAAAATCAGGCCAGTTATTTTTACAGGTATTGCGATATTGATAAGAAACTGACTAAATAATTAAGACTGGGTTTGCTGATTAAGGTTGCCGCTGAAACCTATTAGCAAGTTCAGGCAGCAAGAGATGAGGTAAGTCTAGAATCCCTGTGAATGAAAAACGGCTTGCCTCCAGGCTCACTTCAAATTGGAAGTTTTGCAATCTGAACTATGCTGCAGCTGAGCAGGAAGGAAATAAACTTCAATACCTCAGGACAGCACTGTGGGAACAAAGTGATGCAGTGCTGACGCCAGATCAGCACAAATGTCATGTGTGCAAGGGCTCTGGGTTTCAGATCCACAATGTTTCCTGAAGAATCTACCTGTTTACCACAGTTTAGAATTAAGATTTACTAGTTATTATAACTTTATTTTGGATGCAATAACCTTTCATATTTGCTACAATCTATACTCTGACATAACTGCAAATAAAACTACTGTATAAAAATGAACACCAATGAAATTATTTCAATATTCACTTAGTTACAGGATGGATGGAGTGATTCTGTGTAGAGGGAAGGGGGAATGGCCTTGAAGGGCAGGAGGAACAGCCGTTACCAGGGCAATGGTCAGATAAAAGGGGCCTAAGCCTGAGCCAAGAATGTAACCTGAGTAAACATCTTAGACAAGCCCCTCCCTAGTTCACACAAAGATAGAGAGGGGGACAGGGAAGCACATTCAAACTTGCAAGATTCTGTTACCATAGCTTTACAATAAAAGTAGTACTAACCTACGTGGCATTGGTTTTCTAGTCTGATCTATCTTGAAGGGCTGACATTCTGTATAATCATCATCAGGATCAAACTCAATCCAAGGATTAGATGGGCTCTTACTATGAAGTGCAAACTTCTTGTTTGCCCAAGTATTTTTTAAAAAAATTCTCTATCTTTTTATTAGCTGTTCTATAATTGCTTATTACGCTATTATTTTATTGTGTTATTTTTGCATGTTATTTACTTATTGTTCAATTTATTGTTTTCTACTTTGATGAAGTGTTAAGCATGTTTTATAACTATGCTTGGGGTTAAGGTGGATCTTTACTTTCCTTAGTCTTCCTATGAGGCACTGCAATATTATCATCCCAACATCACACCAGGGAGAAAACCTAAGGAAATAGCATTTAGACTAACAAAAAGAATGATGAAATCTGACCTTGATTTCACAGTTCACAATTCTACATGTCGAGATGGGAAAGTTGTGGCCCAACAGATGTTACTGATTTACAGCTCTCTTGTTATTGTCTGTGTTGGTTGGGGACTCTGGAAGCTGTAATTCAGCAAAATTTGGAGCACCGTAATATCTTAATTTTGCTATGCATATATATTGGCAAGTCCATTTTCTTCAATGACACTTACATGAGGCAAATGCCGTGTCATATTAGCAATTCATTTTACTGTATTGAAATATTCTTCTTTCCTATCTCCTAGGTGGCAGACAGCATCCTCCACCTCGCTGTCACAAATGATATCTGACTTTTGTATCATTTCTTCATACAGAATAGTTTCATCTATTCCCCTGTGTTTTGTATATGTAAAGGTTCCCCCATACAGTTGTTAGTCGAAGAGCCAGTGTTGTTCGAAGACGCTTCCGCGGTCATATATTTGTATATGTATTTCTTAGATAATCAAGCATACTCTACAACAATAATAATGTAACACTTCAGTTACTTATTTAATTATCATCAGATTCTAGGCAATTTATAATATATAATAACATACAATACTACTATATATTAGAAAGTCTACAACAATACAACAATGCAATAAAATTGCATCTGGCATCACGGGCTCCACAATAATTTCCCAAAGGCCTTCAGAAATGCTAGGTCTTTGCAACTTTCTGGCAGACCAGAAGAGTGGGCCATCCTTGCCTTGGGGAAGTAAGCTGTTTCATAAGAGGGGAGCCCCTACAGAGAACCCTCATGACCCTGGTAGGAGGGGGACCATGAATATGTGGTTCCAGGTCAGGTGGGCATAATGTATCTTAGAAAGGTGATCTCTTAGGTACCCAGGCCCCAAGCCACATAGGGCTTTAAATATAGTTAACAGCACCTTGAATTGCACTCAGAAACACACTGGTAACTAGTACGGTTCCTGGAGCAGCTGTGTAACATGGAATTATCAAGACTGGCCAGGAACCCTGTGGACCAGCTGAAGTTTTAGGATGGTCTTCAAGGGTGGCTCTACATAGAACAAATTAAAGGAATCTAAGTGAGAGTTATACATTGACTGGACAGCCACTGGACTGTTTAAACAGAAAAGAAATTTCATTTAGCTCCATATTGCATTATCATAATCATGTAAATGTAACAGAGGAGGAAAATACCTTGAGAAGTCTTGCAACCTCTGGATTAAAAAGTGGTGTTTTAATATACTGAAGAAATAATGTACAGATTCTTTGTCGAAGTCCTTGTAAATTACAATCCTTCACTGCCCTCATCATGAGGTCTGCTTCTCTATCAATTAATTCCACTATTTCATGTGTGAGTTTACATTCATGTTCCTGCAAAAGTAAGCAAAATGTTCAGCAAACCATAGGCACACATTTCCTTATACTGGCTGGTCCTGTAATTTTTAATACAGGTTGCCAGTTATAGTAGTTTATAGGCTGCGGGGCATCTAAAATATTTGGAGAATGGCTTTGAAAACATCTTCTGAGAAAGGGTCAACAAATAGTCAAAATGTATGTTGGATACCACGTGACCGTGGAAGCATCTTCGGACAGCGCTGGCTCTTCGGCTAACAAACGGAGATGAGCACCGGCCCCTAGAGTCGGACACGACTGCACAAATGTGCAGGGGGAACCTTTACCTTATGTTGGATACTGCACAACATTTCAGAAATCCTTTGCTTTTGAAAATGTGAATACTTCCCCCAACCATTAGTTGTGATTTTTAAGCACCTGATTGTCCAAAAAGATAAATGTTATAGCAAGTTACATGTAGAATTTTTTTTTCAAATGAATAAAGAACTTTTGGTGTGGAGCTTTTTTGTTCAGTGCAAATAGCAGTGGAGGGAGCCCAATCTGGATTAGACACACACTGAGGGGTCCCTTCCCCTATCAGAATTGCTTATCTGCAAAAACAACCCACTCAAGCAATTCTTCACAGAAGGAAAAGGCACATCTTCTAGTCTGGCTTTAAGACAGACTTGAAATCAGACACTTGCTTCCCTGCTGTTTAAACTTATTGTTATATAGCATACAGTATATCTTATGCAAATAAAGTCTTATTTTATTTATTTTCTATCCCGCCTTTATTTATTTATTTTTTATAAATGACTCAAGGCGGCGAACATACCTAAAACTCCTTCCTCCTCCTATTTTCCCCACAACAGGAACCCTGTGAGTTGGGCTGATAGAGAGTGACTGGCCCAAGGTCACCCAGCCGGCTTTCATGCCTAAGGCAGGACTAGAACTCTCAATCTCCTGGTTTCTAGCCCGTTGCCTTAACCACTAGACCAAACTGGCTCTTATATTTAAAGACCTTCCTAATAGGTCAGTGTGCTTAGGATCACAGACCTCAGACCTTTTTCATCAGTGTTCAAAATCATTGAATAGTGCACACTGTTGATGGCACAGGACACATGCGTCCCCTTGGGCCCTTTCAGTTTTCAAAACTGGCTAATTGAGTTATGAGATTTTGATCTGGCTTCATTCATTCATTCATTCATTCATTCCATTCATTCCCAGAGACACTAGGAGGCTACCAATTAAAAAAACCAAATTTATTTATTTTGTTTAAAGATTAATATGGCTGCCCAAATTGCAACAATGTGACTTCTGGGGGGCATACAGCCATAAAAATACACACTGGTGTCACACATCAACAGTGTGTAGTGGTTCAAGTGTCAGACTAGGACCAGGGAGACCCATAAAACAAATCACAGTATCTCAATGACAACAAAAACCTGAATAAGGAAAAAAAATCACACAATCAGGGCACAACCACAATATATTCAATCTCCCAGGATGAGTCCACCTAATATTCTGGCCCCAGTGCCTGAGGGAACATCCAGTCTTCAAAGCCTTCCTAAAGACCAACAGGACTGGGGCCAAGCAAATCTCAGGGGGGAGATCTATCAAGAGGGCAGGGACCACAATCGAAAAGGCATGCTTCCTAGGTCCTGTCAGATGGCATCGTTTCAGGGAAGGGACCAGGAACGTGCCCACTCTATGTAAGTGTGTGGGATGGGCAGAAACAACCAGAGACAGGCCATCCTGCAAATATCGTAGTCCTGGGCCATTAAGGTGATAACCAGTACATTGAATTGCATCTGGAAGCCTACTATGAGCCAGGGCAGTTTGCAAAGTAGAGTATTACTCCCACAAAAATAATGAATAAAGCCCTCAGACATAAATACAAATGAAGAACATCTAAGGGCTCAAGGCAGCATTACACAGTACCCCTTCTCCAAATTTCTCCACAACAGCAGCCCTATGAAGTAGCTTCGACTAAGGGAGAATGACTAGCTCAAAGTACACAACAAGCTTCCATAGCTGATGAAAGGGTTGAACCTGGGTCTCCCTGGTCCTAGTCTGACACCTGAACCACTACACACTGTTGATGTGTGACACCAGTGTGTATTTTTTTAAAGCCTTGGAGGAACATACCTTCACTGTATGTTTCAGGGTTAACAGCACATCTAGCCGCTCATCTTGGGGAAGATCTTTCATACTAATGCTGCGATAGATTTCAAGTAATTCCCTGGCCCGCAGTGTGAATTGTGTATCCATTTCTGTCGTTCTGCCATCAAATGCTTTCCACCTTTTTGGTTCTGCACACTGGGGAAACATTTTGAATCAATGGTTACAGAACAAGGAGCAACAAATGAATAAAGGAGAGTGCTTAAAGTTTAATGGAAGCTCAGTGGTTGCTTCTACAGGTTTAACATTTTATTTTAGCTAACTGAAGATTAATCATTATTCTAAAACATCAGCAATTTCTAAAAACAGCTTTTTTGATCAATTCTTATATATAACTGTGAAATTCAGTGGTTTATTGTAAAATTGTAGTTTCCTAATGAACACAAAAAATTCAAAGGACAATACAAAAAATAGGAAAAAGACTTATTCATACATTAATGGATTTAACAGAATGCAGCTAGAATCAATATCATCATATAATAACAGTTTAATAAAGCTAATCTGCTGATAGAGGTGAATAAAACATTTTCTAAAATGTATCAAGTTTGCCCAAATTCTCAAAATATGGAAGCCATTAAAACTTTTCTGAAATAATCAATCTACTGTAAATATAGATTCCACATTCTACGAATGAAATTTTTACTGAATTTCTGGCAATCATGCTGTTATAAAAAAAAATGGATGGGCAACAAATAATCAAAATAATGTAAATAAACAGAGCTTTAGGTTTGCAGTCAGATGATGGGGGAGGTGGGGAGGACTGGAAAAATAAAACAGGGAGAGGCAATTAATTTCATGCAGTTGAGCTAAATCTGATGTTCACTTTGGATTTAATAGTCATCAAAGTTAAGGTTTTTTCAGACTACTATAGATATTGCTTGGGAATAAGTGCTACTTCATTATAGACAATAATAATAAATTATTTGTAATTTGTAAGTAAAACAACAATAAAAAATAACATTGTTAAATATAAAACATTTAGCCAAATAACCAGAAGGAAAATAACATACTGCATTGAGTAACTGGGTCGCAGTTAACCTGTTTCAAACCAGGAACTGACAAAGGACTAGTTTGTGGTTGCCATCCCATGCCATTCCCTTGATGCAATGCACATAAAACAGGGCCAGGGCATTGACTGTGTAATTGTGGCTACCATATCGACTTTTTTGATCTCCTGCCATGAATGCCCCTGCCTAGTTGGTAAGTTAGAGAGCCTTAACAATCATTTGACCCCTGCACTTGGGTTGTAAGTTCCTAGACTTTAGATCTGTGGCCCACCTACACTATGGATTCTACATAGTAGAGGAGAGAGACATGCGTATTACATAATTCTCTGAGGGAACTGGGGATAGAAAAGCCATGATAAACTGTGAAAAAAGTAACCCCTTCTGATTTTTTTTTTTTTAGAAAAGCAACCATAGCAATAATCCTATCTTTCAAAAGCTCCTTTTCGAGGTGACTAAATCCTCAGCCTAGGGTTACGCTTTACTTCCTATGTAAATGCAAAAGCTGGAATGAATACAGGTGGGTGGATATTAGGAGATTTCTGGTCCTGGCTTATGGCAATATTCCCTCTAACCCAATGTTCCTCAACCTTGGCAGCTTTAAGCTGTGTGGACTTCAACTCCCAGAATTCCCCAGCCAGCTTGCTGAGTTGAAGTCCACACAGTTTAAAGCTGCCAAGGTTGAGAAATACTGCTCTAACCTGTCTTGGCCTGCTTAATAGGCATCAACCAGGGCAAATTAGCACCACAGAGCTCTCTTCTGTCTTCTCAACTCTTGGCCGTTCCTGCTCTAAACTATGTGCTTGGGGGAAAAAGGAACAAAGCTGACGGTGCTGTGTTCTTTTTTGAACTTTAGCAATCCTATTTCCACAGCTCTAAGAAGCCTGAATGCACAGCAAGAGTTTGCTACTGGAAACAGAAATCTGTACACTATTAAGAAACTCCATTTTTCAAATTATATAAGCATTAAAAAAATAAAAATAGAATTTCATAAATGTGAATCTGACAGATTCTTAGTGGGTTTAGTTCTATAATTAAATGAAGTGCAGATAATTGGAGCTGATGGATTGAAGCCAAAACTGATTTTCAAAATTGATGCAATAGACTTTTGCCTAAGTAATAAAGTTCTACATCTTTCAATTAGAGCTAGCAAATACTTGACAGAATCAGAAACAAAAGATGGTTGCTCCAGCATAATTAAAGTTGCATTAATTTGTTTCTTCATGCATGCATGATAAAACAAATCCTTCATATTGTAATATGAGACACTGTAAGCCAGTATTATGATAGCCAGAGTAGCTGAAGTGATTTAAAATCACTGATCAGAGATTAATTTTCTCTGCATGCACAAAAAGTTTTAACTTAGACCTTGTTCACCGACCCGGTTTGCTTTGCCCTGGGATCGGTGCCTGTCCTGCATTCCCAAATGTCATTGGACTCCAGAAACACTCCTGCACCCAGGTTTTTGGTTCAGCACCATCATTAACACTATGAAGTCAGCTTTGCAGGATTAATGCTGGAGCTGAGGGATGGGGAGTTTTCTGCCTTGACCCAGAACCTCCTGTCCCCTTCAACCCTACTAAAATCAAGGGTCTGTGGTGGCTTGGTTCTAGTCATTCTAACTAGGCTTACTAAACTGCTGAAGTTGAGATAGTTACATCTTGAAGCATTTTAACTGGATTTATTAAACCAAGTTGAAACATAATGGTTTGCATATGAAGAAATCTATGGTGGGCTTATAAAAGTGCAGTCTGCTATGTTCCAGAATCCCCCAGCCTCAACTCTGTGGGTCATAAAATAAAGCGTTCTGAAATGTTTCCTAGTCCAACTTTTCAATATGCAGAAGAGGCTGAAATAGGAAGAAATTGCTTGAACACTCCAAAATGTAGAAATTACCCTACTTATGCAGTAATTACTTACCCATCTTTTATTACATAAAAGGTCTTACTGATTGCTCTTTCACACTAGCTTTTGGGCAGAGACCACATTTCCAGGATGCAGGTGTGAACTTGATATACATTTCTCTAACTCCAAGCAAGGTGTTAGCAATACACTAGACAACCCGTGACCTGTTGGCTCATTGTTTCAGAGATATTTCCTTACCAGATTCCTCAATGCCTTCAACAATGGCAGAACTTCTAATGTACTGGAAAAGTTCTTAAAAATTCAGGGGGAGATGTATCTGCCTTGAAAGTAGCCAATGCTGAACTGTACAGCCCAGTCAAACATCAGGAGTTGAGCATGGGAAATGTTTTATGACATTTTCTATTATGTCATAAAATGTTTTATGATAATTTTAATGTCATAAAATGTTTCATAAAATTTGCCAAATTTCTATTCCACGGGAGTCATGGGTCCCAGATTTTGGATGCATTCTGTAAGTTAGCCCATGGAAGGAAAGCCCGTGGAAGGAAAGAGAAAAAGAGGGCGATCAATAGCAAGGTGGATGGACTCAATTACATTGGTGATGGGTGCACCGTTGGAAGACCTGAAGGACCAGGTGGTAGACAAATCATCCTGGAGAGAGTCTAATTTATGTGATCACTAAGAGTCAACACCGATTTTGATGGCACATCATCATCATCGTCAATCAGCTTATGGCATAATTGTGTGTGTGTGTGTGTGTGTGTGTGTGTGTGTGTGTTAATGTGTGGTGGTGCATGTGTAAAAGACAGAACACAGCTGGACAAAGACCAGGGAAGTGAAAATAATAGTCATCACCGTAGGCAGCTGAAACCTTGAACCAAAGTGAAAAAGAAAATTAAACTATTTCAGAGGATTCTCCAAATGCACAGTTTGTGATTGAACCACAGTCTTATAAGCAGAGTCAGTAAAACCAGAATGAGCTACCAAGATACTTAAGTCTATTTAGATCTTGTATCACCTTTGTAACAATTTAGAACAATGTCAGCTTTCTCTGAACACTAGTTTTTTATATCCAATTTTGTGTCATCTGCATATTTCATGAGCAACCCTTTCACTCTTTTATTTTAATATTTATAACTACTTTAAACAATACTAGACTGGACCCAGGAGGGAACTCTGTGACACACTACTCAACACTTTTCTCCCTCCTGGTTGAAAAGAACCAATGAATGTTCTCTCTCTCTATTCCATTAGTCAGCGGTAATTCCACTGAACCTTCATCTCTTCTTGCCCACATTTTAGCAGTTGTTGTTCTCCCAAAATATCTCATTTCTTAGCTTCTGCTGTCATTCAAAACAATCCGGAAAGACTCATAAATTGTCAGCAAATTATAGTTAGATAGCTGTCTCTTGTGGGTGGGACGGAGATGGGAGAGAGATTTTTGTTTATTAAACTAAAGTGGGATTTTTGCTTATTAAACTGGAGTTAACTACTAACTGCTTCTTCCATCTAATTCTCTCTTTCAGCAGGGAATTGGATTTAGAGCATGAACTTGGTAAGGATTCCTATACATTTTCTCCCAATACAAACAGTGCGTTAGCAGGGGAGAATACTTATGGGGAAAACTGAAAGAACTGAAGCAATTTTAAAATTACTGAAAACAGTATTTATGGATCCCATACATTACTGTGCATTTGGAAGTTTCAAAGCTTCTACGTTTATTTCAAGTATAGTGTTGGCTGCTAGTGACATCTAGAGGTGGATAAGCAACTTAAGATATTTATCCTAATTAAAATAGTAATAATAACTTCTAATTCTTATGTATTTTTCTTATCCACTGCCCTATTCTTAGAATTAGTTGATACTGTTCCAAAATAGTGATGAATTTGTTATTTCCTATCTCTGCGTTCCTACTTTTAATTTCATTCTGAAGTTTCTTCTAATGAAGAATTCATCTTAATGTCAGGCCTTTGACTTCATAAGATCATCATTATAAGAGAACACTAATATACAAATGAAATACTTGAGTATTTAGCCCAAATCATACATGTAAGCTGACTCAGCTGTCCTCTGAAAGAAAAATCACACACAAATAGGGTACAATGCAGAGTAACAATTTAAATTTACAGTTCACTTGTTTGGCTTAAAGTATACCTGATAATTGGTCACAGTTTTTCACCCACAATTTTATACCACTGTTAATAAGATGTGAATTCAGTGATATATACAGAATGAGGGAGCCATTTAACAATTTTCAACTTACTAGAATCATAGCTCATTTTACTAGTGATCATGCTGGGGTATAGTGACTTGTGATGTTGGCTAAGACAACCACAAAATCAGATGGATTCTGATAATAGTTTCTGTACAGACCATACAGCAAAATGCTAGCAGTATTGATGGAGAGAAAAGAGACTACTATTTCCTTTTTTTCATAAATAGAAAACAAGCTTTCCTGCATTATTCCTTGAAATAACCAATGGACTTGTCTTTCTCATGGCCCTGGCAGTCTTCTCCAATGTAGTATCATCCAGATGTGTTAAACTACAGCAACATTCTATATTGACTATACAAGACATGGCTGTAGACCTACACATCTGGAAAGCATCAGTTGGACAGGGCTGTGCTAGAGATTTGAAAAGGAATAGGCCACTGGAAGCTTAAAAATGAGATAAGAAAGGGATTGTCATTAATTGTCTGATATGTTCCAATGTCAAACTAACCAGCAGCAATATGGTCTACTCAGGAGAAGCAGACAAAAAAGATTTTCTCCTTGAGTTGCAACTCTACCAGTTTCTTCATCTGAAGAGAAAACAGGATGGTGCATATAGTTAATTTCATTATTGATGCTGGAGTCCTCCCCTAAATACACAGAGGGAAAACGTATTTTACATGTGAAATAACTATTCTTCATGAAAGGCCTTACACAAAACCTCAAATACATTTTCCTGCAATGGAGCCAAAAGGGCCTGATGTTCTAACAGTGATAGAAATAAGATATCTAATATAAATTCTGGAAATGTGAATGAAATTACTATAATAAATTTACCCCACATGTCTCTAATGCAATATTAATTAAAGGTTACAGAGGGCATTGTACGCATCATTTTCAATAAGAAGATGTAATTAGGTAAATTAAGATGTAAGTGGTGGCTTCTCTGCACATAGGTGAAAAGAAATACTCATCAAATTTATGAGTATACATAAAGGCTTTTAATAACTGTACCTAATGAGCTAATTTTACTGCCAGACATGCATAAAGCTCACAAATCATATCTCCAACTGCTAAGTTAATTACTGTGCTTTTCTTCACTATGCTGTTAGTTTGCAAATGTTAATTTGGGTTTTTGAACTCTTGGTACACTCAGACAGAAATTATCTCACTGACCTTTTCCAGAAAGGACAGGATTGCTTTTTCCTGGTTCTCTTCTACTGCATTTATTTTGTGTCTCCCAATAGAAGCAATCAGCTGGGTCTCTTTTTCTAAAAGTCCACAGAGAGCTGCTTTCCGTTCAGCTCCAGTGAAAGTGCTGTTGATGTGCTCAAGTTCCTCTTGTCTCCATACTGTATCAACAAAAAAACCATTTTGATTTTTTTTCACCTCTCGTTTTTTGATTAGCCTTCGCCAATCATTAATATGAAATGAATCTTTTAAATTAGTTAGGTCTTAATAAACAGAAGCTATGTGAGTTGCTATTCGGTTGTTCTAAACTATTATTTACTAGTTAGGTCAGAGCTTTCCAAATTTTTCATGCTGGTGACACACTTTTTAGACATGCATCATTTCGCGACACACTCTTACAGCAGGGCATCATTTCGCAACACACTCTTACAGCAGGGCACAAGGCAGGCACTAGGACCTGTGCAGAATCACAGCTGGTTTGGAGGCAGCAAGGCACAAGGCAGGCACTAGGACCTGCGCGGAATCCTGGCAGGGCTCGGAGGCAGCAAGGCACAAGGCAGGCACTAGAACCTGCGTGGAAGCCAGGAGGCGGCAGCAGCAGCCGCAACAAACCCAGACACTGCAGCCGACACACTAACGTGTCCTGACACACAGTTTGGAAAGCTCTGAGTTAGGTATTCTTATATACCAGTAGAAGGTCATCTTCACGTTATTCAAGTCAAGTTAATTTCATAATATGAGAAAGTTCTTCTGTAATATATATACATCCTCTCATGTCATTCCTGTGCTTAGCAACAAATAATAATACAGCTAAAGTAAGGAGCACTATGGAAATAAAACAGAGTGAGCAGCTTCCTAAACCACTTTAGGCTGCTGATTTTGGTTGTCCTGAACTTGTGTCTTGTTGGGATAACTTGTCTTGTTTTTCTGTAATTCTGCAGCATAATTTTCTATCTTGAATAGCAACCCACCTTAAGTCCTTTGGTTCCTAGTTTGGGAGGGTGGGAAGGATACGTACTGCTCTGGCAGAGGCAGCAAAATATCTCAGGCTGGCCATGGTGCTTATACGTCTCTCTCGTTTTTGGAGGTTATTTGGAACAAGAGAAAGCAAAAAGTCTATTTTCCTGTCTATTGTCTGATCCAAACCACATTCCCAATCCTTTTGTGGTGATTTTTATTTTTAAAGCAAACATGGAGACTCCCAAAAATGTCTAATATAGCCAATAACCTAAGACCAAAATACGTTCTCTCCTCTATATGGTCCCATTTTGATACCGCTTCAAGTATGTACCAGACTAACCATCTGGATCTTCAGCCATCCACTAAATTCAGATTTTGGCACACCACAATAAATATTTTAAAACAAATTAACTGAAAAAGACATAGAATCTAGATCTGCTGATCTGCTTTGTATGATATACTAAGTTATATTCTGGATATGCTTAACATCCTCAGATCCTACACCACAGCCGTGATAACACAGTTCAGCTCTGATTCCATCCTCCTATCACTGGATTCATTTATGCTGCTCTAGACAAGGTTTTATATATATACACAGCCGTCACATATGTGGCTGCAATTTAGAAATAAAGGGGTAGCTCTGACTATGCATATAATTATGCATCTTTTTGCTTGAAACAAATAACAAAAAAGAAATAGAAGTTACAACCAGTCAGTCATCCACTGCCAAGACAGCTAAAGTATTGACTGTAAAGGATAGGGATTTGCATACTCCGTGTGAGTTGGGCGACCTTATAAATCTGTTTAATAAAAAAATAAATAAAAATACTCATAGTTTACACTAAGCTATGCTTAGCATTATGTGCAGACATCATAATATATAGTGCTAGATTTTAATAACCAAGCTGAAGGTGTCTGACAGCCATTAATCTACGATGGATTTATTTTTCTGTTATTAGCATACAATAATGGTGATATATGAATCAAGTCAGGCAGATTATGTAACAAAGCAGTACCTAAACTGAGCAAAGTTTCTCACAAATCACTTTCATATTCATCTTCCCAGAACCATACGGATTACTATTCCCATTTAATAAATGAAGAGCTGAAACCCATTATTGAAAGTTCTTCAAGGGAATCCAAGAAGCATGCCAGAGCTGGACTGTAAAAACTGGACTGAATGCACCATCCTCTTGTCAGCCCTACAGAGTAGGCCAAGTCAGGAAACAGACACCAAAAGAAATACAAGAACTCATCTTTACTAATATTGGCTATAGTAACAGAATCTTGAAAGCCTGAGAGCTTTTGTCCTTCCCTTACTCTTATACCAAAGAGAGTCAACGTGGGGTAATCTTGAATTTCTCATGCGTTTCCAAGCAAAGTTCATGTTTTTCCCATAGTTATGGGATGTTTCCTTCAAGGCCATCTCCATACTCCTCTACACCTCTGGACCTTACTATCAAAAGCTTCAAGACCATAATCCTGACATCATTTTGAGAAACTTTTTAAAAAAATACTAATTTCAAAAATCTGCTTATTAATGTTCCATTTTCATCTAATGATTGAACCTTTATTTTTCGTCAACCAAGTGACAAACCGATCTGTTTCTCTTTAAATAGCAACGAATGGCTCCATGCTTTAAACACCACTGGTATAAGTTATCAGGGTCCACGTGAGGGCAGTAGTTGCAAAGACAAATAATCATTCACTGTTTATGGGGAAATTAGTTTCAAAACAGACCTTCAAATAACTGGAATTGGATTCACCTGCAAGCTATTTATATATTTGTATTTCAATGAGTTACTCTAGCCAAAAAGCTGAATGAGCTGTAAAATCCTAACAACAAATCACAGCTATTTCCACCTCTAAGCTAACCTTCCTCAATCTAGCATGCTCCAGTTCTGAATTTCCAACCTGTAGCTATGGCATTTTCATTTTATATAATTTAATGTCTATCCCAGAGCTTTCCAAACTGTGTGTCGGGACACGTTAGTGTGTCGGCTGCAGTGTCTGGGTGTGTTGTGGCTGCTGCTGCCCCTGAGCCCTGCCAGGATTCCGCACAGGTCCTAGTGCCTGCCTTGTGCCTTGCTGCCTCCAAACCTGCTGTGATTTCACGCAGGTCCTAGTGCCTGCCTTGTGCCTTGCTGCCTCCAAACCTGCTGTGATTTCACGCCGGTCCTAGTGCCTGCCTTGTGCCCTGCTGTAAGAGTGTGTCGCGAAATGATGCATGTCTAAAAAGTGTGTCACCAACATGAAAAGTTTGGAAAGCTCTGGTCTATCCTGTTTTTTATCTAATGACTGCCCCTTCCCTGTGGACTGTTATCTGCACTTTATAACTCAAGTAAAAAATTACCAAAATGTTCAGTAGGCATCCTTTCACAAGCCTCTGGGGAATGATGCACTCATAGATCATGGTCCCAGCTATTTAGCTTGATGGCACTATAAAAACTTGAAAGTACTTCTATTAGGTTAACAAAGTGCTTCCTTTAATTAAATCCTCATTTGGAGATAAAACAATTAAGTCACTTATAGAAGAAGCAACCAGTCAACAACAAACAAAAACAGTAGCAAACAGAAATGCTGGGGCAATTGATACAGCACAATTGAAAAACAGCTTATTTCAAGACTTATGTACTGTTTCAAAGGACTCTCAGCAGCTACTACCATGGAATCAACAGTTTACACATAGCAATTGGATTAATGTCCCCACATCTCACCTGGGCAGCAAATAAATGTTGCATCTATTTCTGGGAAGCAGACCAGTGAAACTCTACAGGAGTAAAATTTGGCACTTTGAAGAAACAGGATAGAAAGAGTATTGACACTTTTGAACTTTGGGGTTAGAGAATATAAACAAATAGACCATAAAACAAATCAATCCAGAGTTCTCACTTGAAACACAAATGACCTGGTTCAAATTATCATATTTTGGACACATGATGCAAAGATCCAGCTCCCTTAAGAAGTCCATAATGCTGGGAAAGATGGAAGGAAAGAGAAAAAGAGGACAATCAACAGCAAGGAGAATAGACTCGATTAAAGCAGTGATAGTGCACTGTTGGAAGACCTAAAGGATCAGGTTGGGGACACATCACCCTGGAGAGGGTCTATCTATATGGACACTATATGACTTTATGGCAATCAATCAATCAATCAATCAATCAATCAATCAAAGCAGCCAATAGTTTACTGATATCTATAAACAGTGCTAAGAAACACTGATAGAAATTCACAATCACATTTTTTTCAAACTAGAATCTCATAAGGCTACTTCAATACACCTTTGGATATTACCCAAAAAACAGAGCAACTCCTGTTCATAACCAGATCAATAGTTTTCTAATTTGAGAAGATTTGAGTAGATAACTGGTGATTAAATTATCGCTTCAAGGGAATGTTCTTTTAATTCCAGCCAATGCATAGAGGTGGATGTTTTCCATTTTTCTTATATTATTTTTAAATTTGCTTCTGAAAAACTAGCAAAGTCATGACAGATGATGAGTACATTAAAAAAAATCAAGTGCACTTTTAATTCCCTATTTGATGGGTCCTTTGAAAGAGAATAGATAAATTATGCTTCAACATAATATGCAAGAAAAAGGTAACAGAACCTCAATATAGAAGAGTCAACATCACCAAAAATGTTGCAATCATTTAAGCCAATGGTAATCTAACTTAGAATAATCATATTCCTTAAGGAAACAGAGAAACTACTGGGTTTTTTTTAAAAAAAACACCTTACTTATCTCTCTTTATATAGTAACCCAACACATGAAGGTTCCTGCTAAAGTTAGTTTTATATTGTACTGGTTTTATATTGGAAGCACTAAAATATGGTTCTCCTTCAATTATAAATGTTTTCATTCAAAACTCACTTATATCTGCCACCCTACTTTGCATCTAAACCATCTCTGAATATAATAGCTGAAAATAGACAGGAGTTTACAGAAACTGGAATACATCTTCTAAAGAAAGGGCAAGCAGATCTGGGCTCCAAAAATCTGGAAGACCAATAGGTGATAACAAAGATTTAGAGTTTACTGGTTTCCTTTAGTGTCAAGTCATGGTTGTCTGGATTTTTGCAGCCCAGATCTGGTAGTCCTAATATGAAATAATTCTAGGATTACAGCTAATAGCAGTTATCCCTTCTTCTTTTTCTTGATTTAAGTGATTTTAATTAAGAATATGTCTTTTAAAACAAAAAGTATGTTAGCAACAATAGACACTTCCTACAAATAAAAAAGAGACACTCATTCAGTAAGACTTGGATAATGGCTACAATTCTGAAAAGCTCTGAAGTTTTGCTGATCTGCATGAGATATCCAGGTTTAACTGGGATTTCTCAACAGTGGCTACAGTTTTGCATCTAATCTACTATAAATTATCAAAAAAAATGGGACAGCTTATGTTTACTTATTGGTAATAAAGGAATTGGATACTTACATTCTAAAGCATGATAAAGTAATTCAAAATCATCCTTTGTTTTAGGATACATTCTTCGATTGTACGCCCTTAGCAGATTTAATTCCTTCTCTCTCTGTTTTCTTAGTTCTTCTTCCCTTTCCCATTCCATTCTCAACCTTAATTGTTCTTTTAGTTTGTTTACCCATTGAATAGCAAGCCATCGTCGATAATAGGTTTGTAATACAATTGTCTATACATAGGGAGAGGGAACAAAGGGCAATATTTAGTATTTGTAGAAAGTGTAAAGTTCTATAATATTTCAGGTTTCTACAAGAGCAGTGTTTCTGCAAAGTTCTGTCAATCAAGCAGTTCATGTCACACTAGCAAATTTTAAGTGATTTTTCACTAGAAAAGGAGCTAACCACCAGCAATACCTGAATGGCCACCATGCAAAGTGCTGGGTGGTCATCCAATATGCTTCAAGAGTCAGATTCATTACTTCAGAAAATCTTCAACTCATTCTTTGTTCCAAACTATGATTCAAGAAAACCAAAACTGCCCTCCCATTATCTAGCACTGGAAAAACAAATGTCTAAAGGTACTTAAAAATTTCTTCATTTTTATGAGAAAGGGACAGAAGTTGCATAAAAGTTAGAGCAATAAAAGGGAATGGAGCATGCCAAAGTTCATAAAAATCTGTTCAGGACATTCCAAATTGTTGGAATCTTGGTGATCACTGAGCTTGGTTTCCTTCTTGCAAAGTTTTGTTGCCAAATTATGTAATATTGTCTGTAATGTACATACTATTCCTTAACGCATAGCTTTCCAAACTGTGTGTCGCGACACAGTACTGTGTCGCCTGCGGTATGCAGGTGTGTCACGCGAAAACCCGGAAGTGATTATGGCACGTGGCAGTGCGGCGGCGCACCATCAGCACTTCCAGGTTTCACGCAACACACCTGCACACTGCCGCCGCCGTTGGTGTGTGTCACCAACAGGAAAAGTTTGGAAAGCTCTGCCTTAACAGGTCATAACTTTCTTGCTTTCAACCAAATGAAAACAAATTTACAATAAAGCTGGATTATTATGAGGGATAATGCTTTCTAAATAACATAAAAATTAGGGCTTGAATTTTCAGACTATATTGTGGAGAAGATGGGTGGTAATATATATATATATATATATATATATATATATATATATATATATATAAATCTTTACAATCAATCAATAAATAAATAAATAAATAAATAATCCTTTACAATCTGCAAGGCTCACTGATTTGAGAATGGATGTATTAAAGAACAAAGAGCCAAAAAACCATTTTCCCCCTCCTTTTCTGACACAACTGCTGCAGTGATACTAACACAAAGGAAATGCAAATATTAAATATTTCAGAGGGCAGGAAAATGTGAAATGAATTTAAATCTATCATAACTTTTTCTAGAAAAGATTTTGGACATTTTCTGATTGCTTTCATCTCATGGAGCACTTGAAAATAAATCCTAAAGCACCAATGATTCATAGACCACAGTTTAAGAATCAGTGAAAGGCTAAGATGCCCTGCTGGCAAAAACAAACAAGCAAAACTATAAGTTGTTTTAAATGGATCCTCCAAGTTCTTTGACAAATAAAAGAATAAACGAAGTTGGCCATAACTTCAATACTATATATATAATACAAATATAGCTATATTTCAAATGTAGCTCTCTACCTTCTCATTTGTTAGAATATTTAAAAGAGAAAATTTATATTATAAAGAATTTGGAATTTGCTTTGAAATGCAAGATTCAAATTTCACATGTCTGAAACACACTGCAATCTCTCTCTCTCTCTCACACACACACACACTCTCAGAAGAAGGTATGATACACCAAACTTGGAGAGGATAGGAGGCATGCTGTTTGTTTAACCAACCCAAGTAACAGCCATCAACCCAAATAACTTGCTTAACTGATTAGATTTAGCTTCCAACCACCCTGGGCTTATTTGGAGCTAAGCTAACTTGGAGTAATATTTCAGAAGACAGTAAAAATGGAGTCCTTGTGGAGTCAGTGATATATAAATGTGATTAATAAATTGGGTGTGTACATACATGAGCCCAATTTAGATTAAGGGCTTTAATCACAGAGAAGTGTGCAAAATTACACTCTTTTTGTTCAATGATAATCTTTCAGCTGACTGTATACTTACTGCCCTAAGTCGTCGTTCATGATATTCATCAGCTGTCACATATTCTTTTGGTTCTATAAGCTTATCAGTGATATTTGACACATAAACACCAATTTTTGTCATTTGTGTGGAAGTTGTATTTCTGGTCTGTTGTAATTTTCTTCTTTCTACCACTGTCTAGAATTAAATAAAAGTATTAATTTTAAGAAGGTTGAGCATTCTCTGTATAAATTAATTAAACTGAATCAAAAGCTAATCATGAATTCATTAACAAATATATAGAATTATAGAATGGAATTATTTAATTATCAGCTTCTAACATACTGGAACACATTAAACTTCTAAATCAGTTTTTCTTGCATATATCTCAGGGTCTTCATTCTTTCATGAACATACCTGCGTTGACCTACAGAACTCTTCATATTCTTTGTCTGGATGTTTTTTGGGATCTGTCTGTGATCCTGCATTATGGTATTCTGTTCCTGTTTGTTTATGTCTAAATCCACCCAGGAATGGTTTTTCGAACGTTGGTCTTTTAATTTCTATAGAAACTTCCTGAAATGTGTCTGGCTCTGTTCAAATAAAACAGTGTTGTTAAATTATACCCAACACTGGGCAACATTTAACCAGACTGTATACTTGAAGTTTGTTCTTTACCTGTTTCAACTCGAACAGTTATAACATCAGGCATATAGAATTCTTGCAGGAGTTTGTATGCTTTGATTGGAAAGTTTTCTTCATCCAGTGAGAACATATCAACTTGTATTGTCCCATTAGGTTGTGCACCAAGATTCCAGAGGGTTTCATAATTTTCAATTATTCTCCCTAAAAAGAAAAAGGAAAATGATGATGATTAGGCTTCACAATGAATTAAGAGATCCCTTAGCTTTGTTTCTTTGATCATTTGACTAAGGGAATACCATTCTATATAATACCGCAACTTAGTAATTTCTTTAAAATTTACAAAGATTTCCTTCTCCACAAATACCTGGTATAAAATAGCTTGGGGGTTCTCAAACCATTATGCCTCCCTAATAGGAATGGGCACTGAATGACAGGATAATTGGGGCAGGCGGCAGATTTCAATTTGAGAATAGTACTTGAAGGCCAAAATCAGTAAAGCAACTCCTCGTTTAGCAGCTACCCCATTTAGTGACTGTTTGGAAATAGGGAAGGGGCGCGATGGCTCAGCAGGTAAGATGCCAGGCTTGTCGATCGGAAGATCGCAAGTTCAGAGGTTCAAATCCCTAGCCCCGTGTGACGGAGTGAGCTCCCGCACTCACCCCAGCTCTTGCCAACCTAGCAATTCGAAAGCATGCAAATGCAAGTAGATTAATAGGTATCACTTCAGTAGGATGGTAACAGCGTTCCACACGCGTCATTCCACATGACTGCGGAAGCGGCTTCAGACAACGCTGGCTCTTCGGCTAACAAACGGAGATGAGCACCGGCCCCTAGAGTCGGACACAACTGTGCAGGGGAAACCTTTACCTTTTACCTTGGAAATAGGACAAAAAAAAATCTGTGCCTGACAACAAAAGCCTTCAGTGTGAACCTGATTAAGGTCTAGTCCAGAGCTTTCCAAACTTTTCATGTTGGTGACACACTTTTTAGGCATGCATCATTTCGCAACACACTCTTACAGCAGGGCACAAGGCAGGCACTAGGACCTGTGCGGAATCCTGGCAGGGCAGGTTTGGAGGCAGCAGCAGCCACGACACACCCAGACACTGCAGCCGTCACACTAACGTGTCCCGACACACAGTTTGGAAAGCTCTGGTCTAGTCAGTTTCAGACAACAGTGCCAGCAGGCCAGACAGCTTTAATCAACTAATTAAGGTCACAGAGCTGAGCTTGTTAACTTGCAGTTAGGGAAGTGGGTGGAGAAAAGCAGCTCAGGAACAGATAGCTTGTTTAAGCAATTTCTCTGCCCTGGAGGGGGAAGAAAGGGGGGGGTAAATGGGTCAGGCACAGGACACTTTAGGAGAGAACTTTATCTAAATGAAACAGCAGCAACCAGTGATCTTAGCAGTCTCTCTCTCTCTCTCTGTGCCACATTTTGCTTAATGACCATTTTGCTTCCGATTTAAGAAACGGATTGCAATCGCTAAACGAGGAGTGTATAGCAATTTGGGAGTTTTTCAGTACACTATATTCAGTCACTTTTGGAGTTTGGACTATGCCCAATCAATGCTTGAATTTCTGTAAACTTACTTAAGGATATTCTTCCTTCATGTACACATGGACTTCTGCTATTACTTAACAAACAAATGTTTCTACTGAACAATATTGCCATATTTGGGATTGTTTCTATATTTATATATGTGAAAAAAACACAAAAAAACCTCTTATTGATACAAACCTAGCAACATAAATTGTAAAACATTCAGTGGTATTTTTAATCGCTTTGCAAAGTACTGCTTGATTTGCTCCACATTTCGGTTAATGTTAAAAGACTTTGTGAAAATCTGGATATCGGGATGTAGCATGAATTTAACTGAAAAACAAATACATCAATCCATTATTATAGTTCTTCATTAATTTCATTCTTTGTCTCTAGCCAATTAAGAATAATTAAATTTTGAGTGTGCAATTTTTCTTTTTTTGTCTCTTCACAGCAATTAAAATCAATCAATTTTGTTAAGGCAAAAAATTAATATTTACCGTATTTTCCGGCGTATAAGACGACTGGGCGTATAAGACGACCCTCAACTTTTCCAGTTAAAATATAGAGTTTGGAATATACTCGCCGTATAAGACTACCCCTCTTCAAAGCCTGCAGCTTGCTCCGCCCCGGGGTGGAAAATATCCACGCCAATCAGCTGTGTGGTGGGGAAGCGGAGTAGAAAGTAAAAAACTGCAGGGAGAAAACAGGGAAGCGGAGTAGAAAGCGAATACCGTAGTAATGCAAAGCGCAGCAGCGCGGGGTGTGTGTGTGAAGGAGAATATTGGGGTGAGGGGTGAGAAAGCTTTAACGATTTAAAGAAAGCTTTAATTACCTGGGCAAGGCAGAGGGGTGAAGAATACATTTCCAAGCTTTAGCGGAACAAACCATGAAGGAGGAGGAGGAGGAGGAGGAGGAGGAGGAGGAGGAGGAGGAGGAGGAGGGTGATGGGGGGAAGTTTGAAAAAGCAGATCCAAGCGCAAAAGTTACTGAGTGAGTACTGAGCAACTCCACTTCCCCGCCGCACAGCTGATCCCCGGTGCACAGCTGATCTGCGCCGAGATTTTCCACCCGGGCCCTCCCCCCCCCGAATACATCTCCAAGCTTTAGCAGAACAAACCATGATGGAGGAGGAGGAAGAGGGTGGTGGTGATGATGGGGGGAGGTTTGAAAAAGCAGATCCAAGCGCAAAAGTTACTGAGTTATTTCAGCCTCCCTCCCTCTCGCTCTCTTTCCCTGGTGATGGATCAGTGCGGGGGGGGTCCCACCCTCCGCTCCCTCCCTCCGCTCCCTCCCTCCACTCCCTCCCTCCCTTGCCATTTCCTCCCTTCCCTCCCGACCCCCCCCCCCCGGCACTGATCCATAACACCACAGGACCAGAGTCAGCAGTTTATCTTCATCTAAAGGAAAAAGGACACTCATTTGAGGACATTAATGTTCACATTTTAGACAGAGAAGATAGGTGGTTTGAGAGAGGGGTCAAGGAATCCATTTATGCCAACTTGGAAAATCCTTCCTTGAATAGAGGTGGGGGCCTCAGGCACAACCTTTCCCCTATCTTCCTCCCTGCTTTGTCTTCTGTGCCTAGGAAGATTAAGACCATTTCGCAAGCTCAACAGCAGCAGGGTAATCTTAACAATCCTCCTTTAGATGATAAAGGGACTTAGAAATAAACATCTCAAAATAACCATGACCTAGCCCCAGGTGCAAGGTCACACAGCCACCCTAGAAACATATTTAAGGATTCCCTTACTAACTTTCCTCAGACTGAAGAAGCTCCTTGGATAAGGAGTGAAACTTTTCTACTGAGAAAATAGAAATCCAGTTGACATGATTCAAGCCACAGACTGTTCCACCTGGATGACTGAGAACCTTCATCGACATGTTTCCCAACATGGTATTCTCCAATTTGTTGGGCCTGTAATTCCCTGAATTTCCAGCCAAAAATTTGAGATGAGTTGGGGAAGGCTGACTGTCATATCTGACATAATATATACCTGTGATGGTAGCATTTTCTACGCTTTCTGAAACTTCAGAACAACAGCCTTCTGGAACAACAGCTGCTAAACCAGGATGCTGTTCAGAAACACCTTCAAAGGCACCTTTACTTTCAAATGCTGAAGCACCCGCCTCAACTCCAGTTGGTTTAATTTCCTGGCCAAAATCTTGGAACTGTGAAACATCTTTCTGAAAATCTGGGAGTACTCTGTCCAACTCCAATGTCAATCCTTCAGCTGCAGCCAGACCCCCAACTTGCTCTTCCTCAGCAACACCTACATCCTGTGCTGGTTCCTGACTCTCAAATGCATCTAGCCCTTGTACTTGTTCTATAGCAGCATCCTGCTGTTGCATTGGTTCCTCAGCAACACCCAGTTCTTGTGTTGTTGATTCTGGGGTGTCTTCCTGCTTTGAAGGTAGACCTGTGTCATTCAAGTGTACGGTATCTGTCTGCTCCTTGGTAGAATCTTCAACATCTGTAATTTCTTCTGTTTGTTTTACTATAGAAGTGTCATCTATAGCTTGATTTTCATTATCTGCTTCAGCCAGATCATTTGCCTCTTTTTCTGAATCAGCCATTTGCCTGAAAGGAGTATACATTTTTAACTGTCAAGTAACACAAACAGCAAAATGTACAGGAAATGTGATTTTAAATTTAAACATATTGTTAGTATGCAGTCTCAATTAACTGATAGTCCTTGTATTCTTAGACAGACTACAAAATCAGTAGTACAAAAAAAAACACTCTTCAGACCAAACCCATCTGAACTTTGTAATCTCAACAAGCGACTTGTACATTTACAGTTCAGCATATTTAAGCAATTTAAATCACATTTTAACCACTTGAAATAAAACTGATAATGCTTGTAACTTCCAAAGATCATGGCCTGCAAATACCCAGCTAACATTCCCAATAGCTCAACTCCTCTGGAGAGTATCAGGTTTGAAAATATTGATTTATAATTTTATCCCTGTGCAAGGTTTTCTTCTTTGCCCATTTCTTAGTTGCAGCTCCAATATTCTTTTGTGTTCTGTATGTTAGAAACAAAAAGTAAAAAAATATGCATTATAAAGATGATAAAGACTAAGTTCTTTTTAAAGCCATTTTTCTTAAACAGTATCTCAGAATTAACCATCCTTATATTAACATTAGTTCATTTTAGAAAGGCAGTAGCAGAGCTTTTGAACAGCACTGAATGACAGTATCCGCACTGTCATTTTTGCCACTTTTTAATTAAGGGTGAATAATTAAAGGGGAAATATTTAAAAGACCTCTGAAAGCATTATGGTATTATGCAAATACCATAGAAGAGTATCTGCACATTAACATAATGCCAGTTTATTTCGCAAACTGCTAACAGTAGACACTACGGTACAAAAATATTTTTATTAATTCAAGTTTTCTAGTAATATCCCCTTTTAATTCTAGTGTCATACAGAACTGGCTTCAATTGGTTGAAGTAATACATTCTCTCACAAACCTTGATAACCTCTTTACTAAAAGCTATACCTTGTTTTATTTATTCTTTTGTTTGTTCAATATATATAGCTGCCCATCTCACATACATGACTAGCCGGCTCACAGTTAAAAATAACAAGAAATAAGGAACAAACACAAATAAGTAAGCAAAACAAGAAATCCATTAAAAATCAATAAAACAATGAAAAACAATGAAAACCATAAAACACTGTCTGCAGGAGAGTGCAATCCATACCTGACAAATAACAACCATTTCACAGGATCCATATCTCCACCAGATCCCCAGGCCCAATGGCAAAGCCATGTCTTTACAGCTTTCCAAAAGGCCAATAGGGTCAGAGCCAATTGGAGGGGATGATGTTCCAAAGAGCAGGTGCCTTTTTTTAAACCAGGGCTAAATCTTATGACCTTTGCTATAACTTGAAAATGTGTATGATATATTTGTCTGAAAATCCTAAATGAGCTTCAAGAGTAAATGGCTAGTTACAGGGAAGTGATAATGATGGAAATAACATCAATGAAGCTTTAAATACTATTTACCAGTCCTGAATTGAGATAGTAAGAAAATATTTCCATATTGGCATTTCTGAAAACAAAAAGACGTGAGAAACTTTTGCACAAGTAATCTGTGGATCACACAACCATAGCTGTGTTCAAGTTTAGAACCTGCTTTCCAAAAGCATTTCCAAAAAACACAAAACTGTAGGGCTACGCTGCAAGGTCAACGTCTTTCAGATTTCCCCTCTTCCTCAATATAACAGTGTTACAGTAACAGCTGTTTCAAATCATTATCTAAGAATGCTTCCAGATGAGTCAATAGTGAAATTGCCTTGTTATTCATGGAATTTTAAGGAAGTATGTATGTAGGTATGTTTCAGACAATGTTATCTTCCATTTGTCATGCATTTTTCGCAGCATTCTATTACAGAGCAAAGAACAAAAATTTGGAAGAATTTCATCCTCAATCCCACTTGTGGACAACACCACAAGACTGTGTCTAAGCAGCTTGCCCTTCCTGCAACAAGGAATGAATCTGGTTCTACCCTACTGCATTGCCTTGGGGGATGTAGACCAAAAACAAATAGAAGAGCTTTCATTTTTATCCTTTTTTAAGATGGTAGGACGCAGGATGCTACACTGCCAAGATCCTACCTTGTTCCACACTCTGTGCATTTCAGAAAATGGCCTCAACATTAATCAAGAAGGTTCTTTTTTTCTTTCAAAGATGCTTTTTAGCAGCTCATACAGGTAGTCCTCACTTAATGACCATTCGTTTAGTGGTGGTTCAGACTTACAACCGGTGCTCACATTTACGACCGTTGCAGTGTCCCCACAGTCATGTGATCATGATTTGGGCACTTGGCAACTGGTTTGCATTTATGACCATTGCAGCATCCTGTGGTCACGTGATCGCCATTTTCGACCTTCCCAGCCAGCTTCTGGCAAGTAAAATCAATGGGGAACCGCATGATTTGCTTAACAAACATGTGGTTCACTTAACGACCATGGTGATTCACTTAATGACCACCGCAAAAAGGTCATAAAATAGGGTCGGTCGGATTCGCTTAATGACCACTTCGCTTAGCAACCAAAATTCCAGTCTCAATTGTGGCCGTTAAGCAAGGACTACGTGTACTCCAACTATTTCTTATGGTGATGATCCTGCTTGGGGTCTCTCCTATAGTGTCATTTCACTACACAAATCAATTTCTTCGACCTTGTCATGTGAAAATGGATGACACGCCTCATTACTCTCAAAATGTATTCTGCATGCTCCTTTATTAACTCAAAGGTAAGTTTATTTTAATTCTTAAGACTTTGTGCTCATTTAAGGAACAGCAACACATATAACTGAAAGTATACACTGCCCCAACTATGCTTCTCACCTTAAGTAAAGTAGCATCTTTGGATGTTCTGACTGTTTTGAGCAGCTACTAAAAGCATGGACTCCAAAAGAAACCCTTCTGCTCCTGACTACTACGGGTTTCTTATACACCCACGCATGCTCACAAAAGGTATCAGATCTGGATTGCTAACAGATGGTAGATACAGAAGGCTCTTGTTCCTTTTTGGCCCATCAAAAAGTTTTTATCTGTCAGCGAGCACATTATTCGATTATGTCCATTTATTTCGGCTGTCTTGTGCTTTTGTTTCCCCCAAATGGTTTAAGGTTAGGGTTATCAATCGATGGTTGACAGTTACTTCTGCAAATTTATGTACCCACCCACGCTATAATCACAACAAGGATATCACACCAATCAATTACACCTGCAGTGGGCAAAATCTTTTTGGACGTGAGATTTTAACACTTTGGACAGGCAAAAAATGAACAAGAGCCGTACAGAATAGTCCATCTCTCTGATTGTCCACATTTTTGCACCCCCAGCTCTGCTAGTCCTACCCAGATAAAGGCAACTTTCTCACGCAGAAAAGGGAGAGAAAGAAGAGCATCGCATTTCTCTCTCTTTTAACATTATTTTTATCGAAGTTTTAAACCAATACATCCCAGTAAGAACAAGAACAGCGAAGCAATTTCAACTCTTATTGAAAGAGCTATATATTTAAAAAAAACTAAGAAACTAAGCGCAGCGCTATAAATAAGGGGAAAAAAGAACAGACAGAAGAAATGAAAAATAAAACAGGAAATTATAAACTAAAAACAATACAGTTAAAATGTTCTCAAAGCAGTACTACTACATTCGTGCAAGTCGTTGCAAGAATTAAAGTATCGTCTCTCGCCTCTCCCGGAACCACTCCGATACTCAGACTACAATTCCCAGGATGCCACACGAACCATGTCACTGTTTTCGAGGGAGGGGAAGGGGAAGCCCGCACCTTCACATCGGCTGATTACCATCCCAAAAGCCTTTGGGCCGCCGCCATTGCTTTAAATCATGTCTCTACGAAAAGCATGTTGGGAGTTATAGTACCGGGCTCAATGAATCATACGGCTATCATTTTGTCGCTATTTCTTTTCACTATAACCCCGTCTCAGTGCCGACTCCTCTCTCAAAGTCCCTGTTGATCAAATAAAATAAAAATAAAGTCGAGCCCGTTTTTACCTCAACGCAAGTTTTCCCGGAGCGAGCCGCAGCCTATCTTAACCCTTGAGACAAGACCAATCTCTGTATCTATAGCAACCACGACACTCTGAATTCTCGCGAGAACTCGGCTTCCTGAAGACTTTGGTAAAAACATGCCTTTGAAGCCTAATGAGGTCACGTGCGTTCTCCCAGGCGGACGTACAGCTACGTTCAGTTGATAGAGAGCGAAGGTTCGTTCTCGAATCTGGACTCCTCCCTGCTTGGGCGAAGGGCTGCACAATAGCAGACATCAAATCGAATTCATTTTCTGTTTAAAGCATGCCTTGTTGAGGCTGCATTTGAGCAAGGAAGGGTTAAAATGCCGCCTAGTAGCACGATCCGGCCAATAGGACTCAAAAGCAGGGTAAATACTTGGATGGACGGGAGACCACCAGTTAATACCTGTCCTATAGTGGGAAAGGTAAAGTATCCTGGGAGGAACTGGCAAATCATTTCTAAAGACACTGAATGGGTATAACTATGTAATCACCAGGAATTTAGCCGAACTTGAGGGCATCGTTTAATGTCAATATGTTTAAAGGTGCATCTCGTTTATATGTGCCAATACATATTTAAAAAAAGAATGTGCAAATACCACAGGTCCACTTTGGTAATGTGTTGTCTCATATTCTTTGCAGCTTATTGGAGTTTCAGAAAATGCACTAAGAACTACTCCAAAAGTTTAATATAGTGATACAAAATACAGTAACAACTATTTTCAAGCGAAGCAGTAGAAACAAACATGCCAGCTATCCCTAAACAAATAATGAAAGCCGGTCCAATTTAACAGTAAAATTCTATACGGTTATAAACTTACAGCTGGCAAATAACACTTGTTTTGGTTAGTAGTGATTTTAATTGCTCCAGAGCATTGAATTCTCATCTTTAACCAACCCACATCCTGAACTGAATATTCACTATATATACAGGGCCCTCTTGTGGCTCTTTCTAAAATAGTACTTTAAAAACACACAATTGAGTGGACTTGATTTAGTGATCAATTGCAGCAAACTCAAATTATGGTTATTTAAATGTCAGTAGTTTGCAGAATATATTATTTATTTATAAAGATTATTGATTACGTGCCATAAAGTTGTTGTCGACTCTTAGTGACCACATAGATTTTAAAGATTATAGATTAACCATAATCTGAGGTAACGGTTGATTCTGAAACATCATTTCCCCATACTGTTCAAGATGGAAAAGATAGAGGGTAGTACCAGTTTACAGAAAATAAAAAGTTCTGCTCCCTTTAGAAATATATTAAATGTTTCAGCAGGCACATAAGCACACATTCAAAGATACTCGAGAAACGTCCCTCCTTCCCTCAATACATATGGATAAAAGGAGCCATGGGGTCTCCTGGTCTTTTCAGAGAAGCAGATTAAAACAGATCTAGTAATCTGTCATTGCTACCCTCAGTGAAAATGTTGAGATTTTAATCTCCCTCTTTCAGGAATGTGTATACGGTGGGCTGGGGAAGTTGTGATGAAGTCAGTGCATGTGAGTATACTGTATTGGGGAGTCTTTGGTGCTCTCTGAGCCTTGTTGTTTTCATGCAGACGTTTCATTGCCAGGCTAGGCAACATCTTCAGTGCGAAAAGGGAGTGGAACTTGCTGTCTGTTTATATACCCTGGCTTGTCCTGCCTGTGTTGGTGGGGGTCTTGTACTCTCCTTGGTAGTTCCTTGATGGGCTGTTGTGTGCTGTTTGGGTGATTGACTGAGTTAATAGTTCCTTGATTAAGGTCTATTGTGTTGTTTGATTGCTCCTCTGCTGCTAATCTTGCTGTTAATCTATGCATATCTTGTTGTTGATTGCTGGCCCAGGGGTGTTCTGGTCTTCTGGCTATTCTATTGTCTCTTATGAATGGTATGTAAATGTTGTTTACCTCTATGTGTCTGTTGATGGCTGCTTTGTCTGAGTGCCAAGCTTCCAGGAATTCTCTAGCATTTTTGGATTTGGCCTGGTCTAATATGTTCACAGTTTCCCAGTTGAAAGTATGGTTAAGTCTGTCCATGTGTTGTGAGATTAAGGAGTTTTCATCATGTCTTCTGACTGCTAGTTGGTGTTCGTGGATGCGTTCTGCTAGTCTTCTGCCAGTCTGTCCTACATAGTGGCTGTTACAGTCCTTACACTGTATGTTGTAGATAACTCCAGTTTTTTTGTGTTTTTTTTTCTTGGGCTACTGGGTCTTTTGGTTTACTTACAATGTTCTGAAGGGTTTTGGTTGGTTTGTGTGCTACAGTGATGCCGTGTGGATGTAACAGTCTATTAGTAGTTTCTGAGATGTTTCTGATGTATGGCAGTGTAATCCTTTTCATAGCTTCTGTTGGTTTTGCTGTGGTGGGTTGAGTGGTCAGGCACTTTTTGATAAAGTTGTATAAAGTATAAAGTTTATACTGTATGTATGGATGAAATATACAAAGTATAGAGTTCATTCAAGAACCCATGTAGCATTTCTCTCAAGAATGCTGCATGAACAAATTCAAATACAGCATAACAATAAAGTGTAACATATATCTTATTTTCCCCTTTGAATGTACAGTTAGGGCCTTAGTGCAGATACGTAGTTTACATTAAAGTAAAAGGTAAAGGTTCCCCTGCACATTTGTGCAGTCGTGTCCGACTCTAGGGGCCGGTGCTAGTCTCCGTTTGTTAGCCGAAGAGGCAGCGTTGTCCGAAGACACTTCCATGGTCATGTGGCCACATGATGCGCGCGGATCGCTGTTACCTACCCACCGAAGTGGTACCTATTAATCTACTTGCATTTGCATGCTTTCAAATTGCTAGGTTGGCAAGAGCTGGAGCTAGTGCGGGAGCTCACTCCACACGCAGGGCTAGGGATTCGAACCTCCGAACTTACGATCTTCCTATCAACAAGCCTGGCATCTTACCCGCTGAGCCACCACGCCCCTTTACATTAAAGTACTGTACCAAAAATATACTCTTTATACTGTCCTTTATTCTGAATGGACAAATGTGTATATTTTCACAGATACTTTAGCAGAAGAGTTCAGGAAAACAAAATCCTTTGTACTCTTTCTAAACTTTGTTCTAGCACTTAATTAAGAATATGAGCTCTGTGCACTAGAGAAGAAAGTTCTGTTATGCCTACAGAGATATCTATATATGTAGATATTCAGAGAATGTAACATTACACTGAAGAACATGATGTACCCCATTTCCTACTGTGTGATAAGTGGTGTACAGTGATCTTCCACTTTATATTGAGACAGATAAAGTTTGCATAAATAGCATTAAAGACAATTTTCATTCATGTCCAGCATACATTCATTTAATTAAATAATTCTGTTTATGCCGATGGTTGAAACAGTGCTAATTATATTGGCCATTTCCACTGGTTTTCTGGAGGTTCTTCAACTAAAGGTTCCCAAGGACGGTATTTCAACATTTTCCTGGCTAAGGAGAGTTCACTTTCAGCCTGTTGACAAAATACAAATTTATTTTAAAATTGTCTGAAAGATGGCATTCCAAAATGAATTAACACACATGTTGATAAGAGTTACCTTCACAAATCATTTTAAAAGAGAAATTAAGAAACCAAACCTTTAAGAATTACTTATTTAAAATACTGATTTTGATTGACACTGATTCTTACTAAACAGTTTGTGCAGGGAAAAAAAATTACCAGGCCACATTGCTATGTTTACAAATTCAGTATAGTGGGTAGATACTTTCCCAAAGCACTTATACCTGACATAATAAAACACTACTAAATACCTGCAGAATCACTTCTTCTATCTGTCCAGAGTTCAGTTTATTTTCCAGGTTTTGCAAGTTAGGTTCCTGCAAGTAAGTTCAAAAATAAATGAGAAACTCTGATATAGTATATTTTTCTAACTCAGTGTTTCTCAACCTCAGCAACTTTAAGATGTGTGGACTTCAACTGGCTGAGGAATTCTGGGAGTTGAAGTCCATACATCTTAAAGTTGCTGAGATTGAGAAACACTGTTCTATCTGATAACGAATTAAAAATATTCCAAATACAGCTAATGCTGTACTTCTGCCTTCTCGGAATAACAAGAAAAATAAAGGCTACAGATGCCAGCTGTATTCAGTATGTACATCTTTTCAATTAGCAACAGGGTTGTCTTCTTGGATATGTCATTTTTAAAAAATTAAAATACTGTTACTGCTATTTAACTTATTCAATAGGAAAAAAAATCTGATAATATGGTCATTCAACAGAAATATAGGGTTTTTATAGGGTTCTGATAGGGTTTCTGATTCTAATTTTTTTAAAAAAATTAAGGTTGTTAATAATATTTTATCATAGTTCCATGTTCTGGTATTTGATATATTTTTATGGGAACACACAGCTATCTCTAGACAACCCAAGTTATACAAATAAATGTACTTGAAACAATGCAAGGTGGGTATAGAATTAATGTTGCTATCCTATAGTTGCTGGCATAAGATTCATTAACTGTAAATGAATCAGTTAATGTATAGGATTGACTGTGTACGATGAAGGGAATGAAAGTATTCATCAAATGGACATCACTTTGCAAAAAAACCTGTATTTACTGAAATGAAGCTGACCCTGAATTTAAGGTCACACTTTGAGCTCAAAAGCTAAGTAGGGTTAGGCTAGCATTTGGAGGGGAAGCTATCAGTCAATATAAAAAATATAGGCTACGCCGGGAAGTCAAAAACATCCTTGAAGGAGGCAATCAAAAACCATTTCTGTACTGTTGCCTAGAAACTACATGGGCACATGCGTCAAGTCACTAAGACTCAAGCTTTACTTGAAGAAGACTATGTTTCCCATTAAAAGGGGGGAATAAAGAAAAAAATCATATATAAATCCAAATTAACAACTCTGAATAATATCAAATATCAAAATCATCAAAAAACGTGGGCACGTGCCACATGTCCATGCATACCAGAAGCTATATTAAAAGGGGGGGGGAAAAGGAAGATAAATACACTAACTTAGATAAATAAGGTGCAATTATTCTCCCCTGCATAAATTAGGCATTATCTCACACACACAATCCACTCTTACCACAAAAGCATACAAATATGTGGATATACTGTACGTTCCTCAATTTTTATCAAGCACAAACATCAGAAAAGGAGGAAAAAGAACAGGATGGAGAAGGGGTAAGGGATTAGCAACAGCTAATCTTCAGGCTCATCTTCAAAGTTATCCATATTTTTCAGACTAATATATCTGGGCCTCCTGCCCATCCCTTTGTTTTCAATAATTTATTCTTATCAGGGAATGTAATAGGCTCCCTCTAAATTCACATGTGATTATCTGGAGAAAAAAAAATTGTTTTCTTACAGAAATTGAGAACTTAAATCCTACCTGATCAATAAGAAACCTAGTTGACTGAAATAATGTTAATAAAAATCATAATTAAGAAACATTTCTATTTACCAACATCAAAAAATTCTCGTTTGGTAAATATGCTATTTGACTCATAAAATGTCAACTAATTCAAACTTATACTTACTGTTTTCACCATATCAAACCGTTCATTTATAAGTTTCTCTGTGTATTTCCTGTATGCTGCATCTTTAGGCATATTCTCTAAAACACCAAGAATTTTTGTGTAGAGTATCTTGAGGCGCTGAAAAGATCATATGGCACTGAGTATTAATTTTAAGTCAGGCATCACTAAAGTGAATATACTAAATATTAATCCACTGCAAAGATTTTAAAACCTAATGAAATTTGGCAAATTAATGTACTGCAAATTAAAACAAGAGAAACAATTCAATGACCATGCTTATAACAGAAAAAGATTTTTACTACAAAACTTTCCAGTTAATTTCTGACAATCCTAAATTCAAGGCACATTTAGAATTAAAGGAATTTCTATACACTAAAGTTTTCTTTTCATAAATTTAAGCATGTTAATCCAGTTGCGTATTTGCTTTTCTAAAATTTGATTGTGAGAACTTTTCTTTTCAAATCAATTTTTTCTACTTTTCTTACCCATTGACAGGTAGGAACATTCTAGTATATTTATACCATAACTTCTCTTGTGCAGTCCTGCATTTTATTCACTTAACTAAATCGAGGAAATTCATCCCTCACCCTTCAGATACAATTGATGTTTAACTTAACTTACAATTCTAAGACATCCCAAACCTCTAATGCAGAGCTTTCCAAACTGTGTGTCTGGCTGCAGTGTCTGGGTGTGTCGCTGCTGCTGCTGCCTCCAAGCCCTGCCAGGATTCCACACAGGTCCTAGTGCCTGCCTTGTGCCTTGCTGCCTCCGAGCCCTGCCAGGATTCCGCGCAGGTCCTAGTGCCTGCCTTGTGCCTTGCTGCCTCCAAACCTGCTGTGATTCCGCACAGGTCCTGGTGCCTGCTTTGTGCCCTGCTGTAAGAGTGTGTCGCGAAATGATGCCTTGCTGTAAGAGTGTGTCGCGAAATGATGCATGTCTAAAAAGTGTGTCACCAACATGAAAAGTTTGGAAAGCTCTGCTCTAATGTGACTGGATGAGAGAAGATCACTAGGAATAAAATCAGTTGACCTTTATAGGGAAGAGAATTCCAATGTAGGCACAGCCCCAGTTAATAACCTAACAAAATACAGCTTTGTCACATTACTGAAACATGACAAAGTATCCTATACTTACTTCATGTGAATTGTTACATACAGCTAACCCCACAAGCCCAGTAGTCTGTAGAGATGAAGAAACATATATTAAGTTGAGCAGTAGTCTAAATCAAGAAATCATACTCATTTATCTGAATGATCAATTAAATTTCCATGTGGATAGAATCAGCATTCCTAAAACATGTTATTTATGGATATTACTTATATACACATTTTCAAGTTCTCTAGAACTAATGAAGTTAAAGATACATTGAAAGGCTGAGAAGCAAGACAACAGAACACAAACAACAAAAGAATTATAATTTTTTTAATGAAACAACTCAGTTTGAAATGGATCTTTGTATAAATGATGATCATGTTATTACTAAGATGTATAAGATTTTGTTACAGATGAATATGGAAGATGAACATGTCAAGGATTGTATGATTAAATGGGCTAGGAATTTTGGATATAATATCATGTTGGACCAATGGGAGAATATGTGGATGAAAGGTTTGAAATTTACGCTGAATTATAACTTGAAAGAAAACTTTTATAAGATGATGTATCGTTGGTATTTAACTCCTGATACGTTGTCCAAAATGTATAATGGTGTAACTAATGTTCGTTGGAAATATTCACAGGGTGAAGGAACCTTTTACCATCTTTGGTGGACTTGTGAGAAGGCTAAAAAGTTCTGGGATCAAATATGCATTATTATTCAAAAGATTCTTAAAGTAATTATGCAAAGAAAACCAGAACTTTTTCTTTTGGGATTGATGGAAAAGGAATTAGAGAAACAACATGGGGTTTTGATGTTATATATGATTACGGCTGCAAGACTGTTATATGCACAACGATGGAAAGATCCACAAATACCTATGGTTGAAGAATGGATTGTTAAATTAATGGACTTGGCTCAAATGGCTAAATTAACAGCTTTAATAAGAGAGCACTCTGTTTCTGCATTTATATTAACTTAGCAACCACTTTTGGAATACTTGCTTGTAATAGAAAAAAATGAGGTTTTGATTTTGGGTTTTAGAGATTAAATGGTTTGTTGTAATAGAAATAATGTTATTATGGGTTAATTAATTGTAAGAGATTAGATTTGTAAATTTACCTATATCTGTATTGGAGAAAGTCGGAAGTCGCTTTCTGTTTCTTTTCTTTCTATTGACACTTCGTTCTTTTTTCTTTAGTTCTGTTTTCTATCTATTCTATAGTCTTTTTTATATCTTAACTATATTTTGAAAATAAGTTTTTATGACAAAAAAAGAACACAAACAAAAAAGAAAAAGAAAACATACCAACAAAAATCCAAAAATTATGTCAGCTGTTTGAGCCTCAAAATGTAGTTATAGAGAAAAGCTAAAAATAATTTTAGACTACTATGCAAAAAAGCCATTTAAACCAAAGTGTGAAAATTCCTGTACAATTTTGAGTCATGTTGGTTCATCCTAATAACCACATTACTCCAAAATGGATTTTAAATAATGATCACATCAGATTAATTTAACCAACTGTATATCTAAACAAAACACACTTTTTTAACAAACTAAAAAGCAAATTATCTTTTTCCCTTTCTAAAAAACTTCAGCTAGAAACAAAGCCAACTACCTTCTATGTGCACAAGAAATAGTTATCTGGAGGTATTAATTACAGTGGTATTACAGACAGTGACTACGGAGAGACACTCAGCATAAAGATCTAGATTCCAATTGGGCCAGGATCCCCCATCCTAAGGATGATTTTTTTTAAATCCGTTCAATCGTGTCCAATTCTCGGAGACTGCCTGGACAAGTCCCTGCTGTTTTCATGGCAAGGTTTTTCAGAAATGGTTTGCCATTGCCTCCTTCCTAGAGCTAAGAGTGAGTGACTGGCCCAAGGTCACCCAACTGGCTTTGTGCCTAAAGTGGGACTAGAACTCACTGTCTCCTGGTTTCTAGCCTGGTGCCTTAACTACTACACCAAACTGGCTCTTTTTTAAAGGAGGATTTATTTATTTATTTATTATTTAAATTTATCCCCACCCATCTCCCCGAATAGGGGACTCTGTGCCTAAAGGAATGGATGGTAGGTGATGTAGCTACTGGATGTCTTTATGGCCCACACATGTCTGACAACACCTTTCCCTTTCTTTGAGCGAGAGGTAGAGGACATGCCTGTGAACCAACAAGACAAGTGACAAAAGAATAAAAAAATGACACAGGCTGCAAACAACAGATTGTAAACATATATGGATGAGTGAAAAACAAATCATCCCTGTGTGCTTGCACCCATTTGTGCAAACAAAGAAAATTTCACTTCAGATTTATATAGCATTAATAACACAGAAAATGTGATTAGAAGACCACAGCTCAGCACAATTATTGTGAAAACTACACCATTTACAGGGGTGGCCAATCAAAATAAGATCCAGTAGTAGACATAAGGTAGGATATTCTGCATTCCTTAAAGGCAAGGCGACTGACTGAAAAATGTGTCTTTGTGAGCCAGCTGCGCTCCTGTAAGGCAGTCCTTGTTTAGTGGCTGCCTCGTTTAGCAACCATTTGCAGTTACAACGGTGATGAAAAAGTAACTTTATGACCAACCCTCCCATTTACGACCTTCACAGGTCTGTAAAGCAAAGGAAACCCGAAGTAAGATCATAAGCACGGTCACAGTTTCACTTAGCGACTGCTTCACTTAATGGCTAAATTGTGGGTCCCAACTGTGGTTGCTAGATGAGGACTACCTGTACATACTTACCTGGGAGTAAAGGCTACGAGCTGGAATAAAGGATGGGGAAGATGCCTGCTTTGCCAGGAGACTGCCAGAGCACGTGTTTATGAGATTGGCATCCACTTTTCCTTTAAGGTGGCATACATTCCCACAAGCACAAGCCTGTGAAGTAGGTTCGGCTGAGAGAGCAACTGGCCCAAAGTCCCCCAGGGAACTTCCACGATTAAGAGGGGAATCAAACCTGGTCACCATCACTCCAGCTCTCTTAAGAGAGGATTCCTCTTCCATGCTGCTCAGCAGGACCATGCTTGGCTGGGAATTGGGAGGGCATCAAGTTAGCAAAGTCTAATTTAGGAGAGCACTCCAGTGCCTCGAGATGGAAGGGAAAAATCTGCGCTAGGAAGTTCCCGCGGAGACCAGCGATTCCTTGTCTCTTGTTCTAGGGCACCTGGTGCATGAAGATGCACATCCCAGGAAAGCTGGGAACTACTAATGTTGGTTAATGTATCTGCGAGTCCTTCCCCCTACCCTCTCGACTCTCACCTTCTTCAGGACTCCCGCCATTGCCACTATATTACTGCATGGGGGCAAAAAGGAGTACGAAACCAATTTCACCCAATCGCCAGACTCGAGGAACGGGCGCTGAAAAGAGGCTCTCCTGCCTCGCGTAGGCAGAGGGCAAGTTCGAGGACAGCGCAAAGCGCATGCGCCCAGACCAGGAAACGAACGAAACAACGGCGAAATTGATTGCTTCCCGATTTAAGCATGCGCGAAACCATGCGCCGCAGGGCTGAGGGGGGATGCACCGCCCATCAGGCGTGCGCTGGAGAATGTGTTGGGGTGGGGCTGACGGGAGGGATTGTATTTGCTTTTGTTGGGGAAGCTGCTGATTGGTCCGCGGTTTCAGACTGGGCGGCGAGTAGGGAGTGATATTGATTCCAGCGGAGGGACTATTTCAGTGTTTCTCAACCTCCTCAACTTTAAAATTGGGTGGACTTCAACTCCCAGAATTCCTCAGCCAGCATGGCTGAGGAATTCTGGGAGTTGAAGTCCACACAACTTAAAGTAGAGGAGGTTGAGAAAACCGGTCTTTCTTACTTGGAGATTGGAGTTGAGAAGTTCAGCTCCATTCCATTAGGAAGCGCATTATCGTCATCGTCATCGTTATCAATAATATTGAGTAGTAGTAATTTTAAAAGACTGGACAATTGATGCTGTATCGGGAGTTAAAACAAAAGGTTATTTTATCTGCATGGATTGTCTTTCTCAACTATTCTGCAACAACACATGCCAAGTCTGCAATAAACGTTCATGATTAGTAGAAGATTAGGGCTCTCAGTCTGGGCTGCAACAATCTGGACAACCATGAGATAGCAGCAAAGTTTTATTTATTTTTATTTATATTTCAAATTTTGTCAGCGCC
Organism: Charina bottae; assembly: GCA_023362775.1. Taxonomy (NCBI): domain Eukaryota; kingdom Metazoa; phylum Chordata; class Lepidosauria; order Squamata; family Charinaidae; genus Charina; species Charina bottae. The sequence continues at coordinate 65,998,712 of JALMGJ010000006.1, forward strand.
CATCTTGATCAACATTCTTCACTCCCATCTAGAGGGGGAGCAAAGGGTTTTTGCAGCCCAGTTTTTTTTATTTTTGAGGTGGGGGGTGCCTTTGAATCAGTCTTGATTCCTGGAGACTGCCTGGACAAGTCCCTGCACTTTTGTTTGCAAGATTTCAGAAGTGGTTTACCATTGCCTCCTTCCTAGGGCTGAGAGAAAGTGACTGGCCCAAGGTCACCCAGCTGGCTTTGTGCCTAAGAACTCAGTCTCCTGGTTTCTAGCCTGAAAATAGAAACTTGGAGACTTCTCTGGAATTTGAGACTTGGAAAGTCTCTGGTTTCCCCAGGTACAGTATAGTAAGCCATAGCATAGACCAGAGCTTTCCAAACTGTGTTGGGACACGTTAGTGTGACGGCTGCAGTGGCTGCAGTGTCTGGGTGTGTCGTGGCTGCTGCTGCCTCCAAACCTGCCCTGCCAGGATTCCGCACAGGTCCTAGTGCCTGCCTTGCTGCCTCCAAACCTGCTGTGATTCCGCACTGGTCCTGGTGCCTGCTTTGTGCCCTGCTGTAAGAGTGTGTCGCGAAATGATGCCTTGCTGTAAGAGTGTGTCGCGAAATGATGCATGTCTAAAAAGTGTGTCACCAACATGAAAAGTTTGGAAACCTCTGGCATAGACAATAATGAGGAATGCTCAAAATGTGTGGCCCAAATCTCAGACCTTGGGGAGGAATACTAGGAGTTGAAGTCTAGAGATCTCTTGCTGATGAATGCTGGACTCAATAATTTAATAGTGTTTGTCAGTACAGTCTTTCCTCCTGTTGCATCTACCTACAAATTTGCAGATGGTTTTAGGGTGCAGCTCTCCAAAATATTTTGCATAGGAAAGCTCTTCACTGAAGTGGTCCAAACAGCATTTGGAATCTGGCTGAATTCAATCTACTCTTTATTACAATTAATGGGAATGTTGTGATAGTTTAATTTACATCTCACAATTTTAACATCATACAGTAAGTCATTTTTTAAATTGCAAACCACAAGAGAGTTGAATAGTCAGCAGTATATCAAATTAAAGAAATAAATTTGTTTTCTTAACGGGAATAGGATGAGCCAATCATGGGACAAATAATTTTATTATATGTGTTAAACTTCAGATAACCTGTGATGAGACTTTGGAGCAATTGTGTGTCATACTTTCCTGTAGGCTGCTTGTATTTCAGTTGTCTAAGGTCAAACCTTAATTTAACTATCAAGTATGTATTTAATTTTAGAAATACCACATGATCCAGCCGCTCCCAAGGCCTGTGTCTGCATGTTTGAAATTCAGGACCCAATGAAACAATGGCAAACTTTAGAAAAGGTAAGATTTTTTTCCCTTTATTTATAGATTGTCACTTAATCTAATACAGTTAACTTAAAACTAGAACTATTATGCTATGAGTAAATTCAGATAGAGATTGCAAATAAAAACAGATGGTTTTGCTGTGAATAATTTATGTCTGTGTAGTTACTACCTTCCTGTGTTATTATGGAGAAGTTGTTGTGCATACATTGTTATTGTTTTAAATCATCAACAAATAATATATTTAATCCATATCTAACTAAGACCTATGCAATTCGGTTTTAAGCAAACTTTGGTAAAAGTATAGTCTTTTTCTTAATTTATTTTTAAACACTGGGCAATCACCATTCCTGGATGTGAAAAAATGCTCAGTATATCCACGCTCAGTAAAATCTGTGCAATTTGAAATGCTTAATTTTAGTTTTATAACTCAGGAATATAAGTCAGTGACAGTGAAAAAAATCATATGAAAATAGATATTAAATAATAATGTAATGAATTTGGTTTCAAATTTTTGTGAACAGGATTATAAATGTGGATTGTTCTGAGGTGTTAACACATAAGTGTTGATAGGTTGCGGTTTTCTGGTGATGTGTATCCATGGAAGCAGAGAAGGCTAGGTGACAGTCAAAAGAGATGACTCTCCAAATCTCTCTCTCCCCCTGCCAGTTTTAACCAGGAAAGAGCAGGCTGTGGTTCAAGCGAGACAGAGGAACAAGGACAGAAATCTGAGTTTGGGTTTTATGAACATGCTGTCTCCCTAGGCTAGTGATTTTCAAACTGTAGTTCACAGATCACTGGTGGTCTATGGAGGTCCACCACAGCCTCCCCATGTTCATCACCAGTCAGCTGGCCAATTCAGAACCTGTTTTCTGCCCCAGTCCCTGCCTCCCTGCACTTAGCGCAGGTCAGCGAGTTCATGTGTGGACCATGCTGACAAATGGTGGGCGACAACTGGTTCACTGAAGCATTCTGGTGATAAGACAAGTAGCAATGGGATTACCAAAATTCAGAAAACTGACAATAATGAGCAGACTCCAGTGCGGTTGCTGACTATGAGTCCATATGTGCTATACCAGGGGTCGGCAAACTTTTTTTGCCGGGAGCCATTTTGACATGCTCGTGCACATTTTGAAGTGCTCGAGAGCCAGGGGGCAGGGTTTGCGGGCGGGGGCCAATCGCGTGGAAGGGGGCGGGGTTTGCGGGCGGGAGCCAATCGCATGGAAGGGGGCGGGTTTTGCGGGCGGGAGCCAATCGCGTGGAAGGGGGCGGGGGAGGTTTGGAAGAAGAAGGGAAAGAGAGGCTCGACTGCTCCAGTCGCTTCTCTTCCGGAGCCGCTCACGCCCCCAGTCCAGGCAAAGTAAAGCTGGTGGGGAATCCAGCGCGGGAGCGGGGTTTGCGGGCGGGAGCCAATTACGCACACTTAGGGCTGTGGGGTGGAAATGTGCTGCTTTTGCACAGAGAAAAAGAGTAAGCAGAGCAGCAACGAAGAGGTTAAGGCAGGGCTTTCCAAACTTTTGCCGTTGGCGACACACCAACGGCCAGCCCACAAAAACCTGGAAGCACCGGCAGCGGTGCTTCCAGGTTGTCGCTGCGGCGGCAACGGCTGCCCCTTTGAAAGGGCAGGCTCCGGGGACCCCGAAAATGCCCTCGGTTCTGGCAGGGAGGCAAAAGTCTCCTCCCCGCACGCACACGCTGCCCTGGAGCCGGGGTGGAAATTCTCCCCGCAGAACAGTTGAGCGCCGCTTGCGCGCAGCCTCCCTGCCTAAACTGAGGGCATTTTCGGGGTCTGTTCTGCGGGGAGAATTTCTACCCCAGCTCCAGGGCAGCGTGTGCATGTGGGGAGGGGAGGCTTTTGCCTCCCTGCCTAAACTGAGGGCATTTTCGGGGTCCCCGGAGCCTGCCCTTTCGAAGGGGCAGCACTGCTGCTGCTGCTGCCGCTGCCCCTTCGAAAGGGCAGGCTCCGGAGACCCCGAAAATGCCCTCGGTTCTGGCAGGGAGGCAAAAGCCTCCCCTCCCCACCCCACATTCACACGCTGCCCTGGAGCCGGGGTAGAAATTCTCCCCGCAGAACAGCTGCGCGCCGCTTGCGTGCAGCCTCCCTGCCTAAACTGAGGGCATTTTCGGGGTCCCCGGAGCCTGCCCTTTCGAAGGGGCAGCACTGCTGCTGCTGCTGCCGCTTCCCCTTCAAAAGGGCAGGCTCCGGGGACCCCGAATATGCCCTCGGTTCTGGCAGGGAGGCAAAAGCCTCCCCTCCCCACATTCACACGCTGCCCTGGAGCCGGGGTAGAAATTCTCCCCACAGAACAGCTGAGCGCCGCTTGCGCGCAGCCTCCCTGCCTAAACTGAGGGCATTTTCGGGGTCCCCGGAGCCTGCCCTTTCGAAGGGGCAGCACTGGCGACACACCAACGGCCAGCCCACAAAAACCTGGAAGCACCAGCAGCGGTGCTTCCAGGTTGTCGCTGCAGCGGCAACGGCTGCCCCTTCGAAAGGGCAGGCTCCGGGGACCCCGAAAATGCCCTCGGTTCTAGCAGGGAGTCAAAAGCCTCCCCTCCCCACCCCACCCCACATGCACACGCTGCCCTGGAGCCGGGGTGGAAATTCTCCCCGCAGAACAGCTGAGCGCCGCTTGCGCGCAGCCTCCCTGCCTAAACTGACAGGGAGCAGACTCCGGGGACCCCGAAAATGTCCTCGGTTCCGGCAGGGAGGCAAAAATCGTGCGTGCAGGCTGCCGGGCTTCCTGGCGCACAGCTGATCGGTGCGGTGGGGGGGTACGGGGTGGAAATTCTCTGTGCTGATCAGCTGTGCGCTGGGAAGCCCCGCAGCGTGCGCGCGCGATTTTTGCCTCCCTGCTGGAACCGAGGGCACTTTCGGGGTCCCCAGAGCCTGCTCTTCCAAAGGGGCAGTGGCAGCAGCGGCGTCCTGGAACCCGGAAGCACTGATGGCCCACCACCGCCGCTGCCCCTTTGAAAGGGCAGACTCCGGGGACCCTGAAAATGCCCTCGGTTCCGGCAGGGAGGCAAAAATCGTGCGTGCAGGCTGCCGGGCTTCCCGACGCACAGCTGATTGGCGCGGAGAATTTCCACTCCGGGTGGCCTGGCAGCGTGCGCGCACGCGATTTTCAGCTCCCTGCCAGAGCCAAGGGCATTTTCATCAGCGCTTCCGGCTTGTCACGCGACACACTTGGGGGCCCCCGGCGACACAGTGTTGTGTCGCGACACACAGTTTGGAAAGCCCTGGGTTAAGGCGATGGGCAAGTGCCCGTCGTCAAGATGGCTGCCAGAGACGGAGGCTTCCAAACTCTCGCGAGACTGTGTGAAGCCCGTCCCCGGAGGAAAAAGAGAGGCTGGGCCTAGGTTGCCAGGGGTATGCCCATAGCAACGCACACCATGCCCGCTGCCGCGCCTGCCCCGCCACACTCGCTGCCGCGCCTGCGCCCGCCACGCCTGCCTGCGGAAGAGCCACACTCAAGGGGCCGAAGAGCCGCATTTGGCTCGCGAGCCGCCATTTCCGACCCTTGTGCTATACTATGTTGAACTGTGACTTTGCACAAACAATCCAAAAAGAAAAGTATAAATAGGAAATATGACAATTTTAAAAAATGAGATGTAATTGGACAGGAGATCCACTCATGCCCAGCCCCTTACCCTAAGAGATTTCTATCAAGTTTCTGCTAACAGTTGTTACTATGACACAAGATTAAAAAAGAAAAACTAATTCAAATGGTAAATAAATACTTAAGTTTGGATTCAAAATGTTAGAACAAAATTTAGCTTAAAAAGGCCTTTAAAAATGGAAGGCATGAGAAGGCATACAAGTAGTCCTCACTTAACGACCATTCAGTGACCGTTCAAAGTTACCACAGCGTGTGCTTCAACTCCCCCCACCCACCGATCTCCCCCCCATCTCTGCCCTTTTGGCTGCCCTGCACTCCGCTGCCCCTGCTGCCCCCCGCCACCCCAGCTGACCTTCGCCGTCTTCTTCCTCCCACTGCTGACAACAGAAGACGACAAAGGTCAGCTGGGGGTGGTGGGGCTGGAAGAGGTAGGCAGCAGCGGAGTGCAGGGTGGCCAAAAGGGCAGAGATTTGGGGAAGATAGGTGGGTGGGGGGAGTTGAAGTGGAGGTGAGAGCAGCAGGGCAGTGGAGCCTCGTCTGCTGAAGGGAGCTCGCCGGGCCCAGCTGGGGAGGAGGCAGCAGGATGGAGCAGGCAGTTCGCGCAGGGCAGGAGAAGCGTGAGGTCCTTGCCTAACAACCGCAACTAGGACTACCGGGACTTCCGTCGCTAAGCAGGGCGGTCACGTGATGTTTCACCTAATGACCGCTTCACTTAGCGATGGAAATTCCGGTCCCAATTAGGGTTGTTAAACGACGATTACCTGTACAGATGAAACTATAATTATTATCTTATTTGTTGAAATACATTAGCACCCATGTTATTAAAGACAAAAGTGTACAGAAGAGTTGTTCATTTAACAGGGTAGTCCCCACATTTTCCAAACAACTATTTATTAATTGATTGCAGAAAGTTTGAGAAATATTGCCTTAAACCTTTGGGATAGGAAGAGTGGACTTCAAAAAATTTAAATTTTGCTTCCACTGATGCTCAATATTTATATTAGTGAATAATAAACCTCCAATCACTTCCTTTCAAAGGAAACCAATTCTGGTTAAACTCTGTGCTTTGTGACTTTCTGACCGCTTGGCAAAATGGAGTGCATGTAATGACTGCTAAAGTATAATGTATCTTGCTTTTTTTGTACTTCAGTTCTCATTCTGAAACTGAAGAATGAAATTAGACTTTCTCATAATTACTGGATGTGTGCTGGTCTCAGACATTTTGGCATATGACCATATGTTTTTCATTTAGCATCATCTTTTTACGGCTTGAAAACAGCTCCTTAACACCTTAAAAAAACGATGGAAGGAGAGGAGGGCTCTGATGAAGATCTCACTGAATATGCAGTTCAGTTTAGCATTCAGGAGTCCCTCAATACTGAACAGAGTCAGCAAAGGACTTCTCCCAGTCATGAGACAAGGTAATTAAGCAATGTGGTAGCCCAAACACTGTTCCGAACTTCTGTGATTTAATCCCTGAGTATCTCATCCCACTCCTATGTGGTGCTTCTCTTATTGCTTTAAAGGCCAATGCTGGGAACATATCTAGGGTGTTCCCTAGTTTTTCAGCAGTTTAGGTTGTGGTGACCTGTAGATGTGTTTATTACTTATACCACTTTGATGGCTTACAGTGGATACTAAGCTGTTTAAAATACATATTTTAAGAAATAATAAAGGAGGGTAGTGTTCATTAACATTCATACTGAGCCATTTTTGTTTCCTGATTCAATATTGATTTTCAAAAAGCCAGCTCAGATACCGGCCATACAGGTTTCTGAAAGCAGTGAAGCATTCACAAAGAACTTAGGTTTGCACACTGTTGCCTTCAAGTTGGACAAATTGCTTGCTTGCTTGCTTTGCTTGCTTGCTTGCTTGCTTGCTTGCTTGCTTGCTTGCTTGCTTGCTTATTTATTTATTTATTTATTTATTTATTTATTTATTTATTTATTTATTTTCTATCCCACCTTTATTATTTTTATAAATAACTCAAGGCGGCGAATATACGTAATACTCCTTCCTCCTCCTCTTTTCCCCACAACAACAACCCTGTGAGGTGAGTTGGGCTGAGAGAGAGTGACTGGCCCAAGGTCACCCAGCCGGCTTTCATGCCTAATGCTTACATTAGGTGGACAATTTTAGTTGATTTGTGGAGGATTACATGGGACATATGAGAAGACCTGGAGAAACGTTGAATCTGACTGTCAAGAAATATAGTAATTCTTCCATGCTTCTGCCCTTTATGTGGATTAAATTCACCTCTAACCAAAAGTGCTGATGCAGTTTTTTCAAATTCACGTATGAAAACAACACCACACAACTAGGTAGCAGCATCTAGCCAACCATTGCTGATTTTGAAAAGTTAATCAGGGTTGGACCTGATTAGAATTTGTTTGGGAGACCACCTAAATATTCCAGGGTGGTAAAATAGACTGGAAGAAAACAAATGACACATTGTTGCTGAAGAAATTGTATGGATATGTCTATGAAGTCACCAGGATTTGAGGTTGATTTGAAGAAACAACTATTACAGAAGCAGGAGATGGGTATGTTTGATGAGATTATAGCAATAGCTCCTAAAATGTGAGATTTTACAGATACTTTGTTTTTTTTCTATAGGTTTGTACCTGTCAGTGATCAGAACAAGAAACTTGTAGCTGCCATAAGAGAAGGTATATGTGCCAAAAGACATGGCGTTGAGCTAAAGCTAATGGTATTATTGTTGAATGGGCATGGCACTTATTTTGTTTACATTTGTTTTCATTGTGAGTTCTCACAGATTATACTTTTTCATTTCTTTGCTATTTAGCCCACTGGAACAACACTTTGCCCTTATACTCATGGGTGTCTATATATGCTACCTGAGAAAAACAAAACAAAACAAAACACCACATGCATTTAATCGATGAAAGCTTGTGCTATTATCAAATGTGTTAATCTTTACTACAAGCCTTTCTTGTGTTTTTAAAGATAACAGTGGCTCATCCTGATTGTTTGCTTCATTTCATCTTAGACTTATTTTTTTTCCTTTAGGACAAGTCTTTGATCTTCAAAACTATGTGAAATACAAATATGCTCTCGATGAGGCTGATGAGAGAGGCTGGTTTCCTTTACATGAAGCTGCCATTCAGCCAATTCAGCAAATACTTGAAGTAATTTTGGATGGTAAGTTGGCCCAGACTTTGAAGTTGGAATCAATACTTTTGAAGAACACAGTGGTAATCATCTATATGATCATGTGTAGAGAGTTGTGTGCAGTCAACATTCATCTATTGAATGAATTCAAGGTTGTTTCCAGAAGGTGCACAAAGAAGCCCAATTAAGTTGAGCTCCACTTCTGGTGAGTTCATGGATACGTCTATGTACTTTCATTGACAAGAGGGTTGGTTAGGTATTACAATCTAATTATATTAAACCGGTTTAGATTGTGGCAAAAGCATATATTCAATGCAAGTGTGTTCTCATGAGATTTTGACCAAGAATGACCTAGTGTTAAAAATTTCTAAAGCAATTACAAGTATTTAACAAATGCAGCACTGATAAGCTTAATTTATGTTTAATTAAACCTAGCATCTTATAAAAGTATGTGGGAATATAAGACATGTGATGGAGAGACACCATTAACTTTGGCAGCCAAATCTGACCACGTGGAAAATGTCAGGACCTTATTGGCAAAGGGAGTTTGGCCAAATACAATGAACAGAAAAGGAGAAACACCTCTTCTGATTGGTAATTATTTTATTAATGGCTTTGGGGGTTTTAGCTTGTTGCTAGAGCTTATAGAATCAGAGGTTGAACATTGTAGAACTTGGAAATTGATTAGGCAAACCTTTAATCACATGAGTCATTACTGTTCAGTTCATTAAGCTCTACCACACATAGCCTGCCTCTATAACTTTGCTTACACATACACAATTTATCGCATGACATGTGGTAAGTTCTTTAATGTTCTGCTTCCTTGGGTCTCTTTGTAAATGAGCTTTCCCCCCTCCCTCCATTGATAGTCAGAAGGGGTACACATGATTTCATGTCATTCTTGTGCTTGTAGTGTATTCTCTTGAGCAGCGCCCTCATTTCCCCTTTGTGTTTATAGCATAGTTCCAGGGGAAGCCGTAAACACATTATGCTAAGAGAAGTCAAAGAAGGGGAAAGTATATTTGAGATAATTTATACACTGGATAGGTAGAAATATAGCAGAGTTCATTGTTAGTTGCTCAACTATGTTTCATTTTCTTTTACTTTCTGATTATTCTTCTTGGTCCCTGCGTTGATTACAGAATTCCTGCACTAATACCCATGCAGGAATTTAAAACAAATATTTGTATCATCACTTGATATACATCACTTGGGGTTCCTTCAGTTTCTGTGATACAAGAATGATAATATGAAATAATATATTTCCTTTATTTGTATGACACCAATTCCTGAAGGGTCTTTTAATTCTCATTTCTTATTTGTCACTACAGTGAAACTTTGATTTAGCAGTCCTTCATGTTGTTGTTTTTTCGTGTCAGAAGCACCAAAGGTTCTTTTGTAGTGAAAGGATTTGCCGGTGACATCACTGCTGCCCGGAGGATGCCTGAGGAGGCTCCTTTCATGTCCCTGTAGACCTTCATGTGTTATGACATCAGCATAGATGCCATCTTTTTCAGTTGAATACCCAGTAGAGAATAGCAGAACCCCTGCCCCCAATGGTCCATTAAGTTGAAAGTTCACTGTACATTCTTCAACAAATAAAGTAGAGGAAATATCCTTAATTCTAAAATATTTTTTAATTATTACCAAAATAAAATTCTATGGAAATCTGAAAATCATGTTGAATTTGATTTGCATCACAAACTAAGCTAAAGTTATTGTGTATTTTTATTCAGTGAAAACAAAACAGGATTTTACTACAGAGATTGCAGTGGGTTATTTTGAAGTATATGTCATCTAAACATTTCCCCTCTCTTTTCTTTGTCATAATTCTTAAGCTGTAAGACAGAGCTCACAAGAAATGGCTTCCACTCTGATTGAATACAATTGTGTCATCAACCAACCATGTATAAAACGATGGTCAGCAATGCATGAAGCTGCGAAACAGGGCCGCAGTGATATTGTTGCCCTTCTTCTGAAGAATGGTGGAAATGTACACCTGAAAGATGGATATGGAGTAACGCCTTTAGGTGTGGCTGCTGAATATGGCCACTGTGATGTACTGGAGCATCTAATTCATAAAGGTGTGTTAACAACAATATTTGTACTGCAAGAGGTATGATCTTTGGCTGTCACAAGGGTTGAATAGTTCCTCACTGCCTTCAAGCCTTGCTGCCTTTATGAACATCTTCCTTAAAATCTATAATTCAAAATACATGTTGGCTGCCTAGGATTTACTTAAATCCACTTCTTTTCTATTTATTGGAAAGCTGCAATGGCTATCGACAGAATCAACAGATTATGTGTCTTTTATGTTCACACAGGCAAGGCCTACTAAAGTTTGCTTTTCATATCTATCAAGGTCACCATGAGAGCAGTGTAATTACAAACATCAAATCGTGGATAGACTGGAAAGGACAGGGAAGGGGATTATTTCCTGAACTGTAATTCCCATTTTTCTTCCCCATTGGTTAGGTGGGGATTATAATTCAATAACATTTGGAGAGCTCTGTATTTTTCACCTCTACATTAATTATCATGAAGCCATTGAATTTAGTACATAGGGTTGTGGCATAGATTTACTAGTACTGTTTGTATGTATTGCCTTGTTAATGTGAGCAGATTCAGTGAGTAGACACTTCCCTTTCTTAGTATGGCTGTTGTTGTTCAGTCGTTTAGTCGTGTCCGACTCTTCGTGACCTCATGGACCATAGCACGCCAGGCCTTCCTGTCCTCCACTGTCTCTCGGAGTTTGCTCAAATTCATGTTCATTACATCGGTGATGCTATCTAACCATCTCATCCTCTGCCGTCCCCTTCTCCTTTTGCCTTCAGTCTTTCCCAGCATCACAGATTTCAAAAGTTGTGGTGAATAAATAAATATGGGCTTGTAACAGGTCTACCTTCTCTTGCACCACTAGGTGGTGATGTTAACACTACAGCTGATGATGGCTCATCAATACTCTTTGAAGCAGCTGGTGGTGGCAATCCGGATTGTATAGCTTTGTTGTTGGAATATGGGGGAAGTGCCAACTTGCCTAATAAGGCAGGACATCTCCCAATACACAGAGCAGCGTATGAAGGACACTATCTGTGAGTGTGTTTCTTTTATATCTCCAAGTCCAACAGTTTTATATTATGAATGATGATGATGATTTTGTTACTGTATTTATTTATACTATAAATGCACATAAGGGTTATAAGGCAGCATAAGCAAAAGAAGAAGAGCGGGCTTTCCTGGAGGTGCCTTCAAACTGAGGCTGCATTTCTATACACACTTTCCTAAGAATGCATCCCAATGAATCCTGCCATAGTTTTTAAAGAAATAAATAGGATTGTACTTTTCAGGGCTGAACCATAGAGCACACTGACTTTGGATGGTCAGGAATATCATACACACTTGCATCTTTCTGTATCTTCCATGTTAGAGATATCGGGTTTCAACCAAGCACGTCTCACACAAGCTTGAAGGAGGAGGCAGCCTCTGCTGTAACCTAATCTTACTTGCTTTGTGTGTGTGGGGGGGCTGAACCCCGATTTCCTGTTCCTGTTCCCTTCGTCTTCCCTTTTTCCTGCTTGAATCTCCACCAAGGAGGATGGTCAGCTATGGCTGTCCACGTTGCTCATATTTCCATTCCGGTGGGCCACATTAAGAAGCATGTGGGTCTCATCAGAACCTATTGCTCGCATGCATGGACCGTTTCTACTATGAAACTGTGAGTTACAATAAAACTGTAAGCTCTTTTTATGTTACTTTACATTAACATGTGAAGTGTGTTTATTTTGTGTTTTGAACTGATTAAGCCTTGTGCAAGTTTATTGGGATGCTTCTGCTCTGCTAAACTAGATAAAACTGTGTGGACTTCTGTTACTAGCATTCCAGAATTCCTACATTCCAGTGGTGGTTCTTGTTAAATTTCCCTTCCATTACACCAGTGTTTCTCAACCTTGGCAACTTCAAGCTGTGTGGACTTCAACTCCCAGAATTCCCCAGCCAGCCTTGCTGGCTGGGGAATTCTGGGAGTTGAAGTCCACACAGCTTGAAGTTGCCAAGGTTGAGAAACACTGCATTACACTAAAGCTTCCCTGGATTTGGGGTTGGTATGGTATGTTGGGGCAGAGGATTGCTAAGCCTTGGAATCCACTGGATCCACACCCTTTCCAGGCATGTCCTTTGCCCAACCTTCACCACCACCCCCACTCCAGCTTTTTTCTTAGTGTGCCTCAACACTCGAGTTTATGATCAAAAACTGGCTTAGTGGTAGAGGAGGGCTCTGATATAGGGGTTACCATTCTAAAGTTAGAGCCTTCTTTTTTTGGAGGTGGAAATCTGATGAACCTAACAGCTCCTACAACTGCAGCCTTATTAATTTGTTTTATTTGATATTTATTTACCAGATTGTCCTACCCAGGTGATATACAGCAATATATTCACATTGCATTATATCATTGCAACCTTGAAAAAGTAACTCACTTGTCCAAGGTTTATTGCTGAGACTACCCACTTGTAACTCTACAGTTGGTCATACTGTCAGATTAAATATAACTGATGCAAATATTCTAATTTAAGGATGTTAATAGTTGGGATCTCTGTGCATGTTAATGTATGGCTAAACTGCATTCTACAAACAGTCTTTTGTTTTTAATTGTAAGTGACTTCAGGATGCTGTGAGCATAGCAAAGCAATACTTGGGCTGAAAGAATGAGGTTTTTAATATCTCCCTAAGTACCTTGCTACTGATAACTAGCCCCAAAAGGAAAAGTATAGATCCCTGTATTTATTTTTCTCCCCTAAAGAGTGTGAGATAGGATGGAGGGCAATTTTGAATGGACAAATGCTGAAAGGGAAAAAAATTAAGCAGTTTTTTCCCCTTCTTACTCTATGAAAGCTATTTTTCAAATTAAAAACAAACCTCAACATATACGAATAGGGGAGAAATCTATAGGGATCTCAGCATCTGCTGGGTCTAGAGGCCTCTTCAGAATGATGAAACTTGCATTGTGATGTTGCAGTGCAAGCTCTGCTCCTTATGTAAGTATCTATGCTTCATCATTTCCCTTTTGCTCCCACCCAGGACTCCCATGAATTTGGGTAAATCTAAATATGCATGTTTTTATATACCAAAAAAATTGAATCAGGACAAATTTCACCAATTCTGCTTCTCTCAAGCTGTATCTAAATGATGCTGAAATGTTTTCTACAATACTTACAGGCCATCTGCAGTGGTTCTTCTACTGTTAGAAGCATGTTATCTTTTTGGAATCTATCTTAAAGATACATGGATATATTTTGTTTTCTGTCCTTCTCCTTCCTCAATTTTAGGTTTAGGTCAGTGTTAGTTTAATTATCAGAGAGAACTATACACCCCAGACATGGTACCTTATGGTCTTTATTGTTCATGACAAATGATCTAATGGAGAAGAAAATTTAATGCTGGAAAAACTGCCTGCTCTCCCTATCAGTTGTTGTTATTCAGTTGGTTCTTTCTGACATTAAGAACAGTGAAGATGGGAAGACTAAAAAACAGCCAGGAAGAAAGACATGTTAGGAACAGCTACTGTATGTTCCACAAGATCCATACTTCTGTCTCCTCTCCACTAGGTTTTCAATCTAGAAATATTGGCTTAAATTGATTCCTTCCTCAGAACAAGATGGACAGCTTTTCTGTCTCCTGGGATGAACCTAACAGGGCATTGGATGTCTCTCTGGTTTTGACCTCTAAGGCTGGGTTTCATCATCATTCAAGGATGGATAACATGTCCAGATGTCCTTACTAAAATGTTAATCAAACATTTGCCCAGATCTATTTGCAAGGAAAACAAAATTATTTTCGAAAGTTGGCTGAGACAATTTAGTTCCTACTTTGGGCTCTTTCATGTCAGTGAATGTTTGAAAAAGAAATGAGATTTGGGGGACAAGGATATTTGTTCCTAATCTCTTCCTTACAAGTGACTTCATTATGTTGGATGTATGAGTGCTATGAATAAATCCTTATTGCTAAGTAGTAGTGATAATACTATAAAACTTGAAAACTATGAGATAGCTAAGTTGCATGGCCCATGACCACTGCATTGAGTAGTCACTGAGAGTGCAAGTGCTTCCTTTCAAGTTACAGGATAAGAGTGAAATTGTTTTGACCCATAGATGGCTGTCACTAAATTGGTACTGTCATCAAAATACATCTTTCAAGTGCAGTAGGTTGTTATAGGGAAACTGGTTCTTTACAGAGTAGAACAATTTTTCATCACAAAAACACATCAACCCAAGGGGAAGTAAGTAAGTAGATTTATTTATGGTCCCAGATCTATAAAACAGAAACACAGAATTAAAAATACAGGAACACTAATAAAATACATATATAAATTTTAAAATACAGAACAAAAAAAAATCAAACCTAAAAAAATTAATAATGAGAAGAGGATATCACCTAGATTCTTCAAGTCATAGCTGTTGCAAGAAACTTGGCAAACTTTGTAGTGGCTGTCCAAGTTAGGTCTTGCAGTAGGAAGATTGTAATTTCTTGATCAGAAAGAGAACTAAACTTTCTGATAATCAGGTTTATGAGTGCCAGATGCCATGGTTGGTACAGTGGGCAACGCAGCAATATGTGGGTTACTGACTCTACCTCTTTATCTGAGCAGAAACATACACAATTGTTGTATGGGAGACTAGTAGATTTGCCTATAGTGTCCATAATAGGTAGTGCACCAATTGGAGCCAAGGTAAAAAGATGAATGTAAGCTAAACACTGCCATTTAGTACTGTCTGCTCTGATTGGGTATCTAGCCATTTGCACAAAATATGTCCTAGTCCTGAGGTTTCAGTTTAATCTACAGGCATCAGCAACTGAACCTGAGACTTCTGAACACAAAACCTCTGCTATCTTCCCAATTATTCAGTCAAGAGCTAAGCTTTATCTTTGTAACTTGTCTGTGGTCTGTATTTTAGCCATCACTTTAAATACATCTTCCCTATTTTTGTAGGGCCTTGAAATTCCTTATTCCAGTTACATCCAGAACTGCAATCCGGAAAAGTGGGCTGAGTCCCATTCATTCAGCAGCAGATGGCCAAAATCCACAGTGTCTGGAACTTCTAATTGAAAATGGATTTGATGTCAATGTTCTTCTGGCAGGACACATTTCACAAAGTTATGATGATGAAAGGAAAATGGCACTTTATTTTGCAGTTTCCAACAATGACATTCTCTCAACTGAAATACTACTGCAAGCTGGCGCAGACCCCAATAAAGATCCTCTCAATTGCCTTCTTGTGGCAGTGAGAGCAAACAACCATGAAATTGTACGGTTGCTTCTTTCTTACAGAGCAAATGTCAACTGTTATTTTAACCTTGTGAATGACACCCATTTTCCCAGTGCCATTCAATATGCCTTGAATGATGAAGTCATGCTAAGGTTGCTGCTTAACCATGGGTACAATGTGGACCTCTGTTTTGACTGCATGCATGGCAGTATCTTTGGAAATTCTTTTTTGTGGCTAACAACAGAGGAAGAAATATTACCAGGCTGGACATCTTGTGTAATTAAAGATAATCCTGTAAGCACATTCCTGATTTTTTCCTATTCAATATTATTGTTGATCAACATTTGTAAGGGGAGTGTGTTGGGTTGGCTATTGTTGGGGTTAAGATCCCAAAGGTTTCACTGTGATTGCACTCTCTTCATCCAAAGAAAATCGTGACTAAGTTCTGTATGAATAATGCTCATCCCTTCCTCTATTTTTAGCCATGATGACAAAGGCCAAGTGTAGAGTGAGGATAGAAGCTGTTGTAAAAAGAAAACACTGACACATGTTTGTGTTTTTGTCTCTGCTGATGATAAGCATGCTTAGAGATGCAGGCATAACATTGCTTCATTAGGTGTACGCTTCTTCCAAAGGATGGAGCCAAGGGGAGAACTGTTGATGGAACAGTGCCAGAAATATGCCTAGTGCTATGTGGGCTGGAAGGCCAAGATAATCCAAATGAAAACTTACATTATGTGGCATCAGAGGACTCTTAGATTCCCTGCAGAACTTCTGCAAGTCTACATCTTGACTATGAAGAACAAATATATTCATTTCATTATTTAGGTACTTTTAGGCTATCTTTTAGAACACAAGATATCACATGAACTTCATCTGTGTTATACAGATAAAGAGTTGTATGATCTTTTTGTTAACAAGTTTAAAGTTCAATATGTTTTATAAATCCAATTTAAATCTAATTCAATATGTTTTATAAATCTAATTTATAAATTAGATATGCCAGTAGATACCAAATATTTCAGCTCAGAATATAGCTTCCCAATTTTTCTTCCAAAAAGGACCTAGAGAACTGAAGAAACTATGAGATGGCAGTGTAACATTTTAAGAATTCTCCTGCCTTTTAAAGCAATATTTGGATTAATGCATCTTGTTTTATGATGTGATCTGTTTGTGAATTCTGCACAATATTATAATACTACATTTCAGAAAAGAATTTATATTTCCTTTCAGTTCTGTGACTTTATTACACTCCCTTGGATGAAACATTTAGTTGGACCCATTGTCCGCATTTTGATAGATTACATGGATTATGTTCCTCTCTGCACAAAACTTAAATTTTTCTTGGAGACTCAGAAAGAATGGCCAGAGATCCGGCAAATATTAGGTAAATGAATACTACTGGCTTGGAATTATGCTAGCTGCTCAATCTATGAAAACAAAAGAAATATATATTTGTATTAGAAGATATCAAGTATTGATTCTATTGAGTATGTTATGACAATATGTCCTACTTTTTAACCATAGTGTCTTAGAATGAACGGGATTTATAGTCATGTGAATATGTAGGGATTAGGAAAATAAAGGCTTAGTATAGCAATGCAGGGGGAGAGATTGATCTTGGGATATATAGGATTGTCCAAATGGAATGCATTTAGTAAGGTAGGAAGCTTACTACAGAACTACAAATGCAGAAAAGGAAATGTGTAATACAAAACCAATGGCAAAGGGCAATAATCCAAGATCTAATGTACGAATTGGCATATTTGGAACATCTAAACTCGTAAATGTAACAACACATCTTCTTGGATGTATGAGTGCTAATAATAATTGGTTTAGATGGCACCATAAATAAATGGCTAACCTTCCAAATTGGTATCCTTGAAATGCTGACTTGGGGTTCTAGTAGATGTGATGTTTTCAGTATAAGCCCATATCATTCTTTGGATTTTGCCATGCCTGATATCTAGGAAGTTTTTATCAACAGCTTGGATACTTATTAAATTTGTGGATGACACAAAACTAGGAAGCTTGAATAGCTGGTAAAATTCAAAAGGGAGAAACGTAAAGTTCTGCATTTGGGTAGGAAACAAGAAAGGCACAAGCATGGGAAGGCAGCAGTACATATGAAAGGGATTTGGGTACTCCTATTGGTCAAAAGTTAAACATGAGCCAGGAGTATGATGCAACTGCTAAAAAGGCAGACACTATCTTGGGGTTGCATTAACAGGAGCAAAGAGTCCAGATTATGGGAATTTATGTTCCACTCCACACTGCACTGTTCATATCCCATTTGGAGTGCTGTGTCGAGTTCTGGACACCACAGTTCACAAAGAACACTGACAAATTGGAACAAATTCAAAGGAGAGCTACCAAGATGGTGAGAAGTCTGGAAACCATACCCTGTGAGGAGTGGGGTTAAAGGAACTGTTTAACCTACAAGAAAGACAACTGAACGGATATATGATAGCAGCAAATATAGGAAGTCACATGGAAGGAGGAATAAACTTATTCTCTCTTGCCCCAGAGATCAAGGCTTGAACTAGTGAGTTAAAAAAGTGGATTCAGGTAGACATCAGGAGAAACTTCCTGATTGTATGAGCTGTAAGCCAATGGAACAGGCTGCCATGTGAAGTTCAGCTTCACTAGAGGTCTTCAAACAGGCTGGATGGCCATGCTCTAACGCAGTGTTTCTCAACCTTGCTGGCTGGGGAATTCTGGGAGTTGAAGTCCACACATCTGAAAGTTGCCAAGGTTGAGAAACACTGCTCTAATGTATCCTGCCCTGAGCAGGGGGTTGGACCAAATTATCTCTAAGGTTCCTTCCCACTGTATGATTCTTCAATGCTAAGTTAATCAGACATATTTTCCATTCCGTTTCTTTTCTTTTGTCTTTTAGAGAATCCTCGTCCTCTAAAACATTTGTGCCGCCTGAAAATACGTAAATATATAGGATTAGTGAGAACAGAGAAGACTCTGTCCATGAAGAATCTTCCTCTTCCCCCAACTTTAACAGCATTTATCCTCTTCAAAGAATACGATCTTTATGGAAGAGAATTACAATTGAAATGATTATCAGAATCCTGGACATATTCTCTTGGCTATTAAACTTAACTAAGCTTTAGTTCAGAGTATCTAAATTGTCAAATATGAGATTGTTTCTAAAGATTTCCTTGTGCCCATGGCAGAGAGTTTTTTAGACCTTGAAAAGGTAAAGGTAAAGGTTCCCCCCGCACATTTGTGCAGTCGTGTCTGACTCTAGGGGCCGGTGCTCATCTCTGTTTGTTAGCCGAAGAGCCAGCATTGTCCGAAGACGCTTCCACGGTCATGTGGCCAGCATGACGCGCGTGGAATGCTGTTACCTACCCACCAAATTGGTACCTATTCATCTACTTGTATTTGCATGCTTTCAAATTGCTAGGTTGGCAAGAGCTGGGGCGAGTGCGGGAGCTCACTCCGTCACACGGGGCTAGGGATTCGAACCTCCGAACTTGCAATCTTCCGATCAACAAGCCTGGCGTCTTACCTGCTGAGCCACCACGCCCCTTTTTAGACCTTACACTTGAGTATTTCAGGAGAAAAGTGAAACCAGCTCTATTCTTCCATTTCCATTTGTGTCATGTAAGCAGGAGAACTGCTGTCAAACTTTACATGTGTGAACTCTTACATAAACTTCACATTTAGATGTTTGCAGAACAGTGCTAGCTTGCATCACAACCCCAGTGGACTGACCCATCTAATATTAGCAGATAATTTCAAATCTTTATGGGAAATAGCTATTCAAAAGAGACAGAGCCTCTATGGTTTCTCCAGTGATGCCATCTTAGCCTTAGAGTCAGACCAAGCCAGATCAATACTAAGGCAAAGGATCTTAGACATAGAAGGCCAAACAGAAATTGCTGCTTTTTCTCATAATATATTTGTCAATAACCAAATCTTGGTGCCCAAACTAGCTTCGTATTTATATTATATTACAGTTCCCAAATTCAGGAGAGCCCTATCTCTAGCCCAATTTAATGCCCTCCCCACAGCAGTTTTTTAAAATTTATTTATTTTATATCCCGCCATTATTATTATTATTATTATTATTATTATTATTATTATTATTTATAAATAACTCAAGGCGGCAAACATACCTAATACTCCTTCCTCCTCCTTTTTTCCGCACAACAACCACCCTGTGAGGTGAGTTGGGCTGAGAGAGAGTGACTGGCCCAAGGTCACCCAGCCAGCTTTCATGCCTAAGGCATGAAAGAACTCACAGTCTCCTGGTTTCTAGCCCGTTGCCTTAACCACTAGAGCAAACTGGCTCAGTTTTAGAAGGGAAATATAGGAAATTCCCATATGAAACCTGATATTGCCCGTGACACAGGTGCCATAGAAACCACGGCCCATGTTCTCTTGTATTGTCAGTTTTACAAGGATATTCGCCACCAGTTGATTACGCCCCCCCCCCTTTTTATTTAAATGCCGCGGCACTCTGATAATTTTTACTTACAATTATCTTGGTTGTTTGACAGATAATGTATTTCTCTGAAAGTAGCTAAATTCTGCTACATTATGTGTAAGCTTTGCCCACAAATGGTTGCCAACAGTTATTGATATTGATATTATTTTGCTTGTTTCATAGAATGTATTTTATTGGTCAATGACCGAAATAAAGTTTCTGTCTATCTGTCTGCTCTAGTTTTTGTCCTGCCTATGCATCTTTGGTTTCAGTATGTTTTCCCCCATCTTCCCCATTTCTGATTCATAAGAAATATAGGTTGTTCATTTGTTAAACATTAGATTTTTTTTCTTAGCACATATCATAATTAAATTCTGGATACATTAGTGCTAACAGAAAATATTTCTTATTATGACACTAAATTGTGGAAGAGTTAAAAGAGACATTAAGTATTATGTGGATTGTATTTAGACAAGAATCTTTTGCATTTTTTCCCTATTTTTTGTGGTTTGCAGATTGGAAGCACAGCACCATATAATTAATTTTGTTTTAATATTATTTTGCAGGGGAACTCACCGTATCTCATCAATGGGCAAATCATAATAGGACAAACACAGATTTCTGCTTATTTGACATGTCCATCTCAGCTTCTCTTCCATATACTGTACATACAGTATATAAATACTGTATATGTATATGCACACAGACATATACATACATACAAACTTCTTAGATAAGGCCTGTTTGTTCACATGTAGATCACCTCTGAACATACAAAGGAAACTTTTGTTCTAAAGACACGATGCTAATTTCAACATGCATGGTGAACTTTTTGAAATTCCAGCATGGACACCACATGTATATGCAAAGTACACAATCTGAAGGCTTAGGTATCCATTAAAAGCTTTAGTCACACCCGAACAACTTCCAAAAGTTCTCAAACGGTAATTTTTAATGAGACAGAAAAATGATTAAATGACAAGAGAGTAATACTATTGCATAATATTAACTACACTGAATTCTAATAAAATGTAAATGAACTCAATTTTAGTTTTCTCTTAATTTTTTGGAGTGTGCCCCTAGCATACCATTCAAAGGTTAATGATGGCCTAGAAAAATAAATGCAGCCTCTGGTTTTCAAATGGTTAAATTGTTGGTGGCTGACCTGCTCTATGTAAGGGGCAGCTCTCATTGCTTATGATTGTTGTGTGGACTTGAATTCCTGCAGAACCATCTCTGGATACTTTCATGTGAAACAGGACAATGTAAAAACTGACCCACCCAATAATTAGGATGGTCCTTGCCGGCTGGGGAATTCTGGGAGTTGGAGTCCACACATCTTAAAGTTGCCAAGGTTGAGAAACACGTCCATACAGTATTTCATAGAAATGTTTAGGAATTTTACTGAAGACATATCTAGTTCTACTGTGTTTTCACAGTATTTGCAGTCCTTAATATTCCAATTGAAGGGAAGCTATAGAATGAAAGGGGGGCATGGTGGCTCAGTGGGTAAGACGCCAGGTTTGTCGATCGGCAGATTGCAAGTTCGGAGGTTCAAATCCCTAGCCCTGCGTGACGGAGTGAGCTCCCGCACTTGCCCCAGCTCTTGCCAACCTAGCAATTCAAAAGCATGCAAATGCAAGTAGATTAATAGGTACCACTTCGGTGGGTAGGTAACAGCATTCTGCATGCGTCATGCCAGCCACATGTCTTCGGACAATGCTGGCTCTTCGGCTAACAAACGGAGATGAGCACCGGCCCCTAAAGTCGGACACGACTGCACAAATGTGTGGGGGGAACCTTTACCTTTTTATAGAATGAAAGGCTGCAACTCAGGTTTGTAAAACACATTCTTGGATTTGCCATGCTGATATTATTGGAAGATACTGTTACCTATTTACCCTCACAGAATCTGTTCAGGCTTGAGGTTACTATTTTTTTTCTTGGAAGTCTTCCAATTTGTCACCTTACTGCAAAATGTTTCCTGTAGGGGGTGCACAGGGAGTGGCCCAAAAAGTCAAATTGTGCAATCAAAGCTCCACTCGTTTGTTATGTGCAACACACCTTAAAAAACAGGCAGAGTTATGATTGCACGGTTGTAGCAGCCATCTTGACTTTTTTTACCATACCCTGCAGACATCCCAGTTCAGTCAAAGAAACGCAAATGATTGAAGTGCATTTCAAAGGGGAAAAAACTCATACTGATTTTATATATTGTACACTAAAAGAGATCAGATGTTCAACTAACAGTAGTAACGCTGTTGTTATATAAATGTGCCTGGAGGGTAAGGAAAGCAGTTTGTATTTTACACCTATCAGTAAGATATCTCTGGAGCATCCTAAGTAAAAAAACAGAATACACAGTATATCTTGTAGGTGTTATGTTAGCTCCGTCCCGTTGGCATGTTCTTAAATTATCCCTACTGACAGCCCCAGAAGCAATCTAGCTGGATGATCCACAGAGGAGGCATGTGGTTATAATCTCTTGTTGACTTGCTGCCTGTTTTGGAGTGACTTTGGCTGGTAGAGAAGGCCAAAGTACCCAGCTCCAAGGTTGTTTGGGGCAAACATGAAATTATTCAAAGTGAGAAGGGATAAACCTAAAACTAGTCGAAATTGGGACCTGATTCTCTGCCCAGTAATACAGAGAAGGGAAGGACAGGGATGTGATTTCTGATACGATATTTCTGATTCTTGGCTGACATACAGGAAAGGTCTGTATGTCAGCCAAGAATCAGAAATAGCATATCAGAAAGACGCTTTGTAGTGAAGTATCAGCCAGGTTGCTATCGAAACCTTCAACCCCAAACAACATTGCAGAGTCAGCAATTCTCCCCCAAGTATCAGCCTCTCTGTACAGGCCTGTGTTTCTACCGGCAAGAGAAAGAGCTCATGTAATGTTTCCAGGATGACATAAGATGTGATTTATCACAATACCCTTATTTCCATACCCCACAAAGCTGACTTTCCACCAAAATATGGCTGTGTGGGTGGATTTTAACATGAAAGAAGTGCATTTGATATTTTTATCTTCTTTATGTTTAATCGAACACAGTGAAATAATTCCACTGTAAAGTTATTGCTGGTTATTTACTTAATGGCTTTATGAAATTCCAGCAGCATAAGATATTTTGTTTTATTCATTAGATGGTTTTACCTGAAGATAATCCTGCAAGTCCCTTGAGGTATGAATTGAGGTTTCACAGTAACAAAGTCTAATATATTAGTCTTGCTGCCACCTGATTGGGAAATGTGAATTTCGAAGGATAAAACTGGCCCATCCAATTTGTTCTTCATATCATTCCCAGTAACAAACACCCATTAACTAAAAATCACAGGCAATTATTTAATGTACGACTTCGCAGCCATTCAGAACTTGTTGAGCTCAAGCTAATGTATTCACATAAAATATAAATATGTAAAGTTAACTGCTGGTTACAAATAATAATGCATTTTGGAGAGTCTTGCAATAATGTTTTTAAAAACTCTGTGCTTTTTATGCTGGGTTTGTGTATCTCTGCTGTTACTGCACTCAAATGATATGAAATTTGGTATAAAAAGTCAATTAGAAAAATGTATGCATTCTGAAACTCAAATTAATGTACCTGTGCACAGACTGATTAATGATTAGCATATTATCTACATGTTGTCTGTATGTGAAGGAATGAGTTGCAGACCAGATGTGGTGTTCATGCTCTACGCCAGAGCTTTCCAAACTTTTCATGTTGGTGACACACTTTTTAGACATGCATCATTTTGCAACACACTCTTACAGCAGGGCACAAGTCAGGCACTAGGAACTGCGCGGAATCCTGGCAGGGCAGGTTTGGAGGCAGCATGGCACAAGGCAGGCACTAGGACCTGTGTGGAATCACAGCAGGGCTCGGAGGCAGCAGCAGCCGCAACACACCCAGACACTGCAGCCGACACACTAACGTGTCCCGACACACAGTTTGGAAAGCTCTGCTCTACGCTCTACGCCTTCTGAAGCACCTTTTCCAGATTATTTCTGAAGTGCTACAGAGCTTTGCTAAATTTTATTTGGAGGTACTGGTACTTTGGGACCACTACATTCTAACCTGCTATGTTCTATTCAAACTAACACACAATTATTTAATAGGGACAAATTCAGCTGCACTGATATTTAAGATTACTTTCAGGATTTACAGAAATAGTACAATGTTTTAGATTTTACAACTCATCTATAAAATATTGGTGGCCAGAAAAATATTTTAATGAATTATTTTTCATTAGTACTGGTCTTTAACTGAAATAAAGTTTCTTCTTTTCTTCTCTTCGTTTAGTTAGTGACGTAAGATTATTTACATTAGGTTTACATTAGATATTGTTTCAGAAGTTGGAAAATGTTACAATGAAAACTAAAGGGTTGATTAAAAAGTTTTTAAAAAGTAATAAAATTACACCTATTAGAAATATTTTACTGCTGAAAGCATTGCCCACAGGAAAATCAGATTTCTGTAAAGGCAGAAGATTGGAAATAAAATAATTTGTATGTGTGGAGACAGCGATGCTATTTTGTTATTTTCCAAAAAGTCCCATTTTATGTATCCTGAAAAATGTTGGAAAAATGAAATGAAGGACAATTTATTGATGACATCATGTAATTGCCTTCAAAAAGTGTGTGAAAAAAAAATCACCCTTCTGTATAAAATGTTCTGGATGCTGATTTGGTTTGGAGATCGAATATGTTATTTACTCATAGGAACGCTCATTTTCAGAAGACTCTTTTTCTAGAGGGTTTGTCTTATGACTCTTGATATTTTAATATTAGAAGCAGAAAATGCAGTAGCCATATTTCTTTGAATAAAAGTTAACACAGGGAGGTCAAAAAAGTCAAGTTGGGGACCACAACCACATGATTGAAGCTATGCACTGCTCAATCATGGCTGCCATCTTGACTTTGAAAAGCCTCCCTTCCCGCAGATGCCTCTGGCTAACACTTAAGAGTGAATATAGTGATTAATACTTTGCTGTCCTTTCATGATATTCCAGAACCTGCTGTATGAATTGAGTCCAGTTGTCCTATTTATAATTCATTTGGCCATGCTTTTAATTTTGCATCTAAAATTCCAGAATTTCTGCGGGGAAAAACTAGACATCATACAAGAAGTACTTTGTATCTAACAGCTGCTTCTGTCTATTCATAAATAAACCAACTGCGCTGGATGCCATTTTCTCCAAAGTAAGCAAGTATAGAATTACAAGTTAATTTCCATTTGTTTTTATCTCAGAAGAAGAAAGGCCAATATTCCCACCTGACTTAGAGTTTACAAAGTCACTGCTGCAGATGACCCAAACAATGGAATGATTTGGCAAAGAAACCTGACTGAAAAGTTATTCTACAACATACTTTCAACACGTGTTTTTATCCAGTTTGCTTTACTGATATGAGTGTTAAATATAGGTGATGACACATTGGTTTCAAAGACAATCCAGTATGCACAATTTTTGCTGTTCATATTGACTTGGGCAAGAAAAATCCATATAATGGCCATGGGCCCATCTAGTCCAAGACCAGGTATTACACAGTGGCCAAGTGATACCCTTGGGAAGCTCACCAGCCTGAACTGAAGGGTGATAGTTCTTTCCACTGTTGGATCCTAGTAACCAGCATTTGAGGCATACTGACTGTGCTTAAGAGACAGTAAACAGCCATCAATATTAGTAGCCATGGACAGCCTGATCCTCCTGTAAACCTCTCTAGTCCCCTTTTAAGATCAGTTACAACTGCTGGCAGCAAATTCCTCAGTTTAACTATGTGATGTGTGGAAAAGTATTGAGACAGAGAGAAACTGTCTTACTTATGCCATAAATGATTTTATTTACTTTTCTCATGTTTCCTCTTACTCTCCTAGTTCAGGCTAGAGTGCCCTCACTGCTGCCATCTTTCTTGATAGGAGATGTGCTCCAGTCCCCAGATCTCCTGCTGTGCCTTTTTCCATTATGATAATGTCCTTTTAAAGTTGCCATGGCCCGAACTGAACCTAGTCCTCCAAGGGTGGTCTCACCCTTGGGGCCGCAACTGGGGGGGGGGGGGCAAGCGGGGCATGTGCATGTGAAACTCTGTTTTCAATCCCCTTCCTAAAGAATTGCAAGCATAGAAATTGCTTGTTAACAGTAACTGCACACTGTGTTAACATTTTTATTGAAGTGCTAATTTATTTATTTGTTTGTTTGTTTGTTTGTTTGTTTATTTATTTATTTATTATTTGGATTTATCCCCGCCCATCTCTACCATGGCAGACTCTGGGCAGTTGGTGACTAATGGTGACTCCAAGATCACCCTCCTGGTTAGGTTCTTTGGATGGATTTTATTTATACATACATACACTGGTTCACAATAAACTGGATTTGCCATAATGAAGTTGATCTAGCAGTTTAGAGATGTACTTTTGGAGGCCTTCACAATCTCTTTTCGATTTTACTACTTTGAACAATTTGGCACCATCAGCAAACGGGCCCTTCACTGCTCAACCCTAGCAGATAAAAAGCACCAGTTCCAACACTGATCTTTGGTGGACTTCAATTTGAGATCTTGCCAGAATGCCCATTTATTCCAACTCTGTTTCCTATTTTTTTTAATCCAGTTACTAATCCATGACAACAGCTTTCCATCTTATTACCTGGTAGTTGAATTTATTCAAGGGCCTACAGAGAAGGACTTCACCATACATAAATACATACTGGTACATACATGTCCTTGCTATCTCTCTCTCTCTCCTTCAAGCTATTCCCTGGTTGATTTCCTATTCTGAATACATTTGATTAACAGCTTGCATTTCTTCCGTCAGAACTAATTTTACTTTTTGTTCTCCTTCTTTCAGCAAGAGTTCTTGCCTTTAATAGCATTTCTCAACTGCTAATTAGCCATTGTGGTGTTCTTTTGGATTTCATGATGCTTTTTCCTGATCTGAGGTATATGTTCTAGCTGTGATTCTATTATTGCGGTTTAAATAATTTCCATGAATTGCGGAAAGAATTGGCCTTCTTAACTCTCCCTTTCAACTTTTTTTTTACCAGTCCCCTCATTTTTTTTAAAAGCTTGGGATTTTTTTTATGTCAAACCTGATTGCTTTGAACTTTCTTTAGAAGCACCCACTTATATGTGGAAGATCATAGCATTATGATCACTGTTCCCATTTGGCTAAAATCTACATTGCCCCTCTGAACAGTTACAAAAACGTTCACTCTCATTGGTGATTTTTCCTGAACAAGATCCTTGTCATATCTGGTTAGATTTTCTCTTGGAATCTGTTGAAAAACTGATCTCTCACATTTTGATATTATACACCAGCAGTCTAATAACCTCCTACGTTTAATCCCCTCCCAGTTGGAAGGTAGATTTTCTTTCTCTTTTAAATCATGTTAAGCCTATTACGACAACATTAGTTCTAGTATGTTTCTTACTTCACCATAGCAGCTGATTTTCAGTAACCCCACCAAATTCTAGGTTGGGTGTGCAGTGGGTTACTCAAAACAGGTTAAGGGTCTGGTTGTTCATTTTTGCCTGGTTGCTCAGTTTAATTTTAAAATTAAAATTTTTAATTTTAAAAAAGATCCCATCACTTTTTTAGATTATTGAATCAGTCTTACTTTTACCTTTTTTTCCTCTTCCAACGTTTAACTGAAAATTACCCCAAAGAATATAAGTCCATTAGATCTACTCTTGACTCTGTGCCCAGCACTGAACAAAATCGGTGTTAGACAGTTTTATCAGAGCTTCACTCAGCTTTCTCTTCTCCAGGCTAAACATAACCTCTTCCTCCAACTTTTCCCCATATGACCTGTTCTCTGTAGTGTCGGTCTTTCTCCAAGGGTGTTCCTGATTGCGTTTATCTTTGTGAAAGATGTGTTGCACAAATCTGTGCTTAAAACTCCAGATGAGGTCTGTGTGAAGTAGAAGAAAATATGGTTATATGTTTAATGCTTCCTTTGACTTGTATGCTATGGTAGTTTGAATGCAGCTTAAAATTGCATTCATCTTTTTGCAGCCAGATCAGACTGCCAACTTAAGGGAAGCCTGTTCCAGGAAGGCATGGAGGAGCCATACTCATTGTTCCAATACAAAAATAGCTATCTCCAGAACACCATCTGTCAACAAAGAAATAGCACTTTTTTTTTTTTTTACAATTTTGGCCTAGGCTTACATTTAGTACTTTAAAAAAATCACCATCTTAGCTGACTGTTATGCCTAACAACTCCAGTTTGAATGAAGTTAACAAGCCTGTATAGTTCAAATAACTAACCCATCAACAGAATAGCCTTTACTATTTATTCTGATAAAGCATTTTTCTAGCTGGAGCACAGTAATATATTTATTATCATTTGAAAGTGTATGCATTGCTTTAATCATGGTTTTATTACCCAATTACATCTCCTAGTCCTTTTCTTTTATATACTTGTTTCTCTAGTTTTTGGCTCTGCAATTGTAGCCATCCAGATACCTAGGCAAAATAATAGATGCATAAAAATTAAACCTGTCTGTGAACAATATGGGCCAAAACAAGTATACCTATTTAAAATCAAGCTTCACAGAAAATGATTGTATTGATACAAATATAGAGAGGTTTTGTGAGTCAGCTGTCAGTAAAATGATTCAGGAATGTATATGAGCCCTAGGTCACCTCATGTCTAAAGATAATCCAGATTGCTGTATGTAAGTTTTAAAGAGGGATAATGAAACTGTTTATATATAAATCAAGTATAGTCTGAACTACCATTTAATACTGCTGTTACAGATGTTTGTTTAATCTAATTAAGTGTATGTAACCCCATTCAGTGTTATTTAGAGAATCTGCTATTACAGGAAGATCATTTAGACTACTACCAATACCATATATTTACATTTGTATGAGACAAGCAAAGATAGATACGATAGATAGATAGATAGATAGATAGATAGATAGATAGATAGATAGACAGACAGACAGACAGACAGACAGACAGACAGACAGACAGACAGACGTAGGCCACAGCCCACCTGAGAGTCAAGCATGCTTTAAACAAATTGAAATAATTGAACCATGGGTATTTTTTCTCAAAATATGTATTTAATTATTCCATTGATAATGCTTCTACATCTAAGAACAATGACACAATATTCGCAGAAATGCAAACATTTCCAAAAAACTGATTTTTAATCTTCAGATTAGTGTAGGAAGAATGCAGATCAGATCCTTTCATATAAGAGTTTACAAGCCCATCCCCACAAAATGAATTCTATAATAGCAATGCTGTTGCTCTCCAGTATGCAGCTTTAACAATAATTATTTTAAAGAAGTGGTAATTGTCAAGTTCAGGTCCACTTCTATATCTTGACATTTTTTTAAAGAAAAAAACCTTATAGCTGAGTTAAAGGACTATTTTTTTTAAAAAAAGTAAACTGTTCTTTGCCTAATTCTAGTGGCATATTCCATAATTTTGGGAATGAGGATTTTCCTATTTCCATCTTACATTCTCAAAATTAGAAAATCTCAGTTTGGACAGTAATGATCCTTTCTCACCCTGTTCCTCTCCTGACAAGGATGAAAATGAGGGGTGTCACAGCTGAGAAAATATTTTGTCCCACTTTGGAATGACACTAATCATGCTGAAAAAAGCACTTCTTTCATTACCTGGTCTTTGTTGCTTGGGTAGACACAAAGTCTTTGTAAGTGTGCTTGTTGCTTTATGAACAACCATCTTCCTGGGCCTCTAAATCCACAGATGAGTATTCATTTTCCTTTTATCAAGCCACTCTAAATATGGTTCTGACCAGTATGTCAGTAATCTCTGTGTTTAAGAGACATAAGACACTGGTACATTGGGACATTCTTTCTGCTCAACGCTTGCTGACGTCTGGTGCTTAAAACAGAGCATGCTTTCATCCTTCCGTGCATTGTCGCAACCCCCTAGGAATATTTTTAAAAGGTGCTGCAGTTGCTGGGGGAAACATTCGCCGACCAAAGCAGATGCAGACGCCTTGGTTTCAGTGTCCACGAATGCTGCGTTGTAGTTTCAACTTTACATCAGCCTGACAACAGAAGGGACCATGTCTAACTTTGGCTACAGGCGAGAACTTAGTAAATATGAAGACCTAGATGAAGATGAACTCCTAGCTTCTCTTACTGATGAGGAGCTGAAGGAGCTGGAGAAAGAGTTGGAGGATATTGAGCCTGACCGGAACCTTCCTGTGGGGCACAGGCAAAAGAGTCTAACGGAGAAAACTCCCACAGGAACTTTTAGCCGGGAGGCACTGATGGCCTACTGGGAAAGGGAGACCAAGAAACTTCTTGAAAAAGAGAGGATGGGGGCGTGTGAACAGGTAGGAGAGCAATTGCATTAAGTCGGTCCTAGAAATATTCTCTTCCATCTTTTACTCTTATTCAGGAGAATGGTTTCCCTTCTCTGTATTTTCCATCATACTAAAAACCCAATTGATCAAGAGGAGAATATTTATTAAAGTGTGGATGCTGTAGAATGATAATATACATTCTCTTCCATTGGAAGAGGACTAGTAGATCATCATCCCAATGGGTTCATTGCTTCAGAACTCTGCTTTTTTAGACACTATATGGGAAATACACTACACACACACACACACACACACACACACACACACACACACACACATATTCATTCCTTCCCAGGATGCTAGTTTACAGTGTGAAGATCTTTTTTATATAAAAATATTCTTTTTACATGAAGGAACATCCAAAAATGTGATCAAAGTCCAACCTGAGCAGTACTGACATGGTCACAGTCGGATTGATTATGGGTTTTTGCTAAATGTATAACTCATATCTCAGCTTCAGTAACATATCTAATATCAAATTCTGTTTAGCATTGCACTACAACAGATGTGGCCTACCACATTCCAGACTTGCGGCATTTAATCCGCTTTTAGAAAAACCCTGAAATCCAGCAACAGAAGATAGTACAAAATGGTGACTCAACAGAGGATGCTAATTACTGGTTGCATTTAATGAGATTTTATATACATGGACAGAATCTGAATATTTAAGAGCCTTATTTAGATTTTAAAATAATTCATGTGATGAAGGCCTGTGGAGATATGCACACTAACTTCAATCTACCTATTTCCATTATGTTGTACATCATATTTTCCAGGATCTCAAATTGTACAGAAAACACCTAGAAGTAAGAAACTGGCATGCATAAGTTTGCACTTCAGATATTTGTTTCTGACATACTGTATGTACAGCAAAGGGAGGACAATACAAGTATGCTTCTCTCCTCTGTTATCATCAGAATAAATTGACTGTCTGAATAAGGCCAAGTATAAATCTAGTCACAGGAATTACAAATGGTGGTAATGAGTTGAACATCTTTGCTGACCTGCTGAAAATCATTCTGTGATGTACCAACAAGTCTTCATCAACTTTCTGTCTACCCCTTCCCCTTCCCCTGTCCCTCCCTTTCTGTCTCCAACTCCCCAATTCCAAAGGCCTTTGAAGAAACTTCATCATAACAGTCTGTAGCTTGAATCATGTCAACTGGATTTCTATTTTCTCAGTGGAAACGTTTCACTATTTTCACTGAGAAAATAGAAATCCAGTTGACATGATTCAAGCTACAGACAATTCCACCTGGATGACTGAGAACCTTCATAGACATATTTCATCATAACAGCTTTATAAACTCAGGAAAGTTTCCAAAGCAATTTGTTAAAATGAGATGGGAAGGAGCACTGCAGTTTATATCACACTAACAAGTATTGTAATCAAAACATCATATAAATGACCACTTCACATTTATGATAGATAGATAGATAGACAGATAGACAGATAGACAGATAGACAGATAGACAGACAGACAGACAGACAGACAGACAGACAGACAGACAGACAGACAGACAGATCTTGGGTGACTCTAGAAACTAGAAAATGGATCTTTCAACACATTTTTAAAAATGTGGTTTTAGGAAGAAATATGAACATGAAGCCCCCCCCCCTTCCTATTTCAACCTCCTAAAAAGGGGCCAGACATTTCAAATTTCAGCCTGGTCTCTGTCAGTAATATCACCATGCCAGCACTGTGCCGATCATGACAGCATTAATAAACAAGAAAGAGAGTGTCCCATGTCTATCAAAAGATTGGGATAAGGCAAAGTCAGAGGAAGATTAGAAATACTTGGCTGGACAATAATGAATTGAATATTATACTCGAAGAAAAATACTACATAACTATAACTACATAACTATACTATGTACATAACTATAACTATAACTAAATAACTACTACATAACTATAACTATAACTATGTACATGACTATAACTACATAACTATGGGTAAGATGGTCTCTCCAGCTAGCCAAATACATCAGAGTTATCCTTTTTTCCCATATATATTTTTGTTTCTTTTGTATTATAGCATTGTTTTTGTAGAGCAGAAAATTGGAGTAAAATATCACAACCAGTAAAGAGAGAATAACATTCCAAGCAGTATCCAGATTACAGGGCTTTATTTAACCCTGAACTGATAAAGTCATGTTTCTCCCCATGAAAAACAGCACCATTCTTATCAGAAACAGACTCAAAGAATTTATCCTAGTGCTTCAGCCAGGGTGTTGGTATGCAGTCCAAGTATTAATATCTACTGGTCATCCTGACTTTCCAAGGGCAAAAGTAAATAACAATAACAAGCAGTGTTACAATGCAAATAAGAAAAAAGTAATGAAGGAAAAAGCAGGATTCAGAGTTATGTAATTCAACAGTAGACCCAAATAGCAACAACAGTCATTATGTCTGAACTGGGAAGGTACAAGCACAGTTAATTCTAGACTTAATTTCAACCTACACTTGACACTGCTTGGCACTTCTCTGAAATTGCTCCGTGTTTCAAGCCCAGTGATTGTAATTCAAGCTTCAAACTTTAAGGACAAAGCCCTTACGCTACAGGCATGGAGTCTGCATGGATAATATTCCATTACAGTTCAACAGAGGTCTACTTCTCTATCCCAACACACACACACTTGTGGGTGTCTGCCTGTGTAACAGTAAAGGAGAACAATAACATGTTGGGCATAATTAACAGTCTTGGGTGTACTGCTGATATTCCATTTTTCATTTTGGAACTTCACATGGTTGGAGGAAAACTAATTGTACCAGCTTGAAACAGAAATGTGCAGTGGTGGGAGATCAAAGTTTTCTATGCTTAATTGCTGCATCCAGAGTTTGAATGGCAGGGCATTCCAAGGTTTTTTTCATGTCCTTGTTTATTAGAATATATATTTGTATTATTCCAGGATTTTCTCCTTATTTCAGTCCTAGAACTGATAAAGTGAGACTATTGCTGGCAGTTAGGGAAAAAAGTGCATAAAACTGTTTATACAGTTAAGAGGACTGGATTAGAATCCCAGTTCGTTTTTTGGGGGAGGGGATGTTGAACATTTCAGTGAGATTCAAGTAAAAAAAGTCACCTAGATGTATGTTGTGGTTAATACAAGCTTAGCAAAGAAGGGGTCCAAACAAGGGAACCTGGAAGTACTCACTGAAGATATAAAACTGACAGCATCAACCAGTTTTATTTTTGTACATTGACATATATCACTATATGAGATGTCAACATTAAAACTGTGCATATTGACCAGATAATATATTTTTTCCCGATCTGGTAGTTGAGAAGTACTAGTACCAAGATTATATTTGGCTAAACAGCTTAGAATGCGATGGGCAACTTTTTCTGGTCCAAAGATCTTACTTGGACTTTGAGTGGCATGCGAAGGATCCAGAAATGGGACATATACACAAACAAAAACAAATTTATCTACATTCATGTTTACTTACAATCAGTTGTGTCCTATAAATTCACTCTTGTTAAAAATTACAGTTTGGTAACAAAATCGACCAGAGCCAGTGTAATGGTTAAAGGCACTGGGACAGAAAGTGGGAGACTGTGAATTCTAGTCCTGCCTTAGGCACAAAGCCATCTGGGTGACCTTGGGCCAGTCACTCTCTCTCAGCCCTAGGAAGAAGGCAAGGGCAAACTACTTCCGAAAAAGTTGCCAAGAAAACTACAAAGACTTGTCCATGTAGCCACCATGAGTCAAGACTGACATGAAGGCAACAAATTAAATAAATAAACATTGAGCTCTCTGGAGACTTTCTGCAGTGCTTATAAAGACCTTGTGCAGATGACGTTTCAGGCTGCACCCTTCTGTATTAGAAGAGTAAACACATCATGCTAAGTACACATTTTAAAACTTACTGAAACACCAGTCATTTTCTTCTTTTACCTTAGTCTAGATCAGAAACATGTTGGATGGGGTGGAAGCTAACCCTTTGGTTAACCCTTTGGGTTAAAAATCTCTTTGGGGTGATTTTTAAAACTAACATCACCACCCACAGCTGCTACTTCCCAGGGTGCTGTTCTCTGAAAATATACAATAGCCACTTGGAGGGAAATGGTGGTTACAGTAGTTGTAATTCTGCTGTTAGTCCTCAGTAATATTGTAAATACTTTCCAATAGGTATCATGACACACAACCACAACATTCTAAATTTTAAAGATCTTCAATAAATTGTGATCTGATGCTTAGGTACATGGGGTATTTTTTGTGCAAAACCGTTCTTTGAGGATACAGTATCTGCTTCTCAAAAAACAAATGAAAAAACAATGGTGCATAATTTTTCGGTGTATAATTGTCTGGAAAATATCTTCAGGAAAGCTCACTGGAATGAAATTTGAGAAGCTTTAGAGATAGTGGTTTTTTTTATCCTTTACTTTTGATCATGACTGAACCACCATTCCCTTTTAGGATTATAAGCAAGAAGCAGAAGAAGAAGAAGAAGATGGTGATGGGTCAGAAGAAATTAAAGAAGAATATTTCACAGAAAGTAACAGTGAAATTTCTGAAGAAGTACACAATGAAGAAGATGAAGAGGAGGACAGAGAGGATGAAAACAAAGAGGATGAGAAAATCAATGAGGAAGATGATGAAGGGGAGGAAGAGGAGGAAGAGGAGGAAGAGGATGACAGAGAAGAAGTAAGTAGTACAGATGATGAAGAGGAATCTGTTGAAGAGTGTGAAAATTTTACAAATACTGGAAAGCAAAATTCACTCAGCATTAAACTAAAAAAACACAATAAAAATGAAAATGAAATTGTTAGCAATGGTCACAGTGAAAAAGAAGCAGATTTGAGCTACAGAATGGGAGCCATGCATCCATGTGGAAATCCAACTGTGATTGAAGATGCGTTAGAAAAAGTTAGTAGCAATGATCCTGACACTACTGAGGTCAACTTAAACAATATTGAAAATATCACACCACAGATGCTTACACATTTTGCTCAGGCCCTCAAGAATAACACTGTAGTCAAGACTTTTAATCTGGCTAATACTCATGCTGATGACAACGTTGCAATGGCTATTGCAGGTATGCTAAAAGTGAATCAAGATATTGTGAGTCTGAATCTAGATTCCAATTTTATCACAGGCAAAGGAATTCTAGCTATCATGAGGGCTTTGCAGAACAACAAAATTTTAACAGAATTTCGTTTCCACAACCAAAGGCACATAATGGGCAGTCAGGCTGAAATGGACATGGTTAAACTTCTAAGGGACAATACTACTATTGTGAAACTAGGCTATCACTTTGAGCTTGCTGGACCAAGAATGAGTATGACAAGCATTCTGACAAGAAATATGGATAAACAAAGGCAGAAACGGATGCAGGAACAGAGACAGCAAGAGTCCAGTTGGGATGGAGCAGTCAATCCAAAGACAAAAGCATTGCAGAAGGGAACTCCTGGTTCTTCGCCATATTCATCTCCTAGAAGTTCACCTTGGTCCTCTCCAAAGATTTCTAAGAAAGTTTCAGCTTCTCAAAACCAACTTTCACCTCCCAAAAGTTCACCTATACCTTCTCCGAAGATTTCAAAGAAAGTTACTCCTGTTAAAAACCCACCTCTGTCCCCACCACAATCACCACCACCTCCACCACCACCACCAACAACAGTACCACCTCCTCCACCACCACCACCACCTCCTCCTCCTCCCACTCTTCTTCTACCACCACCACCACCTCCTCAAATAGTTTTCGAGAAAAAAGCACCCACCAGGAATATTGCTGAGGTTATAAAACAGCAGGAAAATGCCAAAAAGGGTCTACAAAATAAACAGAAGAAGAAAAAAAGCAAGAAAAACAAACAATGTGAGAATGCAATATTAAAAGAAATTAAAAATTCATTAAAATCCATCCCAGACAATATGTCAGAAGAAGGGTCACGTCCTTCTACCCGACCTTCTACCCCAGTAAGATCACTCCACTGTGATCTTATGGAGGCAATTCGTGGAAGTAGCATGAAGCAGCTAAGGCGGGTAAGTAATTGTAATCTCAGGAGTTGATTTCGAACTGGAAACAAGTTGGGCTTACAGACAGATAATCATGATTTTTTAAAGGATATTTATACGGTGATGAACTTTTTATCACTTTGTTAAAAAGGGAAACTACTTCCTTAACTTGCCCCTGGGCATTGGTAGGAATTGAGCATTAATAGAGATGTCAAGCAAGCAGCACCTTGGGAGATGAGTACCCTCAAGAAGGAGCTCAATAGAAGGAGCTTCTTACCAAACAGCCGTATCCCCAAACCCTCTCAGCTGGCATTCTTTGGTATGAAACAAAATTACAGTGCTCCTTGTTGTTGTTGTTCAGTCGTTTAGTTGTGTCCGACTCTTCGTGACCTCATGGACCATAGCACGCCAGGCCTTCCTGTCCTCCACTGTCTCCAGGAGTTTACTCAAATTCATGTTCGTTACATCGGTGATGCTATCTAACCATCTCATCCTCTGCCGTCCCCTTCTCCTTTTGCCTTCAGTCTTTCCCAGCATCAGGGTCTTTTCCAGTGAACCCACTCTTCGCATTAGGTGGCCAAAGTATTTGAGCTTCAGCTTCAGTATCTGTCCTTCCAATGAGCAGTCAGGATTGATTTCCTTTAGGATTGACTGATTTGACCTCCTTGCAGTCCAAGGGACTCTTAAGAGTCTTCTCCAGCACCACAGCTCGAAAGCATCAATTCTTTGGCGCTCAGCCTTCCTTATGGTCCAACTCTCACAGCCATACATTACTACTGGAAAAACCATAGCTTTAACTATATGGACCTTTGTCGGCAAGGTGATGTCTCTGCTTTTTAATATGCTGTCTAGGTTTGCCATAGCTTTCCTCCCAAGGAGCAAGCGTCTTTTAATTTCATGGCTGCAGTCACCGTCTGCGGTGATCTTGGAGCCCAAGAAAATAAAATCTGTCACTGCTTCCATTTCTTCCCCTTCTATTTGCCAGGAAGTGATGGGACCAGATGCCATGATCTGAGTTTTTTTAATGTTGAGTTTCAAGCCAGCTTTTGCACACTCCTCTTTCACCTTCATCAAGAGGCTTCTTAGTTCCTCTTCACTTTCTGCCATTAGGGTGGTATCGTCTGCATATCTGAGGTTGTTGATATTAATATTATATTAATATTATATTAATCTCTTCTGCTTCTGTTAGGTCCCTGCCTTTTTTATCCTTTATCATGCCCATCTTTGCACAAAACGTTCCCTTGATATCTCCGATTTTCTTGAAGAGATCTCTAGTTTTCCCCATTCTATTGTTTTCCTCGATTTCTTTGCATTGTTCATTTAAGAAGGCCTTCTTATCTCTCCTTGCTATTCTCTGGAAATCTGCATTCAGTTGGTTACAGTATATCTTTCCCTTTCTCCCTTGCCTTTTGCTTCCCTTCTTTCCTCAGCTATTTGTAAAGCTTCATCAGTCAGCCACTTTGCTTTCTTGCATTTCTTTTTCTTTGGGATGGTTTTAGTTGCTGCCTCCTGTACAATGTTACGAACCTCCATCCATAGTTCTTCAGGCACTCTGTCTACCAGATCTAATCCTTTAAATCTATTCCTCACCTCCACTGTATATTCATAAGGGATATGATTTAGGTCATACCTGAGTGGTCTAGTGGTTTTCTCTACGTTTTTCAATTTAAGCCTAAATTTTGCGATAAGAAGCTCATGATCTGAGCCACAGTCAGCTCCAGGTCTTGTTTTTGCTGATTGTATAGAGCTTCTCCATCTTTGGCTGCAAAGTATATAATCAATCTGATTTCGGTATTGACCATCTGGTGTTGTCCATGTGTAGAGTCGTCTCTTGTGTTGTTGGAAAAGAGTGTTTGCTATGACCAGCGTGTTCTCTTGACAAAACTCTATTAGCCTTTGCCCTGCTTCATTTTGTACTCCGAGGCCGAACTTGCCTGTTATTCCGGTTATTTTTTGACTTCCTACTTTAGCATTCCAGGGCTAAGCACACAGTGCTCCTACAAATCAATGATTTCCCATTTGTGTTCTTTCATGTTTTTCTTTTTGGCTGAAAAACAACTTTTCTGCAAAATAAGAGGTCTGCTCATTTTTAGATTCATTCCTGATTCCCACTTCCATCCTACTTTATTATTTGATCCAATTTTGTGTCTTAAAGATACTAGCATTGAAAGACAGGAGAGCTAATTTGGTTCACAAGAGATAAATCTTAATCATAGCCAGACATTCAAGTCTCATGTCATCTTGTCATATCAAGTGGGAGGCACCCTCATTGGATTTAAAGATAGGATGGGACTTCAACATTCAAAATGGATTGGAAGCAAACCATTTCTCCTCCCTCAGTGGTGAAGGATAAGTGATTTTTCTGAGATCTGGTCAGTGGATAGCAGTCTTTTTTCCCCCTGAATTGCACAATGGGAGGAATCTTACAGCTTGATGCCTGTAATTCAGTATCTTAAACTGTTATGGAGTTGATCATTCCACCTATTTCATGCAGTTCTAATAAAGTTAATACAGTACAGTGACAAGTCTGATATGTGGTCGCTAGGAGTCAAAAACAACTTGATGGCACATAATCAATCAATCAATCAATCAATCAATCATACTGAAG
The DNA here is from genome assembly GCA_023362775.1 of Charina bottae. Lineage (NCBI taxonomy): Eukaryota > Metazoa > Chordata > Lepidosauria > Squamata > Charinaidae > Charina > Charina bottae. The sequence continues at coordinate 66,037,410 of JALMGJ010000006.1, forward strand.
GACCTGAATTTCTAATGTGACAAGTCAACCTGTACTCTCTAGTGTGGTTCCATAGTTATTTTAATTTTTGAAATTCTACAATGGAAAACATTCTGTTCAGCCATATTTCTCTTATATAAGCAGATCATCCCACATTAGGGATGATAGAATTTGGCATTTGTAAGAGCACTCCTGCAGTTGAATTGGGAAATTGCCTTGCGTATCATGAATGCCAGCTTCTCTAATTAGAGAGGTAGTATCAGGGCAGCAGGATCTGAAAGCAAAATAGCTCCTTCCTATCAGTAATCAGTTTTATAAAGATGACTCTTATATGTCACTGAGAGTTCTACAGGTATTGGGACACAATAGGTTATTCTTGATAAATGTGCTAAAGCAATTGATATATACCCAGAAAGGTAATTCAAAAGGAAGATCTGATTTTTATGATGTCTGGGCTGATCCTTTTAAGAAAAATATAATCATTAAAAGGATTGGCCCAGATTAATAAAAGTCAGATCTATTTTAAAATTTGGTTGATCTAGATGATAATACTCTACCAATTGTCCAACAATTACTTAGCTTTGCTGTTTATATTTGTACAGATAAGCAAAAATGTGTACATGTAACAGTAAGGAATTCATCATAATATAAAAATATTAAATGGAACTAAGTATACTTGCTCCAAGAACAGCTTAATTTAGGGAAAAGAGTGAGCAAATCCTTTTGTGGCCTGAAGTCACACTTTTTTTCAGCACAACAGAAATTAATATTTATTTACTTATTTTCCAAAAATAATTAGAGGGGAAAAAACAAAGGGAAGGAAAAAGAGATATAAGAAAAAGCTACAAACATTGTGAGATGATTAGATTTTTAAAAACTATATAACAATGATTCAGTTTTACATATTAGAATATCTTATATCAACTTAAAACTTTAAATCATTTTTTTAAAAATTATCTTGGCCGTTAAGGGCTGCAGGGGCATAGCTGGTGATCTGGTGTGTGGGCTGATATTTATTTATTTATGCTTCAGGAGGGATTTTAAGTACAAAATATGTATCTTGTCAACTTTCGGCACTGATTTCAATTCTAACTTTCCATGGGAAAAATAAGCCCCAATCTGAAGACAGGAGTTAAGATGTAAAAAGTGCCTGTTTCATCTGTTAAATGCTTCACTGCCCTCCCCAGATTAACCAAGCCTTTTGGCTCTATCACTGTGGAAGCTGTTGCCCATAATTTAGGGCATGCTTTCGGGAAGGATAAAGGGAAATAGAATTCTGTTTATCAGAGTTCCATAACTACCATGATTTTTGAGGATCTCGAGGGCCATACTGTTCCAATAGTGCAGAGCTTTCCAAACTTTTCATGTTGGTGACACACTTTTTAGACATGCATAATTTCACGACACACTCTTACAGCAAGGCATCATTTCGCGACACACTCTTACAGCAGGGCACAAGGCAGGCACTAGGACCTGCGTGGAATTACAGCAGGTTTGGAGGCAGCAAGGCACAAGGCAGGCACTAAGACCTGCGTGGAATTACAGCAGGTTTGGAGGTAGCAAGGCACAAGGCAGGCACTAGGTCCTGCGCAGAATCCTGGCAGGGCAGGTTTGGAGGCAGCAGCAGCCGCGACACACCCAGACACTGCAGCCGACACACTAACGTGTCCCGACACACAGTTTGGAAAGCTATGCAATAGTGGATGGAAAAGTACTCAATTTAAGAGGGGGCTTCCTGCGTCTTAAGGGGTGAGCCTACAAAACTTAAGACACACATTCTGCTGTTTCTCTTCACCTCTCAGTAGGGATCCTAATTTTTGACCTCATCTGCTCTGAGACCACACTTTTTTGCATCCTTGCCATCAAGCCCAATATGCATCTAAAACATTTGTATTGTAGGCTTTACTATCACAATACACAGTACAATAGGAAGTTGAAACCTATGGGGTTTTCTCTACTTAGATGATTTCATTCTTTTACTTCCAGTTCATATTCCTAATTTAAGTAAAACACCCTTCTTTTTAGGTGGAAATCCCAGAAGCTCTGCGATAAAAGAAAGCCAACACAATGAAATGAAGATCTATACACACATTCAAAGAGAGGTACTCAATTATCCTACAGTGATACAATGGACTAATGTAAATGGCTTCAAAAGTGCATTCTTAGATTTGAGATATAAATGGAAAATGCCTATGAAACTTAAAGCAATACTTTTAAGAATGCAGCAGCGTTTTTTTCATTTGTAAATACGGAGAGTATTTTTTTTTTATTTAATAAGATTTCTAAGAAGACATAGTTCATTTAGTTATTTATGTTGATATCAATTAGCACTTCATGGAACATTTCCTTTCTACAGAAAAGCAACTGTTCAGTTCCCTGTCTTTCTTTGCCTGTATCATACATTTACAATAAATGCAGTTTGAGTTTCCAATTGGAAAAAAAAAAGAACAATATTTTTCTTGGTTTGTTGCAAATCTGTTGACAAAGAATTATGGGTTTAAGGAGTAATAAGTGATGGCTGGAGAAGAATCTTTTTATGCTGGAGATTTAGTGTGGATTTGTGTGGTGTTACGATCATTAAATGAGAAATGCTAGAAATGCTTTTCTGGATGCATGGAAGCAACCGTAAACAGTAGCTATAAAAATTCAAGAGCTGGTTTCCCCCATCAAGTGGAGCCTTGTTGTTAGGGGTGTGTCATATTAGCACAGAAGAATTTCATTTCACCAGAGGGATTAACAAGATTGATGACTGAACATCATGGATGTCTAGTGGCTGATGACACATGGATGACACCCCAGTGGTTTTCATGTAGACTGTGCTAGATGAAACTGCACTAGCGAGTCAATTTTATATAAAATGCTTCTCTGGATAATTTAAAGTCCTGTATATTTCTACTCAACAGGAACAAAACTCTTGAAGCATTGCTCTTACATGTTTATTATATCTTGTTTTTGCTGCCATATCCTGAGCACAGCCAAGGACGTAAAAAGCTAATACTGTACAGTAGTTCCTAGCTTGTGCCACACAAGCAAAGCCAATTTCAGCTCAATTTCACTCATAATTTTATTTTATGAACAAGGTTTAAAAGGCTGCCCAACTCAGTCAGTGTGACCCTGGGCAGTGTACTGGATAAAAAACAAACAATATCCCCCCCCCCCCAAAAAAAAAACCCTCCCACCATATAACATTAGACCAGTGTTTCTCAACCTTGGCAACTTTGCTACGTGCTCAGCAAATGCTGGCTGAGGAATTCTGGGAGTTGAAGTCCACACATAACAAAGTTGCCAAGGTTGAGAAACACTGCATTACACATATACAATATATTAATATAAATATTATACAAAATATAAAATGGCGACCAAGCAACATAACAGAACCACCAAAACAGGACTCTCACTCAACCGGCCCCAGATGCCTGGGGTATCTATTATGGAGTTTATACAGTTTGAGCAGAGAATACTTGTTTCTTTCAATGAAGTACAATTACATGGCTGTAAAGAAATGGGAACGGTACTGCAGATCATTCCAGCTCCTGCTTTTTTAACTGATACAAATCCAAACATGAGGGGTGACTGCAATGAGCTATTAACTGTCTGTCTCATTCTGACTGCAGACACGCATCGCACCGACTCAGATTGCTCACAGGATACTGGGCTTCACTTTTTCATGTGTACATTATGCTGGTTGGAATGATCTAGATTTCAAAGGAAACAAAACCTCACCCATTTATATCAAGGTGGCTTGTCTTCATTCCCTGCCGTAACAAAGCCTATGTCAGATAAGTAACCTGTATTCCCTTCCTCAGCAATAATAGCAAATTAAGATTCAAATTCTTCCTTTTCTGAAGACAGTGTAAGGCTACCGACTATGGTGATATTTCCTGTGATGCTTGCATTCAGTATGGGGGGGTTGTACCATGTTAGTTCCTCTTCCCGTCTGACTGATATTGAAATGATTCCTAAAATGATGGGTGGGTGTTCATTTTCCTTTACATTTTCTTTTACACACATGCACAAACATCTCAGAACAAATATTTAGTATGGCCTACAGGAAGTATACAGGTAGTCCTCGCTTAGTGACCACAGTTGGGACGGGCAACTGTCACTAAGTGCCATGGATGCTAAGCAGAAAATCATGTCACTGCAATGGACTTACAACGTCACTTCCCGTTAGGTTGTTAAGTAAATTGCTGTGGTCGTTAAGCGAGACATCATGTGACCGCAACTTGTGATTTTACTTCTGTGTTCTCCATTAACTCTGCTTGTCGGAAGCAAGTTGGGAAGCACACAAATGTTGATCACGTGACCCTGTGATGGTCGTGAATGCGAGGATTGGTTGCAAAGCTGGTTTTATTACACTGTTGTAACTTTGAATGTTCCCTAAATGATGCAGTCAGTAAGCGAGGACTACCTGTACTCTCTTTCAATTTTGTAAATAGGATTCCTTATTAATATGAAAATAAACATTTCCTTCATGAACTCATTCTTTATCCTGATTTCTCATTAGGAAAAATCTGCTAGGAATCTTTGCTCAGATGCAATTTGTTAAGGAGCTATGTCACTTTAAGCCAGGTGAGGAGTAGCTGGTTTGTGTTAACATCTCTCTCAGAATCTCACCAGAAATTTGTAACGTTAGCTGCAGTAGTGTTCCCTAGAGCAGAGCTTTCCAAACTTTTCATGTTGGTGACACACTCTTACAGCAGGGCATCATTTCGCGACACACTCTTACAGCAGGGCACAAGGCAGGCACTAGGACCTGCGTGGAATCCTGGCAGGGCAGATTTGGAGGCAGCAAGGCACAAGGCAGGCACTAGGACCTGCATGGAATCCTGGCAGGGCAGATTTGGAGGCAGCAAGGCACAAGGCAGGCACTAGGACCTGCGTGGAATCCTGGCAGGGCAGGTTTGGAGGCAGCAGGGCACAAGGCAGGCACTAGGACCTGCGCGGAATCCTGGCAGGGCTTGGAGGCAGCAGCAGCCGCGACACACCCAGGCACTGCAGGTGACACACTAACGTGTCCCGACACACAGTTTGGAAAGCTCTGCCCTAGAGACTGCTTGCCAGTTTAGTTTTATTTTCTACTTAGTTTCCTGGAGTCATTATGAGTGCAGAAGAGATTCCTAGTTTCTTTTAGACCTATATAAACAGAATTGTGAGATTCTCTGACCAGCTCAAGCATACCAGTTTTCTCCTGCTGTTTGACCTAGAGAATTGTGAGATTCAGTGGCCTTTCATATCATCGATCCTTCTGGACTGCCTATGAGGATTGCTTATGGGATGCACAGTTTGCAGTGGTTCTCTTTGGTCTGTCCATTATGACATGTTTGACAGGGCTTGGCAGCTTCACCTCTCCTGTTTAATATTTACATGAAGCCACTGACAAAGATCATCCATCAAGACAAGGTGAGGTATCCTTAGTATGCTGATAATACCAGGTTATACTGTGCATGTCCACTCCAGGAGACATGAACAAGAGATACACTCAGGGGAGACTGTAAGAACCTGGATGGTGGAAACAGGCTTACACTCAATTCCAGCAAGACAAAGTAGCCTTGATTACAGAAGCCATTGGATCACAGTAGAATTCCATCTTTGATGGACAGGCCCCCATGCAGAGTAAGGTTATCTTGTACTCACAGTTCCTGCTGGAAGATCAGGTGGACCCATGGCCACAGCCTTATCTTGTGCTCCAGCTGCTGCCTTTCTTGGGACAGGAGGCTTTGCTGATGATCACTCATGCCTTTGTCCCAGACTATTGCAATTCACTTTACCTGGCATTGTACTTAAATACCATTTGGAAGAGACAGCTGATTGTGGATGCAATGGCTCGAGCAGTAACAGGTATGTCATGTTTTTCCTAGGTATTGCCATTACTTTGGGAACTGCATTTGACGACAGTTGGTTTCTAGGTGCAATTCAAGATGCTGCTTGTCACCTTTAAAGTCCTTTATGTAGCGGTCCCCAACCTTTCTGGCACCAGGGACCGGTCGTGGAAGAAAATGTTTCCATGGACCGGGGTTGGGGCGGGGTTTGCAGGCAGGAGTCAATCGCACGCACTGGGGGGCAGGGTTTGCAGGCAGGAGCCAATTGCACGCACCGTGGTCGGGGTAATCGCGTGCACTGGGGGGCGGGGTTTGCAGGAGGGAGCCCTGCGGCCCACTTCCTAACAGGCCGCGGCCCACTAGTGGGCCGTGGCACACAGGTTGGGGACCCCTGCTTTATGGCACAGGACCTGGGTATCTGCAGGACTGCCTTTTCCAGGTGGAATCTGTCCATCCAATGAGATCCAGTAGGGCTAGCTTGCTGCAGGTCTCAATCCTTATAGGAATGTTGCCATCAGGGACCCCAAGGGTGAGCCTCTTCTATGGTGCCCCTTCTCGGAAACAGCATACCTCTGGAGGAAGTTCAGCCCCATATTGTATTTTAAGCATAGTTAATACTATAATGAGGAGATTGATCTGCTCAGAGTAGTTTTTGGTTGGAGAGGCATGTAAGCCTTGGTAAGTAAGCAAGTATATAAACAAACAAACAAACACAACTATGGCTATACAGTATTGCATTATTAAGACCTTGAAGAAGAAATACCATATCACCCAACAAGTATAACTAATTTACTGAATGCCAAATTCTTTTAACCACTCTGGAAGGCTGCCACAGATGATGATGATATTAAATTTGTATGCCGCCCCGACTCTCAATGATTATTATCCATGTAACGCAGATGGGGGAACAGATATGAGATTTAAGATGAATTGGCTATCCATAACCATGGGGATCATGATCACAAAATAATACATGCATGGTGAAAGAAAGGAAGCATCACCTAAATAGAACATACATGTAAAAAAATAATGTTGCCTTTCAAAACATGATTGCTATTGAAAACTTTGCTGTTTTATGCCAAAACTATGTGTCCAAATTGCAGAAGATAGCAAGCAATTCCCAGTCACATCTATTCCTTAGATTCTATTTTTCAAGACTACTGTATTAAATTCTTTTTTCTTTTTCTTTTCTAATCTCCAGGAGAGGGGGGGAAGCGTGTAACTATTTGGCACAGGCAACTCCAGAGAAACTAATTTGGGAATGCATAGAGGCTGCAAAGGTAGTAAGGATTTTTCTACATGCTTTCACTGCACGTATTCTGTGATGAGTATTTGGGAAACAAATGAGGTTGGAGGAAATATTTCAGGGTGCTCCTGCTACCTTTTATTATTCCTTGAGTCATCCCTATGATCAGGAGAAAATTATAGGAAGCCAAAAGGAGTAGCTTGTAAATTCAATGAAGGCCCCTAATCTCTTCCTCTTTCACCCAGAAAAAGTTGCCCTCCTCTGCCCCCAAACACACAGAAAATTCAAACAAATTCAGCGGTGCATTATGTGCATGATTTGTAGAAAAAAACAAAATGCATGGTGGCACCGTACAAGTAGAGGGTTTGTCACACTGAAAGCACGTCTGTTTTTAAAGATAAGAACTTCTAAAGAATACAGAGTTGCAATACATTTCTATGTTTTCTTTCATTCTTTTCTCCATCCAACAGAGACACTTACCTAGATTGCCTTATTGATACAGGATAGAGGGGAAAGGGTGGCAATATCAGCTTGATCCTACATAGGTTTATCCATACATTTAAGTCCAAGTGTATTGAAAGGAATTTACTGCTCAGGAAATGTATGTAGGTTTGCAGCCAAACAGGACCATCGTGGGCCAATGCAATAGAGGTAGTACTCACTTACCAACCTCTCATTCAGCGGCTGTTTGAACTTACAGCAGCACTGAAAATAGAGACTTTTCAGTGCTCGAAGTTGCAGCCATCACAGCATCTCTGCAGTCACATGATTGCAATTTGGGTTCTTGGCAACCAGCTTGCATTTACGATGGTTGCAGTGTCCTGCAGTCACATGACTGCCATTTGCAACCTTCACAGCTGGCTTCCAACAAGCAAAGTCAATGGGGAAGCTGGCAGGAAGTTGCAGTCACAGTCATGTGATGTCACCCTTAATGACTGCGCCGCTTAGCAACGGAGTTGTGATCAGTAAGTGAGGACTACCTGTAATTATCTGAGAAAAAGGCATTCTTCTATCTAAAAAAGGCATTCTTCTAAAAGGCAGGTTGCTTTGGGTAAGTCATGAGTGTCATTCCCATTTTATATAGAGAACACTGTCCAGGCTGAGAAGCTATCATCAGAAGAGAGTCTGAAAAGATGAGGATTCCGCCCCCCCCCCCACATAAATCCATAATCTGATTTAAATGAATAGGATGTGCACTAAATATGATCTTACTAACCATCATTAAACAAAGTACTTTTAAATATTAAATTCTAACAAAAATTGTTTGGGACTGTATCTGTAGAGTCACAGATCAACAGTTGTACTGTTCTAACATATATTTGTATTAGCATTTACTGTTAAATGCTTTAATGAAAAGTTTCAACTGTGTTTTGTCAAGCTAATGTTTTTGACTATCAGGGCAATTAAGGTTAGTCAGTCTTCCTTTAACAATAGTAAAGATAAAGTTTCCCTGAAGTTGAGTTCAGCATGTCCATGGGGATTTTTTGGAAGCAACATGGAAGGAGTTTGCCATTGTCTTTTTCAGAATTTTTTTTTCAAGTTTAAGCTCTTTTTATTTATTTTATTTTTATCCCGCCTTTATTATCTTTATAAATAACTCAAGGCAGCGAACATACCTAATACTCCTTCCTCCTATTTTCCCCACAACCACCACCCTGTGAGGTGAGTTGGGCTGAGAGAGAGCAACTGGCCTGAGGTCACCCAGCCGGTTTTCATGCCTAAGGCGGGACTAGAATTCACAGTCTCCTGGTTTCTAGCCCAGCACCTTAACCACTAGACCAAACTGGCTCCTGGTTTCCAGTCCAAATGCTAATAAGGGTTAGTTTCATTTGTACTCGGTGCCTTGGACCATCTTAAGCTCAGAAATATTCGACAGTTCAAGTCCTTTTGAAGTTCATGCTGCTGTCCACTTTGTCATTCAAACACACAGGGTAAGTTTCCAGGTTGATAAAGGCCAGCCTTTCTCAACCTTTTGACCCTGGAGGAACCCTTGAAATATGTTTCAGGCCTCGGGGAACCCCTGCACATTCAGGCTCAAATATAGGCCAGAAGTTACAAAATTATTATATTCATTTCATGTGTAGGACTGTATATATGCACTAACAGTGTTCTTAAACTAAAAATAAAGAATGAAAGTTACCTCTTTAATGTGAAGTTGCCCAATTTGAAATATTTTTTAAAATAAATCGTGATCTCCCAGGGAAACCCTAGTGACCTCTCACGGAACCCTAGGGTGCCACGGAACCCTGGTTGAGAACCCCTGATAAAGGCCTTATACCTTTAAGGCTGCAATGAAGTAGAATTATTTTCCTCTTCTCTTTCCCATGGTGGAAAATAGATAGCACAAAATTAGAACAACAAGAGAAGAATAGAAGCAAAAGGTTGTATCTAAAGAGCTGTCCTTGTGTTTCTTGGAAGAACCCCTGGCCTCTAAAATGACAGCACAGCTGTTCATAGAAAATTATGCAAAAAGATGACTAAATTCTGTATCTAGTTCTTGGACTATGCAGTGCTGCTAGTTGTCATACTTGTAGCAATGATCAAATTACAGCTGCTATGACAAGCTGGCTACAGTTCAAGAACACCCTGGCAGAGATTCCAATGTGTTTGCCTGTGTAATAAAGGTTATATTGGGGGCCTCTTGTTCCTTTTTTGCCCACCACTACTGATAAAATCTCATGTCCAAAAGTTTTTGTCCAATGGCAGATAAATTCCAACAAGCAAGTTCTGCAAACTTTTATTGATCAACAAGTCAGTTACATGAATATTGCACAGATATATTACGTAGAATGCATTCCAGATAGCCAAAATTATTTATTTATTTATTTATTATTTCAACTTATTCCCCGCCCATCTCCCCTGCAATAAGTGGCCAAAGTGGGCAAAAAAGGAACAAGAGCCTATTGGAGGATTCAAGAGAGGGAATCTTGTTTTAAATTGTTCGCTTATTGTTTCAAGGCCCAAAATACTGAGACTTTTTGATATTGCAGTTCTTTCACAGCTGTATGATTCAGGGTTCTTTGAAAGTTTCATGTGCCCTTGATCTGCAGCCAGAAAGCCTCATTAAAAAAGACAGAGTAAAATGTTGACAGTATCTGCAAAGCACTTATTGATTGAAAACAATGGTTTGTATACAGCCAAGAGCCACCTATGTGGCTTCCTTTGGAAATGGAATTTTGAATTAGATTGCCCTCAAAGCTGACTCAGATGGGAATTTCAGTCAGAACTACAGTGCTTACTCAGCTATTTCTCCTTTAAAATAATTATTGACAAAATTGTACATCTGTAGAGCAGAATGGAAGAATTAAGATAAAGTTATGTTTGTATTTCTTTGTGGGGATGTTCTTGTGTGTGTATGGGAGAGTAGCTGTGTATTATTAACAAGACCATAGGATTAAACAAAGGCAGCTGAAAAAGCTGGGAATTGAGGGTCTATAGCTTTCTAGCTAAGTCAAGGAACTGCACTGAAGAAGTTGGCAAATAGTAATTGTTGGTCAATTCCTCCTCCTCCTCCATCATTGAAATTGCATTTTGACTGTGTTATGGTTACAGGAAGGAGCTGGGCCCATTGATGTGTGGTGAGATCTATGCTGAAGTTTATTATTTACTTATGTATTATTTACTTATTAATCAAATTTGTATGGCTGCCCATCTCACCAAAAGCGACTCTGGGTGGCATACAACAATCCGATAAAAACAAACATGTAGAAAACAATGAGTATAACAACAGAAGAATCAATATTAAAAGATAAATAATATTAAAAAAAATATACAAATCCTAGGCAAAGAGAGAATAAGGATAGTCACCTCAGCAATGGAGCCATCTAAGAATGTCTCCGGTTCTCTGGGAGCCCCAGGCCTGGTGACATAACCAGGTCTTGAGGGACTTCCAAAACATCAAAAGGGATGGAGCTAATTTATTTTCAGGGTGAAGAATGTTCCATAAGGCGGGCACCACGGCAGAGAAGGCCCATCTCCTGGGACCCACCAAATGTACATCCCTAGCAGCAAGCCTTCTCTGCCAGATCTAATGGGGTGGGCTGATGTAATCAGGGAGAGGCAGTCCCTCAGATAACCCGGTCTCATACCATGAAGGGCTTTAAAGGTTAAAACCAGCACCTTGAATTAGACCCGGAAGCAAACTGGCAACCAATGCAGCTCACAGTACAGAGGTGCAACATGTGCTATTCTAGGAATACACATAACTGCCCATGCCACTGCATTCTGCACCAGCTGAAGCTTCTGGATGCTCTTCAAGGGCAGCCCCATGTAGACTGCATTACAGTAGTCCAATCTGGAGGTGACAAGGGCATGAGTGACTGTAAGCAGGGCCTGCCGATCCAGGAATGGGCACAACTGGCTCAGGAGACAAAGCTGTGCAAAGGCCCACCCAGCCACGACTGCCACCTGCTCATCGAGCGTGAGTCATGAGTCTAGGAGGACCCCCAGATTGGGCACTGGGTCTGTCTGGGGCAGTGCAACCCCATCCAGCACCAAAGATGGCATAGTCCTGGAACCAGTGGGCCCCAAAACCCAGAGCTACTCAGTTTTGCCAGGGTTCAGCTGAAGCCTGTTGTTCCTACCCTCACAGCCTCCAGGCACCAGGATAAGATGTTCACAGCAGCGCTTAATTCGCTAGGGGTAGAGATATATAGTTGGGTATCATAAGCATACTGATACCTCACCCCATGGTGACGGATGAGCTCACCCAGCAGCCTCATGCAGATGTTAAAGAGGAGAGGAGAAAGCACCAAACCCTGTGGCACCCCACAGTCGGGGCTGAGGTTTAGACATTGCTTGGAAACCATCAGCATTCTTTGACTGCAGACTTCTATGGAAGGGCATAACCCGGTTGAATAATTTAAAATTTGGCTGCATAAAATTAAAAGCATAGTTAGATAAAACCAAGCCCAAGAGAGCATGGCTTCAAACTCTTGGCTCTTGGGCCTCAGACAGAATAACCTCACTTCCCTAGCAATAAAAATGGAGTATTACAGCACAAATGAATGTTTACTCTGAAGTGAGTCCCGCACTGAGGGTTAATCTCCTTCATTGGCGTCTCTGAGCAGGGCTGTTTTCACACACCCACACCCACACCCACCCAGCTCTATTCCTGATGGTTTCATGGACATGACTATGCAATTTTCTTGGTGGCAACACTACAAAAATGGTTTGCGCTGTTGTGTCTCTGTGTTTTCTACTTCTTAGTTCAACCGACCCACCTAGGATTTCCATCTGCTCTAACCAGGCACAACCCTGCTTAGCTTCCAAGCTCAGACAACATCAGCCCTGGGCAAATTTGCAAAACAACCTCAGACAAGCTCACAAACAAGGACTGCCAAGCGTTTTTCTACATAAACGCATCGCCGTTCTGTCTGGTCTGCCAAATTTCTGGGAAATCACTTGAGCAGTTGATGGATTGCAGGATACAGAGTGAACTATAGCAGAGCCGGGCAGCATGTAAGGTTGGGTTGCCACCAGCTGCCCAGGATTACAAGTTGGTAGCAATCTTTGGAGAAGCCTATGTAACGGTCACATCAATCCCTCTAGGAAGTCAGTGTCATTGAATTCTCCCCATCTGAGCTGCTCCTGCTAGTAGCTGGCATTATCACCATGGCTTTCCTGCCCAGACAATCTGTTGCAGCAGGCAGTGAAAACAGCAGACTTGGGCTATACAGCAAGGAAGATAAGGAGGAGCAGCATGTTGTCAAAGCCCAACATCTATAATAGAAAAGCTTTGATTAAAACATTAAAAAAAAAATCCTTCCAGCAACTTGTTTTAAGTTGATACACTCCAAAATATTAAATGCTCCTTCCCTTTTGCAGAACTACCTGGATGTTTACATGTTGCAAATAACCCCATATAGATTTATACATTCTTATTCTTAAAATAATTACGCCGAGTTTACTTTAATCCAGATTATAGGGACTTGTCATGCATGGCGCTAACGCTGGAAAATAAATTGCACCCAAATCTTGCAGACTAACAGTAACTTGCAGATCATCACTAGAGTTAACTTTCTGTACCAAATAATTACTTGTCTATTCATTTCAACATTAACAGAGTGGCCAGGACACCAGTTCATTTTGCCTTCTAATGCAGGGGTCCTCAATCCCCGGGCCACGGACCAGTACAGGTCCGTGGCCTGTTAGGAACCGGGCCGCACAGCAGGAGGTGAGCGGTGGGCGAGCGAGCGAAGCTTCATCTGTATTTACACCCGCTCCCCATTGCTCGCATTACTGCTTGAGCTCCGTCTCCTGTCAGATCAGCGGTGGCATTAGATTCTCATAGGAGTGAAACCACCACCACCCCGGTCCGTGGAAAAATTGTCTTCCACAAAACCGGTCCCTGGTGCCAAAAAGGTTGGGGACCGCTGTCTAATGTATTAGCTTTACAGCTTTTCTCTGTGCCTCTCCGACTGAAATGGCTCCCAGAATAGTTTATTAATCAATACAAAATTAAGATAGTCCCTACAAGCACACTCAGAAGGGGATATGGAATAAAAAATAAGCAACTCTATGAAGCATTCTGTAAGTTGTTTTTCTGTTCATGTAACCTGCAATGATGAAACAGACACAATTATTATTTTCATTCACAGAAACGAAAGGAATAGAATCCTTTGGTTCCTCAAGTCTAGAATGAGAGATGCCATGTGCTTTTTTTTCTCTCACTTCCCCCCCCCCTTTTTTTTTTTTTACTGTACTTCTAAAGGTTGGTATCAAGCAAGATATTTGCATTATCAGGTCATTATTCCCCAAATTGTATGTTGAGGCATGAAAGTATACCACATATATACATGACCATGCATTCTCCATGGAGTTAAGATCGCAAACACTCATTTGACTCCTCAAAACATCTGTACTAGGTGCGGTTTGTGTATCTCAGTGAAGAGGACCAAGGGGAAGAAATAGGTCACCACTCAAAGTTCTTGCAAAGAAATCATTTCAATCCTGTATATTGAACTATATTAAGGATAACAGGTTTCGAAACTCTTTAAAAATTCTTAAAAAAACTTTTTGAATATTTTGGATTTGAATTTAGTGGAATTCTTTGCAGCATGGTATTCTTTTCAACTAGTCATTCTACCCTCGGGGAAAAAAATGCCCGTTATAAATTGTAGTAATTCTAGATTGCACTGGCAGGCTTATGACCAAATTGGCACAAACTGTATTTGGAAGAAATGTTCAATCAGCTTCCAAACTTTACCATTTGGAATGAGGTTCCCCCCAAGATCCAGATGGCCCCCACTGTGCTATTGTTCAGAAGAGCGGTGAACACCTGGCTCTTCTCCCAGGCCTTTGGCGAGGTAGAGTGAGACCCCTTGCTTCGTTCCATTTGGTCTGTTGTGCTTGCCAACAATTTTATCTTTTATTGATTTTATTATAAGTTCTTTGATTGTTGCGAGCTGCCCAGGGTCATTGGGAGTCAGGCGGCATAAAAGTTTGAATTTTTGAAGAAATTGGGAAAAATCACCTCTTTGATCATGAAGCTTATCTCTACATATTTCTTAAGACATATTCATTGATGCGGTGTAAGAAAATGAATCAACTCCTGTTCTTATCTGCCAAGTTTGTTATTTAAAAACACTGGAAAATTAAAGTACATTTTTCATAGGATCAAGTGATTTTTAGGTGTGGGAAACTGCTGTGGCTGTAAAAATTAATAAAACAAAGAGCGTTGATCTACTTTATAATGCAGGATAAATGTACTTATTATTTACACTGAAAATATTTTTGATAAGATTACCGTCATTTTGATAAGAAATATTGAACATAGGTTTAAAATGTACTTCTCCTTAATATCATTTTGGTTTTTTTTGTTATAGATTTTTCTCCTTAAGACTATTTTAAGAGTTCATATTTTCAGTATGCAAATAAACATTTAAAACAGCAGTCAGTTAAAATCATTTTAAAACAGCAATTTTCAGTTTTCTGTGGTGCTGGAAAACTCACCATTGCATAGCAGATCAAAAGTTGGGGTTTTATTATTCTTTATATACTTTATTATTTATTTTATTTTATTATTCAAATTTCTATCACCACCTATCTCCCCCTAAGGAGTAATAATGCATTTTTCTGTTGTAAACCACAAGGAGTCCATTGAGAGTATGGTGGCAAAAAAATAAAGTTCTGAGATATATTGTGATATGTTCAATTCAATGAGCTGTTACCACATACACTTATTTGCACCTTACAAGAATCACCAGGAACTCCTCTAGGATTGAATGGCACCAGAAACATTCCACTCCTGTTTTTTGTTGATATAGTATGTTTCATGAGGTATAACACTTTGACTATGTAATCATTTGCAATGTTGAATCCACTGCTTGATCCCCCACTACGAATTCATTAGTCAAACTGTTGGAAATAATAGGGATTTCTGGGAATTGCAAATTAGTGTTCAGTTTGCTTAAGGCAGTGGTTCTTATACTGCTTGATCCAATTACCTTTTCTCAAATAATGTCATTACCCCACCCCAAAAATCCCAGACTGTTGTTTTACACGTGCATTTCACCAGTGGCAGTCCCAGACTGGATCAACTCACAAACAAGTAATTACAAATTGCTTCATTACTCCCAAGATACACCCCAATTACCCCCTGGGGTCTACTTACCCTCAGTTTAAGAACCACTGGCTTAAGGGCTACAGACTTCTTCAATCTGCTGCCTTTTGTATGCATTGGCTTACAACCTCCAGAATTCTAAACCAGTATGGCTAATTTCATTGATGTTCTGGCATTAAAATTATTATTATTATTATTCAGAGCATTAGTATTATAATTATTCATATCACACCTTTCAAGAGAAACATGCTATAAACAAAATGAATATAGGAGTAAATATTATAAAGATATTAAATAAATAATATTTCAAAATATTTGTTGGATGTTTATTTACTATGAAACAAAATAATCAGGATCCTTTCCATAGGGCATCCACTGGTAATGGTCCTATAGTGAGAGTGGGGAGCAGAAAACTCCCGCTGAGAAAAGGTGGGGGGGGATGGCTTGCCACTTGTCTTCCATGTTTTCCCTTGGGAAACTTTAGGAAAAAGTCTCAGAGCATTTATATCTTGCTATTCATTTTAATTAGCCCATTCTAATGCCATAGAGCAGAGCTTTCCAAACTTTTCATGTTGGTGACACACTTTTTAGACATGCATCATTTCACGACACACTCTTACAGCAGGGCACAGGGTAGGCACTAGGACCTGCGCAGAATCACAGCAGGTTTGGAGGCAGCAAGGCACAAGGCAGGCACTAGGACCTGCAGGGAATCCTGGCAGGGCAGGTTTGGAGGCAGCAGGGCACAAGGACCTGCGTGGAATCCTGGCAGGGCTTGGAGGCAGCAGCAGCCGCGACACACCCAGACACTGCAGCCGACACACTGTGTCCCGACACAGAGTTTGGAAAGCTCTGCTGTAGAGACACGTAAGTTATTTGCTGAAGCCATTTTCAACCTGCCCTCAAGTGAAGACATAAAAGCCACACCATACTATTATACTGAGACAAATTAATTTTATTATGCTTCATGATGAATTGCCACCAGTGCAACATCCTATTCACTGTACATTTCCAAAGAAGAAGAAAAAGAAGAGCCAAAAAGGAAATTCACATACCAAGAATTTCAATCTGATGAAATGGAAAACTGAATGATTGAGATGTTTTCAGAGTACATGTCGCTAGATGCTATTGTCTAAGCGCAGTGTTCAGAGACAGGCTCATTCGTTACTTGCCAAGGCTATGTGGACAGTCAATTTAATTGATGCAAAAGGCTGCCCTGGTTACAACAGTTAGCAGTAGTGATTCAATGACAAAAAACATTGCCTTCTGCCCACACTGAGAGCAGGAAAGTAGAAACATGCAGCTGTGACTTTAAATCTAATTGTAACTGCGGTCATGCCTTAAATTAAAACCATACAATATGCTATTGAAAGCAAAACATTTGAATGTTTGTGCAATAATGTAGATATACTTTCTATACGGAAAAAAAGCCTGTTGGGTAAGTGATTAATGGATTACACAAGTATCCTCAAAGTAGTATCTCTTTTCAACCTCTCTCAACTTTAGAAGCAAGTGCTTAATTTATAAGTAACATCGCTGGAGACCAATTGAGCAATATCAACTTTTCAAATGCCCTTTATGGAACTAGAGAGGAAACACTACAGGCTGTACTGCAGGCCATTAACGTCATCTCTCACTTTTAACCCACCTCCACAGCATTATTACACTGCTCACAATCCTCAAGCCACACTAGCAGCAATGCTAACTGAAAAGTCTTTCTAGCACAAAGCGGTGCCAGAGATACACCTGAAATGAAGATACTCTGAAAATGTTCCTTTTCCATGTTGTTTGCATCAAATTAAAATTATTCCCTTCGGAATAATTTAGCTTCTGCTTACCACGTCTTCTTTCATCAACATACTCTTTAAATCCCATCCTTCTTACAGAATTAAAAACCCAAATGCTAGACATACATTATAATTGCATTAAACATCCAGGCCACATCATGCAGGTCCAGCCTGCCAAAATCAGGCCAACACTGGATTTCAATAAAGATAATTTCCATCCAATATGTCATGAATAGAAGAAAAATGAAGAAGGAAACAAGCAGGGATTAATCGTACTCCAGGTATGTCTCACTTGAAACCTTCTGCATTTACTAAGTGTATTCTTACTGCTAGTACAGTATTAGCATTGATAAAGCTTATCTTAAATGCAATATTGCATTAAAAATAAGCAGATAGTCCAAATATTAAATCTCCTAGTAAATATGAAAAATTAAAATGAAAACTCAAATTTTCCCATCATATATTGGAATGTAATTCCAAGCACAGGACCACCTAACTTTTAGGATCACATCCCTTATTTCTAGTGAAATACTGCAATGTGCAAATTTGGTATATATAAAAAACAGTGGCTTATAAACCTTGTAGTAGTGAACCTCACCCCCAAAGCAAAAGATCAATAGTTCAACTAGCTCTGTTCACTCTTGCTTCGAAGTCCAGAAATGTAGAGTCAAAAGGAAACAAGGCAACACTGACCCATAATGTTTGAATAGCCATAGGAGCCTGTGAGGAATACTGCATTTGACGGGAAGAGGGCCCACCCAGTCTCAATGATCTGGACAACACAAATACAGAGCTAAGTTAAGAAAGATGGAAACGTCAGCAAGAAGCTCACTGGTCTTCTAGCAACAGTTTCTATCATCTAATGTTGTCACAATCAATAAAGTATGGATTTAAGGCTCCATCTCTATTTAATTCAATTTTTAGTTACAGGATCCAGTGTCTAATTGTGTTGACATGCCCCATAATCCATGAAAACTGCAGTTACACTACTTAAGTTCATTTATTAGCATACCAATGCCCTACATTTTAAAAAATTAATTTACAACCATTATTATTCAAAGCAAACGTCAACTACAGCCCTTCAGTAAAAAACCTTATATAAAAATAAATAACGACTGCAGCAGTTGCCAAAAACGTAGACTCCTTTTTGTCATGAACGACAGTTGGGAAAAGTCATGAAGGTGGTTTCTATCAGATCTATTTGACTAAGTAGACTATTCTTAAATTCAGTATTCATGTATCAAAGCTCTGATGGTAGGCAACAACGCTCCAGATCAGGGAAAATTTTCATGATCACTTAATTTTTCTAGTGATTGCTTTATAGCTTGAAGACTAATCTGAATGGTAGTGATATGAACTGAAATGCTCATCGTTTTATCAGCCTCATCCATGAAGCGTAGTTTCCAAGATGAAGAGGCTAAAACTAGGAGCTGCATTGCTTAAAGTATGTAGTGCTATATTAGGTTTTAATAAGAAAATCTAGATACAGAAAAAGTAGGGTATGAAAATAGTGTTTTCCTTCTTGCAATTATAACTAAATACATTTAAGGTGTGTTTGTCAATCTCACAGATTACATTAAAACTCCCTTATTGATGGAATGGAAAGTATTCACATGTACACTGGGCAATCTGGTGTAAACTTTTACATATTAAGAAGGGAGTAGCCTTGTATAGGATGACAAACCTTTACAGATTAAATGAGGTATTGCACAGATTAATAAAAAAGCAAAAGGCAACAAAAATATACAGTAAATTGGTAAAACATTTACATGATAATTTTACAGAATCCATAGACAGAAAGTAGTTTAGTATTTCACCGTAAAAATATATATAAGATCTAATATATTGATCAGTCATCCCACTCATCATCATCTTCAAAGTCTTCTTCATCATCTTCATCCTCATCTTCATCTGATGATAGAAAAAATAGTTATTTTGCAAGAAAACTAATGAAGACAAGTCTTAGTAAAGACAAATATTGGTAAAATTATTATGGCAGGTTATCAATTAACCGGCAATTGTACAATAAAATGTAAACTTGTATGCAACAAGAAGATAATTGGGATCTAGGCTTTAGATAAAACACTAAAGGAATAAACTCAAACTTGTAAATGAAGGCCTTAATGCACAACTTCTTTTGGATTGAGGATTGCCCTGCTCTTTCAGTGACACTCCATCAAATTGTTGGGGAAAGATAAAACTAAGGTTTGGCTGAATTTAAATGTAATTGACCGAAGTATGAGATTCAGGTTTTAGAAGTGTTTTCTCTGTTTTGATTCTGAAAAAGGGCAACCACAGGTAAAAACTGATGATCACAAGTAAAAAGTTTGTTGTTAAAAAGGCTCACCCAGTTAATCTGATTGCTAAAATGTTAAATTTTTCATTCTGCAAAAAGGAGCTAATCTTAATTAAATCTTTATGTTTGGCTAAGTACTTGTGCATTGACAAACATATCCCAAAGCCAGAGAACTGAGCATACTAGATTTATGAGTATCTCCTAATCATTTGTCAATCCAATCAACAATATGTTTCCCAGCCATATGATAAACATACAAAAAAATAATACAATAAATATAGGATTTAATGATTAAGTAGGTAAGAAATAGAAAAGTAACAAATGTAATTTAAACAAGCAATTAAGTAACGAGACAAATATATTAATCACAGTTAAGGAAATTGAGAACCAAACCTCTTTTTTCCCCTTTTTGTTTTGTTTTGTTTGTTTGTCTCCCCTTTCACGCACTTTCCTTTCCTTTCCTTTCCTTACACCCTGTTTAATTGTCTCAAGGTGTATGTAAGTTATATGTTATATGTTAAAAATTTTATACAATATAGCTACTTTTTTTTAAAAAAAAACAATATGTTTCCCAGCCAACAGGTTACTCAAGAAAAGGAAACTGATTTCCTAATCATCATTTTCCTTTTCATTTCCACCTATGTGACACGTTATTCTCATTTCAGAAACAGAAAGTCCTTTGTTTTGTTTTGTTTTTTTGAAGAGGTGGCAGAGCAAAGCTAATCAAAGCGGTTAAGCATTTATTTGACTGTTCAGCTTGGAGACCTATTATTACAGGGGCCTCCAAAAGCCAGGATTCTGTCATTCACTCTTAAACCATCTCTTTAAACATTCAGCCACATAGATCTGAATGCCCCAAAGCTAAAAAGTTATCCCTTTTATGAAACTTCCCAAAGAGGACAGATTAGAATTTGCCTGGGAAGGTGCTGAGCACCTAGCATTGCTGTACTGAAGCCTCCTGCCTCAGCAAGGCAAAGGGGTCTGTAAAAAGTCTTCACTTGTTCCCCAATGAATCCTAACCATTAGATCCAGAATCTTCTCCATTTTCTAGCTTCCTTAATAAAGAATCAAGGGGAGTAAGATGAAAGCAACCCTTGGCTCTTTCGTCTCTATTGTAGGGCAGATTTCACTTTCCAAGATGGAAACTGCCTCACACTTTCAATACTAACCCCATTCTGAGAGTCTGAGCATCAGAGTGCATCTCTTTATCTGTCCAGTTACTAAACACTTTAACTCCTAATTTTCATAGAACCATTCCTAACAATCCCTATTCCACTGCTGATGGCCCTGCATTAAAGAGCTTGAGAATTTTACAACCAAGCTATCCCAACTCCATTCAAGATGTTCTCAAGTCCAGCTAGACTTCATTGTAAAAACACTTTTGCTCCTTGTATGTAGCATTGCTTCCATTAAAAAAATGTTTAATTTGTGCAATTACTCTTTTTGTATTTCTCAACAAAAATTACCTGGATTTGCACCATCAAATGTGAAAGAACTTTTTAGTACATTTCTAAATAAAAGACACTTAAGGACATAGGAACTTCCTTCTGTAAAGCAATATCCCTTATGCAGGTTGTTTTGAGAAGAGTAATAGATCTGTCTGTATCAGTAAATTTATGCTAAAAAGAATTCTAATTGTTACAACAAGCCTACTTTCCATGCAAGAGTTATTAAGATCTATATGTGGGTATTTTCAGCAAAAATATCCGAATTTTCTATTCTTGATAAACTGGCTCTTTCGTGTCAGATATTATAATAGTATACAGAACACAATGAGCATGGATATAAGCTAAAAAGTTCTTTCCTACTTGATGGCACTGGACTAAAACAAATGCTGATTTCCTGACCTACCTGAAGAATGAATGGCTTTGCTCCTTTTCTGCATAACTTCCATTAGTGCACCCACAATACCTGAGGTAGGTGCAGATGTAGGTGGTACAGTCTCTTGGCCATCAGATACCTTAGGCAAAATTGAATACATATGAATGAATGCAACAAAACTTAGTAAACATTTCACATTTTTCAAAAGCCTGAAATATGAGATCTAAAGAAACCAGACTGTTAAAAGCATTAGATGTTTAAAATCAACTGCATTTAAGAGTTCCATTGTAATATTTGTTGAAATAGCAACTTATTATTTTTGATAATTTTGGGGCAGATTTTTGTACATCAAGATAAAACAAAAATTAAACACCAGCAACCCTCAATGCTATACTAACATCTATGCATTGTTTACTTGGCAACCATATATATTTATTTTGTACTGTTTAATTCTTTTTAATTGTTTTGACTGTTTTATGGTTTTTATGATTGTAAGCCGCCCAGAGTCACTTGATGAGATGGGCGGCTATAGAAATCAAACAAACGGGTTTCCACAATTAACCTTCTTTGAAAAATTAAGTTGTCTTAAAAAGGACAACTAGAGACAGGATCAATTGAGCAAGAGAAAATGAACAATGAACCTCCACAATTAAGATCCGAATTGCCTTGCTTCCTGGTACAGCTCATTTGGTGCTTAGAATGGACAGGCAATTGAAGAAACACTACTTTGTCAAACTCATTTCGGTATTATCAAAATATATTTGCAGAAGCACATAAAGATGACTTTTGTTCTGTCTGTGGAAATCCACCCTGCTAATTCTTACCATTTTCTTTCATTATTAGTTTAATTTAGAGGCATTTGACTTTTGTCCAACAATTTGGAAATAATAACCAATAAGCAAACTTCAAATCTTGCAACCCCCCTCGAACCCTCCCCAACCCATGCCTCTCGTGCACCCCCTGGCACCCTCACGCACCTTCTCCGACCTGCGATTCTCGTGCACCCTCCCTGACCCTCCCTCCCCTACCCAGCAGCAGCCACTTACCTGTCTGCTGGCCTGGGACTTGCAACTTCCTGTCAGCTTCCCCACTGACTTTGGTTGTAGGAAGCTGGCAGGAAGTTGCCTTACCTAACAACCACAGGTTTCGGTTTCAGCAACTGGGACTGCAGGGACTGCTTCGCTAAGCAATGTGGTCGTGCTTTACAACGGCATCGCTTAGCAATGGAAATTCCGGTCCCAATTGCCACTGTAAGTCGAGAAATACCTGTAGAGGAAAATGGCTTTAAAAAATAATCTAGAAATTTGAAGCCAGATCTTAGAATGATACTCACAGACTTCAGCTGTATACCCTGCCGTATCTGATCAAGTAGTGCATCTCTTCCGGTACAGGAGACTGGACGACTGTTTTGTTCTACTTTTTTTAATTGGGCACCTTCTCTGATTTGATCTAAAAGCGCTGCTTTATTTGCTGAAGGAGCTGGAAGCTGATGGTCAACCTCTACTGGAAGACCAGGTGGAGGAGGAGGACCAGGAGGGGGAGGGGGAGGTGGTGGTGGTGGAGGTCCACAAGAACCACCTGATGGTGGTGGAGGGGGAGGAGGTGGGGCAGAGGGTGCAGAAGAATGAACTGGTGGAGGAGGAGGATATATCCTATTTGGTGGAGGTGGTGGCACTACAGTACCAGGTCTAGAAGGAGGTGGGGGAGGGGGTGCTGCTATTGGAGCTCTTGAAGGAGGTGGGGGAGGGGCTCCTCTTCCCCTAGCAGGAGGAGGAGGGGGGCCTGAGCTATGTGGTGGTGGTGGTGGTGGAGGAGGTGGACCGCCCCTAGACGGTGGAGGTGGGGGAGGAGCTGAAACCAAAAACAAACCAAAGAGACAGAAGTGTTTATTCACTATGAGACAGAGCTCTCTGAAGCCAAAACTGACAGTATTAAAAGTACACCAATTACCTTGGAAAGCATTTATTCATACTTCACACTCTCCCGGAAGAGTCTCTTAAATTGTGTTTAACTTTTCTGGCACCCACATTTATTGATGCTATCCGTTAAAAAGAGCAGATTATAATACTATTTCCACAAATTGTAACAATATGAATATTTATTTGCAATATCTAGTAAATATCTTCACTGGGCAATGTTTTTATTTAAATGTTACATTCTACTGCCAAAGTTTTTATCTATGGAGAGGTTTGATATTCATAACTTATATCATAAATGTGACTGAATTTGCTTTGAAAAAATACTATTTAGTATTACCCATTTGCCATTCTGAAAAAATGTAAAGCATAACAAAATTTAAAACAAAAGGAAAAATACAGATCACTCAATCTCCAGTCCCATAAAATGATCAATTGAAGCACTGGAATTATGTTCAACTGCAGTCCCAAGACAGATCCAGTAAATTACCTTAACCTGGAAGCTACAGAGATATAGATACATTTGGGCAAGATGTGCAATTCAGAAAACTCCAAGTGCTAAAGCAAGAAGGTGCACAGTCAAGATGAAAGATATAATGTGAAGCTTCTTTATCATTTTGCTTTGGTACTTGTAGTTATCATTTTGGGGGGAGTCAGACTAATGAAAGGCCCAAGCAAATTTCCCAATATTTGACGCCCAATTTTCTATGCACAATCCCCACCACTAGGGATCCAGAACAAGTACTGAACAGTTCAGTCATTAAGCCATTATTGGTAAATGCATTTCATTCGGCTAAGACTAATACTGATTGCCATTTGTAAGTAAAGGGTCTTGCTATTAGAATACATATAAACAAATAAGAAAAATCAGTTACACAAGATAATTTAATCAAGACCTCAAGATACAACCACTCTTCAAGCAGTGATCATTTCTTATTATACAAGGCCTACTACAAGGTCTGCAAATATTGAATTGGAGAAGCATTGAGATAAGTAAGTTAGTATCCTTAGAAAGATTAATGTCTCTGTGCCAATAAAGCATAGTTATTCATACAAAACATAGCTGAAACTTAAATGCTAATACCATGTTTACCCAAAAGGAAGACAACTCTGAAGGAAGAGTGGATGGGGGGGGGGGGATCCAATGAACCCAGAGAAAAGATTGTGTGCCATGCTTCCTTGCCTTTCCAAATGAGGACTGCCAATTCCAGCTGAAAATATAATGGAGGTTTCCTGCCGCCAACAAGTGTGTGTTTATGGGTGTGTATACACATACACAAGTATTGACAAATGTGTTACCAGAAGCCAAGGCACAGCTGGGAGGGGGAATGAGGGAATGGACCCAAAACCAACCCAATTAATCCGAACTGATTGCCCCTGAAAAAGGGATTCCATTTATATAAAAAAACTGAATCCTGACTGCATGTATCAATCATTCTCTCTCACACAGGAACATGCAAGAACATATATACACACCACCTTTCCTTCCTTCCAGCAAAAACAGGGGAAAAAAACAACTAGTGTGGCTATCAGGTGAGGGGGATTTGGATTGAGATGAAGGAAGGGGAAAGGTAACTGGACAGGGAAAGCAAACACCCCCTTCCAATCCACAGTTAATCTTCAAAGACATCCACCCTTCATAGTAGTGATGACTGCAGCCACTTGCACCTCACTTACAGTATTTTGACAGGGTGTTCTGCACTTCTCAGAAAATATAAGACAATTCACACACACACACACAATTAATTCATAGGTAGTTATTTGGGGGGGAAATTGTCTTCCTATTAAGTAAAAAGGTACATAAAAACTATAAAGACTAGAATTCATACATACCACTCCAGCGTGGTGGGCCTAGATTATAAATGTAGCATATATTAACTTTCTCTGAAGCCTATCAGAGTCCCTCATATCCTACATTTAACCATATGAAACTGTTATAATACTGCCTGCCCATCAATCTACCATGATAAAGCCAATTCTATGATGTATAGTGCTCATACAATGTTAAGTGCTGTAATAATATTGTAATGATTATTTGTTGCCATCCAATTAAATTATACTCAGCCATTAGAGATGATGATGATGATAACTGAATCAAGTTATACAGAAGATATACATTACTTGGGTATATTTTAAAATTCAAATTCTTACTTTTGTCCCACTGAGGAACAGTCAAGCTGTTTCTTGAAGTGAATAGCAGCAATGTTATTGGCTACGGAGTTTGCGGCTCAAATAGTTAATAGAAAACATACTCTGTAGTATAATGTGATATATATGCAAGTGTGACTTAGGAATATAATTGTATTTTAACAAATGTGCAAATGCATTTTTAAATCAAGAGAGCACTTCTCAAATTACCCTATTTAAACATCCTAAATCTTTTGTAGGCATTAAAAAGCATAATCTATAGACTGCATGAGTATAAGAAGACTCACCTTGTCTACGCAATTCATTTTTAACTGCTTCTACTCCTCCCGTTTTTTCAATAAAATCATATATAACCTTGGAAGTTTCTTTGTCTTTCAGCTGAGCCTCTGAAATTCCACACATATCAAATAGGTTTTTCAGTTCTGGATCCAAATTGTTAACCTACAGGAAACATTATTAGAGCTATTTGCAAATTCATTCTTGTTAATAAATGTGATGCAAATATTTTGTAGAAAAAACTCTCCACAAATTACTGAATTCTATGTAAAAGTAAGTGAAAAATGCTGAAATCTCTGACGTGTACTTCCAAAAATCTTTTTAAATCCTGAAAAAAAAATGGGTTAAGTTGGTGAAGAAGACTGCAACCCAAATACACAGATCGCAGTTGCCCTTCTATTTTTGTTCTAGAACAGGGTCACATATGCATGTAATGAATCAATGATCAAAGAAATGAAGTCTCATATGATAAAATGCTAATGTAAGCCTTCACCATGCTTACTTACATCAAAACCTGTGTTTGGGTCCCAGCCAACATGGCCAATGTGTCTGAAAACAAGAAAAAAAAAAGCTTCAGATACAAGGGGTTAAGGCAACTGCACTACAGTAAGTAACCAGCAAGCTGATAAATAGGTGCTACATTTATTCAACTGATGTGAGAAAAAAATATGGAAAAAGTTAAGGTAATAATGAAATGGATTCTACACTTAGTAATTCTACAGATCCCAAAATGGGTTAGAACCTTCTGTCACAGGAATAATGAAACCATAAATTTATCAGACACCATCTCCTAAGTATCCATCCTCCCCAGAATTAGACAAGCGATGAGACTGTCAACTGAAGGAATGGGAGCACGATGCATGAAATACCTTCCAAAGGAAGTCATGTAATTTAATATTGTAGTTTTTTTTTTGTTCTATTAGAGTTCACCACCCTACTTTGCTTCTCTTTCTTTCTGTGGATTCAATATTGTGTTTTCTTCTACTAACACTTTATCATTTAACTGCATAAACCATTGGTTTTTTTTTAAATGAAACACTAAAGGGTAATTATTGTAGGACACTTAATACAAGGAACTCTTGCTGTTCATGTAGAATTATGTAACTGATTTTCCTACTGAGATGTAAATAAACACATCTGTGGGTTTTTTGTAAAGTTAAAATGTTATTAAATTAAACAGGAACTCTTACTGGAAGTTGCTTGGAGTTCCAATATCTGCCTTTGTCAATCTTTTCTTTTTTGCTTTTCCTTTTTTCTTCTCTTTGGTATAGGAGATATTGTTGACTTGTGAACCATAAAATCTATTGGTGGTGATTTCTGGATTTTTGATGTCAACAGTTGCCATTGGCAGACTTGGACCTGTAAGAATACAACTAGACTGTATGCTTGATTTGAATTGATTTTTCTTTCTCTTCATATTCTGTTGGTTTTAGTATTCAAAAGCATTGTAGAAAGTTTCAAAACAAAGAAAGCATAATATATAAAAGAAAGTTTCATAACAATATTATATTTCATAAAGTAAAGTTTGTGAATTGCCTAGTAGTTGTTCCAACAGTAGACATCAATATCCTTCTTGAATGCAGAAAACACGTATGAATCTTATGACGACTGTCTGATTAAAATGCAGAAATTATAAACAGATTTTTGAGTACACACGATAGCTAACTTATTTTAAAGTGCAATCCTAAGCATTTTTACTCAGAAATTAGACTTACTCTGTTCAGCTGACTTACAACCAGGTATTGTTAGGAATGAATACTAAAGCAAGTTGCTTACTAGCAATATATCTATTCATAACCTATATCAGTGGTCGGCAAACTTTTTTATGCCAGGAGCCATTTTGACATTTATAACATCACTCGAGGGCCAGGGGGCGGGGTTTGAGGGTGGGAGCCAATCACGTGGAAGGGGGCGGGGTTTGCGGGCAGGAGCCAATCGCGTGGAAGGGGGCGGGGTTTGCGGGCGGGAGCCAATCGCGTGGAAGGGGGCGGGGAGGTTTGGAAGGAGAAGGGAAAGAAGGCGAATCTGGATTTTGGGAGGGTCGGGGGAGAACGGGACCTGCCTGGCCTCTCAAGGCGGGGAGGCGAAGTGGGCTGTGCGGCTCGTGTTGCGGAGGGCTGTGCTTCCCGGGGCCTTTGCTAACAGGTCGGGCGAAGAGGTGCAGTCCTGCGCCCGGGGTCCTGGGTCCAAGCCCCCTTAGTGCAGCGGGACGGGCTTCCCAGGAGACCTGCTCTACGTCAGGTCGGGCGTTGAGTCTGCACTGCTTGCAGGTGTGAAGAATCGGGCGTGCAGGGGGCTCGGCGGGCGACCATTTAAGCGTAGTGGAGCTGACGGCGACGGAGTCCTGGCGGGGGGGTGATTTAGGCACCAGCTGGGAACAGCCACGGCTGGGGTGGTGGTGAGACCGTGTCGGGAGGGAAAACCTGTGCGGGGATAGTGCAGGCAAGGTTGAGGATTCCCCCGTAAATGGCTCCTGGTTATAAAGGGTGCTTGGAAACCGGGAAACGCCGAATTAGGCCTGGCGGAGCTCAGCGAACCGGGTTCTCCTTTCCTCGCCTCCTCCAAAACCCGAACCCTCTTGCTTTCGCCGCCTCTCCTGCGCGTCCCACCCTCCTTTTGCTGTTCCCGGAGAAGCGGCCTTGGTGGTCAAAGCGGCAGATTGTGCAGCATTGTGAAGTCACTTGGGGGAGAGAGGGCAGTGGGGAAGTTGTCCGTGTGCTGTACCTGGGGGAAGCGGCCCGAGCTCGGGTCTGATTCCTGGCTACCTTCCTGCAGGAATGTAGGATTGATATAGGAGCCAGGGGATCAAGCTTTGTGCACGGGGACTCGCTTCCCCCAAGGAGCTTCTCACTGGGGTAAGAATAGGACGGACGCGGGAGGGTTTGTGCGTATAAGTGGTGCGGCTGCCCCCGCCATGCCTGCCTGTGCGCGCCCGCACGTGATATTTTATGGAAGAGCCACACTCAAGGGGCCAAAGAGCCGCATGTGGCTCGCGAGCCGCGGTTTGCCGACCCTTGACCTATATAAACAGCCCAGGGTCCCTCCTTGTGGGGGAGATGGGCAGTGATGTAAATGTGATGAATAAATATAGAAAGTTTTAGCCCATTAAGAAGCAAACTAACCACTCTAATTAGAGTTTGGTTGTCCATGGGGAACACACGAATATAAGGAATTTCCACTTCTTCTAACACTGCCATGTTGGTATCCAACAAAAAAAAAATTGCCATCATAACATAAGCACCTCTCCCATCAGCAAAAGTTAGTGAAGATGAAAGAGGTCTATGAGTTCATCCTTTGAAGAACTTGACAATATAACAGCTTCAAATATCCACTGGGTTGGTATCTTCCCCATCTTCAGGTTTTCCCCAAAACATAGTATAAAACATCACGTTTCTGAGATCCTGTGTATTCCTCAGCTGCTCTTCAAAAAGGGTAGTCTTCTACACAATAAACCAGAGTCTATCACATACATTAAAATGGAAATGGGCCACATGACTCCAGAATATATATACATTTAAAAAACTAATTCTGTTAAATCCTCATTTTTACTCCAGGAATTATGACAGTGATAATCCAAAATTTAAGAGATTTTTCTATTGCCAACACCACCGGAAGCACAAATCCAAAGAATTTACAGGTCAATGCATTCAATGCCAATTTAATCCTACAATTGTTTCTATGCTATGTTACTCAATCTCTTCAATTGTTTTTGTTTTTATGTGGTTAAAAATATAAATTGCAATTTTATGTCAAATATTAGACTTGAGAAGTGAACAGATGTAAATGTAGAATGCAATTAATTCTTGCCAAAAGACAGATATTTATTTTTTTCCTACTTAGCAACTGAAATTCCTCAGTGAATTTTGAATATGACAACCTAATGTTAGTATGTGAGATCAGGTTAAAGCTGACTTAGGACATTCCAATACAAGTAGTATACAGCAAGGGGAGTGTTCTATACTGTAAGAATAAAATTAAAATCATTGTAATTTGTGATTTTCCACTGTTGCATTCATATTACAAATTTAAAATATGGTCCATCTTTCCAATCATCATTCTCAGAAATGCACACAGAAGTTGGCAGTTATGTAAAACTGATGGAACATGTTATGGTTATTAATAAAAAGCTTACCATTTGGTAGATCTCTCCTTTTCTCTGTAAGGAGGGAAAACACATAAAAAAGCATCATTCCATTCATGCATGAAGTTAAGAAAAATAATATTTCATTCATTTTAGTAATGGTTTAAGTAATCCCTAATGGCCCGTGGATGATCCCAGATCCTCCAGATAGTCACTCTGCAGGACCACTATTAACTAGCTTAAAAAGTCAGCTTTCCAATGTAAATGACATTTTAAAATGCAGTTTAAAAGTGAGAGAAACACACACACACACACACACACACACACACAACTTGCTGTTAAGAAGTGTGACATTTTTTGACTTCCAGTGAGCCATTGTGGCCGAAAAGGGCACCCGAATGGAGGATTCAGGCTACCGAAATCTCTCTGGAGTAAGGAGAGATCACAAAATTATCCACATGTACTCTGTACAGCTGTTTTTTTGGGAGCATATAGCAGGAACTGGTTAAAATAATGGGTTTGCTATTTCTGGTGATGTTTAATAGTTTTCTGGTTGGAACTGGATGATGATGGTTATTTCTGCTAATGTTTAATAGTTTTTTAACTGGGACTGGGACTATTTGAAGAGAGGAAACGGGGGATCTGTTTAAGTAGAAATGGATATATAAATATAAAAGGAAGGATTCAAATTGGGTGTAATAGATAAAGGTTGTAATACTTATGTTGTTATTTCTAATAACCCTTACTAGACTTTTGCTGATCAATATGGAGAGATGTGGTTTTGGAGACAGGCTTATAGAGAATGAGGTGAAGTACGGAATGAAGAGGTGTTTCGTTGTATTTTAAGAGATAGTGATAAGTCGTTAATGTTGCTTGTATTTGCTGGGGATGAAAGGGGAGGTTTCTTTTTCTATTATTTCTCCCCTCCTTTTTCTTCTTTTTCTGCACTTTTTTAATTTTTAAAAATGTATTTCTGTACTATGTAGTTGCATTAGTTTTATTTCTATAGTATAATCTTTAATAAAAAAAATATTGGAAAAAAAAAGTGTGAAATTTTTTCAAATTTCTCTCGACATTGTATTAATCCAGGATAGTTTGCTGATCCATTGTTTCTATCATACAAAATTATTTTAACAATAAAACTGATTCTATGCAATTCTAGACAAGTAAATAAAAAGGATAACTAACTGACAGTGAAACATTCTGATATTTGGGGAAATAATTCCTATAATTACCTTACTTAAAATACCTATGAATTTCTAGAATTATTACAGTTCACACATTTTTACATATTATGTATTTTCTCCATATTAAAGAAATAGAAGCAATGTGTCATATTCTACAGTAAGATTTTTAACAATTAAATTTTTAGATCTAAGAATGTTATATATGTAGGAATAAATGTGCAGGTGTTTTATCTAGAACTTCAGAAATATTAATTGCATTATAAAAAGGACATCTACTAAATTTATGTAATTTAGGATACAGAATCCAATCCCCTGCTCCATGCACTAATTCATATTAAAATATCCATGCTAGAAGACTCATGGAAAACATTCTGTAATCAGAACTACATCCAGTAGTATGTCGATGAAGTCCAGTAGTGTAATACAGACTTAGGAGTCCATCTAGTGGCTAAACAACTTCTGTCCATTAAATAAAGGAAAACAAAGGCATGACTAAGAACTCCAATAATGTCTTTGCCAGAATAAATTTCAGTTGTTTTCAATAAATATCTTACATTGACTTTTTAAAACAAATTCCAAGTTCTACATTGTATGGAAAACACAGGAAAAAAATTACCACTTGAGTGGTAACATAATTCATAGAAATAGTTCCATAGAGAATGAGAGGTTAATTAAAGAATTGCTAGATGTATATGGAGAGAGAGAGAGAGAGAGGGAGAGAGAGAGAGAGGGAGGGAGGGAGGGAGGGAGGGAGGGAGGGGTAAAGGTTCCCCCCGCACATTTGTGCAGTCATGTCCGATTCTAGGGGCCGGTGCTCATCTCCGTTTGTTAGCTGAAGAGCCAGCGTTGCCCAAAGATGCTTCCACAGTCATGTGGCCGGCATGATGCACATGGAACGCTGTTATATATAATGTATGTATGTATGTATGTATGTATCCCACCTTTATTATTTTTATAAATAACTCAAGGCAGCGAACATACCTAATACTCCTCCCTCCTCCTATTTCCCCCACAACAACAACCCTGTGAGGTGAGTTGGGCTGAGAGAGAGTGACTGGACCAAGGTCACCCAGCCGGCTTTCATGCCTAAGGCGGGACTAGAACTCACAGTCTCCTGGTTTCTAGCCCAGCACCTTAACCACTAGACCAAACTGGTAAATAAATATATATTTATTTACACATACACATGAATATGCTTACTGGCCTAAACTATGTTCACTCTGGTGGCAAGTGGAAACACTTGAGTTTGGGGGTGGGGGGGATGAGAAATGGTGCTTAATTCATAATGTAGCTGAACACTAGGACCTAGACAAATGAATTCAAGCAGCTAGGTAATTTCAAGCTTCAGCAACTACTTAAGTATATTATAATACAGAAAAAGATAAATGTAAACTAAAAATTCATGGAGAATAAGCATATCCAGGCTTGCTTAAATAGTATACATATTTTTTCTTCTTGCGCTCGTGCACACAAACACACACACTCTCTCTGTCTCTTACTTATTTGGAAAACAGCAAACGTGTATTGCATTTATGGCACTAAAACACTATATATTCAGTGAGCTATAAGTACTTTGTTAGCTACATAAAACATATGACCGGACAGCAAAATGTTAGGGTATTCTTACTTCCTAACTGAAATGCTCCTCCAGCAGACCATTTCTTTTCCCACCATCCCTATTCTTCCATTTTTGTTTCAACTGACACTCAACATGTTGTTGCTACTGAGCATGTTGAGTCTTGTGCTAAACCAAGACAGGATAAATCCAATTTCTTTCTTTCTTTAAAAAAAAAAAAGTTTTTTTAACGTATCTTGGGTTTCTCCTACTCGGCTTTCCAGAACCCCTGTTAATTCTCAGTGGACCCGTTTTTGCTGAATTTCAGTAGGCTTTTATTATTTACATTAACTCTTCTAGGAATGAATATTTAATATATTAATTCTGTAATACAGGGGTCCCCAACCTATGGGCCGCGGGGCTCCCTCCTGCAAACCCTGCCCCCCAGTGCACGCGATTACCCTGCCCTGGTGTGCGCGATTGGCTCCCGCCTGCAAACCCCGCCCACCCCCCAGTCCGTGGAAAAATTTTCTTCCACTACCGGTCCCTGGTGCCAAAAAGGTTGGGGACCGCTGCTGTAATAGACTACATAGCCCCTCATGCTAGTTGGTAATAAATCCTTCTGAAATTGTCATGCACTGTATAGAATGATCCATTTTGCACATATTTGCACAAGTTCTCTTTTTATTTATTTCAATTCAAATTGTGAAAGGTAATTATTTCCTAATTAATACACAGAAGAATTTTGAGGCAATAATGTTCTTATGGAAGTAATTTCAAAAAATAAAAATATTTTATGCCATGTTTTTTTCAAGCCTAATTTTAGCACAGGGGCATTATAGGGGAAGTTCAGGAAGCATCAGCAGTACAGTCCACCAACCCAACCCCATGCTGCATTTGTGTTGGACAAAGACTCCAACAAGCCTAACTGGTATAAAGCAAAGTGGGGGGGGGGTACGGAATTGGGGATGACCAATGACCACAGGCTAAAGGTATCCTATTATAAGCTAGAAGTACAAACAAGACAAACAAGCACTATATAAGTACCAGATTTTCTCTGCCGTCGTCCAAGTAGGTCTGTTATTGTCTTTTGGAATTTTTTAGCTTCTTCTTCATTAGCAAAATTAAGACCCACCTGACATGCCTGAAAAACAATAATGTTCCTGTCAACTAAGAAATTGAGTAAAGATATGCATTTCTGCAGCTCTTATGAAACTAGAAGAAGTTCCACTGAAACAAAGCAGTCTTCAGATTTTTTACCGTTATTGATCTCAACTGGAATTAGGAATACTTTTATTCTTACACCTTACTTCGCAGTTATAAGCTAACTAAAAAGACGACTAAAAATGAAATATGTTTTCAAGTAAAAATCAGTCAGATCTTCTATTTGAAGATTAAAATGCTTGGAGATAATCAATAGAAATATAGACAATCCAAAAATATTACTTAATATTTTATAGGCTACTTTAAGAGAATGTACATTTTTAGAGTAATAACTTTTAAAAATTAACTCTTTAAAATACTTACATCTCCAGCAAAGGTATGAAAATACGCTCTAGGACTATTATATACAAAGTTATTATATAATTCTTGTTCCCACAATTGTTTTCCATCCTGCAAGAGTGATGGGAGGGGGAGGGAAGAATATACAGACATTGAGACATTAAATTAGTATAAAAGCAAGTATGTATTGATTTATATCTCACCTTTTTGTTCATGGACATTGATTTTTTGCAACCTTTCTGATGACTTCAGATTAAAGCACTATTCTAAAGACATGGGAACTAGCTTACATTCTTGGTAACCTGCACTTTTGCAGCATGAATCTGAAAATGTGTTACAATTCTCATGTAACTTGTACTATCTCAGAGCCTATTAAAACAAATATGGACAAAATTCACATAAAGGACATATATAAGTGAAAACAGGCCAGACTTATGACTTTCCCCCCCCAGAAGTCGTAAATGCAAAAACCTAAGCTTCTTGTACTTTCAGTAATGAGAATATCTGCAATAGAACACGAAAACAAAGTTCTTCCTTTCCACATAGCTCTCTCTCTTATATCCGTATCATTTTAGCAATCAATATGTAAACAAATTATTTGTAATTATATGCAACTGCCTATTACCCAACACTTTCGTAAGATATAATCAATAGAAATATATACTAAATATGGCAAAGGAACAGTTCCTTACCTTGATATCATATATTCTGATAAAATAAGACCTTTGTGGATTGTCTTTTACAAGGCAAGCTACACCACAGCATTTCTTTGACCACATAGCATTGCGTTCCGCCGCGTAAATCTGAATAACTGCAGAGCACATTGTCTAAAATAAATTTTAAAAAATTCTTAGTTAAGATTTAGGTACCATCTTGCTTGTCAGGCATAGTCTTCTCAATTAGTCAAAAACTTGCAGAATTCATCTGATGAAAACTGAGTATTTCTGGACAGATAATAGGGATCTCAATGACCTTTCTTTGAAAGTACTACAAAATCCCACAGGCCTCAAAACAGTAAAAGAATGTATTTGAAAAACACTAACATGAAGATGTTAACATGAAGGGGCGTGGTGGCTCAGCGGGTAAGACGCCAGGCTTGTTGATTGGAAGATCGCAAGTTCGGAGGTTCGAATCCCTAGCCCTGCGTGTGGAGTGAGCTCCCGCACTTGCTCCAGCTCTTGCCAACCTAGCAATTCGAAAGCATGCAAATGCAAGTAGATTAATAGGTACCACTTCGGTGGGAAGGTAACAGCGTTCCGCGTGCGTCATGCCGGCCACATGACCGTGGAAGCATCTTCGGACAACGCTGGCTCTTCGGCTAACAAACAGAGATGAGCACCGGCCCCTAGAGTCAGACACGACTGCACAAATGTGCGGGGGGAACCTTTACCTTTACCTAACATGAAGATACATCAACACCTCCCAACTTCATCTGTATACCGTGCATATCATCTTATTCATTTCTATATGTTATTTTTATGCACTTTATCCATATCAGGCAATTCAGGAGAGAGAGAAAGAGAGAGAAACAGCAGTGATAGAAGACAGCCCATTCTGTAAATTAATGTATACACCTAACATTATCTTTGGCTAGGGAGAGGGACTACTTAGCACTGATTGATATTAAACATATTTTAATAATTGGGTAATAAGACACTCCCCTTCATGGATCACTGCCTTGTCGTGGCAAAGGGGCTTGCGTAACTCAATGAAGTCAGGTCAAGAAGAACAGGTCATGACGGAGAGTTCTGACAAAACGTGGTCCACTGGAGGAGGAAATGGCAACCCACTCTAGTATCCTTGCCAAGAAAACCCCATGGACAGTATCAAAAGGCTAAAAGATATGACGCCGGAAGATGAGCCCCTCAGGTCGGAAGGTGTCCAATATGCTACTGGGGAAGAGCAGAGGGCAATTCCGAGTAGCTCCAGAAAGAGTGAAGTGGCTGGGCCAAAGCCGAAAGGACGCTCAGTTGTGGATGTGTCTGGAAGTGGAAGGAAAGTCCGATGCTGTAAGGAACAATATTGCATAGGAACCTGGAATGTAAGATCTATGAATCAGGGTAAGCTGGATGTGGTCAAACATGAGATGACAAGATTGAACATTGACATCTTGGGAATCAGCGAACTAAAATGGACAGGAATGGGCGAATTTAATTCAGGAGACCATTATATATACTACTGTGGGCAAGAATCCCTTAGAAGAAATGGAGTAGCCCTCATAGTCAATAAAAGAGTGGGAAAGGCAGTACTGGGGTACAACCTCAAAAACAACAGAATGATCTCAGTTCAAATCCAAGGCAAACCATTCAACATCACAGTGATCCAAGTCTATGCCCCAACCACTGATGCCGAAGAAACTGAAGTTGACCGGTTCTATGAAGACCTACAACACCTTCTAGAACTAACACCAAAAAAAGATGTCCTTTTCATCATAGGGGACTGGAATGCTAAAGTAGGAAATCAAGAAATAACCAGAATAACAGGCAAGTTTGGCCTTGGAGTACAAAATGAAGCAGGGCAAAGGCTAATAGAGTTTTGTTAAGAGAACACGCTGGTCATAGCAAACACTCTTTTCCAACAACACAAGAGACGACTCTACACATGGACATCACCAGATGGTCAATACCGAAATCAGATTGATTATGTACTTTGCAGCCAAAGATGGAGAACCTCTATACAATCAGCAAAAACAAGACCTGGAGCTGACTGCGGCTCAGATCATGAGCTTCTTATCGCAAAATTTAGGCTTAAATTGAAGAACGTAGAGAAAACCACTAGACCACTCAGGTATGACCTAAATCATATCCCTTATGAATATACAGTGGAGGTGAGGAATAGATTTAAAGGATTAGATCTGGTAGACAGACTGCCTGAAGAACTATGGATGGAGGTTCGTAACATTGTACAGGAGGCAGCAACTAAAACCATCCCAAAGAAAAAGAAATGCAAGAAAGCAAAGTGGCTGTCTGGTGAGGCTTTACAAATAGCTGAGGAAAGAAGGAAAGCAAAAGGGAAGGGAGAAAGGGAAAGATATAACCAACTAAATGCAGATTTCCAGAGAAGAGCAAGGAGAGATAAGAAGGCCTTCTTAAATGAAAAATGCAAAGAAATCGAGGAAAACAATAGAATGGGGAAGACTAGAGATCTCTTCAAGAAAATCGGAGATATCAAGGGAACGTTTTGTGCAAAGATGGGCATGATAAAGGATAAAAAAGGCAGGGACCTAACAGAAGCAGAAGAGATTAAGAAGAGGTGGCAAGAATACACAGAAGAACTATACAAGAAAGACCTTAATGTCCCTGAAAAATACCATGGTGTGGTCACTGACCTTGAGCCAGACATCCTAGAGAGTGAAGTTAAGTGGGCCTTAGGAAGCATTACTAACAACAAAGCTAGCGGAGAAGACAGTATCCCAGCTGAGCTATTTAAAATCCTAAAAGATGATGCTGTTAAAGTGCTGCACTCAATATGCCAACAAATTTGGAAAACTCAACAGTGGCCACAGGATTGGAAAAGGTCAGTTTACATTCCAATTCCAAAGAAGGGCAATGCCAAAGAATGTTCAAACTACCGTACATTTGCGCTCATTTCACATGCTAGCAAGGTTATGCTCAAAATCCTACAAGCTAGGCTTCAGCAATATGTGAACCGAGAACTACCAGAAGTGCAAGCTGGGTTTCGAAGAGGCAGAGGAACTAGAGATCAGATTGCCAACATTCGCTGGATCATGGAAAAAGCAAGAGAGTTCCAGAAAAACATCTACTTATGCTTCATTGACTACGCTAAAGCCTTTGATTGTGTGGATCACAACAAACTGTGGCAAATTCTTAAAGAGATGGGAGTACCAGACCACCTTACCTGTCTCCTGAGAAACCTGTATGCGGGTCAAGAAGCAACAGTTAGAACCGGACATGGAACAACTGATTGGTTCAAAATTGGGAAAGGAGTACGACAAGGCTGTATATTATCACCCTGCTTATTTAACTTATATGTAGAGTACATCATGAGAAATGCCGGGCTGGATGAATCACAAGCCGGAGTTAAGATTGCCGGGAGAAATATCAACAACCTCAGATATGCAGACGATACCACCCTAATGGCAGAAAGCGAAGAGGAACTAAAGAGCCTCTTGATGAGGGTGAAAGAGGAGAGTGCAAAAGCTGGCTTGAAACTCAACATTAAAAAAACTCGGATCATGGCATCTGGTCCCATCACTTCCTGGCAAATAGAAGGGGAAGAAATGGAAGCAGTGGCAGATTTTATTTTCTTGGGCTCCAAGATCACCGCAGACGGTGACTGCAGCCATGAAATTAAAAGACGCTTGCTCCTTGGGAGGAAAGCTATGGCAAACCTAGACAGAATATTAAAAAGCAGAGATATCACCTTGCCGACAAAGGTCCGTATAGTTAAAGCTATGGTTTTTCCAGTAGTAATGTATGGCTCTGAGAGTTGGACCATAAGGAAGGCTGAGCGCCGAAGAATTGATGCTTTCGAGCTGTGGTGCTGGAGAAGACTCTTGAGAGTCCCTTGGACTGCAAGGAGGTCAAATCAGTCAATCCTAAAGGAAATCAACCCTGACTGCTCATTGGAAGGACAGATACTGAAGCTGAAGCTCAAATACTTTGGCCACCTAATGCGAAGAGAGGACTCACTGGAAAAGACCCTGATGCTGGGAAAGACTGAAGGCAAAAGGAGAAGGGGACGGCAGAGGATGAGATGGTTAGATAGCATCACCGATGTAATGAACATGAATTTGAGTAAACTCCGGGAGACAGTGGAGGACAGAAAGACCTGGCGTGCTATGGTCCATGAGGTCACGAAGAGTCGAACACGACTAAACGAC
The DNA here is from genome assembly GCA_023362775.1 of Charina bottae. Lineage (NCBI taxonomy): Eukaryota > Metazoa > Chordata > Lepidosauria > Squamata > Charinaidae > Charina > Charina bottae. The sequence goes on from JALMGJ010000006.1 coordinate 66,076,433, forward strand.
TGAACAACAACAAAATAAGACACTGTGTTCTAGTCCCGCCTTAGGCATGAAAGCCGGCTGGGTGACCTTGGGCCAGTCGCTCTCTCTCAGCCCAGCTCACCTCACAGGGTGGTTGTTGTGGGGAAAATTGGAGGAGGAAGGAGTATTAGGTATGTTTTCCGCCTTGAGTTATTTATAAAAATAATAAAGGCGGGATAGAAAATAAACAAATAAATAAATAAATAACTCCTTTTCTATATAGCCAGAAGCCTATTCTCTATTAAAATTAGACAAAACAGATCAAGGAATGAATTCAAGGTATTTTTGACCAAATCCTGTTTGACTTTTTCTAAAACACTGTACAATATTTGTAAGGAAAAAATAAACTAATTGGAAGTTGTAGAATGGTCTGTGTTTGACATTCACTTGGCTCTGAATCACCAATAGCTAAGCACTGTACTATAGCATGGCATTTCCTAGCAACAAGGCCACTAAAAATATTAACAAGCGATTGAGAAAATTTACGTAGGTTTTTGAGAGATTTCCCTGGCAGAGTCCTTTTTAAAAAATGCTGCTGTAGGAACTATTCTTCTTGTTTTAGATGTCTTTGTTTTTACTAATGTTATGAGCTTCCCAAAACCACATAAAGACTAGGTAGAATATAAATGTTTAAAACAAACAAAGCTTGATAGTTCACAAAAAGAAAACCAGCCTTTTGGGGCACAATGGAACATTAATTTAGAGGGAATATGTAAGGCACACATGGGGTACAATATGGTGTAACCAGTCTTTGTTTTGATGCTCTGCATCATCAACTGGCTAATTGCAGGTAAATACAGCTAGATCTGTGCTACAAAACTAAGTGAGTGGGGACTTCCTACAATGAAAAAGTTGATGGGTCCATTTTTTATCCTTAAAAGGCATCTTGTAATGTTGTTTTCCCTGTTAAAAATCTAAAGTGTCCAAATGGAAGTCTTGGTGTCCAAGAGGGAATAAACAGAAGATCTTCTAGTTTAGCCTCCTGCACCTCTTGGGCATCAACAATCTTCGATATGCTGATGACACAACTCTCCTCTCAGAAACCAAAGAAGGTCTAAAACATCTTATCAAAAGGATTAAAGAAGAAACTGAAGAATTTGGCCCTTTCCTAAACATCAAAAAGACCAAGCTCGAGACCACTGCGAGGAATGGAAATGTCAAAATAACAATTGACAGTGAAGAGATCAAATGTGTGCAAGAATTTACTTTCCTAGGTTCACTGATCACAGCAGTGAATGCAGTCCAGAAATAGAGCGTCGAATCGCACTGGGTCACAGAGCAATGATGAGCATGAATCGAGTATGGAAAAGCAAGGACGTCAGCCTGGCAACTAAATGCAGATTAGTCCGCACTATCGTGTTTCCCATAGCTACCTATGGTTGCAAAAGTTGGACCATGAAAAAACTAGACAGGAGGAAAATCAACTCGTTCGAGCTGCGGTGTTGGAGAAGGCTCCTGCACATTCCTTGGTCAGCAAAGGTGACAAATAAGCAAGTACTGGTGAAGGGATTTAAGAACTGCATTTTGTATTACTAATGTATACCCTAATGAACTGTATAAACTTTTTAGAATTATGCTGTGTTAACATAACTGCTCTTTGCTTCTGTAAACACGCTTCAGCTAAGAAAGTACACGTATCCAGGACTAGGAAGGCTATTCCGTACAGAATGTAACACCTTCTAGTGAACAGGACAGAGATAAGAAATGCCTACGCACTGGGAAGAGGCGTGAGAAGCTCCTTTGTTCTATGTTGTCTATGTCATTTGATTCCTGCTTGTTTGTGACCTTGTTCTAGTTGCAGGGTATAAAATGTCTGTAGACCCCCTTGTGGTCATGGTTTTTCCTATAGGCGTTCGCCTGTCACGGCGCCCATCAGGAAGTTCCATCCAGCTTTATTTGATCATTTGAGCATATAAAACCAGACATATCCCTGGTGGGCAAAATCAAGAAACTCTGCCTTGCTTATTTCGGCCATGTCATGCGATCAAACTCGCTGGAAAAGGCAGTTATGCTCGGAATGGTCAGCGGTAAAAGGAAACGAGGCCGCCAAAAGACACGGTGGCTAGACACCATCAAAGTCGACACCAGCCAGAGCATTAAACAACTAAAAGAAGCTATACAAGATCAGAAAAAGTGGAGAGAGCTGGTCCACAGAATCGCCAAGAATTGGACACGATTGAACGGATAGCATCATCATCATCTCTTGAGCAGAAGTTATCACAGAGGTTACCAAAATTAACAGGCAAATTCTTGCACACCACAGAATGTTTCCTTTTGAAGATATTCTTCCAGCATAGTGATGGCGAATCTTTTGGGTTCTGCATGTCAAAAATTTGGAAAATGTCTAACTTGACTCTGCTGGCATGTCAGTCCCCCCCCCCCCCCCCGAACAACAACAAAAAAGCTTTGTGCAAAGCCATCAAAAGCAGGCCCCTTCAAAGGCACCCCTTCGCACAAATTGCAAGCAGCTTCTCCAGGAACCGGCTTTGCGTGAAGGGGCAATAATAATAATAATAACTATTATTATTATTACCCCTTCGTGACAGCCAGCTTCTGCAGGAACCGGCTTCGCGCAAGGAGGAGCCAGAAGATGGCAAGGTGAGCTGGGGTGGCAGAGGGCAGGGCAGCAGGGGTCTCGGAGCTGGCGAGGGTGACTGGGCTGGGGCGGCTGCGGCTTCCCGGGGAGTGGCAGTTGTTGTCGGGTGTTGGTGAACACTGGAGTGTCACCCAAAACATCGTGGCATGTCACCTTTGACATGTATGTCATAGGTTTGCCATCACTGTTCTAGCAGATCTTTTTTTCCCCCCACAAAGAAAATCTCTTTCTCTAATATTTGAGTTTCAGCATAAACTACTACCCAGAAAAAAGGAAGCTCATTTGTGGTGTTTCACTCAAAGCCACAATATTACAGGAAGTTTTAAACTTTCACAATCTTAACCACAGAGGTCAAACGCTATATAGTGTTGCACTCTGCACAGTGATGCCTCTCTGACTTCAGAACTGTAATACAGGAAATAATTTCAAGATGATATGGCTAAATATGTGGAGTGAAAAGCAGGATTAAAAATATTTCCTGGAGAAAAAGCACTTGCTCAAATTACTGTTCATGTTATTCGAAAATCTTTAAATTGAACTCCCCTTTCTTTACATTCCACCATACGTTATGCATCAGCATCTATAATTTGAAATAAGAAGCCATTTTAAATGTATATACACACACACACACACACATACCCCTCACATTTATGGCCTTTGCAGGTGTGCAAAGCAAAGGTAAGCTGAAGTAAGATTATAAGCACAGTCACGGTTTCACTTAGCCACTGCTTCATTTAACAACCAAGTTGCCAGTCCCAAACGAGGGCTACCTGTGTGTGTGGGGGGGGGGGAGAGGAGAGGGGAGGGGAAGGGAGAGGGGAGAGGAGAGAGGAGAGGAGAGGAAGAGGGAAAGAGAAGAAGCAGCTTGTCTGTGACCTCAGGGTCCTTTGAGAGAGAGAGAGAGAGAGAGAGAAGGAGGAGGAGGAGGAGGAGGAGGAGGAGGAGGAGGAGGAGGAGGAGGAGCTGGTCTGTGACCGCAGGGTCCTTTCAGACTCACAGTTCCTGCTTAAGCAGCAGATGGAAACCATACCTGGGATTGTCCTGCAGTTGCTGGGGGTGTGGCCAGGAAGTAATAGCACAGAAATACCACCTTTAGATCAACTGGATTTGAGGACCACCAACTTTTCCAGTATATTGAATGATACATGTAATACTGAACAGTATATTGAGTGACGCATGTAATATTGGGCATCTTTTCATTCGCCTTGCCAGCTTGATTTAAATAAAAGTATTAGATGACTCACCATCCCCACCATGATAGCATTTTGTGAATGAGCATGACTCAAAATAGCAATTTTGTGTCTGTGCCAATAAGTTTCTCAAAATTCCAAATATGCCAGTGCCGAAAAAGACTAAGTCCCCCCAGATTAACCACTACCGTTTTAAGGTCAATAAGGTTTATGTCCTCCCTCAGACACTTAGTAACATCCTTAGCATTTTACATATTAAACTAACTTGACAAGTTTTTAAAGATCCCAAGGAAAGGTGGTAGATTTTAGTGCTCCAAAAAGCTTTCCCATAATCTTCGCTTTTATATCATAAAACTCAGTGTAAAAGTTTCTCCAGATTTCAAGTTCTCAGTCTGTGGTCTAATTCTATAGAGTTATTAACAGAGAGGTGATAAGTGTACTTACTATATCCTTTTTGAAAATGAAAAATCTGTTGAGTTTTGTCATCCCTATCCTGTCAAAATTTTCAGTCCCCACTATGGAAGAGAAAGGAGGCAGAAAATAGCAGCAATTCTGATATCAGTGGAATCCCACACAGTAAAATACTCTTTAAAAGAGAAATAAACACAAGCTGCAAACCCTTTAATTAATAAGTAACGCAAGCATGTAAAAAATTAAAAAGAAAACAGAACAGTGTCTTTAAAACACTGAGGTCACATGGAGTTCATATTCACTTTTCATGAACAAATGTTCTGTGAAAATGTACATGAAATATAAAAAATGTTGCCATTTATATAAAAGCCAAAGCATTAAGAACAAAATGCAAATGTTCTATAGAAACGCAACCTCATACTATTAAATCTTATTATGGGAGTATTATTGTAGCTCAATTGTTATGGTTAAATAACTAGTAGAGCATTGAGACAATGTTCTCAAAAAGAATTTGCCCTGCCTTTTCTTGTAAGACAAGTAAATATTATTGAAAATAGTGTTGGTTTATCAATACCAGCCTTGTTTCTATCAGCATATATCTATCCGATATGCTTCAATGTATGCCCAATACAAATGGAGTAAAATATGCAAAAATATCACTGTGGCCTGCTTATTTAATAAAGTGCCTTTTATTATCATTGCATTTGAGACACTACCTTAAATACCACCTTCTATCACCATATCTAGGCAATAGATGTCCCTTCACAGAATTCAGACCTATTATTTGACAGTTACATTGCATAGTGCAGGGCTTTCCAAAGTTTTCCTGTGGCGACACACCAACTGCCCTTGGTGTGTCGCCGCGGGAAAACCCGGAAGTTTCGCCGCCGCGGCAGCGCGCAAAAAGCCGGAAGCGCTGCTGCCGCTTTCGGTCTTTGCGCACCGCCGCGGCACCTTCAGATTTTCATGTGTCGCCACGGGAAAACCCAGTGCGGGCGGGGGCGTGCATGGTGGCCTCCGCTAAAACGCGGAAGCACCGATGGCGCGCTGGTGCCGCCGCCGCCGCCGTGCACGCCCCCGCTGCCACTTCCGGGTTGTGTGGCGACACAGCCGACTGTGTGTGGCGACACACTTTTGTGTCGCGACACAGTTTGGAAAGCTCTGGGATAATGGGATGAGAAGGGTGACAGAGAGTACAACAAAAAGAATACATGTGGACTTAAGTATCTGGAAAATGTAAAACTGTCAAAATATAATGCTGCCAGTCCTATGAATCCATGCTATGCCTAGATATCAGACATCTACTAGCGATGTCTAGTAGGCCACAGTTAAAAACTACCAATATTAGACATTGTATAGCAATTAGTATCTCACACTCTGTGATGATCCTCAGCTAGAAATCAGCACTCCTCACACGAAACACGTTAGAATCAAAAGGAATCTTTATTTCAGCCCGATCCAAAGCATGTTAAAGCTTCAAGTAATTTACAGCTCTACAAGTAGCAATTTAAATACATGTATTCCCCCCCCCCCTTCCAGCGAGTTCCTCCAAGCCGCTGCCTCCTGCCGTCTAGCGCCTCTTTCGCTTCAAATACTCTATCCGGCGTATGTGGTGCTGAATCCACATTAGCTTCTCTTTCCTGCACGTATGCCACTTATTGCTTTCTATGGTTTCTCTACTGGATGTTTCCCGGCTGGCTCTATGTCAGAATGGCACCCAGGTGGGGTTAATTCATGACATTCTGCCCTCCCCAAAATCAGCTCCCCTCTTGTTTTGGTTTCTCCGGGTATCTATTGTGAAATTTCTTTACTAACTTGGGTGCTTTGACGTTGCGGCTATAAACCCACTCACTCTGCGATTTTGGGAATTCCTTCCACTGCACAAAGTATTGCAGTTTTCCTCTATGTAATCTAGAGTCTAATATTTCCTGTACTTTGAAGTGACATTCCCCATCTATCATTATTGGCGCTGGTACTTTTTGTTGTGGATGTCAGTGTTCTGACTCTTCAGCTGGTTTCAAAAGGCTGCAATGAAATACTGGGTGGATTTTCTCGAGGTTCTTGGGTAGTTCCAGTCGCATTGCTACCTTGTTGATCACTTTGGTTGTCGGAAAGGGCCCTATAAACTTCGGACCTAGTTTTTTGGAGGGTTGTGAAGACTAGAAATTTTGTGGATAAGTACACTTCATCCCCCCACGTTTAGTTTCCATTCAGGAGCTCTCATGCAATTGGCATATTCTTTGTATGTTTCCTTTGCATGTTGTAGTGCTCCCTGTATTGTTGGCCACCCTCAGCTATGTGTTTTGCCCATTCATCTAGCGGGACCGTTATCTCATCTGGTTAGGTAGGTCTGGGAATGCTACAAAATCCTGACCATTTACTATTTTAAATGGGGTGAATCCCGTGCTTTGGTGCACTGAATTGTTAAAAGCTACATCTGCAAAGGGGAGCAGTTCTACCCAATTGTCTTGCTGATAATTTACATAGCATCTAAGGTATTGTTCTAGTACTTGGTTCGATCGTTCACACACCCCGTTCATGGCTGGGTGGTGACTCGAACTCTGAACCTGCTCCACCCCCATCAATTTTAAAAAAGGTTTCCAAAATTTTGAGGTGAACTGGACTCCGTGTTTGCTGATTACTCCCTTGGGTGCCCCGTGCAGCCTGTATACATGTTGTATAAATAACTTAGCAAGCTGCCCCGCCATTAGGATGCTGGTGCAGGGTACAAAGTGAACTTGCTTAGAGAATCTGTGACCACCCAAATCATTGCCTTTTTATGGCTCTCCAGTAGATCTACAATAAAATCCATGGATATTTGTTTCCATGGTTGTGTTGGGTTGGCTACTTCTTGCAATAAGACCCTTGGTTTTCCTCCTACACGTTTGGCCATGGCACAAGTTGGGCAACTAGCTACGTAGCTTTCTACGTCCCTGTGGAGGGTTGGCCACCAAAACTGCTTCCTTAAGAGGTGCATAGTTTTTAAGAATCCAAAATGGCCAGCTGATTTTGCATTGTGGCACCTAAGATCTTTTTTCTCATGGGTTCCCGCCTGCTGAAACTCCTCCTCAGATGAGTCTTCCTCCTGCACTAGGGGATTGCAGACTGTACCCCTTTTGCTACCACTGTGGGTCCCTTTGTCTTGACTGCTGGGGTTTTGTTACTGCCTCCCCCTTTCTTACTTCCCCCGGCCGCTGCGTTCTGGGGACATTCAGCAATTCGGTGCCCTTCTCCGCCGCATTTGAAGCACAACCTTTTTCTTGTTCGGTGCTCCTCCTCCTCCTCCTCCTCCTCCTCCTCCCATGACTTGTGATTTCCACGGTTTTCAGCTTGTTGTGTGCTTGCTTCTCGCCTCGTCCCGTTGTTGCTCTCTTACTTGAGCTTGTAGGTTCTCTCTCTCTCCAGCTAGGCAAATCCATTCTCTCACCGTCTTTGGGTTGCCTCGCATCAACGCCCATTGTAGGATTTCTGCTTGCAGACCCTTCTTGAAGCACTGTACCTTCAGGGACTCCAGCCAATTGGGTAGCCTTCCAGCCAGTTTCCTGAACTCTAGTGAGTATTCAGAAACTGACTTGTGCCCGTTTAAGGCGCTGCAAATTCTCCTCAGCTTTAAATTTCAACAGGGGGTCTTCAAACCGCTCTCTCAGCGCACTCATAAATTCGTCAAAGTTGCTTAGCTCTAAAGCTTGCGTGTTGTGAAATCCTACCAACCAGTCGGCCGCCTCTCCCTCTAAGCAGGTCGATATACAGTTAATCTTTGCTTCTTCCGAAACAAAAGAACCCACGTGCTCCCTCATAAAGCCTCTCACAAAGGTCAGGAAGCAGGCTAATGTCCTGGGATCTCCAACAAATTTCATTTTCTCCTCTTTAGTTCCAACGTGCCCATCTGAACCTCATGCTTGGCTCGCCCCTCTTACTGGGTCTCATGGGACGGGTTGGTTGTTGGGGGCTCTTCCCGTCATCCGCTGCCCCATTCTCATCCCCGATCCTCCAGGGCTCTCACCCATTATCTGTTGAGCTGTCACCTCTGTCCTGCCCATCGCCAGTGGTTGTAGACTCTGCAGTACGCTCTCCAACATTCCTTGTAGACAGTCCATGCGTTCCTCCACCTGTCTCAACCTCTCGTCCCTCTCACAGTCCGCCACCAACATCCCAAAGTCATGACTCCCTCCATTGTTGGGTGTTAATAGAGTCGATCCCACTTCGCGATCTCCTCCGACATACTGAGCCCATTGGGGACCGTACTCTGTTGTCAGGCTTCCCCAGGGCATTGGGGTCGCCATTGTGCCAAGGGTCGGTGGGATTCAGATACCTGTGCGGCTGGCGTTGAGGTTTTGCCTTCCAGTTCAGATTCTCCCAGCCGCTGACTATCCTCGAAGAGTTGGCTGCTCTCGTTTAAGCCCGTCATTGTGACTTGAAGCTTTCTGTGATGATCCTCGGCTAGAAATCGGCACTCCTCACACAAAACACGTTGGAATCAAAAGCAATCTTTATTTCAGCTTGTGATCCAAAGCACGTTAAAGCTTCAAGTAATTTACAGCTCTACAAGTAGCAATTTAAATACATGTATTCCCCCCCTTTTCCAGCGAGTTCCTCCAAGGCGCTGCCTCCTGCTGTCTAGCGCCTCTTTTGCTTCAAGTACTCTGTCTGGCGTACATGGCAATGAATTTATTTATTCGATTTATCACTGCCCAATTCCCTCCAGAGGGACTCCACATTAGCTTCTCTTTCCTGCACGTATGCCGCTTATTGCTTTCTATGGTTTGTCTACTGGCTGGCTCTATGTCAGAATGGCACCCAGGTGGGGGGTCATTCATGACACACACATTTTCTGTAGATAGCTTTGCAGTCAACTGCAACAAAAAATAACATTTTCGCTCAGACTGAAAAAAATTATGACACCTTTCAACAGGTGAAGTAATCATATTAAGTCTCAGCATGTTGGAGCTTGTGGATATGGATCTGTCCTTGAAGTCACCTGAAGATGACTTAAACCCTACTGAAGAATACATTTTCATGGTACTGAGCAACAATTAATGGTGTGGAGTATAATAAATAAATAAATAGGAAGATAAATATAAAATTATCCATTGGAGTAAATCCACATGCAGGTAGTCCTCTGTGACTGAGCCACTTAGCGATGGCAGTTCCAGTTCATGGTTACTGTCGTTAAGTGAGGACCCCACATGACTGTGTCTTCCGACTTCCTGCCAGCTTCCCCATTGACTTTGCTTGTGGGAAGTCGGCAAATTGTGATCACATGCCCACCGGATGCTGCAATAGCTGGAAATCCAGGCTGGTTGCCGAGCACCTGGATCGCAGTCATGTGATTGCGGGGGCGCTGCAATGGCCAGAACTTCGAGGACTGGTCATAACTGCCACTTGGTTAGCACTATTGCAAGTTCGAACAGACGCTGAACGAGTGGTTGTTAAAAGAGGACCGCCTGTATTGAGCTGAAGAATGGATCTGCTTTTGTAGAATAAGAGGGTAATGCCTTTATTTTATCCACACAGAATTTGTTATGATTCAACAAGACTAAGGAGCATTGTTGATTTAGAAAAGATCAGACTATCTCTCTCTCCAGAATTACCTACTCTTGAACAGTGATTCTTCAGGTTCTCTGAGTAAAGCCTGGTCTATTACGTATTCTCTGATCTTTTTAACTGATGCCAGAGACCGAACCTAACCTTTTTGCATGCTGAACATATTATCTACCAGTTATGGTTCATATCTTCTATACCACATTGATATTCATTTGCCTAATTCTCGGCCTAGCAGTCACAATTCCAGGAGTGATTGGTTATTTCATGCTACCATTTGCAGCTAGACAATATTACACCACAAAACACTTGATATATATACATATCTCGATGACCACCTATTAGAACCATGTTGTCCAGTAGGTCCAGCCAGAAAAGGGTGGTTAGGAGTGCCACTTCCAAATGAGATCAGAAGAGGAGAGCAAGAATATGCTGCTGCAATGTAACAATCTGCTTCCTGAGATCTGAATGTTGTCCTCCCTGATAAACTTCCTGAGGGCCCTGAAGTCAGAACTCTTTCACACAGCTTTTAATGGCTGAATAGAAGGTAACATTAAGGGACACAGGGTTTTAGTAAATGTGGAAAAGTTGTATAGGTTATGTTTTATGGTTTTTATAACTCTGTAAACTGTCAGTGGCACAAAACCTCTTAATAAATCACTAGATATATATTTGGACATGATTATGCATTAATTAAGCAACTAACTCATATGCAATTTGTTTTTAATGAGATTTTAAGTTTTCTATTGAAATACGCAATTATTTTAAAATAATAGTTTTAAAGAGGTTTTTAACAATCTTTTTGTGTATGAGGAAGCACTGAAAAAATCGTATAACCCAATTTGCAATGTATTTTCAAATCTTTGAAGTGCCAACACCTAGAAATTGAAATATTTTCTCCAAGTCTAGAATATATCTTCTAATTTTATTAGTGAATACTATCTAATTTTCCATACTGTAGTATATTACTATACCCTAATTGCTGCTCTTTAAATAATATAATTCTCTGCAGCTGACCACACAATTTTGATTTCCAGTTGTCACCTGGATTATTTTATTTGTTACATTTGCATATAAAATAATTACATAGATAAAAGCATATTTGTTCCTTAAATAATGCAAGCACACTCATAGATGGGTCATCTTCTTGTTTGCATAGGAATTCACCTTGCACTAAATTAGTGCAAATCTATACAGCTCAATACTAGAAATGACTAGAAATGGCTCTCCAGAGAAAGGAGCTCTTTTCAATAAACTTGGACTTCGCTGGAAATAAAACTGGTACTTTCTGCGGGGAAAGCTTGAACTCTTCCACCTAGGGACAGCCTTCTCCAAAGAGGAGAATGTAACATTCTAAAATAGACTTTAAAAACCTGTGAAGTATATTAAACTTCGGCAAAGACATTTTTAGCAAAAGTGCCAATTTTTCTTTAGTCCTAAAGTTTTTTTTAAAAAATATTTTCTCTTAGTCATGAGTTAAGATAGAGACCCTGCAAAAAGTGGATTGCCAGTAATATTACAGTACAGTATTAACATAAAGGGTGGGAGATGTACTTTCCTGCACTGCATCACCTAGCAAGCAAGTTGATATTCAGCCACTTGGCCTACAGTATTTAAAATGAATTCAGTATGGTAACCAACATAAATTTACAGTCTCCCAGGCAAGCCTGCATTCCCAGAAAAAAGTAGCTCATGTTCTTTAGACAGTTTCTAGAAACATACTTTATCTTTGCAAATTCCCATTAACATCTGAAAAAGACATAATATATCTAGACTGCAAACCTGACCTTAATGAAACATGAATGACAGACTATGATCTGTGACTGAATGAAAGATTACGATCTGTGAATCTTTACCCAGCTAAACCCATCAGAAACAAAAAAGTGCGTTTTCCAGATACCACTATAATCCTTATGGAGCTCACAGTGGGCAAGGACATTTGCAAATCTGTAACCAGTTTATTGGTTCCAATATAGTTTAAGTTTGTCCTTCCTCTCATTATAGGAAAAAACTGTAGCAATATTGATTTCTGCAAAAAACAAAAAACAAAACCTTAATGGAATCAGAACATGTCTGTGGTGCTTGACTTAGAATTGTCTTTATTTTAACAAAAAGATCAAGAAGGGGAAAGGTTTGGGTGCCAATCCATCTGGAATACAGGTAAATAATTTAGTGATGTGCTTAAATGTATGCCATCTCAGAAATCAGAAAAGGCTAAATTTAAATACAGGATATTTCAATATAAAATAGCATGATACAAATTTTATACTAAAACCTGCTAAGCCAAGACATAGCAGCATAAAGTCTCATATTAATAAGCAAATGAAGAGTACCAAGATTTCCAGGATTATATTACAGTCTGTTCTTTTTCTCCCAGTAAAATATATTTTCAGGGGAATTTTGCATCTGCTCTGCAAGTCTACTGTTCAAATGGGAACAGAATTCAGAGCACTCTTTTGCCTGTCTCATTTCATAGTTCATTTCCTGAAACTTCAGAAACTGACAAGGGTACACATTTATTTCAGCTTTCTATAACTAGCTGAACTTTTCCACAAAAAAAGTTGCAACATCTCCATTGCTGACACACACCTATTGGAAACCACAGAGCACTTCCGGGATACTCTGAAATAATAATACCTGTTGGAAAGAAGAAGTGGAAGAGAAAATAATCTCTTAGCATAGCAAAAGCTGAAGAGCTCCCCCGCAATTCTAAACAGCACCTCTCTGAAACAAGGCACAAGGGCGAAAGATTTGTATGAACCGCCCTAGCCAGGTTTATTTCCTTCAGCAAACCCGCAGCGGATCCAATGGGCCAACTCTAGTCAACAGACTCGGAGGGGTGACTCTGCCTCTCTTCCTGTTGCTTGGATCCATAGCCTTCACCTGTGCTCAGCATTTATCCCACTCCCACGAGCTCAAAAAAGGACCGCTGAAGTCTCCCCTTGGAGAGCGAAGGCGTGCATCTCTTTCTCGTGCACCCCCCCCCCCCCGCCAGCCCCTTTCAGCATAGATTTAGCCAAAGCTGTAGGGGTTGATTTTCCACCCCCGCCCCAACAATAGAGAGCCATGGGGAGGAATAAAGGGAAAAAAGGAAGCAAGCAGCTGTTCCGTGGGAACGGCCCCAGCCTGGGACCTTCTGCTCTCTCCAGATCCGAAGTAAGCCAGCAACGACCCCCGCGCCGGAAAGGAAAAAAATAAAGGGGGGGGGTAGAAAAGCTGGCAGTCCTCCCGCATCATCACGCCTCCCACTTGGAGCAGCCTGCTTTTCCTCCAGCAGATGGAAGTCACCCCCGTTCTGCCCTGAGCCCCCTTCCTGAGAGGTCAATGCAGCTGGCTGCCCGGGACGCGCGCATGGCAGCCCTCCACGCGCTCCCCCAGGTGCCCCCGCAGGATTGGCCGGGCCTCCCCCCAAGGCAGGCCCAGCCGGCAGGGCGAAGTCTCCCCGTCCGCCACTCACCACGCATTTCTTGCCGAGGAAGCCGAAGAGGCTCTCGTTCTCCTGCGGGGTGAGCAGCAGGGAGCCCACGTTGGAGACCCGCCGCGGCGGCGGGGGCTGCTGTTGGCTGTTGTTCATGGTGGCCGGCGCCCGGCCGGGACTGCCAACCCCTCTGCCGGCCTCGCAGCTGGCTCTGGCTCGTCTGGGGGTCAGGCCCCGCGTCCCTTGAAGGGTGGCGGCGCAGCAGCCTGCCTCCCTGCGCTATTGCAGCAACATCGGGGCGGCGACCGGAGGGGGCGCCGCGGCAGGCCGGGGACTAGGCCGCTCCCGTGGGGCTCCTGCGAGCGGGGCGGCCGGGAAGTCCCGCTCCTCGCCCTCTCCGCGCCTTCCGCCGCTCTCCCGACAGGCACTAAACTTCCAACTTCTCCCCGGCGCCGGCCGCGCAATCCAACATGGCAGGGAGCGGAGGCGCGGGCGAGACCAAATGCCGCGGAGGGAGAGGGGAGGACGCGGGGTCGAGTCGCCCCAGGCTGCCCGGCCCGCGCTGCCGCTTCTCGGCGTGGCGCCCCCCTCGCTGGGCTCTCTTCTCCGTCGGCCCGGAGAGCGACGGCGGGGTGGCCCGCGGCTAAGCTGCGGCGCAAGTCCCGGCGGCGAACTCAGGAGTCGCGCCTTCCGTGGTCTCCCCCGTTAAATACCGGGCGGGCCAGGCCGGGCTGCTTTCCCGGCCTTGTCATCCAGGAAGTCTGGATGTTGGCGGGAGGCGGAGGAAGCGAGTGGAGGTGCCGCGGGCTCGCAGGAGGGACGCGCCCCACGATTTCTGCAATTCTTCAAGGCAGAACCGCGGGGCTGGTGGAGCGCAGCGGGGGTGCACGCGCGTGTCACCTCCTGCGCGTCCCTGGCTTAAAGCCTCTGTCAGTCCTGCAGACGCATTTGCTCCTCCAGAGTGCAAAGCGTAGCTATTGTAAATTTAAATGTCTCTTTCTTTAGTCATTTGGACAAAAAGGTTTGCATACAGTATGTATTGCCTTCAGTAATGGACGTGGGGTTGGGCTCACCCCGGTGGTTGGTAGGGTCTGGTTGGTGGGTTACCATGGTTAAAAGATTAAAAGGCCTTAGAAGTGTGGGAACCCAGATTGTGTGTGTCCACATAAAGGTTCCAAAGTTGGGAACAAATGGAGCTCATGATTTTTATTTTTAACTGAACCGAGATCATTATGTTATAGGACTGATCCTTGGGTTTATGGAATTGCTGGATTTTTATCTGGATGCATCTTCATTCACTACAGAGCATTGCTCGTGGCTGTAGTAATGGTTTTAATCATATAAATCACAGATACAGCATGTTCTGCATGGAAAAAGAAAACTTCTCTCTTTGAACCCCAGATACCCATTTTTGCAAGAAAACATTGGAAGGACACTCGGACTGCAATCATGTTAAATCTGCATTACTGACAATAAATGATAAATAAAAACACCAGATCTAGTGTTTTGCATTGCTCATGAAATGGTCAGGATTATTATAGGATGGTTATTATTGCAGTCTTCAAAATTCCACCATCTTATAAAAGCTGTCAATATGCACCGACTGCACTGTAAAAATTAGAAAGCCAGGATCTTATGGTGCAGAATGATAGATTAAAGCAGAGCTTTCCAAACTGTGTGTTGCGACACAAAAGTGTGTCGCCACACAACCCGGAAGCGCTGATCATCATCAGCGCTTCCGGGCTTTCCCGCAGCGACACACCAACGGCGGTGCGCAAAAACCTGAAAGCGGCAGCAGCGCTTCCGGGTTTTTGCGCGCTGCCACAACGGCGGCACTTCCGGGTTTTCCTGTGGCGACACGCCAACGGTGGTTGGTGTGTCGCCGCGGGAAAAGTTTGGAAAGCCCTGGATTAAAGGAACAGATCCATACAGAGTCTTATTTAGTATATGTTTTGTGATACAGCTGTGCTATTTTTAAAAAAAGGATCCTCATAATTTTCACAAGAAGACACAAAATGCAGCTTATCACAGCTCACATCCTTGTACAAAGTTTTCCATGGCACACAAACCTAAAAGCGGTGATTCTCCTTTAAATGCAAGGGTCCATCAATTATAATGCATCTCCATGATGATAGAATTAATCACAAACACTCAAAAACCTGTTGAATTATATGTGATGGGTGATCTGAAGGTTTTGAGTATCTTCTGTGTAAAAGTCATGAGAATTCAATGAAAGTCAATACATATCTCTGATCTAGACTTGTGCACTGAAATTGAGATCTCTGGTTTTCCTAGTCCAATCCAAGTTTCAGATGTGTACTGTTATGGTGAATTTGAGGTGATGCTGCTGCTAATATTAGGCATGTTCACTGCCTTGAGTTGACCAAATGTGAAAAAAAAGGTGGGACAAAATAATAATGCTGTAATGATGATGATAACTTGTTCAATGGTTCATTTCCAAAAGGAGGAAATTAAATCCTGTTTGGAAAGTGTATCTTGTGCCCTAGACATTCAGGGTATTCTAAGCTACATTTGCTTATTTGACAGCATGCACCATCACATCAATCCTTACAAAAACTGTGACTGGGTTCACACATGATCCATGACACTATTTAACTGTGGTTCCCTGAGTTCAGAGCTTTCCAAACTTTTCGTGTTGGTGACACACTTTTTAGACATGCATCATTTCATGACACACTCTTACAGCAGGGCACAAGGCAGGCACTAGGACCTGCGCGGAATCCTGGAGGCAGCAGCAGCCGCGACACACCCAGACACTGCAGCCGACACACTAACGTGTCCCAACACACAGTTTGGAAAGCTCTGCCTGAGTTAATCACATCATAGGACCTGTGATCAAGAGGCAAAGTTCTAGTAATGGAAAATTGGCTGCATTGGAATGAACTGTCTCATGGAACCTCATTAAATTTTCATGGCACCTTGGATTCTGTGGAACCCAGTTTGAAAAGCTCTTCCATAATGTGCTGTTTACATCATAATGCTTGGGTGCACATAAAACACTAAGCACTTTAAAACCCAACCACTATGGTTTGTTTGAAGCTTTATTTATTTATCCATCCATCCATCCATCCATCCATCCATCCATCCATCCATCCAACTTATATCACCGCCCATCTCCCCGCACAGAGGGGACTCTGGGCGGTTTACAACAAAGTCAGTAATTAAAACATGTAAAATATCTAACAGAATGTATCAATTTAAAATTAAATATAAATATATACAATCCAAGAGGCTGTGATGTTATATATTAAAAGAATTCTATGGCGCAAGCTATCACCACGAAAAGCTGTTACTCTTCCCATCCCAAGCGAGGTGGCAGAGCCAGGTCTTCAGTTGTTTTTGGAAGGTCAGGAGAGTGGGGGCTTGCCTCACCTCCAGGGGCAGAATGTTCCAGAGGGCGGGTGCCACTGCAGAGAAGGCCCGCCTCCTGGACCCCGTGAGATGGAATTCTCTTACAGACGGGGTCCGTAGCAAGCCCTCTCTGCATAACCGGGTGGGGCGGGTCGATGTTCTGGGGATGAGGCGGTCCCTTAGGTAACCTGGTCCCATGCCATGTAGGGCTTTAAAGGTGACAACCAACACCTTGAATTGGACCCGGAAGCAAACTGGTAACCAATGGAGCTCGCGCAACAGAGGTGTCACATGTGCCAATCTTGGGGCACCCATAACTGCGCTCGCAGCTGCATTCTGAACCAGTTGAAGCTTCTGGATACTCTTCAAGGGTAGCCCCATGTAGAGTGCATTGCAATAGTCTATATTGGAGATGACCAGGGCATGAGTGACTGTACGGAGGGCATCTCGGTCCAGGAAAGGGCGTAGCTGGCGTACAACTCGAAGTTGCACAAATGCCCTTCTGGCCACAACTGCCACCTGCTCTTCGAGCAGGAGTTGTGAGTCCAGAAGGACCCCCAGGTTCCGCACTGTGTCTGAACGGGTAGTGCCACCCCGTCCAGATCTAACGATGACAACTCCCTGGATCTCGAGACGCCATCAATCCACAGCCACTCCGTCTTACCAGGGTTCAGCTGAAGCCTGTTGTTCCCCATCCAGGCCCCTACAGCCTTCAGACACTGAGAAAGGGTAGCCACTGCATCACTTAACTCACCCGGGATGGAGATATATAATTGAGTATCATCAGCATATTGATGATACCTCATCCCGTGTTGGCGGATGATCTCACCCAGTGGTTTCATGTAGATATTAAATAGGAGAGGGGAGAGAACCGAACCCTGCGGCACCCCACAAAGTGGGGGCCGAGGGTCGGACCTCTCATCTCCTATTACCACCGATTGGGATCGGTCTCGGAGAAAGGAGGTGAACCAGCGCAAAACTACGCCACCCACCCCCAGCTCCCCGAGCCGTCCCAAAAGGATACCATGGTCGATGGTATCGAAAGCCGCTGAGAGGTCAAGAAGAGCCAGGATGGATGCACTGCCTCCATCCCGCTCCCGCCAGAGATCATCTGTAAGTGCGACCAATGCAGTTTCCACCCCATATCCCCATTATGGCTTAGTACAACATTGGATTCCAGCCAGTCTGGTAAAATTAAAGGGAAGGATTTCCCTTTTATATATTGATTTTATATATATGAGGCCTGAAAAATATTTCAAGGGTTCCTCCAGGGTCGAAAGGTTGAGAAAGGCTAATCCAGGTAATTATATTCAGAATAACATAAATGTAGATTCTTAGTACCTGTTGATGATTTTTATGGTTTCATTCCAAAACGTTTTGGAAAAACATTTAAAATTATGATAATATGCCATGTATTGTCCTGTAACCAATGTATTCACATTTTTATTGAAAAATGGGAGACAGTTCTGAAATAGTGATATAGTGAACACATAAAGGATATAGAGGGTAGAATTCTGTCAGGGGAATTCATGATAGCACTGTACAGGCAGATGCACTGTAGTATGGAGTGAATGTATACAAATTACAGAAAACATCTGTTGTGAACTTTGCTAGGTGGTATGCAGGAGAGGATTAAAATTAGTCAGCCCTGAAATATCTTTTGATATACAAACATCCTGTAATATGTTGCCAACAGATGAAACATTCAGCCCATTAATTTTGATTAGAGATGTGAAACTTCAAAGAAGGAAAGTCAACCACCCTGTTCCCCAACCCTTTTTGTTAAAAAAAATGGAAAAATGGATTATAAATATTTTCATTTAAAAATGTGTAAATGATCAAGAGGTGAATAAAATTGATCTGAAACCATAACTGTTTTCTGAAAATCATTACTTTCTGCATTTGTGATTCTAGGATAAAGGCTAGAATATATTTTTGTTTCACTACCATGTCAGATTCTTCTGTTTTCAACATTACCGTTTTGTCCACATAATGTTAAACAAACAAACCAAAAAAAAGCTAATTCCTTACAGTTCAGCAGCTTGAAGTTCCATTTGCAACAAAAATACAGAACATTTTAAAGTAAGTTTAATTGGTACACTTAAAATAATTGTCTGAATAAATTGTACTTTTCAATTTCATATTTCATATATACTCATATATATATTTCCAGTGTGAATATATACTTCACAAATTCCAGTGTGACACAGTAACTAAAATGTGTGTCAGTTTACAACTAGCTTCACATACTGTGCTAAATAATGATTTTGTTAAGAATTCGTTGACTAAGCCACAATTGGGGTTCATGCACTGGGCTAAGCCATAAATCATAGTTTACAAATCAAATGGCTATGTTCACACATTAGGCTAAGCCTCAAACCAAACAACCCACGCAATGGCTTAGCCCATTTCCCAGTTGAAAGTATGGTAAACTGTGAGCATATTAAACCAAGCCAAGTCCAAAAATGCTAGAGAATTCCTGGAAGCTTGGCACTCAGACAAAGCAGCCATCAATAGACACATAGAGATAAACAACATTTACATACCCTTCATAAGAGACAATAGAAAAGCCAGAAGACCAGAACACCTCTTGGCCAGCAATCAACTATAAGACATGCAAAGATTAACAGCAAGATTAGCAGCAGAGGAGCAATCAAACAACACAATAGACCCTAATCAAGGAACTATTAACTCTGTCAATCAACCAAGCAGTAAACAACAACCCAGTCAAAGTACTACCAAGGAGAGTACAACACCCCCACCAACACAGGCAGGACATGCCAGGGTATATAAACAGAGAGCAAGTTCCACTCCCTTTTCGCACTGAAGATGTTGCCTAGCCTGGCAATGAAATGTCTGTAAGAAAACAACAAGGCTCAGAGAGCACCAAGGACTCCACAGTTCAACCCTGTGCTACAAATATTCTCTTCGATTAGTACTTACCTAGTGATCTGGGAACAGTTTGATCCTGTTGGGCCCGAGGAAGTGGACAGGATCCTCTAGACGGTAAATGCCTCCACTTGCCTATTAGATCCATGTCTCTCCTGGCTGGTGAAGGCAGCTTGGGAGGTGATATGCGGCTGGGTCCAGACGATGGTAAATACATCCTTGAGAGGGGTGTGTGTTCCCAGTGGCCTTTAAGGAGGTGCTGGTGCGCCCCCTCCTCAAGAAACTGCTGGACCCTACTATACTGGACAATTTTCATCCAGTCTCCCACCTCCCCTTTTTAGGGAAGGTGGTTGAGAAAGTGGTGGCGTTGCAGCTCCAGAGGATCCTGGATGAAACGGATTATCTGGACCCTTTTCAGTCAAGTTTCAGGCCCGGATATGGGACGGAAACAGCATTGGTCGCACTTTTGGATGATCTCTGGCAGGAGCAGGATGGGGGCAGTGCCTCCATCCTTGCTCTTCTTGACCTCTCAGCGGCTTTCAATACCATCGACCAAGGTATCCTTTTGGGGCGGCTCAGGGAGTTAGGGGTGGGCGGCGTGGTTCTGCGCTGGTTCACCTCCTTCCTGCAGGGCTGGTCCCAATCGGTGTTGATAGGGGGCAAGAGATCCAGCCCATGGCCTCTTCTTTGTGGGGTGCTGCAGGGCTCGGTACTCTCTCTGCTCCTTTTTAACATCTACATGAAACCACTGGGTGAGATCATCCGTCTCCACGGGATGAGGTATCATCAATATGCTGATGATACACAGTTATACATCTCCATCCTGGGGGAAGTAAGTGATGCTGTGACTACCCTGTCCAAGTGCCTGGGGGCTGTGGGGGCCTGGATGGGGAACAACAGGCTGCGGCTGAACCCTGGTAAGATGGAGTGGCTGTGGATTAATGGCTCCTCGGCATCTAGGAAATTGTCATCTTTAGTCCTAGATGGGGTCGCACTGCCCCAGAGCCGATGCGTAACTTGGGGGTCCTCTTGAACTCACAACTCCTGCTCAAAGAGCAGGTGGCAGTCGTGGCCAGGGGGGCCTTTGCTCAACTTCGTGTTGTGCGCCAGTTACGCCCTTTCCTGGACCGAGAGGCCCTTTGAACAGTCACTTATGCCCTGGTTATCTCCCACGTAGACTACTGTAATGCACTCTACATGGGGCTACCCTTGAAAAATATCCGGAAGCTAGAGGTGATCCAGAATGCAGCCACATGGGCAATCTTAGGTGCCCCAAGGATGGCACATATAACACCTTTGCTACGCGAGCTGCACTGGGTCCCAGGCTGCTTCCGGGTCCAATTCAAGGTGTTGGTTAATTCAAGGTGTTGGACCTTTAAAGCCCTACATGGCATGGGTCCAGGTAACCTTTTATGCTCACGGTCTGATAGAGAGCCATCAGCCATCTGGATTTTATCATAGTTTATATTTTTATTGTGTATTTATATTTATTGCACTTGTATTTTAACTGTGGGGCGTGGTGGCTCAGCGGGTAAGATGCCAGGCTTGTCGATTGGAAGATCGCAAGTTCTGAGGTTCGAATCCCTAGCCCCGCGTGACGGAGTGAGCTCCTGCACTCGCCCCAGCTCTTGCCAACCTAGCAATTCGAAAGCATGCAAATGCAAGTAGATTAATAGGTACCACTTCGGTGGGTAGGTTACAGCGTTCTGCATGCGTCATGCCGGCCACATGACCGTGGAAGCATCTTCGGACAACACTGGCTCTTCAGCTAACAAACGGAGATGAGCACCGGCCCCTAGAGTCAGACACGACTGCACAAATGTGCGGGGGGAACCTTTACCTTTTTATTTTAACTGTGTTTTTATTGTAAACCGTCCAGAGTCCCTACTCAGGGGGAGATGGGCGGTGATAAAAATTTAATAAATAAATAAATAAAATAAATACATAAATAAATAAATCAGGATCCATTCCTTTGGCTGAGTGGTAATTTCTTTGTGCAAACCAAATTGCTCATAATAAGAAAAAAGTAAGCAGATTATTTTTGTAATATTAAAAGTGTATTTTCCAATATTAAAGTTGTAATTTTTTCTGGTAATATGCTCAATGGAAGTATTGAAAGCAATTTTTTGTTTGTTTATTTTTCCTCTCTCTCTGAAACTTCTGAGAACTTTCAAATGAGGCCAATAAATCTCTCAGGAAAGAGAGGTGAGGAGAGCAGGTAATGAAAGGGAAATGAATTAGGTAAGCCAAAGAAAACAGGAATTTGTATTTTCCTTAAGGCATTATAGATTATAAGGCTTAAGAATTTTTTTTTAGTCAGGCAATAGCAAAGTATGGTAGCCAGCAATGACATATTTAATCTTTAGTACAGAATGAAAGTTTATAGCTAGGACATTTAATGCTCATTATAGTATGCAAAAAGACAGTCCATACAACTTTATTGTATGAATCAAAATAATAGAATCATTCAAAATAAAAGGAAATCAACTTTTGCATTGTATTCTAGAATGATGAAGGAAGAATATACTTGGATCAACCTATAAGTGTTGGTTTTGGCATCACAATAGAAAGGGGAAATAACAAATAAGTATAAATTATTCTTTCAGGCCTTGCCTACTTCTCTGTAATACCTGCAAAATAAACCTTTGAAAGGATAGGTTGAATATAAAGCAAAAGAAATGGCAGATAAGTGCAACCATCAATCTCTAAGGGCATGGAAACATTCTAGTTTCAATTACATGTTTTGAAACCAACATTGTTAGTTGAAATTAATTTTTTTGTATATTTGAGTGTGATATATGTTAAATACTGTCTAGCTTTGTGAGAAACTGTAGGACTCATTGTAGTGTGAAGCAGAAGTCTCCATTGGGGGGGGTGTTCATGGGTACATCCAATATTCTGACAGCTTGTTGGGTGGGTTTGTCCAGAAGAAAAAAAAGCAAGGTTCTCTGTGCCGCTGAATCTAGTCTTCCAGAATACTCCCTAGTAGCCCCCAAAGCTATCCACAATTTTTAAAGCCACCCACTGTGTTATTTTCTAAAAACATTCCTATGGGGTCTAGGTAGAATCTAAGGGCATTCTTAACAATGGAGTTTCTAGTAGTAGTTGTTTTGCTTTAAAACTGCCTGGGAAATTCTGGGAGTTGAAGTCCGCAAACATTAAAGTTGCCAAATTTGAAAAACACTGCTTTAAAGCATACCAGCTTCATTACCTTCACTACCATCATCATTATTATTGAAAGCCAGTGGTGAAATTGCTGGATTAAACTAAGGAGCCCCAAGTTCCACTTTATCCTCAAGTCTGTCCCTCAGCTCAACCTACTCCACTGGATAGTTGTGGGAAAAACTGGATCATTGCCATTATTAAACTTCAAAAGGACTTGAACTGTCAAATACTTCTGTGCTTAAGATGGTCCAAGGCACCAAGTACAAATGAAAATGCAGTTTGAATAGCAACAGAGAGATCTTGGCCATGCACTATATTTCAACATTCTCACTGAAGGTTCTTACTATAGCATACAATATTAGCAACTAAAAGTAAATATTAAGTAATATTTATTTATTCATTCAATTTACAAAGCTGCCTATCTCATATTTGTGACTCCTAACTAATAGCCTAGTTAACAAAGGATATTGTGTGCCTATTAGGAGGTAGACAACGAAGTTACTCTTCTGAATGTTATCACATAAATTACTTCTGTGTGGTAAAATTCAAGCATAGAAAGACTTGCAGTTCAATAAGAACAAAGGTAGCAAGTGACAGTATGTAGCTAACCTTGGTGGAACTTGTAAAAAGCTAAGCAGGATTGGACCTTATTAGCATTTGGACTGGAAACCAGAAGCCAGTTTGGTCTAGTGGTTAAGGTGCTGGGCTAGAAACCAGGAGACTGTGAGTTCTAGTCCCGCCTTAGGCATGAAAGCTGGCTGGGTGACCTTGGGCCAGTCCCTCTCTCTCAGCCCTAGGAAGGAGCCAATAGCAAACCAGGAGACTGAGAGTTCTAGTCCCACCTTAGACATGAAAGCCGGCTGGGTGACCTTGGGCCAGTCGCTCTCTCTCAGCCCAACTCACCTCACAAGGTGGTTGTTGTGGGAGAAATAGGAGGAGGAAGGAGTATTAGGTATGTTCACTGCCTTGAGTTTTTTATAAAAATAATAAAGGCGGGATAAAAATTAAATAAATAAATAAATTTGACTGAATTGTTTCCTACTTTGGACCACATTTTGGAAGTCAGCCTCAGTATGAAAGGAATATAGCGAACCAGACTAACGCCATTTTGCTTCTGTAACATGCTTGCTTAAGAGAAAGACCGAGTGAGTGAAAATAAGGAGCACACTAGCTGTCAGCTCTGCTCTATCGGCTGACAGGCGACAGGAAAGGCTAAACCACAAAAACCCCTAACACGCCTCTAGCACAGAAACAGCAGGTGAAGACCAATAGGAAGGCAATATTCCCTTGTCTTTGATGTGTGATTTCCTTGTTCTTGATATGTGTGAAGTATAAAAACTGCTATTTGCAATAGCAAGGTGTGGCTTCTCTCCAGCACACTCGCTGCCACGGTGTGTGTCAGAAGTCCACCCAACCTTTCTTTGGCCAAATAAACGCCATAAGCTGAAGTTCTGCCTCTGTGGTCTTTTCTCCTCTATGTAAACGACTGAGGGTTTACAAGTATACTATTCAAAAGCCAAGTATGGGTCCCAAATAATAAAAAAAATGTACAACTTTGTCTTAGGGGTTGCAAAATGAGTTCTATTCTTAAATGGAAAATAATTGAATAATTGGATCTAGAATCACATATACTTCGTTTAGGATTCAAGGCAGCTCAAATAAAATGGAACCCATAACCAAAAACATAAATAGCCATAAAACACGCAGATGAAAATCAATCAATAAAACCCATCATATGGCCCATAAGTGCTTTCTCCCACATTTGGCTGCTTCGAATTAACTTGTTTCTTCCACCCTGATAGACTGTTGAAAAAAGCATGGTCTTCAAAAGGGAAACAGAGCAGTGACCGTCCTAACCTGGGCTGCCATTGAGAAGTCTCCTTCTCCCTTGCTTTCTCACAGGAGAAGGATCTTCAGCCTACTCTTTTGGCCACCTCGAAGTAGGTGGGCAGACTGTACAAATGGTCCTAAAGATAGAAAGGACCCAACCCAAGCCATTGTTAGGCTTCAACTGGCACATCAGCTGGACAAAAGCCCACCTTGCCACCGCCTTCATCTGCTGTTCTAGCAGGAGCCACGAATCTGGAAGAACTGTCTACATGCTCTTTCAGGAGCAGTGTCACCCCTTCCAGAACTAAAGATGGAGAGATTCTGCAACCGAAATGCTTCAGAAGAAATAGTACCTACATCTTGCTGTTCTAGCAGGAGCCACGAATCTGGAAGAACTGTCTACATGCTCTTTCAGGAGCAGTGTCACCCCTTCCAGAACTAAAGATGGAGAGATTCTGCAACCGAAATGCTTCAGAAGAAATAGTACCTACATCTTGCTGGTTCTTTCTAATCCTGTTTTGCCCCAAACAGCAACTTACTCCAGGCATCAGGTTTTTAAAAAAGGAAAATTAAAAAAGGTTGTGATCCTGGCAGAATGGTACCTTTCCAGAACAATACAATCTTTTGTCCTGAATATGGTTTTATCACATTAAGGGGAAACTTTTCTAGTGACCTAATTCTGCATCATAGCCCCTACAATGCAGGGGAAAGTCTTTACCAAGGGTATGACATCTGAGATAGTAATGTAGCGTAATCTTAGCAATTGATGAAGAAGACCAGGTTAACTTCCCACTTGTTCCAATTATTTTATCTTTGTTCCCCAAAACAACTGAATTGCTCGAAGAAAGATGGCTTCTTAACTCCAGGACAGTTCTTCTTATGAAGTGGGCTATGGGCCAAACTCTTGGTAACATGATCATAGGATTCAGAAGGATGCCTTGAACACTGCTACTATACTAATAGGTTTTCAGTTCCTCCTCTGTCATTAACAAAATACAGATCGATTAATAGACTAATAGAATAATAGATATACTTTGGAGTCAATTCAATGTAGTATAATGCAAAGGAAGAGAACTCTTGGAACTGAAATCTATGTTAAGTAGATTTGTGTACCTGGAGATCATGCTGAATCATATTTTATATAACCTGGAGAAAGACTTTGGGAAAAAACAGATTATGAGACACCCCCCAGCGCACCCCCGAATTTCAGGAACATTACTACAATGTAACTGGCATTATGAAATAAATTCTAAATTCTGTTTCAACAGATGATCAGTTTCAACGCATATGTATATAAAAACAATGAATTCTAATTCTTTTGTGAAAAGTTATGTCGGGGCTTAAGCTGCAGTCTTAAATGTACCTTTGTTGTTTATTCGTTCAGTCGTTTCCGACTCTTCGTGACCTCATGGACCAGTCCACGCCAGAGCTTTCTGTCGGCCGTCACCATCCCCAGCTCCCCAATGGTTGAGTCCGTCACCTCCGTCACCTTAAATGTACCTACCAGGAGGTTTGTCTTCTTAGTGTTTGTCCCACTTGGTTGCAGGGCCCATGTATTTTTGGACTGAGTTCTTAAAGCAAACTATCAATGCATGATGTGACAAGGCCTTGTATTTTTCACCTGGTTGCCACAGAGCCAAATTCTGATTACGACAAAGAGGGAGTGACTGGCCCAAGGTCACCCAGTTGACCTGCGTGCCTATGGGAAGATGAGAATTTGGTTTCCCTGCTCCTAGTCCACACCTTAACCACTATAGTATATTGGCTCTCATACCTACCAGGGAATAAGTCCCATTAAAAGCGCTGGCTCTCACAAGCAAGGAAAAGACTGTATTGCATGCCTTTCAGAAATGATTTCAAAATTCAATATTCCACCAGCGCATATACTTTTGTTTAAATGGGCCTGTTAGATAATCGGTGCCTGAATAGGCTGACCATACTTCCTTGAGACAAAAACGGGACATTGGGATGGAAAAAATGGGACAGGGGTCCCCGCCCCCTGGGTCCAAGTGATTGGCTCCCGCCGGCAAACTCCGCCCCTTGGTCTGTGCGTTGTATTTCATTAATGTTCACATTTTAGACAGAGAAGATAGGTGGTTTGAGAGAGGGGTCAAGGAGTCCATTTATGCCAACTTGGAAAATCCTTCCTTGAATAGAGGTGGGGGCCTCAGGCACAATCTTTCCCCTATTTTCCTTCCTCCTTTGTCTTCTGTGCCTAGGAAGATTAAGACCATTTCACAAGCTCAACAGCAGCATGGTAATCTTAACGATCCTCCTTTGGATGATAAAGGGACTTAGAAATAAACATCTCAAATAACCATGACCTAGCCCCAGGTGCAAGGTCACACAGCCACCCTAGAAACATATTTAAGGATTCCCTTACTAACTTTGCTCAGACTGAAGAAGCTTCTTGGATAAGGAGCGAAACATTTCCACTGAGAAAATAGAAATCCAGTTGACATGATTCAAGCTATAAGCTAGGCTGGCTGCCGGGGCGGAGGGGCTGGGGGCCGTGAGGCTCGGCTCGGCTGCAAGAGTGGTGGCGAGGCGAGGCGGCAAGACTGGAGCGCACGAATCGGGCAAAAGCGGCGGAGAGCCCAGCGGATTCCAGGGGGGAAGGCTGAGTGGGTGTTTGGACGCCGGCTTCTTGGCAGCAGAACTCCCGGCAGAGAGGCAGGGATGGGATTCAGGGACTGGATCTTTGGTCAGGAGGCAAGGCTCAGGGTCAGGACTCACCACTGCAGGCCTTCGGAGCATGCGGCACTGACAGGATCAGGTAAGGAGGCAGGAATGGGGTGGACTGTGGTGCTAGTTCTGGCGATGGGCTCGCACATGGCGAAACAACCGGGCTTCCAGGGCAGCGTAGAAGACCAGTGTAGATGGGTGTCTCCGGCAGCGCATGTTGGCTGTGCTGCCCCTTTTATTATTCGCATTTCGTGCCATTTGTGCATCTTGGCCAATCGGGCCTTGCACTGCTCGGCCCGCCTCTCCACCCTCCTTTGCTGCGCGCTGATAGGCGGGAGGGCTTCATTTTCCAGGCTGTCTCCCAAAACGGGACAATACTGAGATTTTTGTCAAAAAGACGGTACGGTTCAAAAATGCTAAAATAACAGGACTGTCCCGTTCAAAACGGGACGTATGGTCACCCTATGCCTGAAAGATTATACAAGTTACCAAGTAATTTTATAATTATTTTTTTACCGGATTTCAAACTTGGGAAAAAAAGAGGTATGCTATGAAGCACTAGCATCCCTAATCCAAAATGGGAACAGATAATGGGATAGGAGCTACAGTGTGTGATGCCCTAGCCAACTTACAGTTCCATATTAGACTGCAATTTTTCCAACACTAACTGCCGTAACGGGAAACAAAAGGTTTTCATAAGGATTGTAGCAGAGGGGAAAAGAATCAAACTTCTGGTGCACTGAGTTCCTCATGCAACATCCCCATCACCATTAATTCTCTAAAACCAACAGCAAGAACACTGGACATTAGTTTTTAATGTACTTTGCATTGTTGAGAACAACTGAGATTTATTGGAAGGCATTCTTTCATAGATTCCTTCAGCCTAATACAATTCTTAATAATATAATGTCTTCAATTTCTCTGGTAAAATCAAGGTTTCAGAGAATCCCTCATAAGCTGTTAGCAACAATATACTTTGAACAGAGATTACTAGCACCAGTTTTCTGTTCTACCTGGGAACATCAAATGGTTAGAGGACTCAGTAACAGCCTAATAAGAAGAAAGTAGCTGAGATGTCAGCATGGCAAATTCTCTCTTGGATTAAATAGACTATCAGTGGCATAATACAGCTAGTTCTTCTTGTTACTGTAGTCTTTCACCTCAGGCTGAGAAATATTTTCCCCAGCCCCCATGGAGACAATAATGGAAGATATTTCAGATCAGTGATGAGGTCTTCTTCCCCCAGCATATGTTATTCAGGTATTCCTTAATATCAAATCAGGATGTTACCTAGTTCGGGTATGCTACTGAAGCATCGGATAGAATATAGATTTCAGCAGGACATTTCTTAACAAAAGGGGGCTGATACTTCATTCAAATCATAGGGTGGTGGTTCCATTCAAATGAGGTAGTTATTCTGATGAAATAACAGGCTATTGGTTCTGGCCAAATGCAAACAATGGGGCCTTGAATATTTTGATACTTTAAACATGAGATTTGAAAACAGCCAGCATAAAACACACTCTGCACTTTTTCATTAAACGTTCTGAGATTAATGATAGAGAAATCCATTGATGCTTGCAACATGTTTGGGTTTTTACCTCTTGCCTAATGTTCTTATTCTATTCCTTTGGGCTCGGAGTGTCTTTGCTGCAGAGAAGCTGATCCTGTTGCCAGATAAGCTAATGTAGTTTAGAAGTTTGTGTCACATCCACTCACCCCTGCCCATGAAAAGCAACCCTGAAGTGAATTGTTCATTTTATATAGACCTCAAATAAGCAGGTGTCGGATGCTGGTAATTTTGGGGTGTCAAATAATCACAGAGCTGCAGCCAAATACTAGATTAAAATGTCCTGGGCTGAAACTTGATACTGAAATGCAAGGGCGAGCTTCCAACTCTGGCTTCTCTGAGCATGCAGTTCTATATGCTTCAGTAGGTGTTTAATGGCCTGAATTAAGAGAAAAAGCAAAGTGGTTGCATCAACTACATTTTCCTTCAGGTTGAGGGGTGTGCTTATCCACAGGTGATGGCAATAACAGAAGGCCTTCCTTTGGGGGCAGAAATGCTGATAAATAAGTGACTGTCTGGCCAGGCAAGTAGCTGGTGCTAGAAAGAGATGTTGCACTGACCATTACTGAAATTTTAAGTCTTTGGTAACCTCACCTATTCTGCAGCCTTAGTTACTTTTGATACCCTATACAATACTAGAGAGATAATTGTGTCCTTAGCTTATTTGAACCCACATATCCAGTAGAATTGTTTTAGAGGAGTTACTTTTTTAAAAGTTGGAAGTTTTGCTTGAAATGTCTAAAGGCTAATTCCATAACAACCCAAATGTTAAAGCTGGCACAGTGTCCTTGGATTGCTAAATGCAAGGTTTCAGTCATCATTTGAATCGATTGCCCTAATAGTTGCTGATGGTGAGCATGCAGGAGATGGATGGGTTTATAAAAGTAGAACAGCTACAGCATTTCAGAGCAAAGGCCCCTTTTTCCCCTACAAGAACCAGCCCAATGAGTTCAAAGACCAGATGGATCCAGCAGCAGTCCCTGTAGACACAGTGTTAAAAGACCTTTTCCAATAGTTCTAGGAAAACTGTCAAACCATATGCTGGCTTCAGAAGGAAGTAGCTGTTAAAGAAGATGTTTCTAGAAAATCAGGGTAGCCTTTTATGTTATTACTGCATCTAGCATATTACAAGCTACAGTCCAAGAAATTAGGAGAACTCAGTTTTTGTGTGTTTTACAGCCACTGTAGTCATTCCGTATGGAATTAAAATAGCCCCAAATTGCATGCAAACTGTAACGTATTAATTAGAAAACATCTGCAAGAATATTGGCCAGGAGCCAAGCCTTCCTAAATGATGTTTTATGGTTTCCTTTTATTAGTTTAAGTAACTTGCCACTTCTGTTGTTGTAAACACTTGGTAGAAAATGACTGCTTAAAGACATATGCATCACTTATGCAGGTGATTCACATCCAGCTGATGTGCTTAATTTACAGCAAGTTGAAGGAGATAAAGTCATTATTAGGAACTTCTTTGTTTTTCTGCCTCTTAAGCTGGTCTAGAAATTTAATGTGTTCTTTAAAAAGTAAAAATTACCTTCACAAAAAACATAGCATATCTGGATTCAAGTAAGCTAAGCAGATACTGGTATCAGTAGTAGTTGAGAGTGTATTTTACCATCAGGCCTCTCTCCCCATCAGCATTAGTGATGGTTACTCTTCAAGTCTGCTAGTCAGTGACCAGTAGACCAATTTTTTTATGGAAGCGCTCTAGCGAACTTGGAGTGTTCTGATGCTTGCGGGTGGTGTCCTAAAAAGTTTAGCCTTAATCCTTAAAGCAGAAGATTCAAAAGTTAAGAATATAAGCAGGAGTAGGAACTATTGTCAAGACATTATCCACTAGGTGTTGAATAAATAAAAAGAGCACAATTGCAAGATTCTGTTACTATAGACAGTATAATAAAGTAGTTTTAACCTTCCTTTGGAGTTACTTTCTTGGCCTGGTATACATAGCAGGGCTGACATCAATATTGCAAGTCTAATTGTGCCCCCCTCACCCCATACTCCCCCTTTGGGGGAGATGGTGTGGTGATAGAAGTTGAAGGATAAATAAATAAATAAAATACTCCTGGGAACTAAGGAGGTGCTGTCTGAGCCATTTCCTCCTCCCCTAAAATCTCCATCACAGTCATCTTCTTTACTGTCTAGAGAGGGTGACAACTTCATAGAGCTGTGAGGATCTTCTCCTATGCATTGGACCAAGATGTTAGATGACCCTGTTCAGCTGTTAAAGTGAGTCTTGGTTATACCCAGCCTCAGCTACAGTATGTACTCATGGTGATTTGTTATATTGGTCCATTTTAATTTTTTTTATTTTTTTCTCCAAACTTTATTCTTTATTTGTAGAAGATTGCAAAATATAAACACAGCACCAAAATACAGAAGAATAACAGAAACGAAATTAAAACAAAACAAAAAAGGACACTCCCCCTCCCCAGTCCCTTAAAGACCTTAACCAAATTTAACAATTTACAATACTAATGGGTTAGGGTTAAAACTAAAGATCTAACATAAATGTTAAGCTTATAGATAGTTACTGATTTTAAAAAAATACCATATAATACTATATTGCAATCAGATAAAGAGAAAAAAATCTAATGATACTACTGTATTATTGTAAAATATCATAAAATCTATATCAAAGAATACATATTGATTCCTCCTTTGATTAGTAGAAAATATTGCCTTTTCTTGAATGGATAAGTCACATATTTAAAGGAGCCAATCCTTTATGCCTCAAACAATATCACTTTTCCAATTTCTCAGTATAATTCTTTGGGCCACCCCCATGCCTAGTATAACTATAATTCCTCATAGACAGTCAGATTCCAGAGTTTTGGCATACAGTATAACGCAACATCACATTAACATCTTTAACATTGAGGGATTTCTCCATAAATCGACTTATGTACATTAAAAGTTCACATGACCACATCATATGGGTCAGTGTGCCTTCAATTTTTTTGCATCTCCAACAGAGAAAATCTGATGTCCATCCTTTCAAGTACTGTACATTATTTGGGGAGTCCAACACACTCTAAACAGAATTTTCTGAATGAAATATGTATTTAATTAATGTAACCTTATAAATTCTTTAAGTAAATAAAAGTAAGTAAAAATAAATATGTATTTGCTTTCTGATTCCACTTATATCACACACCTGTTTCTTTTCCAACTACTTCCCCCTTTTCTCTTCCTTTCCCAGTGGAGCTACCCAGTCCCTTTAACTGATCTCAACTGTGGCTTCTTTTTTTTCCTTTTCTGCTAGAGTGAGAGATGGGGAAAGTGGAAGGCAAAAGGAAGAGGGGCCGACCAAGGGCAAGATGGATGGATGATATTCTGGAGGTGACGCACTTGACCATGGGGGAGCTGGGGATGGCGACGGCCAACAGGAAGCTCTGGCGTGGGCTGGTCCATGAAGTCACGAAGAGTCGGAAGCGACTGAATGAATAAACAACAACAGAGTGAGAGATGGGAATATGTTTCTCTGTGAATGTGTTTCTCTATGTGAGAAAAAATAACTACCATGTGCAGATGAGGGAGGAATGGAAATAAATAAATAAATAAATAAATAAATAAATAAATAAATGCCTCAGAATTTTTTTTACAGAAATAAAAATATTCTGAGAACCAACTATACTTCAGATTCATTTAACCATTGCCTTTTTACCTAGAAGATAATTAGCAGCTGACTCATGTATTGGAGATCAAAGCAGGGTTGGGTCCAGATTATGTCTCAGTCAACCCACTTCCTGTAGGGCAAGATGTTAAAGAATAGGCTTGCATTCTGCCATAAATATGTCCTTTATTTCATCAACCTAACAGTCATGTTCAACTGTTTCAAGATAATCCAAGTATTTCACTAATTTGGAATTAGTTTACAGTTGAGATAGAGAGAGAGGGAGAGAGAAATGCCAAAGGAAGATTATCAAGTTGGGAATGCCATCTGACTTTTTTGGTTCTGGTGGCGGAGACACTAGAACAGTGTTTCTCAACCTTGGCAACTTTAAGATGTGTGGACTTCAACTCCCAGAATTCCCCAGCCAGCCATGCTGGCTGAGGAATTCTGGGAGTTGAAGTCCATACATCTTAAAGTTGCCAAGGTTGAGAAACACTGCACTAAAAAGTGAGGCAGTGAGCTTCAGAAAATTGCAAACATACCTTACCTATGCAAAAAGAAAATGCCCTCCCTTTACAGCTTACAGACTGGTTGATAATTTACTCTCTGCTTGATTATATTGCTCAGGCATTCTGTTTTGACAGTTAATGTATTTCAGCCACTACATGACAATGTTGCTATTTTAATGAAATGTGAGGTCATTGTAAAATGTGGCCTAATTTTGCAATATGATGTTTGGGCTGTTTTTAAGGGGCATGTCATGACTGTGTTTTCCTTCAAGGACTTTCTGGTAGATAAAATCATAAAACAGCAGGCCTTCACCATATGGAAGGAATCCCAAGAAAACTAACAGTTGGGTTAATACTTGGAGAGAAATCCATATTCTCATTGTGACAGAATTATCACTTTAATAAGGATCTTTGTTACTCAATTTAAGTATTCTTAATCATATTGGATAAGAGTAATAAAACTGTACAGAAACAGTATTTTCTCTCCTCTGGTAGGGAAGTATCCGCATACTATTAATGTCTTGCTTTTTGTGAGCCGTGTTTTGGAGAGCTTGGGCTTCCCCCAGATGTGTGGAAGTCATCTCCCAGAATTCCCAGGGATAGCCACATCTGGAGGGAGCTAAGGGTAGAGGTAGATCATTGATTAGGTCCACTAGGGATGTAGCACGTCTGCTATAGCCAGTAGAAAACTTGTTTCCCTGAGATGGAAAAGCAAATACATCCTCACAAAGCATCAAGATGCTTAATAACTGAAGGTGGTAAAGTTATCTTTGGTACCTGAGGCAGAACATTCCACAACTTTCTGTCCCTGAGACTAAAAATACAGCAATATAACAACAAGTAATTGCTGCTTTCTTGACATATTAGATATGCTGTCTCAGGTGGTGTCCTCAATCCGACTAATGATAGAGCCAGCCCTATACCAATCCTATGTGTAATGTTATTTCAACACAATATAATGTAGGGAATACTGCTGCATGATCTATATAATTTCATCTGTGTGAGTGGATGAGTAGTTCCTCTATCACATGCCTGCTTGCTTCTCATTACAAATGTCAGCTACTGTGAATTTTGTGAATTTTCAGCTCCCTCAGTCCAGATATATGGAGTGTTTTAACCTGGTACTTGTCCCCACATAGTGGGACAGACCAGCTTGAAAACAGATTGGGGAATGACATATAAGAAATGGATGTTCTCTGCCCTTTTCTGAACACTTCCTTCTATTCCTGCGATAGTAGCCAACCAAGAGTATAAGTTATTATCTCTAATTCTATAAGAGAAATGTCCTATAAGAAATTATGCAGAGTGTTCTGTCTACATCTTGTTCATTCAGCAGTGCTTTCTAGATCTGAATTCTTTTAATTTAGTGTGTTGTCTAAACTTTTCTTTTGTACACTTATTAAGCAGAAACTAATAATCAAACAGTCCAATCCTGGGGTTCAGGGGTTGCCAGTCCAAAAGAACTACTGATGCCTATTAGGGTTGAAGGCTGGAAAGGATCAGCTTCCATAGCAGCAACAATAGATGGGAAACTAGAGGCTCAGAAGTTGGAGGCATAATAAGTAGAAATATAGAAGAAAACAGACATTTAGCCTGACAAAGGGCTTTGACTATGATAAGACAATCTGAATGGTGGAAGTTGGGCTTTATTGATGAAGAGGTGAAGAGGAAATGGTTTATGACACAGTCAGAAAATTAAATCAGTTGCTAGGGAAGGTTGTGCAATTTAGACACAATATTTAAATGATGGAGGTGAGTCTTGAAGGATCAGAACAGAAAGAAACTCAAGACCTAACTTCATGACCCAGTGGGGCATAGTGGTTACTGACTGGGAAAATCCAGGTTCAAATCCACCTTCAGCGCAATAGATGTCTTTTGCCCATTCACTCCCCTCTCAATCTATCTCACAGGTTTGTTACTGTTGTGATGGAAATACTGTTGTTGGAAACAGAAGTATTTATTTATTTATTTTCTATCCAGCCTTTATTATTTTTATAAATTACTCAAGGTGGCAGAAATACCTAATACTCCTTCCTCCTCCTATTTTCCCCACAACAACAACCCTGTGAGGTGAGTTGGGCTGAGAGAGAGGGACTGGCCCAAGGTCACCCAGCCGGCTTTCATGCCTAAGGCGGGACTAGAACTCACAGTCTCCTGGTTTCTAGCCCGTTGCCTTAACCACTAGACCAAACTGACTCATGCTGCCTTGATCTCTTGAAGGAAATACAGGATATAAGTATAACAAATAAATAAACATCCTGTGAATAAAAAATGTAATTAAATACAAGGCATAGAAGAAGGTGATTATCCCTTCAGGGAATGTTAGCTGAACTCCTACCCTCCAGTTGCCAAGGAACATACCACACCTTTTACTGTATGTCAATTAGCATTAGCAAAAAAAAATTACTGTACCTTCAGGGTGTGGTGAGTTTTGTCAGTATCACAACTGACAAAGGCAGTAGCATCTGTGGGAGGTGGGGTCAAAATAGGGAAGCCGGTAGTCATAACAGCACTATCCAAGTCCTACCGGTTTTGTACATCCATCAGTGTCATCCACAAATTAAAAGGGGTGGGGATTTGATTGTACTGCTGTGACCACTATTTTCTCTATTTTGACCTTTCCCCTTCCTGTGGATGCCACTGAATTAAGGAAGGCTTAATTTTTCTCTTTTGCATCCTGGTACATAATTTTTGAAAATCAGCGATGTGATTACTCATTGCTTCCTTAATCTAACATAGAGTTAGCACTTCTGGGCCAACCGAGCCTGTGCTATCGCACTGAGATCTTTGATAGTGGAAGCTGCACTTGACAATATTCTCCTGCCAACGTTTTGTAACAGAAGATTTGAAAGCAATTTTTCCTCCAGTGGAACTAAAGGGCAGTGCTTCAGCTTCTACTTATGGCCCTTCAGCAGGCATGTGGATAGTTTAGGTTTCTACCTTCAGCTTTTCAGAGTATCCAGAACAAACATGTCAGTGAGGACTCTACCACCACCATTCTCCCAATAAAGGAAGAAATATTAATATAATTGTTTCATTAAATTACATGATCTGATTTTCCATCTGCCACTGAGGAAAAAGGGAAATAAGTAATAAGTTGTTGTAGTTAGTACTATTTCTGCTTCACAACAGGAAGAGTTCTAATCTTAATTAGCTGCCAACTGCAGTTCCCAACATTTCATTTTTAACCAGGACAGAAACTCTATAGTAGAAGGTATAGTAATTCTTTTTCTTTCCTTTTTTCCCCCAAGGGAAGTGCAGACAGGAAATGAAATGAGAAAAAGTTTTGTGGAGAGTTTTCTCTTGCTTCATATTTGTGGTTGATCCAAAGTGCTTCAACAGTAATCTTCTGTTTTGAGTCTTCTTCGACACTAGAAATTGTTTTCCTGCTTATAAGCTTGGATGAGGTGAGAAAGTATAAATCAGCATGATTTAAAACCATCAAAATGGGACTTGATCCAAAAATGTGTAAAATGCATTTGCATTGTTACCTGAGTTAATTCAGGGCTGTGCTGCAAACTGCAAAGAAAGAAAGGAAGAAGGAAGAAGGAAGAAGGAAGAAAGAAAAAAGAAAAGAGGAAGCATAGTGAGTGGAAAAATGTTAAGTCAACTCAACCTTGACACCTGGTGACATCAAGGAGATATCTATATTGTTATTCTGGTTCTAGGAAGGAAAGAAATTAAAATCAATAGAAAATCATTTTACTTGATTTGGTAATTAACTTTACAACATGTATTTTATTTATTATTTTATTTTATTAAATTTATATTACCGCCCATCTCCCCCAACGGGGACCCTGGGCGGTGCACAGCAAAATAGAGATTAAAAATATATAAAATTACATAAATACAAAATATAAATTCCAAGAAGAATATTAAAATAAGTCACTGGGAGGCTTCAAGGGGCCAGCCATCCCCAAGAGGAACTGTTGACGTTTCCCTCCCAGGCAAGACGGCAGAACCAGGTCTTTAAACCTTTCCGGAAGGCTGGGAGCGAGGACATCAGCCTCAGCTCCGGGGGTAAGATATTCCAAAGGGCGGGCGCCACTGCAGAGAAGGCCCGCTTCCTGGACCCCGCTAGGTGAAACTCTTTAAGCGATGGGGTCCGTAGCAAGCCCTCTCTAGCTGAACGGGTGGGACGGGTCGATGTTCTGGGGATGAGACGGTCCCTCAGGTAACCTGGTCCTATGCCATGTAGGGCTTTAAAGACGATAACCAACACCTTGAATTGTACCCGGAAGCAACCGGTACCCAATGCAGCTCGCGTAACAACGGTGTCACATGGGCCGATCTTCTGGCCCCAATAATTGTCCTCGCAGCCGCATTCTGGACCAGTTGAAGCTTCCAGATACTCCTCAAGGGTAGCCCCATGTAGAGCGCATTACAATAGTCTATGTGGGAGATGACGAGGGCATGAGTGACTGTTCGGAGGGCATCTCGGTCCAGGAAAGGGCGTAACTGGTGCACAATCCGAAGTTGTGCAAAGGCCCTCCTGGCCACGACTGCCACCTGCTCTTCCAGCAGGAGTCGTGAGTCCAGGAGAACCCCCAGATTCCGCACAGGCTCCGAATGGGGTAGTGCCACCCCATCTAGAGCCAAAGATGACAACTTCCTAGGACCCGAGCGGCCATCAATCCATAGCCACTCCATCTTACTAGGGTTCAGTTGAAGCCTGTTGTTCCCATCCAGGCCCCCACAGCCTCCAGACACTGAGATAGGGTGGCAACTGCATCACTTACTTCACCCGGGATGGAAATATACATAAATGTATTCTATGCTATAGGATAGAAGAATATACTTATGGCATTTTAGAGGATTCCAACGTTCAGGCAATTATTCTTAAACATCTATAGAATTTATGTCTTTAGTAAAATGTAGCAGATTAGTGACTGCTCTCTTATCTTTCCGTAGGAAAAATCCCTCACAAATTTCCCCCGAGAGCTCATTTAAACCAGAGACTGGCACACAATTCCATCGAAGCAGAGATTGTTTATTATGGTACTGGAGGCAGCCGAGCTTAACCTAAAAGGAGTGGGGATACAACCCCTCTATGTAAATTACAGTATACAAATATCAGATACAGTGAAATTAGGAATTGGTTGCAGCAGCATATTTTGATTTGATGTAACAGCAAATCATGTGTTGAATGAAGTAGTTAGGGTGAAACAATTAGGTAATGGAAGCAATACTACAAAGACAAATATATATTTGAGAGAACAAAGAAGCAGTATTTAATGAGCATAGATTTTTTGTTGTTGTTTATTCGCTCAGTCGCTTCCGACTCTTCATGACTTCATGGACCAGCCCACACCAGAGCTTCCTGTCAGCTGTTGCCATGCCCAGCTCCCCCACGGTCGAGTCTGTCACCTCCAGAATATCATCCATCCATCTTGCCCTTGGTCGGCCCCTCTTCCTTTTGCCTTCCACTTTCCCTAGCATCAGCATCTTCTCCAGGGTATCCTGTCTTCTCATTATGTGGCCAAAGTACTTCAGTTTTGCAGGGAGTTACTTTTATGGGTTTATCTGATACTGGATAAAGCCCTTATATTCTCTTAAGGAAACCCATCAAAATACTAAACTCTGGCCTTTCTGAGTACAGCCAAGGTCAGCCAGATGCTGCAACTTCTGGTGATACGTGGAATGGCCTAGTACAAACTCAGAAATCCTGCAATTTGGGGCTCTGTTTTATCGTGTTTTATTTATATATGAATAGAACTCTATGTTCCATTCATATTCATCCATGTTCTCTGAGTAGAAAGGAGGGGTATAGAGCAATCATCCATTGAGTGATGCTTGCAGTCCTGGATTTCAGGCAGTGAATATTTCCAGAACTTTATGGCAATACTTGAAAATGAACCTGCAAGAACCTGTGCCCTGTGCCTAAACTACTGGCCTCATCCAAATTCTGGGCCAGAGGATTTGAACTCTATGCTCTGCACAAATTATGGAAACTAATCACCCTTACATATATGACATATTTTGCTTAATTTTTTGTAGTTTATGTTAGGTCTTGGAAAGGCTGAGAAGCTATGACTACCAGAGATATTTTAAACATGTTCATTTCTGTACCCAATTAAAAATATTTGCTTTTTCTGTAATATTGCAGAATTAAGCATACATGAGGAGTAAAATCTTGCCCTATCAAGAGAAACAGTATTATGTATTCAACAGCCCAGGAATACTTGTCAGAAATTCTTCATTTGCCACCTATAGGTCTGTTCAGAAATAATGCATTACATTGAATGGGTTTTGTTTCCAATATGTGAATTAAATCTTTAAAGCAGATTCAAGAAAACTTGAACCAAATGTAAGAGGATACACCAAACTAAATGTGAATATTTTAGATAAATTATTAACTCCCTATTTATAATACAATAATGACAAATCACAATTCTATACAAAACCTGCAAAGCAATGGGTATAGTGCTACTATCAGATTAGGGCTGACTTTCCAATCAATGTGTTGTATCAGTACTGTACCTTGATATCTACTGAGTGAACATGTTTAGAATGTCATTCCATGTATTCTCTGCAGAGCAGCTGTGAACAGCCCTGAATCATTTTTTTTTCTTTGCAAGTTAATGAGACCTATTGCTATTCTGCAGATTAATATATTTACAGTAAGGTCAAAAGTACATTTATTAAAGGCTGGAGGTAGAATGCAGTGTACAATTAAGTATATTTAAACCCATTAACCCTGTGGTGGGTTATGCACTTCTCAACTTTTTTCAGACTGCTTCTTTTTAGAGTAAGAATGGGAGCCAGAATCCTGTATGAGATAAAGCACTCTTTCACCTCCCAAAGCCCAAAATTATACCTTGAAAATGTAACCATTTTGACAGTGCAATCTGGGAGTCAAAGATCAATGGTTCATAGATTGCGTACCACTGATGGACATAGAGGGCCATGGTGGACTTGTAATGCCATAGCATTACAAAAGATTTGTAGTGTAGGGAAGTACAAAAGATTTAAGCTGAAATAGGACTGGGCTCTGGTACTTTCTAAAATATTAGTATATTTGTTTAAACATCAGGAAGAACACTATACTTTTCTGATTTGGTACAATGGACAACAACCTTGAAGCACATTAATGAGCAAAGAAATGTACTGTGAATAACTTCTTTCAAAAAGAGAGGTGATATTTTTATTTTCATCATCCACCAGATGGTACTACTTTCTCAATTTAAAATACAGTGGTTTGTTGGAAAAAATATGTAAAATGATATTTTTGTAATTTGGCTTCTCTGGAAAAGTCTATTCCAAGCAGTATAAACTATTATCATCCCACTTAGGTCTCCAGAGACAGTAACAAATGGGCATAAATGGTGTTTACTTCTACAAGAATATAGTAAAATACATCATATCTCATATTTGTTGATTTTTTTCCCTTTTTTTCTTTTTATTATATTGTTGTGAATCTTAAAACATTATACTTTTTTCTTTATTTCCCCAAGAGGAGTAAATTCCACCAAATATATACTAATGCTTAGAGTTGGTATTTGGAGCTCCAGCATTAAATGTTCTGTTGAGTTACTTCCAAATGAGTAAAAATTAGAAGTTTATATAAATCTGACAACTTGAAAAAGTTCCAAGATAAAGCATGATAGATTTGACTGACTGATGCAGTGATACAGGTGCAAAACCAAAATGACTATAGAGGTATGCTTAAACTGAAGTCTGCACGCATCTTCATACCCATGTTTTTATGTTATTATTTCTTAGTTTTATCTGAGTGTCAAGTGAGGCTTAAAACCTTAAAGAAATCCCTACGAAGTTACAGTTTTGCTATTCTCACTTCTGCTATGTTCCTTCTATTTTGGACATTATCATTAAAGGAAGAGATAAAAGTGTGGTTCATTCACAATACACTTGTAAACAAACTGTAAAAACACGTCTTGCAGTTTATAATATTATAATATTTTCTTTGCGAATGATATTACAGTGCTTGGAATCTGCTTTTTTAGTGATTCTTACTACTGTTGTTCAACCCGTTGGAACCTGTTTAAAATGTGGGAACATTTTTCGGTATTGACCAAAGGGAACTACAGTTCTTTCTATGTAGTAACAATGGGAACTCAGTGCGTGCATTGAGCATACATTAAAGCACTGGATCTTCCATGTTTTCTTTTGTTTTTTGTTTTGGTGCTTTTGAGTCAGTGTTAACTCCTGGCAACTGCCTGGACATGTCCCTGCAATTTTCTTGGCAAGATTTTAGAAGTTGTTTGCCATTGCCTTCTTTTTTCCTAGGGCTGAGAGAGAGGGACAGGCCCAAGGTCACCCAGCTGGCTTCATGCCTAAGGCGGGACTAGAACTCACAATCTCCCAGTTTCTTAACTGGGTGCCTTAACCTCTACACCCAACTGGCTCTGTAATGTTCATTAATTAAATGTATTCAATTATTTCACACTGGTTGAAAAGAGAGAGAGATACTACTGGAGGTTCCATTCTGTCCTGCAATTTATGGGTCATGGAAATGGATGAGGCTGCTTCCTCCTTGAGACAACCTTTTTTATTTACCCACTTGAGTTCTTCTGGTTCTTAGAAATCCAGATAGTGCTGTTGACACCTTAACATTTATATAATTAAAGAGTCAACAAAATCCAGCAGGAATCTTACCAAGCAGCATTCCCGTCTACGTGGAAAGGAAAACATTTCTGTCTGCTCTGGAAAATGTAATTGCACCTGCTATCATAGCTTAAAATGAGTCATAATAATATAACAGCTGACTGTAGGCTTCATTTAACATAGCTTCAGTCCTAAGTACAAACAGAAAACAATGTAAACAGTTACAACTGTCTTGTTTGTGCCTGAAAACACATGATGCTCATCTGAATGTCAGACCAAAAAGCATCATAGAACGTAAACTAATTTTAAAACATGTTGTAAATTAGTGATTGCACACTGCACCATCACTAATGGTTTAACTCTACAAGTAATTAATTTTGTGTATTTAGAATGTAAATGAATCCATTTAAGATAATTTAGCTGTTGATTTCTTTAATGTAATAGTATATGAGCCAGGCAAAAATGGGTATGATCAAAAACAAAGATGGTAAGGACCTAACAGAAGCAGAAGAGATCAAGAAAAGGTGGCAAGAATATACGGAAGATCTGTATAGGAAGGATAATAATATTGGAGATAGCTTTGACGGTGTGGTCAGTGAGTTAGAGCCAGACATCCTGAAGAGTGAGGTTGAATGGGCCTTAAGAAGCATTGCTAATAACAAGGCAGCAGGACACGACGGTATCCCAGCTGAACTGTTTAAAATCTTGCAAGATGATGCTGTCAAGGTGATGCATGCCATATGCCAGCAAATTTGGAAAACACAAGAATGGCCATCAGATTGGAAAAAATCAACTTATATCCCCATACCAAAAAAGGGAAGCACTAAAGAATGTTCAAACTATCGAACAGTGGCACTTATTTCACATGCCAGTAAGGTAATGCTCAAGATCTTGCAAGGTAGACTCCAGCAATTCATGGAGCGAGAATTGCCAGATGTACAAGCTGGGTTTAGAAAAGGCAGAGGAACTAGAGACCAAATTGCCAATATCCGCTGGATAATGGAGAAAGCCAGGGAATTTCAGAAAAACATCTATTTCTGTTTTATTGACTATTCTAAAGCCTTTGACTGTGTGGATCATAACAAATTGTGGCAAGTTCTTGGTGGTATGGGGATACCAAGTCATCTTGTCTGCCTCCTGAGGAATCTGTATAACGACCAAGTAGCAACGGTAAGAACAGAGCACGGAACAACGGACTGGTTTAAGATTGGAAAAGGAGTACAGCAGGGTTGTATACTCTCACCCTACCTATTCAACCTGTACGCAGAACACATCATGCGACATGCTGGGCTTGAGGAATCCAAGGCTGGAGTTAAAATTGCTGGAAGAAACATTAACAATCTCAGATATGCAGATGATACCACTTTGATGGCTGAAAGCGAGGAGGAGTTGAGGAGCCTTATGACGAAGGTGAAAGAAGAAAGTGCAAAAGCTGGGTTGCAGTTAAACCTCAAAAAAACCAAGATTATGGCAACGAGCTTGATTGATGACTGGCAAATAGAGGGAGAAAAAGTGGAGGCAGTGACAGACTTTGTATTTCTAGGCGCAAAGATTACTGCAGACGCTGACTGCAGCCAGGAAATCAGAAGACGTCTACTTCTTGGGAGGAGAGCAATGGCAAATCTTGATAAAATAGTTAAGAGCAGAGACATCACACTGACAACAAAGGTCCGCATAGTTAAAGCAATGGTATTCCCTGTAGTAACCTATGGCTGCGAGAGCTGGACCATAAGGAAGGCTGAGCGAAGGAAGATAGATGCTTTTGAACTGTGGTGTTGGAGGAAAATTCTGAGGGTGCCTTGGACTGCAAGAAGATCAAACCAGTCCATACTCCAGGAAATCAAGCCAGACTGCTCACTTGAGGGAATGATATTAAAGGCAAAACTGAAGTACTTTGGCCACATCATGAGAAGACAGGATACCCTGGAGAAGAAGCTGATGCTAGGGAAAGTGGAAGGCAAAAGGAAGAGGGGCCGACCAAGGGCAAGATGGATGGATGGTATTCTGGAGGCGACAGACTCAACCATTGGGGAGCTGGGGATGATGACGGCCGACAGAGGGCTCTGGCGTGGACTGGTCCATGAAGTCACGAAGAGTCGGAAACGACTGAACGAATAAACAACAACAATATGAGCCAGACAGTACAATATCTAGCCTTATCTCCTGGTCCTGTTTTGGTGCTTAGGAACAGGGGTGGCAACATCTGAGTGGTTAGGGGCCACAAACTCACTTCCTCGCTTTGAGGAGGTGGTATCAATTTTTTCTAAGACATAGAACTTTCCACTTGAAATTTAGAATGAGAGAAGGTAAAAATTGCCCCAAACCATCTTTTTTTTGCTGCTACCAGTTTTACAGTTGATCCTTAAAAAAACCCTCTATCTTGTATTCTATGGATCCTCATTTTCATGCATAAGGTCCTCAAAGTGGCTTACAGCAACATAAATAAAACAAATAAGAACCCCTCGTGATATATAATTAATATAATTAAAAGACTGCAGTGAGGCAGTAAAATCAGCAATCTGGCAGTTCTGCAAAAGAGAAAGGTTTTCCGTTAGCTATTCAAAAATATTAATTGAATGTATCTATAATTCAACAGCGCAGTATTAATTCAATGTATCCATCAAGGCTCATTGGGAGGTAGAAATGCTATTATTGAAATAACCTCACTGGAACATCTGTATAAAATAATTTCCTTCCTTCCGTCTGTCCGTCCATCCGTCCGTCCGTCTTGACTCCTGGTGACTGCCTGGGCTAGCCTTGGCAGTTTTCTTGGCAAGATTTCAGAAGTGGGTTGCCATTGCCTCCTTCCAAGGGCTGAGA
Source organism: Charina bottae (assembly GCA_023362775.1). Taxonomy (NCBI): domain Eukaryota; kingdom Metazoa; phylum Chordata; class Lepidosauria; order Squamata; family Charinaidae; genus Charina; species Charina bottae. Next base: position 66,120,628 of record JALMGJ010000006.1, read on the forward strand.
GTGAGTGACTGGCCCAAGGTCACCCAGCTGGCTTCGTGCCTAAAGTGGGACTAGAACTCATAGTCCCCTGGTTCCTAGCCTGGTGCCTTTAACCACTACTTAGAGCATAGCTTTCCAAACTGTGTGTCGGGACATGTTAGTGTGTCGGCTGCAGTGTCTGGGTGTGTCGCTGCTGCTGCTGCTGCTGCTGCCTCCAAGTCCTGCCAGGATTCCATGCAGGTCCTAGTACCTGCCTTGTGCCTTGCTGCCTCCAAACCTGCTGTGATTCCACGCAGGTCCTAGTGCCTGCCTTGTGCCCTGCTGTAAGATTGTGTCACGAAATGATGCCTTGCTGTAAGAGTGTGTCGCGAAATGATGCATGTCTAAAAAGTGTGTCACCAACATGAAAAGTTTGGAAAGCTCTGACTTAGAGAAATCCTTTCCTAGCCCAAAAGTGATCTTAAATAGCATTGAAAAAACAAACAGACAACATTTTGTCATACATGTCTGAACAAGGCCTTTACAGCTGTTTTTTGACAGAGCATGCAAAATAAAATCTTATTTTCCAATTTTCTGGTGTTGAAAGCATGAGTGGAAATTTGAACATGCTTATTCTCTCATCTTAAATATAAGGTTTTTTGATAATAGAATTTGCATGCTTTTCATAATGAAACACATACAGGAAAAGATGGTTCCACAACTGAATGGAATTTCAGATGCCATTTCCTCGGTAAAATTCTACCTGGATGACCTAGAGTTCTGTAGAGCAGAATGAGCTTCACAAAGGATATAAATCTTCTACTATAATTCCTATGATGAAACTGGAGGGACCTGTCAAAGTTTAGATTTTGATCAAACCTAAATAAATAAATCAAAATAAAAACACTAAAATAAATTAATAAATCAAACCCTAAAATAAATAAATAAATAAAAATAAAGTTTTATGTCTGAAAGTTTCCTTCTTATAAAAAAGATGTGATTTTTTTTTAAATTCCTAGATCTCAGGAAGATGAATTAAGTCTTATTTCTCTTTCTGCTAGATTTATATGTAAATAGATCTTAATTATTTTACTAATCTTCATTGAAAGAATGAAATAGTATTTCACTACTTGATGGTCTAGATTGGCCTTTCTTGTTAAAGAACCTTTTGTAAAACTTTCCAATAGTGTTTATTGTTGGAAAGGTAGTCCTCATTTAATGACCACAATTGGGACAGGTAGTCCTCATTTAATGACCACAATTAGGACTGGAATTTCAGTCGCTAAGTGATGCGGTCATTAAGCAAATCCAACCCGATTTTAAGACCATTTTTGCGATGTCGTTAAGTGAATCACCATGGTCATTAAGTGAACCATATGGTTGTTAAGCGAATCATGCAGTTCCCCATTGATTTTGCTTGCCGAAGCTGGCTGGGAAGGTTGAAAATGGTGATCACATGACCACAGAATGCCATGACAGTTGTAAATGCTAACTGGTTGCCAAGTGCCTGAATTGCAATCACGTGACCGTGGGTGTGCTGCAATGGTCATAAGTGTGAAGACCGGTCACAAGTTGGGTTTTAGCGCCATCATAAGTCTGAACTGTTGCTAAACAGATGGTAATTAAGCGAGGACTACCTGTAAGGGCTTTTAAAATAAAGAAACAAAGAAACAAATAAATAAAACATTACTTCTTGTTCTTATTCAGAGCTTGCTTTTTTTAAAAAAATACAGAACATGGATTTTTAATGTAAAAAGGCAAATAGCTCGTGTCAGGAATAGGATAAATGTAGAAAGTTCAAAGAGTTTAATATCCAGTTCCCCCAGCACTTATAAGCAGTTGGTCTAATCCAACAAGATAGTAACAGCAATGAACACAGACTCATTTTTCAGAATGTTTTACTGCTATATAATTTGCCATTTACAGTGACTGAAAATTTAAATAAATTAATAGACAGCTCTTATTTGTTTTTTTCAACCTACTTCTTGGTTTGGGGTTATGAGAAGACTGCTCCCTTAGTAGCAAATGCTGTTTTAATAACATGTAATTACTAATGTCATACTTTGTTGGATCTATCCCTTGGGGCTTGAGAGACTGAATGTGTGCTAGGGAGGAAGAGCGGAAATAAACAAATGTTGAATAATCTATGTCCTTATGTCTCATCTTGATATATTGGCAGGTATGCTATCAGAATCACTTGTCTGGACTGAACATATGCATGGAGGAGGAGGAGGGGAAGAGGAAGAGGAAGAGGAGTGTTTCTCTGTGCATGTGTGGTGTGTGTGATCAGCAAACTGGATATATCATGGTTCAAATGAGCATAGATGACAACCATATAAACTTGCACGATTACTACCACAGGGATAAGTACTAGTCTTTCAGCACCACCTTCTGGAATATCATGAAAATGTAGAAACACTGTAAAGCAATACCTATCTCAAGTTATATAGAGGCACTTAGAAGGATACCCCGATTTCACCATTTAGCCATTGGCTAGCAGTTTACCTCCTATGCTTCATTGCATAATTTAAGACTTAGGAACCGTGACAACAAGGACCACACTAATTGGAACACAGCAACCTTGGCTGATTTAAAATTTTATGTAATTTTGAGAGATGAAATCTGCATCCCCTGTGATCAGGTCAGGATTTTATTTATTAACTACACACAAAAGGGGGACAGAGTTTAATATAAATGCAGCAGCTCCTTTAAGTTGTTCTGCCAAATTTTCATCTCCTTACTACTGATCAATAGGTAAGTAAAATAGTCTCAAGCTTGTGCGTGCTTAGAGGCTTGTAGTTTAAAAGTTCTTTTAAATGTTGTTTTGTAATAGAACATCAATTACTTACAGACTTTCAGTTGTACTGTGACGCCACCTTTGCTGATACATAATGCTATTGATCAGTATCGTAATAAATCTCTTAATATGGGTCATAAAAGCTGCGCCAGAGAACTGGATACAGACTTCACAGTGAAAAAATGCATGTGGCTGATAATTTAAACATAAGATCCTATTAAAACACGTATCACGGTGCCCTGAACAAAAGATCCCTGTGATTTCAACAGGAGTATTTTCCCCAGTTTTTAAAGAGTTATTTATTTATTTATTTTATTTAATTTTTTTTATCCCGCCTTTATTATTTTTATAAATAACTCAAGGCGGTGAACATACCTAATACTCCTTCCTTCTCCTCTTTTCCCCACAACAACAACCCTGTGAGGTGAGTTGGGATGAGAGAGAGTGACTGGCCCAAGGTCACCCAGCATGTCTAAGGCGGGACTAGAACTCTCAGACTCCTGGTTTCTAGACCAGCACCTTACCCACTAGACCAAACTGGCTCCACAGTTTCCACAACAAACATTAACAACTGAGTTTGCAAAGTGCTATAACATGCATTAATTTCAAAAGGTTCTCTAAACTTTCTTTGTCTTAGTATTCATGAACAGATTGCATGGGGTCAGGGATAATTCTTAAAATTTAATAAATGGGCCAAATCCTCTGCATGTCCCATAGAAATGAATGGGAAGTTCTACAACAGCATATATGTGTTCTTACAAACTCTCACATTCATTTCAGAGTGGTCTGGACAAAACACGCTCCTAAAGCATCAGCCCTAAACATGTAGAAACCACCAAACTAAATGGGATTTATTTTTGAGTCAAAATGGATATACAGTACACTAGAGCACAGTGCACTTAGCTCCCCATTTGAATAATAAACATCCAGTCTTTGCTATTAGTGGGTTCCAGTCAACCCATACTGTGAAAAGGATTATTATTATTATTATTATTATTATTATTATTATTATTATTATTATTGCAGAGGAGAAAAGCAAATATCAAAGTACACAATAGCAGCCTACTACTTGAGGGAATGATATTAAAGGCAAAACTGAAGTACTTTGGCCACATAATGAGAAGACGGACTCAACTGTGGGGGAGCTCAGGGTGGCGACGGCCGACAGGAAGCTCTTGCGTGGGCTGGTCCATGAAGTCACGAAGAGTCGGAAGCGACTGAACGAATAAACAACAACTACTACTACTGCTTGGTAATGGCAGCTCCAGTGGTGCAAGAGAAGCCTGATGCAAGATCTTGAGATAACAGGTGATTTCTTCAACCTGGTAGAAGGTTGGGTTCTAGGAGATTCAACTGTAGCACTATTATTATTTATTTAATTTATTTGCCACCCAACTCCTAGTGACTCTGGGTGGTTTACCAATGATTTAAAACATGAAAAACAAGGCATTAAAAAAAGAGAAGAAAAAAAGAAAGGTAGATATGGGAAGATAACCAACCGGGTAGAAACAAAAGAAAACAACCCAGGTTAAAAGGAGGCTTCAGCATTTCTACTTTGCCTCAGTTTGGGCAGTCCCGCACATCCCCCATCCCCAATCTTGCATCAACACTTTTCTACAGTATTTTACATCTGTGCATATGAATTTCTCTAATCACTAAAACACAAAACTATCTAGATACTTCTGAAACTTTGTACCTTCACACTAGTTTTCTTTAAACAATAATCAGTGCAGAGAACTGCATGCAGCACACACTGGAGACATGTTGATATAAAGTACATAGGCATATCATACATGGGCTGCAATGCTCTACATGACCTCTAGATGGCGGAAAAGAGCCAGAGTTTTTTGTATCCCTGTATGCAGCAGATGCCTGGATTTTTGTAACCCTAGTATGGTATGTCTAAAATAAATAACGTTAATGGTCATATCATAATCACTTATTTTTCCAGTGGAAATATGTTTATTGATAACATGGTATTGGGAAAAGTAAAAATTCTGACAAATTGCTCATGGACAATCTTTGCACAGATATGCTGGAAGTGTAAAAAAGAAGTGGGCACTTTTTCCCTTGGTGGTCTTGTAAGGAAACAAAAAAAATATTGGTTAAAAATACATCAAACAATATGTGAAATATTGGAAGAAGATCTAATTATTGAACCAGACATGTATTTATTAGGATTTTTAAAACCTGAGACACATAAGAAATATGGGAAATTACTATTTTATTTAATAATTGCAGCTAGAACTATATTTGCTAGACACTGGAAAGAGGATTGTATACCCACAATTGAGGAATGGTTATTAAAAACAATGGATTTAGTTCAGATGGCAAAATTAACAGATTTATTAAATGATAAGAATCAAGAAGAATTTAACTTATGCTGGGGCCCATTTTATAGATACATAGAAAAAACTCAAAAAATACAAATAGTAAATTCAATGTAAATAAGATATAGAATTGTATAAATAGTAAATATAATTAATTATACAACATGTAGAATTTATTATAGAAATTTTTGATGAGAAAGTAGGAAGTCCATTTTATTTTGTTGTTTTGTTGTTTTGTTGTTTTTGTTTTGTGTTGTCTGGTTATAGCTAAATTACAAGAAAGAAAGAAAAGAGGAATAGGAGATTACAGAAAGAAGAGAAGGTTAGAGCAGGTACAAGAAGGGTAAGATGAGATCTTAGAAGGTACAAGTATGTAGAGAGGAGTAGGAGAAAAAGGGCTAAAGGTTGAGGGTTAAAAATATTTAAATGCATTCAGAAAGTGGAAAGTTAAATAGAGTGTTTTGGTTTTGTTGAAGAAGTCAGAAGTATGGAAGAAAGAAAAGAATATAGAGTTTGAAGAAGGTGTAAAGAAGAGAAAATAAGAAGAAAGGGTAGAGGGAAGGGCTGTATTATATTTAAAGGTATTTAATATATTAATGTATGTACTTAGAAATTATATAATATATTGTATGATGTATAATATGTGTTGTATGTTGTATTGTATTATTGTTGATTTATGTGTATGTTAATGATGTTTAATAAAAAATTAAAAAAAAGGAAAGAAAAATTACTTTCCCCTGAAAAAAAAGAAAAAAAAAGAAATATGTTTATTGATAACATGGTATTGGGAAAAGTAAAAATTCTGACAAATTGCTCATGGACAATCTTTGCACACTCAGTTCAAGAATACATAATAATATGGAACAATAAAGAATTCCAGTGTCTTACTATGCTTGGAAACAAGGCTAGGTAATCAAGAAGAAATTCAGTTGGGGAAAATTTCAGAAATGACATTACAAATGACGGGTACTCAGCACTTAATTATAATTCAAGTACGTTTCTTCTTGGCATATTTATTTATTTAGTTGCAGTCGAAGACCAATATTTTAAAAAAGACAATATTACAACACATCAAATATAAAACAATGCAAAAAATAGAATAGAACTTGTATTAAGAAGCTGGAAGCAATTAATGGTGCAAGGGAGGCCCCAGATGATTTCTGGAAGCCATTATATTAAAAATTATGATCGCCTATGAGAAAAATGATAACCTCCTGCTCAGAGGAGCAATTAAGATATCTAAAAACTGGTGTTATGAGTCCTGCCTTCCATTTATTATATAGACAGCACTGTAGCAGTACGTGTAAAAGAGATTTGACTTCTATATGGGAACATATAGAGTGATATTCCTAGGGATACTGAGGTGTCTACCAGTTGTTGCCGTTATAGATAATTTGCTGATTTGGCCCAAAGTGAAGAGTTTCCTATGTGAAATGTTATAAAAGTGTCTGGGAATGGAGCAGGGAGCTGATCATTGAGCTGTAATGGAGGTGGGAAACTTTGGCTTTATCTTCTTTGGGAATCTAGATGCAAGATCCTCCACTGAAGGATACGTATGGCTTCACGGGTGAGATTAGCTAATGCTGGGAAAGAAAAGCCTCGGTAAGCTAGATCAAGATTGATTTGTCTTCTTAGGGAAGATTCATATCTATCTAATAAGGTGAGGTGGACCAAAGATGTTCCCCCCAAAATTTGCTTCAGTCAGTCTTTGAGGCAACAGTGTCTCAAATGGCCCCCTAAAGAGATGCACTCTGATACCAGCTGAATTAGGGAGTTAAGGGTGGGATAAGGAACATGGGTTATAGCCTTTAAAATTTTGATTGGATAGCTTCTAAGTTAGAAGCATCCTTATAAATACATAACCAAGTGCCATGAAGCATTGATCCCAATACTTTGTGCAGTGGCAGTATTGTAGCTAATGAGATTAATCCGAGACATGATTATTGCTAACTGAAAATTTTTCCCAGCACTCGCCTATGACAACTTGAGATATAGTTGGCATTGGAAATTTTTGACAGCCCCTCATGCTAGTGTCCACTTTGCTATTAAGAAAGTTATGTAAGGCAGCAATAATAAAAGTGAGAATATGGTAGCATTTCCCATCTCTTTTGCACTTACATTCTGTAAGTCCATCAAGGTAGAAGACAAGAAGCACAACCAGGAGTACTGGCTTTATATTTATTGTAAGGTTACATTAACAGAATCTTGCAAGACTGAAAGTATTTCTCCCCTCCGCTCCTTTTACTCCCTGGAAAACTAGGGAGGGTCCTTTCTGAAATGCTTCCCACACCCACCCTCCTTCTGTGGGCTGAGATATACATGCTGATTGTCCATTCTGTGGCTCTTCCTCCTGTCTCCCAAGGTCATTCCCACATACCATTACACACTCATATGGATTAGACCTGGGAGAATAAGGAAATAAATGGGCAGAAATGTCAGTGATGAGGAGATATATCTCTTCCAAGGTCATCAACTGCAGCTCCACTCCCTTGAACCCATAGCTGTTACATCACTGAGATGAGAGGCATGTTGGTTGGTCAATAATATGTCATAAGCATTATAAAAGAATTCCTTTCAGCTATAGCTATACAAATTTTGTACTACTTGTAACCATTCTTGTAATTTCTTACTTTAAAGCTTTACTATGTATTTGTTGCTAATAGATATCTTGCTTTCAGAAAGTTGATCTTATATTTGTTATGTCATAACAAATTAAACTGTCATATAAAAGCCCTTGTTTTGTTTTGTGAATCAGTGAATGAAAGGTTTGAACTCACTGACCCAGATTTCTCTTCTCATAAGCTCAAGGGGAAAACCTAGTAAATCATGAATATTTCTGGAAATATGCTTCCAGTTCTTTCATTTTCCTCTGCCTTGGGACTACATATACATCTGCATCTATGCATATCAAATACATGTTTACTTTTGACCTCGTTGGCTTCTTTCCAGGTTCAGGGTTTCTTTGTTTCTCAGTCTGAGTGCTTATATAATGCTCTTAAAATTTGGCAATTGTGAACAAAGCTTCACCACCACACTGCCATGCGAGTTCTAAGGTTTTTGGAACATTGAATTAAAGCATTTTCAATTGCCCTCTGTAAACTGAAATTGCTGGGGCATACAGATAGAAACAATTGTTACACTATTTCCATCTGTCTCACTATACAAAGTAAGACTAATGCACTTATGGAGATATTAGCTCATTACTGGTATTGGGATCTTGCTGAAACTCACAGAAACCTCTGGTTTGGCATTGATCTGAATAGCAAAGACACATTGCACAGAAAGGAAATTGGGCTCCATTCTGGAAGATGAATTATGTACAGTACATTGAGAGTTAACAAAGAGAAGATGAAGAGATCACTCCAATTACATGACACACTTATCTGTACTACAACAAGGATATATTATTTTTCCTATTCCTACCCCTTTCTCCAGAAACTCACACATACCTGCTAGGTTTTTATTGCTGTCTTGGTTGGGATACCATCTAAACTTGAAGGTGTAATTGGTAGAATCATAGGCATTCTCGTGGATCAATGTTAACAGCAAATACTGTAGTGTTTTAAATAAGCTGTTAGGAACTAGCCTACAATAAACAAACAAACAAACAAACAAGTGTGTGTGTGCGTGTGTGTGTGTGTGTGTGTGTGTGTGTGTATCCTGCAATTATGTATAGTAGCCAGACTTATAATAAGATGTAATAGAATTGGAAAATGTGAATAGAAGGAATTCCCCCCCCCTCTTTTAATGAACTGGGATCATTTATTAAAACTAAATTTAGGGAAATTCATGACAATGACTTATTTGCACAACACATACTGTAGATGTGGAATTCACTGACATCAGCTATGATGGCTACCAATTTAGTTGGCTTTAGAAGGGGACTAAATGAATTAATGGAAGATCATGTTATCAATGGCTAATAGTCCTGATAGCTGTTTACTACTTTCCTATCATAGGCAATGCATCTTAAATACTATTTAGAACTGAAGAGGGAAACCAACTTATTGCCCATGCTGGCAAGCTTCCTGAATGCCTCGGTTTGGTCACTTTGTGCTACCATATGCTAGTTTAGATGGGCAAATCCAACAAAGTTCTTTATATGTTCTTAACAAAAGCACCATATTTTAACAGGCTTATTCTAAGTATTACAAAATCTGGATCCAAACCAATTTAAAAAAACACAAAGCACTTTAAAGATAATTGTTATGGCATAAGCTTCCATGTACTGTATAAGAAATTACATGAATTATTCCTCAGTCTTCCTTCATCCACTCAACATAATAAAATAAACAGATTGATAATCTGATTGGTCATACTGATTTGTGGGTTATACAAATCAATTTTATAAATTAAAAATCCCTTGGAAATACTTCTACTTGTTTTAGTAGGCTTGGGCACAAGCTTCAGCTTATTAATTTCTAAAACCCTCTTTTTGTGCTTAAACTACAGAGCGGAAATATTTCTCCATGATTTCTTTTTAGTTCACTCATATAAGTGGGAAAATGATGTGCCATCTTTGAAAGTTTAACTAAGCATGACAATGTGATATTGACTGAGCAGTACAAGACAATTTTTTCCAATCTAATGATAATGTGTATAATGGAATCATTATAGAGTCTGGGGCTGAACTAGTGCAATAGATTTGCAAACTTCAGATAAAAAAAGAGAACAGCAAGAAAAATGTGCTTGTTATGCACAATAATAACCTACAGTATTTATACTGCTCACATAACCTTAACCCTAACTCTAAATAGTATCACGTTCTTTAAAACTTAGTTTCAATAGATTTTTTTTGAAAAAAATCAGTTTAAGCTCACACTCTTAGAGTACACATCTACAATTTGTCCTGCCTGCAAGTTCCTGCACAAGTGTGCCTATTTTGGACTACAGTCCTGATACATTAAAATAAATAAAAGGATTGCAAATACATGGCTCAATATATATTTGTTCAGAAGTAAGTGTTTAGTATTGCATCCTGTCATCCTGATTTTAGCACCCAACAGTAGTATGGCTATTTACATTGGTTTGCCACTAGCAAAGATATCCACAGTTTATCTCTTGGAGGGAAGACTAAACACTACATAGTTGCAGACCTCCATGCCATCACACTAAACAGCGTAATCCTTACTTGGAGGCATCAGTGCCTAACAGTCGTGAGCAGTCATTCCAAGAAGGACAGCATAAATCAGCATAAGAGAGGCAGCATAAGTGCAAAAATTCCAGCAGTGTTGTGTACAGACAGAGCATTTTAACAGTGAGAAAGAAAGAAAGAAAGAAAGAAAGAAAGAAAGAAAGAAAGAAAGAAAGAAGGAGGAAGGAAGGAGGAAGGAAGGAAGGAAGGAAGGAAGGAAGGAAGGAAGGAAGGAAGGAAGGAAGGAAGGAAGGAAGGAAGGAAGGAAGGAAGGAAATGGAAGATGATTCCTTGTCACCTCATACAGGGAATAAAATCCAGCCCCTTTAATGGCTCAATCTGGCAAATATTTGTACAGATTATTAGCATAAAATTAAAAATCAATTTTAAAAAACAGATGAGAATGCTTTCAATTTTTTAAAAAATGTGATTAACTTGGGATTTTAACAGATGACTTTTTCCAACACCAAAATAAAGAGCAAAGGGGACAAAGGGCATCCTTGTCGTGTTCCTTTCTGTATCCAACACGATTCAGTTCATTCTTCATTCACAATAATATTTGCCTGTTGTGGTGTATAAATTGTCTTAATTGCCTGGATCAATGTTCTCCAAAGTCCATAATTTCCAAAACTTTAAACATAAAACTCCTGTTCAAATTATCGAAAGCTTTTTTGGAAGTTTTTAATAGAGACATCAGAAGAGACGAACAAATAAAGGGCTTAAAGATTAAACAAGAAGTTTTTTAATTGAGGGCTTTTGCTGATGATTTAGTTTTAATTTTACAGGATCCATTGGATACTGCAGAACATCTGATGAAGAAATTGAAAGAGTTTGCAGGAGACTCCAAGCCTGGCTGGCAGCTTGACAAGTCAGAGTTTCTCAGAGCTCTGAGCTCTGAGACCTGGCTGACTTTCTATCTTGTTTGCAGGGGTCTACAGACCACTGAAGTTTCCCCCTGGAGAAGGGGGAACCAGAAGATTGCTCACAGAGCCATTGGAATTGCCCGCTCCTGTTTTTCTTTGTTGTTTCCACCGCGGAGAAGAACGGGGGTGAATGCAGTGGAATGTCCGAAGGAGGATCCTAGCTCTGCAGGGAACGTAAGTCTCTCGGAAGACACAAGAGCGACAGCCAGCTTTTAGATCACTTACATTAGTTTTTTTTTTAGATTAGAACATTTTTATTATCTAAAATTTATCTTTGGACTTCGTTCAAAATGTTGGATAATTTTGTGTTTTCTTTGCTATAATTAATTTTGGTGGAAGTTTGATAGATTTTATTTTGGCAACATAGTGAATAAGTTTGTATTTTTCTGCCTTTCTTTTATATCAGAGAAATTGGGACTTAAGAGACTTTGTTGGTATTTCTCACTCGACAAACTAACTGACTTTTGAGAAATTGTTTGTTTGGGTTAAGCAGCTTGCAGCCTGAAGAATAAAGAAGAATAAAGAATAAAGTATAGAGAATGTGTGCCTCTTTTCCTTTTTATTTTTCTACTTTTTTTTAGAACGGACTATCTCTCATTTGGAATATATTTTCATCTTTCCTTTTACAAACTGTTTGAAATACTGCTCTGTGGAATTTTTCATCTTTTATTTTAAAAGCTTTTCTCACTTAAAGAAATAGACATTACTGATAATAATAGAACAGCTGTTCCATGCTCCCTGAGAAAATTCTTTGTTTTGGCTACGGCAGCTGATTACGGTTTGAACAACCAACACAATCAGGGGGGTGCAGGTGGAAATGGCATTTCTCACAGCACTTCAGGATTTTAAGGAAGAAACCAGCAAATTTTTTTTGCAAATTAAGAAATCCATAGAACGTATATTAATAGTTTTGGTGGCTCAGGAACAGAAGATACAAGGGACAGATTTAGAAACAGAGGGAAGACCTTTCGAACCAGTAGAGAAACAGGGAAAGAGGATTTTGAATGTATTGGTACAGAAGAAGATTATGATATTTTACAGGAAGTGGTCTATTAAACGTTTGGGCATAAACACATTGTGGCAGCTGAGACAGGAAAATTTTAACATGCAAATTGATAGATATGGTAAAATAAACATTTTGACATCCCACATGAGTTACAGAAATAAACAAGTTGCATATTGTGATATTGGCATAACCTAAACAGGAGATTTATTGATATTGATCTGGAATGCAAGGTTAATGAAAATGCGGATCTGGATTGTACACAGAGTGAGAGCAGATATGAGAAACTGTATAGATGCATAAAAACATGATATTCTAAGTGTAAGATACAATATTATAAATATAAATATAAGTTGATTTTATAGATTACTCTTTCTGGAGATACATTTATGAGAAGACAATGAGATGATGAGATGGAATTAGAATGTAGGTTATTACAGGAATATGTTGTATGATTATCATAATATGTACTAGGTTATATGTTATGTTAGGTTTTGTATTCTTGCTATATTATGTATTATGTTATGTAATATGTTAGATTATGTATTAATGGGATATATAGTCATAATATGAACAGAATATACTGTATTTTATTAGAAGTAGATAAGGCCTTTATTTGTTACACTAATTGGACTTTATTGAAGATATAAATATAGATGTAAAAATGGAAAGAGTAAATGGAAAACATTTAATTGATGCAACAATGAACATTTGATTACTATTCCAAGGAGTAGAAACCAGAGATGGATTGTTGGAAGATATCAAGAAAGGCGAAACCTATATGAAGAACAGAAGATTGGATTATAGAAATCATAGGGTATATGACAAAGAAAAGTTCCTGTGTATTGTATGAAGGACTAACATTTAAAGTTAATTATTGTACTTAAAGTTCAAGGATAAATTGGAGGACATCTATTTCCTATATTTTCTTTGTTTGTTATTTTTTTGACTTCACTTTTTCGTTTCTTTTTTCTTACTTTGTATTTCTATTTCTTTCTTTGTATTAACTTTTAATATGTATTTTAAAATTCAATAAAACTTATGGAAAAAAAAAAGAAATAGAAAGAGTTTGGGTCATTGGCAGGTCTGAAAGTAAATAAACAAAAAACAAACATGTTAATCAAAAATATGACCATGTCTGACCAAGAACTACTGATGGGTAAGACAGGTTTTAAGATTGAAAAAAAAGGTTAGATATTTGGGGGTGATCCTGTCAACTAAAAATAATATGTTGTGGGCAGCATACAACATTAAAAGCCATAACAGCAGTAAAACAAGAAAAGAATCATGTATATCAGGAAGATAAATATTCAAACTAACTGATACAATCCTATAAAGGGCTTGTTATCCATCCTAATCTAAGGCCTGGAAAGATATCCAGGTTTTCAGAGACTTTTTAAATAAAGTCACAGTGGGCCATAAGGATCTCTGGAGGATGCTGTTCCAGAGGGCAGACGATGTGACCGAGAAGGCATGCTTCCTGGATTCCAACAAGTCACATTACTTGATTGATAGGACCTGGAGGAGGCTCACTTTTTCTCATCATACAAAGTGATTGGAAATAGATGGTCCTCAGATAACCAGGCCCTATGCTATACCACTAAAGACTTTATAGATGGTAACCAGCTTGAATTGTACCCAGAAACCAACTGGCCATCACTGCAGCTCACAGAGCAGCAGTGTTACATGGCCATACCGAGGCATGCCCATTACTATCTGAACCACTGCATTCCGGACCAGCTGTAGATTCTGGGTGGCCTCAAGGGCAGCCTCATTGCAATAGTCCATGAGTGAGGTGACTGGGGCATGAATGAACATCTGAAGGTCCTCCTGGTCCAGGGACAAGTGTAACTGATACAACAGATGGATTTGTGCAAGGATCTTCCTGCCCACAGCTGCCACCTACCCTGAGCAAGAGCTGTGAGTCTATGAAAACCCCCAGATTGTATACCAGCCCTGAATTGAGAATTATCTGAATATCCACAGCCAATTAATCTTGCTAGGATTAAACCTGAGGCTATTCCTCCCCATACAGACCCTTGTAGCCTCCTGTAGAGAGTAAGAAAGATAACCTTTATGGAGATATCCAAGGACTGTTACCTAGGCAAAAGGGGCTGAAGCATGACTTCTTGGTCTGGGGTACCTAGTGGGGTTGACACCTCCAGACACTAGGACATTGGCAGCATTGCTTGGGCAGCCTGGGATCACAATATACAATTAGGTATCAACTGCAGTTGATGCAGTTGCCTTAAGTAGATATTAAACAGAAGGAGTGAGAACATTGAGCCCTCAGGCATCCCTCAGGTGAGGGGCCTTGGACTTGACCCTCAAACCAACTGGAACCACCCACAGAGAAAGGAGAACAACTACCAAGTGGTTCCCCCCATCCTCGGAGGCAGTCCAGAAGGATACCATGATAAATGGTATCAAAAGATGCTGAGAAATCAAGGAGAACATAGACAGTACCACCATTCCTGTCCCATGATCTTTGTGCTATGCTCCGGTCTGAAACCTGAGTGTCAGGGTCTGAAAGAACATCAGATTGATGATCTAAATTAAGGGCTCTGAGAAGATAAATGGTTGCAGTTTGCTATTTGTGTTGCTATTTTTCTAAGCTGCTTGTATTGCATGCTCCCCTTCTCTGCAAATGTTCTCTCCCCATTGTTTTCATCACCAAGGTTCTATCTATGCTCCACCAAAGTTCTCAGAGATGAGGTTAAACCAAAGTAACTTCATACTACAAGTTTAAGAAATAAGCTGTGTCTTCTCCTCTCAGTGTGACTTATATACTGCTATATATAAGTGTATAAGTAACATATAATGATAAATTGCAGAATTAGATCTAATCTGATGTTCCAGCACATCTTTGTAAGTAAAATGGAGTAGTGGTTTGGGTCTGTTCATCTACTTTAGTGGGAGTGTTTTGAGTGGTAACACTTGTTATATTAATTTATTTTACTTAAGATATAGAATAAGATGCCGAAGTTCATGTTTATCAGTGTTTCAATTACTGAATATAGAATACACTGTGAAGAATTTGGATGGGGTGGGGAGAAGCTATAGGCTCTTTTGAAAGTTGCCATAAAAGGGGCAAAGCTTATATGGGGATTTGAAGATTAAAATATATATAAACTGATATATTAGGCAAGAAATGTTTTTCAATGTTATATATAGACCTAGCATGTAAGATAAACTCTTTAAATTACCTTGACCAGAGATAAATCGGAAGTTGACTAATTTCTATGTTTCATCTTTTTCTTTTTTTCTTTACTTTACTACACTTTTTTTCTTCTCTCTCTTTGATTTGTATTTCTATTTCTTTTTCTGTTTCCAACTTTTAATTATGTACATTTAAAACTTAATAAAATATATTGGAAAAAAAAAGAAAGTTGCCATAATCAAACCATTAATAAGGATTTGATAATTAATAACTTATTTCATTTAGTTCTGTGGGGTTTAATAATAATTCTCCATTTTTATAGGAATTGTATTCAACATTAGAGAATTCACACAGCTAGGGATCAAAGTACAACTGTACAGTACCCTGCAGTACTTTGTCTAATCAGAATATCCTAATCTGTGAAATATATTAACTGGGAAGTCCTGTATACTCATCTGGGAAAGTGGTATGAGAACAGAGATTATAGCAACCCTCCCCACTACATGTCCTTATGAACCCTATTCAGCAGCTAGTCTCATGCTCCTTAGAGTAGCACTGCTGTAAATCTCCAACACTTGACTTTACATGGCTTAATTTGACTGCTTGGCTCAAAGCCAGTAGACATCTTTCAGACACTCAACATGTTGTAGTTAGATAAAAATCCTTATTGCACTTAGAATGAGACCACATTAAACAATAGCTCCCTTTTAAATGGGAGCCCCATCTTTCTCAAAAACTAGGGTTCGGGATGATGTCAAGTGAAGTGCCCTCTGGAAGATAGGTGGTAGCAGAAGTAATGACAGACCAGCAACACCAGAGCAGAGATGGGGCAGGCTGTTTAGACCCAGTGGGCTTTTTGGGAAAGAGGTACGAAATCTCCAGCCTTTCATCTTCTGGGCTCAGCTGGGCCACTACACTCTGACTTTACTAGAGACTCAACATGGCATAGCTAGATAACAATCTTTATTACAATTAGACTGAAGCCACTTTTTTTTAAACAATAGTTTACACAAAGAGAAAAAGAACACGGAATATACAAAGTTATGAGGACAAATACAAAATATAAAATGAATAAATAAAAAGTAAAAGGCCCTGGTAACAGTAACAACAAAGTCCACAAGTTGTTCATAATTTCCATATATCATAAGAATTGACAAAGTTACACCTGCTGCGATTAACATAACAAATATAATCGCCAAACTTGATAAAATGTGATTCTTGCCTCTGGAAGACCATTTAGCTTAGTAATACCCTCCTTTTAAGAACTCACCATCTTTTGGATTTTTCTGTTTATTATTATAGTGGATTTTAGATGTATAGGTTTTAATTTTTTTATAATATTATTGTAAACCGCCCAGAGTCTACTGCTGTAGAGATGGGCGGTGATAAATCCAAATAATAAATAAAATAAAAAATAAATTTATCAGTTTATCAGTATTTTTTTTGTAATAAAGCAATTGAGAGCACTTTTTAAATCCCCCAAATCAATGGTTAAGTTTTCAAGACATTTCTAATATTGAGCATTAATTAGTTTGGCTGCCAAAAGTAAATAGACAATCAGCTCCTTATTTTTAAGTGAGGCATTGGATCATATACATTGATTCAACAGCCCTAGCTCTGGAGAACATCTGACTCTTAATTTGTAGTAATACTAAAGTCACTTATATCATTGTGCCAGAAGACTACCACCTGATCCCTTTTGTGTAGAGCCTTCCAACATTTTGAAGAGTGATTGTGTGGGATTTATGCTAATTTAACAGGAGTTAATTGCCACCTTCAATTGCAACTCTTGGATAGAGGCTGAAAGAAAACCTCTTGATTTCCATAATGATTACCTTGTTGGTTCAACCATTACATTGCCCAAACCAGTATCCCAAGCATCCTTTAAGCCATAAGAGGAATACCTTATTTCAGCTGCAAAAATAGCATATAGATCTTTGACATTATTCCTTTTGGTTGTGCCAAATAATTTGATACTAAATTCTCAAAGATAATGCATGGACAAGTTATGAAATTCCTATCGTCTTCTTTATCCGGCACTGTGTTGATCTAGTGCTCAATTTTGTCCTTACTATGTTGCCTGGTATTGGTATAACAATCATTTATTCTATAAAAGTTACACTTTCTCAATAATTTTAATTGAGTTAATCCATATTGATTCTCCCTCTTGAAAAAAATAGTTAGAGGTGCAAGAGGGGAAATGAGACTGAAACCACATTAAATTGCCCTCTGTCAATATAAAGGCCTAGTTCCATCTTTTATTTATGGGAGCTTAAACCCATTGTTTTTTCTTGCCTTTCCTATGTTTCAAAGGAGTCTTCACACTGTATTTCCTGGTCTTGGATCTTGACAGAAGTGACATCTCTTCCCTGAAAATGTTGCCTCTTTCTTCTTACAGTAATGGCTAAAAGAGGAGTGGGGGGCTATTTGTGTTCATATGGAAATTCTATTGCAATTATTTTATTTGAATTAATATATGATTTAATCCATCTAATTAAATAATTATATCAGCATTACATTAAACCCCCTTTATATATAGCCAGAAATAATTGCTTAGTTCAACACTGGTTACTTTTTTAGTAAATAATATAAAATTATAGCTTTCCACCATATCTACTGCAACTTTGAATTTCTGTCTTTTCTTATCACCACTGTACTTTTTTTCCTGTTCTTCCCTCCCTCCCTCAAGGAACTAACAGTATCAGAAAAACTGCATATTATGTGTCATCTGTGGATTAAATGCCTGGCAGCTTGGATATTACTGAAGGGAGTTAATGGAGATGATGTTATGCAGACCAAAGCTCCAATGTATCCCGACCAACCTTTCATTGTGTTCTGGAATGCACCTACTGAACAATGCCGGCTGCGCTATCAAGTGAATTTAGATCTCACCACTTTCCACATTGTACCAAATCCCAATGAGACTTTAAGTGGGTCTGTTGTGACAATATTTTATCCTACCCAGTTGGGGGTCTATCCCCATATTGATGACCATGGGCATCTCATCCATGGGGTTATACCGCAAAATGAGAGCCTCACCAGACATCTCACTAAAGCAAAATTGGATATCGACCGTATGATCCCACTGAAGACATTCCATGGACTTGGAGTCATTGACTGGGAAAACTGGAGACCCCAGTGGGATAGAAACTGGGGCACTAAAAATATTTACAGAACAAAATCTATTGAATTTGCTAGAGATTTTAACCCACAGTTGTCTGAAGCCGAACTCAAGAAAATTGCTAAGGAAGAATATGAAAAAGCTGGGAGGAGCTTCATGAAGGATACACTTTTACTAGCTGAAGATATGAGACCAAGTGGATATTGGGGTTACTATCTGTATCCAGATTGCTATAATTATGATTATAAGCAGAAACCAGATGAATACACAGGCAAATGTCCAAATATTGAAGTTTTACGGAATAATCAACTACTTTGGCTGTGGAAAGAAAGTACTGCCCTTTTTCCTTCTATATATCTTGAAATGATGTTGAAGTCAAGTGCGAATGCTCTGAAATTTGTGCACCATCGCCTTAAGGAATCAATGCGCATTGCTTCCATGGCCAGAAAAGATTATGCCTTGCCGGTTTTTGTATATGCCAGGCCATTCTATGCTTATACCTTTGAACCTTTAACAGAGGTAATGTATTGGAGTGTATGAATCTCAGAATCAAGCTCTGTTGACAGCTACACTACATGTTTATTAGAACTCTAATGTTAGGGGAGAGAACTCCTGGAAGATCTCACTTCTGCTGGTCATGCTCTCCTATAACCATACACCAATTAGCATGCTTTAACTTTTCACCCATTGAACACTAGCATATGAGAGGTTCAACATGGGTAAATCTGTTGCATGTCAGATTCTTCATGTAATCAGGAATCCTGACTGGTTAGGATCCTTGATGTTGAAGGATCCTAAGTATAAACATGGCAGGACTATTTTACATCAATATCAATCACATGGCCATGGGAAAGGAATAGTCAGCAGGTGCAATCCCACATCTCTCAGGTGTTCCCTGAGCTGCATGTATGTATATGTTGACAATTGGAATGTTACTGTATGATACAAATCTGAATATGCATGGAACAATGCACAACACTATTTTTATAGTTCAACCTGCTATCCTAGGGATGAATTACATATTGGCAAGGTTGACCTTAAATAGTTTACGTCTGTGACACAGCAGAAAATGCCCTTGCCTCCCAAGGCAAGATGCACAGTACTGTAAGACAATCAAGTTATTTTGGCCTGTGAAAATTTCACAAAGTACAGTAAAATACAACAACAAAACATCAAGTAGTTAAAATTGGGATAAAATGCCTAACAGCAGCACTGTTTAACCTAACAGTAGGATTGGCGTTGCCACATAAGAGATACCTGAATAGATCTTTCAACTTCTTACTAAATTGAAGAGTGCCATAAGTGTGGCTGTAGATTTGCTCCTACAGTATCACAGGGATGGGATGGTGGGATGGGGAATGTAATGTCCCATCCTCACTATTTAGTCAATCAAATTTCCTCTCCTGCAATTGCAGTTTGATAGGCAGGACAAAATAAAATATAATCCAGATATTTTCACTTGTGGGTAAACAAGTGTGTGTGTGTGTGTGTGTGTGTATGTGTGTGTATGAAGGAACAATATATTATTTTACCACTTCAGTGAAAGTGGGATCCAAATAAAAGCTGTGCATTATATATTGATTCTCTCTTCTCCCTGCTCACATGCTGAATACAAAAACTAGAATGAAGTGTCAAGAATAGATAAAACGATCAACATAGGGAACATACAGAAGCAAAATAATATGGCTTACAGTTCTATATAACTGGAATGAATGATTGCATCCAGTATTCCTGTACCCAGAATGACATATATGTCATTCAAATATGTCATCTATATTTCTGTGTATGTATTATTGCCTTATTTTTAGCAATTAATCCCCAAAACAATTCCTCATCTAAACTATAATTCAGGAATGAGACTACTGGAATACCTTGAATCTCCAACATGGTGCTTGAGCACACCAATATGTCTTCTAACACATGTTTTGGTGCCTGCCAATATCCCTGCCCTGCATAATTTATTTTTAAGGCTCTTTTAAAGACATTATTGGGAAGCAGCTATGGTCTTAAGCAACCCAACCACTTCTAGCATAATCTGTACATTATATCTCACAAGATTTCTGAGCCCTGTACAGACTTTAGTGGCATTTTTAAAACGTGGGTCTCTCTCTCCCTCTTTTCCTTCTAGTGTATAGCCTTTTTTTCATTAGCAGCAGCCCACATAGCAAATCATTTTGTGAGTGTCCCAATACCACATTTCAAGATTCCTAATGTGCTCACTAGCCCAAAATCAGATTTCTTGGATATACACTGTCAGCGAGGAATTATAGGCAATTTTTCTGAAAACAGCATTTGAGTATAATGGAATTTTCACCATCCTACAAAGTCTACATATTTAGCGTACTCTAATTTGATAATCTGAACAGGTCTCATAGCTGAGAAACCATCACAATCACTTTTACTGGGAATATGCATTAGCCTTGTTGATTTTCAGCAAGGCACTTGTTAGAACTATGAGAGAGCATTCTTTCCCATGGTGTAAAATCTACTGATTGCCCTGCCAAACAGGTTTTGCAGGTTGGTGCTTAAACCTGTTTTATCATAAGTAGCCCAAAGGAAAAAAGTAAGGGGGAGGGGGGGAAATGGCTGCCAATGTTTTAACTCTTTGTTATCAGTGCATGCTGCTCCATTAAAATATGCCTATTCATTGCCTTACTTTTCAGGAAGACCTGGTGACTACAGTTGGTGAAAGTGCAGCAATGGGGGCAGCAGGAATTATCTTTTGGGGAGGCATGCAATATGCCAGTACTGCTGTAAGTTAGTATGGGTTAACAAAATGCCCACGAGCCAAATTTCATTAGAATCCTTGAGATTGCTCCCTTC
Organism: Charina bottae; assembly: GCA_023362775.1. Taxonomy (NCBI): domain Eukaryota; kingdom Metazoa; phylum Chordata; class Lepidosauria; order Squamata; family Charinaidae; genus Charina; species Charina bottae. The sequence goes on from JALMGJ010000006.1 coordinate 66,141,877, forward strand.
CTACTTCCTTTTATGTAAACAACTATAGCTTGTTAGAAGTGCTCTAATGGATGATGTCAAGTTAGGATTTCTTGGGGGGATTATTAACCACATCTAATCACATGGGGAAAACATATTCTTAAATACAATAACTACCCTCCATTTCTGAAATAATATTCAGAAAGCAATTATAAGGATGAAGAGGTTTGTAGCATTATTGCCCTAACTTCTTCATTTGCATCAGAAAAATAAATGTGAAATCTACCCAAATCTACTTTACATAAGAAGTCACATTATTTTTCTGCCCCTTGACAGTGTAAAGCATGAATGGACAACTGGACAACAGGTTACTTGTGGAGCCAGTCCAAAGCCCTGGCCATTTCTCTCCATCAACCAGCTGATAAAATGGACCAAGTTTCTGAGCCGCCCCCCCAAGTATTTTCAGTGATAACAGCAATAAACATGAGCAGTCTGTAGCATTTGGAGGAAGGGAAAAAATGAAACAGTGCTTAAGATCACTCTTTTAACTCTATTCAAGACCACTGGTTTCCCTGTGCCATTAGCAGTTGGAGACCAATGATCTGCAGCAGAAAAGGGATCAAAGTTACTGCCTGCACAATTATTTTGTGATGAGAATGTGCTTGTGGATACTTATGCACTGAGTATATGTATAGGTAAGGCTGCAGTGTGAGGATATGTGCATTTGTAATAATATGGGCATATGTATGTGGATTTGATGACATGTTTATATGAATAGGGTGTTTGTAGCACACATCTGTAGCATGATTGGACTTTCTACCCATTAGCCCAGCAATAGATGTGCCTTTCTGGGTAAAAACGTTATTTAAATGGAATCAATGAGAGAAGTAGGCTTTGAGTAACAAATCCAATTTAAAATAAATGTGCTCTAGATATAATTAAATAAACATCAAACTCTTGGTAGCTATACCATATCATGTGAAGAGGAATGTGTATGAGGTTAGCAGTGTAATCATTCTCTTTGTTGTTGACCCAATTTCCTTATTCATGTCAGTACTGAAGACTGTAATATGATTGTGCATGTATGAACCATGTAAGAGACTGAAGCCATAAAGCAGGAGTGGGTAATCCTAACCCTGTCAGATTTCCCACATGAAAATTGTTTTGGCAAATTGTTTTCTATACAAAGCACAGCTTTCTCATGGTGACGTGAAGTGCAGGTGGCCAGATAACAACTGTCATGTGTGTATTGTTTTGGCTAGTTCCTAAATGTTTGCATGGGAACAAGTCCTCCTGATTCCCTCCGTGGGAAGCCTGCTGGGGGGGGGGAGCAGAGGGAGGGAGGAGACAGCATGCTTGCTGCGACATTGCCACCTATTGACAGGTTATGCTTTTGGCCTAACCTAAGTTTTCCTCCAATCAGAAAGTTGGAAAAAGCCTATTTCTATCCATGCAAAATGGTGTTCTATGCTTCTTGACTTCTTGTGTCTTTTAGCCATGTCATTTGTGTTTTTTGCTCCTGTGGACTAATAGAAGTGTGAGCTATACCTGGCTATGTGCGTGATGCCATGGCAATATGCTCCTTCATATCTGTCGTACAGTGGAAGCCAACACATGTGTATTTTCTGTGTATACTCTACTTGTAAGTTTTGTTTTTCCTTTTGCAATGCTGTACCATGTATATTCAACTTTGCTTTTATAACAAGTAAAGATTTTATAGTTTTTACAAGCTGCACTCTGTCTGTTTATTCTCAAGCCTTGATTTTTCCCTATAAGCCAGCGTACATCCTATCAAACCCATGGGCTGTACATGGTTTCTAGCATCCATGTGTGTCCTCTACAGCCCTATGTGAGTAGACATGGCTAAAACATACGGTATTTTTTTATTTTTTGGGTGGAAGGAAAAGCAAAATAGATGCTTTAAGACTTGCTGAGACTCAAAACACTCAAAACACAACTTGGCCTTGAAAAATGGCCAAGCCTCACAAATTGGGCTAATCTTTTCATTTAGGGAGATTAAGAGGTAAATAGGTGGAAGGGTTCTTTAAATCTCTGCATAACCTTTTTTGTTATTGTTGTTGGTATCCTTCATCAATATCAGATCATTCTGAGCTATAGCATTCCTGAGACAATCTATATAGATCTGAGCTGCTTGTATGCACTCCTGCTAACCATAAGTCCTCCTTTCCTCCTCTTCTACATGTCCCTTTTCATTTTCAGATTTTCATTAAGATTTTTATGCAGCCACATTTGCATCTTCTTCTGCCCTCCATTTTTTCCTCTTTGAAATTGTTTGCAATTATGGTTTTAGTAATTTCTTCTAGGAACTCCAACTTATCATGAAGCCTTTTCCAATGAGTTTCTGTTGTGATAGAGTCCTACTTGTAATTCCTCTGAATTTATTAAAATCTATATTCAAGTACACTCAGCCTTAATTTTCCTTAAAATCAAGAATTCCAGCACTACATTTACACTTTTCCTTATAGTTCTAGTACTACCATTGAGTATGTTTTTCTTTTTTAATTAGTATAAGGTCAAGGATAGATAATTCTCTTGGGTTTTCCATCATCCTCTGAGGAGAAAGTTGTTTGCAAGAACATAGCACTCTACCTTTTTTAAAAAAAAAATCTACAGTATCTACCATTGCCTCCATTTTCTTTGCCTGGTTTTTTTCAGTAAAGAGAAGGAGAAATGGGGCAAAGAAGTAGAAGAGATGTAACTTCTCTAGATTTAAATTATGGCTGGGAAGAGCATCCAGCTAAAATCCTGGGGAATCTGTCAGCATAGAACGTATTGAGTGGGATAACCTAAAAGTCTGGTTTTTATAAGGCAACCTCCTAATGGAATATGGCATGTAAAACATGTATGAATGAGCATGTTCTGTGGCTGGAAAGGAGGAGGATGGGAAAAACAGGAATATCCTGAAAGAAGCGATGGCTCGCTGTAACACTAAACAAAGAGGAATCTTCCGAACTGCAACATGTTATTAAAGGTTTCTTTTAATCTAATCACATGGCTAATCTGGCTATAAACTTGCAATGTTACCACATAAGGGATCCATTTGCATACTGGGATTTGTCTTTTGGTAGTAACTCCTAAATAGCTTACTTGTATATATCTCCAAACCAAATGTAAAACATACATGCCTATGTCAAGCTAAATGCTGTACTAGGTTTGCTGCTAAGAATTTCCAAGGATCTCTGTATGGTTATTTGGGAATTACAGCATAGGAGGGAAGCATTAACATCTAAGATATTTTTTGCAATAAACAGAAATGGATGGGAAACATGCAGTCCATGGGCCCCATGCATCCATGTTGCAATACCTATGTATGTACTCTGTGGCATGATCTCACTGAAATTTGGCAGCAAAAGGGCTAATGTGGGGCAACTAATTGAAATCAGTCTGCCAAACCTATGCAATACCAAACATATCCAATTGCACCAATAAAACTCCCAAGTTCCCCAGGAAGCTCAAAACCAGCCATCATTCTAGGGAAGTCATTATATCATAGGTAGCCTCCTGTAGCCTAGTGGCTGCAGAAACAAATATAAATCCCAGGCTGAAAAATGTTTATAGTTCTACTACATGCAGTCATTTTCTATATATGTATTTCTGTTGTAAATTTGTATCCCACCAGTTATCAGACTTTGCCATTACCTCCTTTTGTCAGACTTTAAATGGTATGAAAAGGAGAAAGGGGCTGATTCCTTTAGAGCAGAGCTTTCCAAACTTTTCATGTTGGTGACACACTTTTTAGACATGCATCATTTCGCGACACACTCTTACAGCAAGGCATCATTTCGCGACACACTCTTACAGCAGGGCACAAAGCAGGCACCAGGACCTGTGCGGAATCACAGCAGGTTTGGAGGCAGCAAGGCACAAGGCAGGCACTAGGACCTGTGTGGAATCCTGGCAAGGCTTGGAGGCAGCAGCAGCAGCGACACACCCAGACACTGCAGCCGACACACTAACGTGTCCCGACACACAGTTTGGAAAGCTCTGCTTTAGAGAGAAGTGGGGTGGGTGGGAGTGAATCTTGACTGGGACTACCAGAATCCAGCCATAACTCCTTTCTGTTTTCCAAAGCTTTGCTGGCACAGCCATTTTCCAATACTTAGTTCCAAGAGCTTTATAAAATAATAATAATAATAATAATAATAATAATAATAATAATAATAATAATAATATAAAAATTAACTTTTCAGGATTGTTGTGCTTTTCTGGATCTCCTGAACAATTATCTATTGAGGTCATTCTTAAACTACAAACTATGCCCAGTTCTCTGGACATAAGCTCCACTGAATTTGATTGGATTAATTTCTGAGTAGATACAGATTCTACAGGAATACGTCATAAGGCAATTATCATTCTTTGTTTTATTTTAGGACAGCTGTCAAAAAGTGAAAGACTACATGAATGGTGCATTGGGACGTTACCTCATTAATGTGACTTCTGCAGCCAAGATTTGCAGCAGATTCCTTTGCAAGAAAAATGGAAGATGTATTCGTAAACATAGTGACTCAAATGCCTTTTTGCACTTGTTTTCTGATAATTTTAGGATCATGGTGTATGCCAATAACACAGATCATAAAGTGATCGTGAAAGGAAAGCTGGAGTTGGAGAATTTGAATATTTTAAGAGATAAGTTTATGTGTCAGTGTTACGAAGGCTGGACGGGAGAATTTTGTGAAGAGCGTTCTGTAAAATAAAGATACCAAATATAAGGAAAATAAATGCATTGTAGAGTCTTTCTTTTATTCTCAAACAAAACAAAATTGCCAAGCAGATCACAAGACAAAGAAGTCCAACTTTGATTTGGGGGCAGTTTTTTTAGATCAACTGAAGACTTACAAAAAGGTACAACTTTTAAGTTTCTAAGAATAGTAAGATGCTGTAATTAAAAATCCAGGAAAAACAGGATGCATGTAGTTGTGTAATGTGCCTGGGAAGAAAGGATAGATATGGCTGGCTTTCAAATCTTGGGTCTACTTAATTAAAACCTTTGGTTTTTTTTTCCTTGCAGAAACCTTGCAGTGGTCTTTGCTCTCATCTAATACCTCTTCTTCATAGTCTCCAAAACTGAATTTAGGAATATAATCTTGTTACAGTTGCAACCACATTTTTTTTCCTTCTAACCTCCTCCCTTTTTTTTTTTGTTTCTAAATTTTAAAGTATTGTGCTAGATGAAAAGTTCCTGGGAATTTGAATGCTTGCAAGCATTTTGTTAATCTTTAGCTGTTCTATTACTTCAGTATTGATTTTGAATCTCTTATTCAGAGGCTATGGGCTAATTTGTCCACTAGCACCCACATTTCAACTTTCATAGCCCCTTCCTCCAGAGTGAGCAGTGGGTAAAAACAAAAGGATTGCGTCTACTTTCGGGAGAAGAGGAGGATGAATGAAGTTGGGGGAGGGGGGAGAGGCAAAATGGTTGCCTTAGGCCAGAAAATAAGGAGCAATTTCATTAATTTTCATTTCTTCTATGGGGTGATTTTCTTCCCATTAGGGTGGGGATTTAAAAAATCAGTACTTTATGGTTATGCAAGACTTAAAGCACCACTTTCTCCCCTTGACCAACCCCTAAAATCAGTCTTTCCCAAAGGCCAGAAACTCTAGCTTTGTCCACTTCAGTGATGTAATGACATCATCAACCATGCTCCTTTCAGTCTTTGGAGATCAAGGGAACATTTGCAGTTTACTGATAGATTAATTCCTGAATACAAAGCAAATGAAGTTTCTTGTTATTAGGTAGTTGACTGTCTCATGTATATCTCAGAACTGCAGAATAGTTTACTAATTAATTAATTGTAAAAAGGTAAAGGTTTTCCCCTGCACAGTCATGTCTGACTCTAGGGGGCGGTGCTCATCTCCATTTCTTAGCCGAAGAGTCAGCGCTGTCTGAAGACGCTTCTGAGGTCATGTGGCCAGCACAATGTGCGCAGAACACTGTTACTGTCCCACCGAAGTGGTACCTATTTATCTACTTGCATTTGCATGCTTTCGAATTGCTAGGTTGGCAAGAGCTGAAAAATTATTTAAATATATACACATAGTCAGGCTGCTTGTCAAGGTCTTTTACAGACATTTAATATTTTGTACTCTATCTTGAACACAATACATACATTCCCTTTCTGATTTTGTCATGATGTAAAGATATTTGCTGTAATGGTTAATTTCTGATGGAGTACTAAAGGAGATGGATTCATTCATTCATTCATTCATTCATTCATTCATTCATTCATTCATTCATTCATAAACTGCTTCAGTCAATTGGCTCCAAGCGATGTACACAAGAAATAACTTCAGCCAATGCAACAATGACAGCTATAAAATACAATGATATATAATCATACAAATCCAATAAACAGCCACTGGCAAACTACTTTGTTATCAATGAAGAGACCTGCCAATTTGTCACTTCACAGAAAAACAATAAAAAAGAAAATGAAGAAAACTCTGCCCTAATTTACTTTGGGATATATTGGTTGTAGATGGGGAATTGTCCAGCTGCTGGACTTCTTGCAACTCCATTCCTTCTCAGTCGATCTTGCTAAAGAGACCATGTGAGAATTGTGCATAGAAAAGAAATTACTTTTAGTTTAGGCAAATGCCCAACTTCCTGAAGTTACTACAAAGCCTGGTCTACAGTGATCTCAGTTCTACATAAACAGGGTTCGTCTTCTTACAATGTTAAATAATTTCTTATTTTCCATTTATTTATTTGAAGCATTTATGTAGGTATCAACTTGCATGCTGCCTCAGTCACCAAAATAACTCTAAATAGCTTTCATAGGAGGATTCAAAACAAGTAAATAATAAAAACAAAACAAAAGCCAAAATACAGTATATCCCACTTTTCAAGATGAATAATTCCCAGAGTATTGGTGAATCTCTTTAATGTTATAACATTCCATATTAGCCTTTTAAATGACCAATTTTTGGAAGAGAGGCAAGCTTCAAAGTTTTGCTCACAATATGCATCTTATGTTGAGCGTACATCTAGTCAATAGAATATGTTTTACCAAAACTCACTTTTTGCTAACTCAAATAATAATGCTGGAAGATTCCTACAAACAGCACACATTTTTACATACAGTGTAAGGACTGTAGCAGCCACTATGTAGGACAGACGGGCAGAAGACTAGCAGAGCGCATCCATGAACACCAACTAGGAGACAGAAGACACAATGAAAACTCTTTAATCTCACAACACATGGACAGATTCAACCATACTTTCAACTGGGAAACTGTGAGCATCTTAAACCAAGCCAAATCTAAAAACACTAGAGAATTCCTGGAAGCTTGGCACTCAGACAAAGCAGCCATTAACAGACACATAGAGATAAACAACATTTACATACCATTCATAAGAGACAATAGAAAAGCCAGAAGACCAGAACACCTCCTTGCCAGCAATCATCACCCAGATATGCAAAGATTAACACCAAGATTAGCACCAGAGGAACAATCGAACAGCACAATATACCCTAATCAAGGAACTATTAATGCAGTCAATCAACCAAGCAGCAAACAACAGCCCAATCAAGGAACTACCAAGGAGAGAACAACACCCCCACCAACACAAGCAGGACAAGCCATGGTATATAAACAGAGAGCAAGTCCCACTCCCTTTTCGCACTGAAGATGTTGCCTAGCCTGGCAATGAAACGTCTGCAAGAAAACAAGGCTCAGAGAGCACCAAGGACTCCACATATTTAAGTTTTATAGATATCTTAGAAGATTTTCTTACTTACTTCTGAGTTGGGGGATCCTCCAGCAGAATCAAAATTAACCAGAAAGAAACAAAAGTTATTGGCAGAAATGTTATACAAAACAGATTAATCAAAAGGATAAATTGCATCAAAGTAAATCTCATGTATTTTAAAAATGATTTAAATGCTATTAAATTATTTAAAATTATATATAATATTTCCCTGCATTTGATTCAATTATAGTTATCCCAAGCACAATTAATATATTTCATTTTCACCATTATTTTGAAGAAAATAGGTTTAGGGATCTCAGTAATTCATTAACCCTGTAACAGGGTTAACTAGTTAGATAGAAGAACTAGCAGATACAAAGAAATAAATCATCTTGCCCTGCTTCTGACTTTATTTCCCACAGAATCAATGGAGGATTTTAAAGAATCATTATATAGCTATGCTGAAAAAATGGAGTAAGAAGTTATTTTTTAAAAAAATAAAGCCTGGGTGTGGGGTGGAATGATATCAGTTCTTCCTGTTGTCCATTTTGCACTTTATTATAGCTCTTTAGTGTCTCAGTGGTGCATGCCAGTGGCACAGCTCACATGTATCCCAGCTTTATTTTACTGAAGCTTTTCAAGAATTATTGTCTTATCTCTAGTTCAAGCAACTAGCCTGATAGGACCTCCAGTTCTTCTTGGAGATCACTTGGGAATAGTGGAGCCCACAAGCAGCTCTTAAAAGCTTTTTTAGCAAGATGTACCCCAAGTTTGAATAAAATATCACCTCCCTTCTTTTTGTCACATGGCAATTCTCAAAAGCATGGAATAGTTTTAAGTACATCTTGCATTGGGTCCTGGAAGCTAATTCTCTGAGATGTGAGGAAGAAGTTGAGTTAGCTGGTAGCTACTTCTCAGTCTTCAGTGTATTGAAATCTTTCAGAGATCTGAAATGTTCTTCTATATACAAAGCTATCATGCAGAGCCATGCAGGATTAGTCATAGTCCACCTGCTGTAAGCAGCGGGCTGGAAACTTTTACCCAGGTAGATAAATGCTTCTTTCAAGTTGGTCTATTTGTGCTTTCAGGACAAAGGATTTGCCTTTGTGACTCTGTGAATGTGCATCAGAATTATGTGAATGTGAAGTATGTGCATGTATTATTTTTACCCTTTTAAAAAATATAAAATGGTTGTCCTGCTTCAGGCTTCAGTCACACATGCACATACAGTTTCTCAGGTGATTATCAGTTTACTACTAGGCTGAAAGATTTACAGTGAAACAAAGCACAGGAATGTAAATGAAGGCGAGGCTTGCCTGGAAGGTTTGCTTTGAGAACAGGAGCATGCCAAAGAATCATCCAGAGTCTGTCGAAGGTTTCAGAGCCCGGTCAAGGTTGTCAGCCAGTCCAAAGGTCAGAGATCCAAGAAGCAGAATCCACACACAAATGTCATACACAAGCTGGATGTCAGACATTGTTTCCAGCAAGAATCTTGTCTCAGAACGGCTTCTTAAATAAGGCTGCAGCCAGCTGCCAGTAATCAGACTGCTTTGTTTGGCCAGTAACCTAACAGACCTTTGCTGTTCTGCTCTACTTTCTACTTGTCTGGTGCCGGGACTGGGAGGCCTTAAATCATCCTCCAGCTACTCAGGTGGTGCCTGTGATAGATCAGCCTCATGTGTTGTCTGGCTTTGTCCTTCCTGAGGCTGACATTCCACAGGCTCAGCTGGAGCAGCTTCTTCAGCTTCAGACTCAGAATCTGAGTCCAGAGCCTGGGACATGACAATGGCATTCTTATATACATACAATAAACATCAAAATAGAAGATTATAGATATAGATATAGATATAGATATAGATATAGATATAGATATAGATATAGATATAGATATAGATATAGATATTTATTTATTTAATTTATTCCCCGCCCATCTCCCATACAAGGGACTCTGGGCAGGTTACAATAATTAAAACTTAAAAATTTAAAATTTTTAAAACCATACAAGATAGAAAATATATAAAAAAATATATCCAATATAAAATAAAATAAAATCCAAGATGGATTGGGGACCGTAGCACAGGTCATATTGCTATGGGGCCAGCCAACCCCAGGAGGCACTACCACCTCCGTTGTCCCAGGCCAGGCGGCAGAGCCAGGTCTTAATGGCCTTCCGAAAGGCCAGGAGTGAAGGGGCCAGTCTCACTTCCGGGGGCAAGATGTTCCATAAGGCGGGCGCTGTCGCAGAGAAGGCACGCCTCCTGGACCCCGCTAGATGGAATTCTCTTGTTGAGGGGGTCCGAAGCATGCCCTCTCTGCACGCACGGGTGGGGCGGGCTGACGTTATCGGGACGAGACGGTCCCTCAGGTACCCTGGTCCTATGCCATATAGGGCTTTAAAGGTAATCACCAACACCTTGAATTGGACCCGGAAGCAAACTGGCAACCAATGCAGCTCGCGTAGCAGAGGTGTTACATGTGCCGATCTTATGGCACCCGTAACTGCTCGCGCCGCCGCATTATATAGATATAGATATAGATATAGATATAGATATAGATATAGATATAGATATAGATATAGATATAGATATAGATATAGATATAGATATAGATATAGATATAGATATACAAACACACACACACCCTTCTCAGCCCTATGGGTGGTATGTGTCTATTTCAATCATTATTTGTAGCTACTGGGTAATAACATTGCATGTTGCTTCTGGAAATATTCATCTGATCAAGGGATTTACTTTGTGTGATGTTGATCAAAATAACTTATTGAATATGATGGCATGTTACCATGTATGTTTGCTTCTTGTTTCTTGGATATGAGCACTAATACTATTCTGATACCATGGAAATTGATCATTCATCTTGTAAGTGTCTTAAACAAGAGGAGAAGTACAGTTAGAATTTAAAAATTCTAACTAAATTTTAAAAATTAAAAAAAACAAGGTAACAAAGCAAAACACCTCAATTTTTAGCACCTGAACTCTGGAACACCATGCCCCCCTAGATTAGATTGGTCACTATCGTACCAGCCTTTCACAAAGCACTGAAGACTTGGATGTGCTCCAGGGCAAGGGCATGGTCACAAGGTGTAATGGTATGTTGGAATGACCTTGGGACACAAGAGGAAGAGCTGCAGCTTAGACAACAGTCTGAAAAATGAAATGAGTCCGAAGGTGGCATGGTGGTGTTCATCACAGAAGAAACCTTCCCTAGTTTTCAGGACAGTAAAAGTAAGGGAGGGGAAAGGTTACCGTAACAATGAAGGTAGTGTTAATATTCATGGTTGGTGCTTCTTGTCCGGACCACCTTGAAGGGCTGACCTCAATTTTGCAAGTTTGAAAGTACCTCTCCCCTCCCTTAAGTTTGTTGTTTATTTGTTCAGTCGCTTCCGACTCTTCGTGACTTCATGGACCAGCCCACGCCAGAGCTTCCTGTCGGCTGTCGCCACCCCCAGCTCCCCCAAGGTTGAGTCTGTCACCTCCAGAATATCATCCATCCATCTTGCCCTTGGTCGGCCCCTCTTCCTTTTGCCTTCCACTTTCCCTAGCATCAGCTTCTTCTCCAGGGTATCCTGTCTTCTCATTATGTGGCCAAAGTACTTCAGTTTTGCCTTTAATATCATTCCCTCAAGTGAGCAGTCTGGCTTTATTTCCTGGAGGACGGACTGGTTTGATCTTCTTGCAGTCCAAGGCACTCTCAGAATTTTCCTCCAACACCACAGTTCAAAAGCATCTATCTTCCTTCGCTCAGCCTTCCTTATGGTCCAGCTCTCGCAGCCATAGGTTACTACGGGGAATACCATTGCTTTAACTATGCGGATCTTTGTTGTCAGTGTGATGTCTCTGCTCTTAACTATTTTATCAAGATTTGTCATTGCTCTCCTCCCAAGAAGTAGACGTCTTCTGATTTCCTGGCTGCAGTCAGCGTCTGCAGTAATCTTTGTGCCTAGAAATACAAAGTTTGTCACTGCCTCCACTTTTTCTCCCTCTATTTGGCAGTTATCAATCAAGCTGGTTGCCATAATCTTGGTTTTTTTTGAGGTTTAACTGCAACCCAGCTTTTGCACTTTCTTCTTTCACCTTCATCATAAGGCTCCTCAGCTCTTCCTTGCTTTCAGCCATCAAAGTGGTATCATCTGCATATCTGAGATTATTGTTTCTTCCAGCGATTTTAACTCCAGCCTTGGATTCATCAAGCCCAGCAGGTTGCATTATGTGTTCTGCATACAGGTTGAATAGGTAGGGTGAGAGTATACAACCCTGCCGTACTCCTTTCCCAATCTTAAACTTATGTTTACTCCCTTATGTTTACTCTGCCGCTTTTCCTCTTGTCTCCCAAGGTCATCCCCACATACCATTACAAAAAGTTAGATGGCCCACGAATGTTGTTATCCTGCTTGGCATCCCTTGTAAATTTTTATGTTTTTTGTATTCTTTTAAATTGTTTTTAATGTGTTGTGAGCCAATGTAATGGGTTGTAAGAATGACTTTGGGAGACAGGAGGAAGAGTGGCAGCCTAGACAAAGATCTGATAAATGAAATCTGAGTCCAAAGAAGGGATGGGGGTGGAGTAAGCATCTCAGAAGGGGCCCTCCCTTGTTCTCTGGAAAGGAAAGGCAGGGGAGGGAAGGGAAGGGCTTTCAGACTTGTAAGATTCTGTTACAGTAACCTTACAATAAAGGTAATATTAGTACTCATGGTTTTGGTTTCCTATCTAGACCACCTTGAAGAGCTGACAGCTGCCCAGAGTCATAAAACATAAATAAATAAATGTCTAACATCTTTTTTTCTAAATTTGTACATATGTATAGAAAAGCCAATTTAAAGACAGATACATACATACTGTGGATAAATTAATGGATACATAGTTATCAAACTAAGATTACATTTAGCTTGCTCCAAAGTTTTTCAGCTGTGGTTCAATTTTTAGGCAATGAATTGAACCCAGAGCATAAAAAAAATCACATTGTCCAGTCTTGCCTGTCTGTTGGTTCAAAAGCTGAGAGTTGACCAGTTTCATTGATGCACTGAATCTGGCAGAGTCACAAAAATGAAAAATGGAGAGAAATCAAAACTGGCATAACCTCTCAGCTCTAAAAAGGTAAAGGCACGACATGCGCGGAACGCTGTTACATACCCACCGAAGTGGTAACTATTCCTCTACTTGCATTTGCATGCTTTCGAATTGCTAGGTTGGCAAGAGCTGGGGCGAGTGCAGTAGCTCACTCCGTCACGCGGGGCTAGGGATTCGAACCTCTGAACTTGCAATCTTCTGATCAACAAGCCTGGTGTCTTACCTGCTGAGCCACCATGCCTCAGCTCTACTCAGGTGTAAATCCAAGGAACTCAATTGGAATCACTTTTGAGGAGAGGTACTTAGGACTTGTCTATATGAGTCTAGCTCATAACAGAACTGCAGTGAATATTTTAAGGTAGTAATGGCTAGTTTAAACCAAGGCATTTACGTGGGACTGACTTCAGTTAAATAGAGATTTAGCAAAACCTTCCAGTTTTACTCGTTGCCCTGAGTCACCCTGTAATGACATGTTTTCTGGAAAGCAGACCAAAAACGTTTTGACATTCTGCTTCTCTCTGCATGGGATAACTTGCATACTGATGGCACACTGGAAGGTAATCATAATTATATTTTCTCATATAAAATGTTACGTTCATTCTTTTCAGAACGAAGTGAAAGGTCTTGACATTTATGATATTTATTTTGTCTGCCTAATATAAACTTCGGTGGCAACTGCTGACATATAAACTGCTAGATGAACTAGGTTATTTTGGCTACTTGAAGATAATCAATAACAGTGCCATTTCTTGGTAATGCATAATTAATCCAAATTATTCTTTTGAATTGCAACAGAAATGAGATTTACTCTATGCGAGGGATTATATTCTTACATCCTAAGGAGCACTCCAACACCACTGCAAAAGGCTTTTCCATGCTAATGCATCTTGCAAGGTGTATACCTCCTACCCCATGAATTAGATATTCAATTTAGATATACTACTGGGGACTAATATTCTTATCAGTAAGTAATCTTTGAAAAATATTCTGTAAATTCTGCTTTAGAAAGAATTGGTAATTCCAAAACCTGCAAATTGTAAGCCCAAGAAGGTACATTTTTTCCCCATACTTGATTTTTGTGATTTATTGTGAGAAATTTAGAAATGGAAACGACATTAAAATGTTGCGGTTCATGCTTCTGCCTAATAGGAATAGTTTCCAACTTGGGCTTTCAGCCAACTGTTTCTTCTCAATGGGAATTCTACTTTTCTGTCCCTGCATCTTCCATTTCTCTCTCTTAACGTTCTGTGGCTACCAACCGTGCTAAATCCTCATTAGTCCTTATTTTGCATTGCCTCATTAGATGTTTCTATTTGTGTTTCTACACATTTTGCAGCCCACCCCCCTCATTTCTCCATTGCCTTTTTTTGGCTCCGGTCTTGATGGTTATTAGAGGAAATGATTAATTCTTCTGTATAAATGTTTCAACTGTTTAGGGGTGGAGGAAAATATTATCTTACCATTATACAGCATGTAATTTAATAATACAAATTAAATTCAACACCAGCACATATTCGAATCGTGTCTGATATTTTGTCTGTGTTTCCTCTTAACAAATTACAAGGGAAATTCCTTACTCAATGTATATTCCTGCATTCCTGATTTTTCTGATTTTGCTATAAGTAAATATAAATATATTTACTTTACTATATATAAATATATAGGGGTGTGATGGCTCAGTGGTTAAGACGCCAGGCTTGTTGATCGGAAGGTTGCAAGTTCGGAGGTTCGAGACCCTAACCCCGCATGACGGAGTAAGCTCCCGCACTCGCCCCAGCTCTTGCCAACCTAGCAATTTGAAAGCATGCAAATGCAAGTAGATAAATAGGTACCACTTCAGTGGGAAGGTAACAGCATTCCGCATACATCATGCCGGCCACATGACCACGGAAGCATCTTCGGACAACGCTGGCTCTTTGGCTAACAAACGGAGATGAGCACCGGTCCCTAGAGTCAGACACGACTGTGCAGGGGAACCTTTACCTTTACCTTAAATATAAATAGCATCATACTCATCCCATAGATGCATGAATGACCACCAAAAATTATTTAGAGACTTAGGTTTCTTTGATATTTCAGTAATTACTTTATCATGCTACCTTCTACTGGAGGAGTTTTTCCTACCTTATCCTCACAACCTTTTAAGGAATACTATGCTGAGATAAATTTGCCAAGGATGGACAATACATTGATGTATTTGATGACAGTTGGGAAGTTATTTCAAGCTAGGTCTCTCTTTCTGAGCCTGACAGCCCAGCAGTGATACCACTTTAATTATAAACCAGATGGATGATGCTTACCTTTTCTCCTGCAATGAGACAGTTCATTGCTTTTTAATATTTTAATAATTGCACAAACTAATCTGGGGGCAGATTCCCCTGTTACAATGCTCTTTTGTTGAAATAGATACTGTACTGGTGCCCCTGTAGAAAGATAAAGGTTTCTGCAGAAGGGGGTCAAAAAAGTCAAGATGGCAGTCGCAGATGGGCAATCAAAGCACAGACAAAAGGGATGGGGCTTTGATCATACTCCTGTGACTACCGTCCTTGACTTTTTTGACCCTTCCCTTTGGATCTCACCAGTATTGACAGTGCAATCTGTCTACTCAGTACTGAGTACTACTGAGTACAACTCTACTCAGAAGTTAATCCCTGAATTCAGTTGGGGTTACTTAATTTTTACTGCTGGGAGTTTAATTTAGGAATGAACAGTTCTAATATTCTTTATGCAACTCAATGTTTTTCCAGACTCAGTCCTTTACTTTTAATATTGAGTTAATAAATCTGGGCTATTTCAAAGGTGACAGAGATAACATTAAGTGCTTCAGATACTTCATGGCTCTGTTCTCAGAACACAGTGAATCTAGTCAGCCGTTGCCCCAGTCAAGCCACTTTATAAGTAGTTCCAGCAGCAAACACACTAACCAGCTCCAACCACCACAGTGGAAAAACAGAGTCCCTGCTAGTTTTCTGCAAGAAGTATCTTATCATCTTCTGATCTTTACATCAGGAAGAGTACCGACAATGTCTCATGCCATCATAGCCCCTTCCCATTGACCAGACAGGCCACATTACGTGTGGCTTGAGCACCGTGGCCAACATTGGGTGCTGTCTTCTCTGTGATGCCATGCTTCGGCAATGATTTTGGCGATGGAGAAGCTCACTTTCTCTTTTTCTCCAGATCCTTATCTCCAGCTCCAGGATGCAAAAACAGGTCAATTGCCTAGGTGTGAATGTTGCAAACACTGCATGGAATTAATCAGATGTTGTATGTACAGTAGCTATGCCTGTTTTGCTTAACCTCCTAATTATTAGTCAACTTGCTCAATTTTGGTGTCCCCATAACATACTATCTGTCCCCTACTGACCCAGTTAAGTCTGTTAACTCTACTGGTTAGAAAGTGTTTTTAAGATTATAAATTATAATTATAATTATAATTATAATTATAATTATAATTAGTGCTGTGTTGCTTCTGTATCTTTTTGCTAACATCTTTGCAGCCCAGATCTGGTTGCCCTAGTCTTAAGCACTACAAAATGTTAAATATAATTTATTCATTATTGCAAGTATCACTAATTCGATACCTTTATTAATAATTTGGTCAAATGTGTAACACATTTCAGCATGGAACTATGGGAATAATAGATTTGGTAATAAGACACAAGGTGGAACTTTATAAAAATATTTCAAATCCAGCCAAATTATAATTTCTAGGTTGTGTATCAAACTGTTAAAAATAAAAAATAAATCAGTTGTCACTCTTTTTTCTTTCTTTTGAGGTGCAGGTTAATTTAAACGGAAATACATAAATTAACTATTTATCTTATAAAATTCTGTGATGTAATGCTGCATTCAACTTAGAATAATAATAATCAAAATAGAAGATTAATTATTTTTATATGAATTAGCCAGTTTGGTGTAGTGGTTAAGGCATCAGGCTAGAAACCGGGAGACTGTGAGTTTTAGTCCTGCCTTAGGCATGAAGCCAGTTGGGTGACCTTGGTCCAGTCACTCTCCCTCAGCCCTAGAAAGGAGGCAGTGGCAAACCACTTCCAAAAAACCTTGCCAAGAAAATTGCTAGTCCAGGCAGCCTCCAGGGGTCAAGACCTCCTTGGAGGATCAGAATAAATAAATAAAAGTTTGAAGTAAAGGCACTAAGTTATAAAGGTATGCTAGAGAGCCCAGAACCCTCCCTATAATTTCACATAGCTCATTAACTGGATACTCTGGTCATTATCAAAGTTTCCATCACACCTCTGAATTCTGCCTTTCCTGCTTAGTCCATGTATGGAAGGAACCACCAGAAAATCCACTGAATTTCCAGATCACCTTCTAATCTTTCTGAAGCAATTTCAAAAGACAGCTTATTTGATCTGACCAGCTAAATGAAGATTTGGTCTGAACAGATCTGTTGGTCAAATCTCCTCTGAAATTAATCACTCTCAAGTTTCATACAACTCTAGTGAACCAGAATGTGACTTGTTAGCATCATACGTGAGCTAAGTCATTATAACTTGTAAACCATGGTTTATTGCTTCATGTTATAGATAAACCAAGTAATTATTTATTTATTTATTTATTTAATTAATTTTATTTATTTTCTATCCTGCCTTTATTATTTTTATAAATAACTCAAGGTGACGAACATACCTAATAAGCCTTTCTCCTCCTCTTTTCCCCACAGCAACAACCCTGTGAGGTGAGTTGGGCTGAGAGAGTGTGACTGGCACAAGGTCACCCAGCCGGCTTTCATGCCTAAGGCGGGACTAGAACTTCTTTATAGCTTCTTTAACAAATCTTGGTTACAAAGGCATAGCATGTGTTCAAACTATATTTTTGACTTGTTCCCAAATGAAGCTGCAAAATAATTGGTGTAAAAAAGGGGGTGGGGGGCAGATTTAATGAAATCATATTATTTCAGAGTACCGAGTCATTACAACATTGTGTTTGAATTCTCATTTTCCTCTAAATGTTACTTGTATTAGAGTAGTGTCCTAAAACGTTGTTTAATGGAATAATGGGATTCACCTTCTCCCCAGAGAGATCACATATCCTTTTAGGTTAAAGAAAAAGCAATTTCCTATCAATCTGTGCCAGTTTCAGAGAGTGGGAGTCTTTGCAAACACAGGTTTGCTAAAAATAAACTGGAAATTATAGATTTGTACACAGAGAATGAACGCCTGGAAACAACTTAGTACTTAAAAAAAAACACAAATGTTCAACATGAACCCGTTGTTCTAGTTCAGGTTAAAAGATCCATGTGTGGAAGCAGACTCCCACTTCTACTTTACTTATTGGATTAGGAACCATAAACTGAAATGTGGATGCTCATTGGCAAGTGGCATTGTTTTTAACTGGCTGTCTTCTAGGGTGACCTCTTGTCTACCTCCCCATTCTAGTGCAACCCCCCATTCAGAGACATTTTGGATTACATCTGGATCAGGAAAGTCCCTGGTTATTACAGATTCAGAGAAGCTTTCCAGATCATTAAAGCCTGTTGAACACACATTTAAATGCAATCAGAATATTTCTGAGGTGTCTTTACCTTTTCCAGTTCTCACAGCACAATAATCGCATATGAATCTATAGCTTGCAGTGAATGGCAATTAAACATTGCCCTCCTTTGCTATCTTTGTCTTCCCCATCTGACTTCCAGATTGTGAATTAATAAAAAAAACTCTCTTCCACTCCTCTCTCAAATAAATAAAATAAAATAATAAAATAAAATAAAATAAAATAAAATAAAATATAAAATAATAAAATAAAATAAAATAAAATAAAATAAAATAAAATAAAATAAAATAAAATATAAAATAAAATAAAATAAAATATAAAATAATAAAATAAAATAAAATAAAATATAAAATAATAAAATAAAATAAAAATGTGTTATTTGTTCCTGATGCCTGAACAGCAACAACAATAACAGATGCTTTCAGATCATCTCAATCCCTAGTAGCTGCATTCATGAAGTCTTCTTGTACTGTAAGTGCTTTCTTCCAAGAACATGTTGACTTCCCAACAACCTGTTTTTTGTTTCTAGTTGTTTTCCCCAAACACTAGCAAGACCTGAATCTCCTTTGTATCTGGGATCATCACAGCAACGTTTGCACTTTTTGCGTCAGATGAAGAAAGTACATCTCCCATCTTCCATTCTCCTTACTTTCTACAGAGGCACTATAGAGAGTGTACTTACAAGCTGTATTTCCATCTGGTTTGGAGGCTGTAGGGCCTCAGACAGAAAGTCTGTGCAGAGAGTGGTAAGGGCAGAAGAAAAGATAATTGGGATATCTCTGCCCCTAGATTTAGCTCATGCACGCTGTTTGTCTAGAGCTCAAAAGATCATCAGTGATGCCTCCCATCCTCATCATGGTTTGTTTTCTTTGTTACCCTCTGGGAAGAGGTTCTGCTGTATCTGATGTAGAACAGCTAGATTGGGAAACAGCTTTGTCCCCCAGGCTATTGGATTCTTGAATGCCAAATAGGTTCTTTTAGGTGAAATATGTTGGATAGGTAAAGAATGTATATTTTATAGTAATTATGGACTTTTATTAGTATTTTAATGTTTGACTGAAATTGTGAGTTAAAGAATGTATATTTTTTAAGAATGTATATTTTATAAGAATGGGTATTTTATAGTAATTGTGGTTTTTTATTATTATCATTAGTATTTTATTGCTTGAGTGAATTTGTGAGCCAACTGCAACGAAATTTCATTCTATTTTGCACTTGTATAGTGTATAGTGGGATGACAATAAAGTTATTATTCTATTCTATTCTATTCTATTCTATTCTATTCTATTCTATTCTATTCTATTCTATTCTATTCTATTCTATTATCAGCTAAGATTGGCATTTGGTGGTGAACAATTTAGTTTAAAATTTTTGTAAACAGTTTCTACTGTCCCCACCACCCCCTTTTGGCCGTAGTCACCAGTATGTACTATGAGAGAATCCTCAGTATGTACTACAGTATGAGAGAATCCTCACGTACCCTTGTTGGCTGGAGTTGCCAACTTTTATTTCAGCCTTTGCTTTGTGCCTTTAAGTGCCTTTCCCCACTGGCAGCTAACCGTGGGACAAACATGCCATATCCTCCATTATATTGTCTTCGTCTCATCTCCAACTCATGGGTAAGACAGGCTTAAAGTATCTTTAGATGTATCAGCATGAAAGCTTTCTTTGCCCCCTTATTCCATCTCTCATCATGCAGCTTCTAAGTGTATAAAATTGTTTGGTCATCTGTTATCATGGAAGAAAATCATGTTACTGCAGTGACTGGGAATAAACTGAGACAATAAAAGGTAGAATATGGATTTGCAACAGAGACAGCAACTTTGATGCTGGTCTAGTTTGTTTCAACTCAACAGTGTGGAAAGTTCCTAAGAGGAGCTTGGTCTGCTAATGTTTGCAACTTGAAGCAATCATACCTACAGTATGAGCAAGTTGCAAAACACTCTGCTTAAATTTTATCAGCTACAAGCTTCTTAAAAATAATCAAATTCACCACTGAGAAGTAAAACTTGAGTTCCATTGATACTGCAGAATATGTCATTATTATTATTATTATTATTATTATTATTATTATTAGTAGTAGTAGTAGTAGTAAAGTTTTCAGAAGTTACATACCTTTTTTGTTTACATGGACTAGGATAAACGTTTCTCATTTTGTAATAATCTCCCTCTTAATTTAATGGGCAGCATTAGGAGCAATATTTTCAGGATATATTTCTGATTCATTTATAACACTTTTAGATGTTGCTAAAGGGAAGTAAAGCTGTGCAGGTACAAGAAGAAGGGTAACATATGATTCCCAGTATCTGCAGTATGACCTTATTTTTAAATGAAATTTACTTATCCACTTAAGACTGGAGAACAATGGAAAATTTTCCCTGACTAATCCTAAAATTTGCTAACATTAGTCCTTAAAAGTATAGTGACAAATCCTTTATAATCCTTCTTCCCAAACTTCCCATATGCTTTATATTAATTTCCATTATTTTAGATGGTGTGAAGTATCAGCTCCATATCTGGATGATGCTTATTATCTACATTTACTTCACTCTAGCTTCAGGCCTGGCTGCAAGGTGGTAACTGTTTTGTTACATCGGTAGACATCTACATCAGAAACCTGATTGTAAAATGGCTGTATGTCCTTCAGGTAGATTATTGCTCTCCTTATTTCTTTAGTGGTCTCAGTGATAATCACAACAGTTTTCCTGGTTCTTCTCTCTTGCTACCATTTGAATGAGTCATTGATTTTTTTACCTCAGAAAATGACTTCTGTTCCTCGGTTATTATTTCATTTTCTTTGGGAGGGGGGTATATTCGGAAGAACAATGACAATGAAAAGAACAGAATTCATTGCAACTTTCCATATCCACAAGTAGTAACAGAAATGAAATAATTCACAAGCTATATTATACTGACATTTCTTTCCTTTAATCAATTCTAGGGATATCATTCCTGATTTTATCCAGTTTAATACGAGCAGTCCTTTAATCTTCAACGTTTTTAGACATATGACCCATGCACATATTGGAATGATTAGATCTTTTCTCCAAACCCAACAGATTTGCGCAGGGGTTTTTCTTTTAAAAAAATAACTTCCCCCATCTCCTTTTCCTGTGGGCTATATCAGCATCACTTGTTCTGGCTAAGACAAATGTGGCTATTCCAGTTTGACAGCTCCTGAGCACTTTTCAGCAGTGAATAATGCACAAAGATGCCGTGAGGTTTACAGCCACAAACAAGTTAATGTGCTAATCATCAAATGCCACTATGACAGAGCTGATGTGAAGAACATTCCTGGTCCATGTCTCTTAAAAACCTTACACTAATTGAGTTTGAGAATAATGGAAAGATGTTACCAACCTCCAGGTCATTTTGGAAGCTCCTGCTAACTAAAAATAAGAAGCTGCATTGTAATAGACTAAGAAGTGGCATATTTAGAAGGAAATTAGAAAAGCTCATGCTTGTTTATGCAGTTCCTTTATGTGCTCCTAGATTTCAATAATTGCTTCTTTTTCAAATCTGAACCCTGAAGATGTCAATTGTTCAGAGTAATTTACATCATACTTACAAATTTAAGTTGTCAACATTTTCTGTTTATAATAGTTCATAAACAGCATTGGTGTGAAATCTAGAGAGGGAGGAGGTTGAGAGTTGCATTTGGCCTTTGAGTATTATGTCAGGTGCCACACTTGCGAAAGTAGGCAGGACAATGAAAATGAAATGTGTGGGATCAAATTAAAAAAAATGCATCTTATTAAACTGTAATTTAATTTAATGCATTTAATATGATTATTCTCCACATACTTAATAATTTTCTCTTTTGTCACATTTAAAGATGACAATTTGATGCTGTCTGGCTCTTTGGTAGTTGCCTCAAACTGAAAGTAATTGTGTCCAAGCACGAGTCTTACAAAGTCTTCTTTAGCAAGATTTATTAAGGTGACAAAGATAAGTTTATAAGAATTTCAGCAACTGAACTATTTTCCATTCATAATCAATTTATTCCCTAATGTACTAGGGTGGAGACTTTTTATTTTCTTTGTAACAGGAGGTGGAACTTTCTATTGATAATGGAAAAGCTTGCAGCTGGTTGTTCACATAACCATTTCCTGAATCTTTACTAGCGAACTCACCATTACATGTTGAAATATTTGCAGAGGATCACGCCAAGGGTTTCAGAGGCCAGAGAGGCACATGTGAAACCATTAGTGGATAGCTAGATCTACTGAACGGAGCAGAGCTTAATACAGCAAAAAAACGCGCACAGAAAGGAGTATTATTTAAAATAGCATTCATGAGCAAGTTAGAGAAATATAGGTTATTGATCTAACACACCTAGCCCACCCAAGCATAAAGAATTGCACACTTAGACGAAGTAGGTTCAAAAGTAATTACAAAAGAAAATCTTACTCGTTTATTTGGTCCAGTTACATCCATTCAGGAAAATTATTCTTGTTCTTCTTTCTTTCCCTAAACTGTATTTACCCTTAGCCCTCATTGCTGCTAAAGGCTGCATGCAGAAAGGGGGGAAACTCCTTGACTCTAGGCCCAGGCATGGTGCCTAGATGGAAGGAGCAGCAGCATGCTGCTTCCTTCCCAGATGGAAGAGAAGTAGGAAGAGAGAGGAAAGTGTGGG
The DNA here is from genome assembly GCA_023362775.1 of Charina bottae. Lineage (NCBI taxonomy): Eukaryota > Metazoa > Chordata > Lepidosauria > Squamata > Charinaidae > Charina > Charina bottae. The sequence continues at coordinate 66,164,781 of JALMGJ010000006.1, forward strand.
AGGGACAACAAACCACTTCCTCTGGAAGCATATAGAGAGCTGCATCCTAGAACGAACTCACCCACATGCTAATGAGGCATGCTGATTTGCTGGGACCTCCAACAACCTGAAGGTTTTGGTTATGCATCTCTGATATATATATATATAGCAGTGCAACTTCTTTTTGTCTTTTCATGGATATAGAAAGCTGCTTTCTACTGGCCACAGCTCTTCAGTCTTTCAGACTGAAGTTGTTTTCACTTCTGCCTAGAAATGTCTGGAATTGAACATGAGCCCTTGTACATGCCAACCATGTTTTTCATGGAGTCACAGTCATTATCTACTTACCATACATCTTCCATGAGGAAGAAGATGTGGTAGAGCTGTCTATTTGTGTGTGTGTGTGTATGAAAAAGAATTTTATACAGAATTAAAAACTATAGAAATGTAAAGAAAATTAGAAAAGAGAAAAAGATACGAAAATATAAAAGAAAAAGTGAAAAACAGTAAAAGAAAGAGGAAAAAAAGAGAAAGAAAAATAAAACTATTTTGCAGCAATATGATGTTTGTATAGTTGCATATAAGAGAATCAGACCATGTGTACCATACTACTTCAAGTAATCTAACTACTTGTTATTTGTACTTTGCTGAGAAAAACCTAGAACAGAAAACTTAACTAAGAGAAAAACAGAAGAAGCAATCCTTAACAAATTAAGATTGACGTTAATGGTATATTTAAGCCCATTATTCTGGTTCCTTGGGTAGTTATAACTTTCACAAATAAATAAATAAATGACAAGCTTCTGCTGCAGAAGTGACCTGTTTCTTGCACTTTATTCACACAGTGTTCTTCCAGATAAGACTTTTATTACAGAGAATAAGGATTTCAGATGATGATATCCTCAGTTTGTAACCCCCTCATCTTTTCTCATCACTGCATGCTATATTTAAGAAGCGTTCATAGTCTCATCCTGAGATCTCCTGGATTTTCTCTTTAAATTGCAGTGCACATTATTTTGTAAAACTGTTTAGAACTTCCTTCTTTCCTTACCTTCCAGGCACCCAATTGCATGGATGAGTAATCTCTGAGATATGGCCTTAATTTTGTCCTCTAGGCCAGCCTATCTAACCCATAGTACCTTAAATAAACTATTAGCCCCCGACAACTGTCATGTTTGCAGGCTGGAGCTCCTGCAGTTACAGTTCTGGCTTTGGCAACCCATGTTTTCCTGGGAAGATCTGAGGCAGCTGAGATTGGGTGCAGCTCCTATTGCATTCACATGGTTCCTCTCTGAAGCTAGATTATGTCTTTGTGAGAGAGGTTTGAATTTTGGCCAAACCACAATACCATCATACCATCCATTTCGGGTGTCTGGGGAATGAATCTAGCCTGAGAGTCTATTTGCCACCTACCATACTTGACTTAGGGGATCTGTCAGCCTTGTGAGGAGTCCAGACAAGAAGCACCAACCATGAATATTAGCACTACCTTTATTGTAAGGTTACATTAACAGAATCTTGCAAGTCTGAAAGTCCATCTCTCACCCTTCACTTTTACAGTCCAAGAAACTAGGGATGGTCCCTTCTGAGATGTTTGCCATGCCCCCACTCCTTCTGCGGCTCAGTTGCCACTTGTCTGACCGTTGTCTAGTCTGCGGTTCTTCCTCCTGTCTCCCAAGGTCATTCCCACAGACCATTACAGAATCTTACAGCTACACACATACCCTTGATAAACTTCTTGTGATTATTTATCTGCAAAGGAAACCGTAGTATCAAAAAACATTTAATGCATGCAATGGAGACAGAATTAGACTAAGTAGATTTATTGCAGATGCATTGTGAATTACTAGATTTCTGTACTTATTTCTGCCAGTTTTGTTTCTCTCTCTCTCTCTCTCTCTCTCTCTCTCTCTCTCTCTCTCTCTCTCTGTGTGTGTGTGTGTGTGTGTGTGTGTGTGTGTGTGAATTACTCCTCTTGATCTCAGGCTTAGTGGCAGTCCACGCCCTCCTGACATAATAGTACAGGTACTTGACAGGGACAAGTGGCCATTCTGAAAATGGTTGTTTTCTGTTCTAAACCTACTGTTGAAAAGCCATATATTTTTAAACTATGTTTTTAAACAAAGGCATTCCATGCCAGTGTTTGGTATACACCTAAATTAACACAAAACCACACACTGAACTTTTCTTTAAATAGCTTTGTTTTATTTTAAAGGTGCTTGAAATAGACTCCCAGTGACTGACAGTGGCAAAAGAGAACATCTACAACTCTGCTGAGTTAAGCAGGTTTAAAACATAGAAAGCATAGTATTTCTTTGGAATGAGATGTTTTTTATCATAACCTCAGAATTATGGTTATACATTTGGGGATCATAACCAATGATCCTGTACTATCCATTGATTTGTTATGCAATGTGGTTTTATTTATGCTCAGAGTAAGAAACACAAGCTTCCTATGTGTAGAGCAGGGCTCCCAGGTCTGGACTACAAACTCCATGAGATGACAGCAAAGAGATACAGAAACTACTAACTTTGGGTCATCTGCTGTTGTAGTGTAGAAACTTATAAACCACTTGTTCTAAACCACTGCTTAAGACATAAAACTAATTGTGTGTGATGCTTTGGGTTGGATGGGGTGGGGTGGGGAGAGACAAGGCCTTCTATTCTGGGCATGAAATTTATATGGGTCCTCAGATTTAGATACTTCTAATTTTTTTTTAACTTAAAAATATTAAATTTCTCTCTTTGTCAGCACATTCTTTTGTTTACAGGTGTGATTTTTATTATGATGGGGAGGGGGGTTTCAAAAGCTAAAAGTAGCTCTCTATGATAAGTCCCCTTGTATTCCATGGGCCTGCTCCCTAGAAAGCATCTTTCAAATTGCTCTAAGGAATATTTATGAGCAAACATACATGGCATTCTACTGTTAACAGCTTTCTGGTTTGAGCATTTGAGTTTCAATAATAGGTTGGTTTCTGCAACCAGGAGGGCTGGAGGTATACATTTTTTTGAAAAGTTAAAGACAATGAATACACAGAGACAAATCATCAGAACATTAGGATCCTGTGGCCCATCCCATGTTGCTGATATACAACTTTGTCTTTGCCCAGACTGGATAGACATGAGACAAGAGATTCCCTACCTTTGCCTATTGCACTAGATAATAAGTATGCTCTCTTCTAGCACTTTACAAAGACACACCATCACCATCATTGCCATTGCCATCGCCATCGCCATCACATCTCATGTGTGTTAATACAGTATGTATACTGCCTAGTTGGTGGGATGTGGGGAACAGTATCCAGGTGCCCTCTGGATTAGAGATCCTAGTTTGCATAGAATAGCATGAGTATGCTGGGGGTGGGGGGAATTGGGCTTTGTTTTTGCTTCTGGCATTCTGACCGAAAAACAGTAGTCTTCTTACTATTTTTTTTAAAGTTTTTCTTTATCCTGCCTTTATTATTTTTATCAAGAACTCAAGGCGGGGAACATACCTAAATACTCCTTCCTCCTCCTATTTTCCCCACAACAGCAACCCTGTGAGGTGAGTTGGGCTGAGAGAGAGGGACTGGCCCAAGGTCACCCAGCCGGCTTTCATGCCTAAGGTGGGACTAGAACTCTCAGTCTCCTAGTTTCTAGGCTGGTGCCCTAACCACTAGACCAAACTGCTCCATGTGGCACACATACAACTAAGGATAATAAGCTAATTGATACTATCTCTATACTACTAAACAGGGCCGCAACTAGGGGGGGGCAAGTGGGGCATGTGCGCTGCGCTGGGAGGACGCCAAAATGACAACACCTCCTTCACCAACCCATGGGGGAGGGGCGTGGAATCCATGTTTGCCTCAGGTGACACAGACCCTAGTTGCGGTCCTGCTACTAAAAGCAGTATATAAAAGTTTGAATTGACCAAACCATGATGGGCAGCAGAAGTCAATATCTATGGATCCATCTGGTGACAACCATGGCTAAGGAATATAGGAGGAGTAAATAGTGAAGTGCATGACTTGAGAAGGTAAGAGAAACAAAGATGTAATAGATGTGAATGAATGTGTTCTGATTTTGTGGAGTCGAGCTGAATAAAGGTAAAGGTTAAAAACTGGAGCATATATATTGTGCAACTTGATAGAATTTTTGTTAAAGATGAAAAATGGGTGGAATTTTTTTCAAAATGTCTTTATGTTGGTGGAAAGGTTATAGAATGTTTGTTTAAAAAGCAGAAAGTCCTGGTATAAGAGCATACTTCTACTCACTTTGTTATATGGAAGTGAGAATTGTTAGGAAAAACATGTGAGTAAACTGAATATAGTGGAAATGTGTTATTTAAGAAGTGTGTCTAGAAAAACAAGAGGTGATAAGCTCAAGAATGAATGAATGTGGAATGAATATAAAAGTGAGTGGCAAGTATAAAAAATGTATAGAGAATGAATGAGCATTGAACTACAAAACAAGTACATGATGGAAGAATGAATAGGAAGAATGAATGGGTTGAGAAGAAGTGAAGGACTCAGGAGGTTTTGTTAGATCCCCCCAAAAAGTACAAAAGTACAAAAGACAATGTATGAAGCAATGTATGGATGGGGGTGAAAGCAAAGATGGTTGATAAGGACAGAAAGATGCCAAGAGATATATTGAATGGTGTTGTGTACACCTTATTTGACTCTATTTCATTTCCTTTTCTTCTCTCATGCCTTAATTTCTTTGCATTACTCTTTCTTGCTTCTTTGCTGTGCTTATGCATAATGTTGCTTGCCCCCTTAAAAAAATAAAATTATGGGCATGCATTTATTTATATCCTGGGGATTTTTTCTTGACAATTCAAAGTTGTTATCTATTACCCAGCAGGTCCACTCTACACTCTGGTTACAGATGTCATTTATGTGGACTTCTGCTTTGGCCCTGAAGTCTGCTCAGCTGCCCGTGTTCCGAAGGACGCCTTTCATAGCAGCCTGGAATGCACCGACGGATCATTGCTCCATCCGATATAACATAACAATCAGCTTAAAAATGTTCCATGTGATTGGAAGTCCATTTGCCAAAGCAAGAGGACAGAATGTGACCATATTTTATGTCAACAGGCTCGGATATTACCCCTGGTACACTTCACAAGAAATCCCAATCAACGGTGGCCTCCCTCAGAATTTCAGCTTGCAAACACATCTGGAAAAAGCTAGCCAAGATATTAACTATTACATTCCTGATAAGGATTTCACTGGATTGGCAGTCATAGACTGGGAACACTGGAGGCCCCAGTGGGAGCGCAACTGGAATACCAAAAATATTTACAGGAGACAGTCAAGGAAACTAATTTCCAAACTGCAAGAGAATGTTTCTGCAAATGCCATTGAACGTTTAGCTAAATTTTCTTTCGAAAAATGTGCTAAGGCTTTCATGAAGGAGACAATCGAGCTGGGGATTAAAAGCAGGCCCAAGGGCCTCTGGGGATATTACTTATATCCTGACTGCCACAATTACAATTTCCATGAGCAGAACTATACTGGCTCATGTCCAGAAAATGAACTCATGAGGAATAATGAACTGTTGTGGCTGTGGAATAGCAGTGCAGCATTATATCCCTCCGTTGGCATTAAGAAATCCCTTGGAAGCAGTGAAAACACATTACGCTTTTCACAGTTTAGGGTGAAAGAATCCATGAGGATTTCCTTTATGACCTCGCATGATTATTCTCTCCCAGTATTTGTATATACTCGACTAGACTATAGAGATCAGCCGTTGTTATTTCTTTCTACGGTAAGCTCTCTGGGGATTATAAACCCTGTTGCTTCTGTAGAACAGACGTACCATAGCGGTGGACCAGTGGAACTCTTAATCAGGAAGAGCTAATTCACATTTTACTTCAACCAAGAACACCCAAGGGCTTTTGGTTGGCCATAATGGGAAAATAATGCTAGGTTAAATAAAACCTTGCTGTGATCCAGCAAGTTCATTTTTTGGTTCTTAAAACCACACGGCAAATGTTCTCTCTCCTTCTTCCATTTCCCAGCTCTGAACTAACCACATCCCCTACGCCACATTCCTGTCATTCCTTACTCCTTCCAACTCCCTCAGCCATTAGGTATTCAGTACTCAGGTACTCAGGCATTGGTATTCAATTTACTTACATGTTTTTCCTTACATACCCAATTCTCACTTCCATATAACAAAGTGAGTAGAAGTATGCTCTTATACCAGGACATCCCTGGTCTCAATGGTGCCCTTCCCTTTCCTAATACAATGCCCAGACTTGTCTATAGTTGGAGTGGAAAATCTATGAATTAAGTTGCTAAGAGTCATTGGATTGTGGTGGGGGTGCAAGTTAAATAAATACATGGTTATGCATGGCATTGAATCTCTCTGAATGTTGGGTAAGAGAGGCAGAACTTCAAAGTATCTGGAATGCTGCAACTACTATACTGTAATCATCACTATGTCTATGAAGGTTCTCAGTCTGCCCCCCAGTTCATTTCTCTTCTAAGCCAATAGTTCTTAATAGTGAAAAAAGTTCCTCTCCCTTGATATATAGGATTGCAACCTTAGACATTTGAGGAAAAGTGGTTTGTATAAGAAATTATTTATTTTAACACATTTCAATATCATAGCTTGACTTTATGTGCAGACATTCTATGTTTGAAGAATTACAGTATATACATTTTCCCTCTTAATGGAGCTTTCTCACTCCACTGTCCTAACTAATGACACAGGATTTGTTTGTTTGTCTGTTTGTTTATATGGTTTATGCTTTCATTTGGGTATTTGTTTAAACATTTATAAATCTCAGGGTTTAGTTTGCTATATTTGAGATCAACCCAGCATGAAATGAATATACTATATGCACAAAACATACTTAGTCACTTCAGTTAAAGACCTTAGGGCTTCATCTGCACAATGTATAAAGTCTGGCTAATTTCAACCTCCCTCCCTCCCTCCCTCCCTCCCTCCCTCCCTCCCTCTCTCTCTCTCTCTCTCAGCATCTTCTGCAAACCCTGTCCAGTTGGTTAGTGTATTGTTCACTGTATTGTTATATTTTGTTTTGAGCTCTCTTCTTTCCCCATAATAACAGTTTCCTGCAGCTGCATTACAGGAAATGGGATTTTAGAAGACAGAAATAGGATAGAAATAAATACAAATGATATAAAGACAGATTTTTTTTTAAAAAAAATAGTGATGTAAGTTTTAGAGGGCACACCTAAAATTCAGCCATTAGAACAATGACCCTAATTGTACAATTCCAGTGAAACAGCCTGGAAAAAAATCAATGTAGGCCTGTTGGTACTTTTATTCCCCCCTCCATATTCTAAAAAATAATATCTGATCTCATGTTTTGAACAGCAAGATTTTGCTAGATTCACGACACGAAGGATTTATGGAACTTCCATATTACCATCAAATTGGCACACTGAAATTGAAGTAACAAAATATCCTTGCTAAAGATATAAAACTGATTTAAGATGAAACACATTAGAACATGAATATATGCAGCAATCAGTTACTGACTAATTCTTCTGAAGGCTTGGCTGCTCAGAATGGGGTGCCTCATAATTATGCTGTTAATCTGCCCATTTTTAATGGCATCAGTGAAGATATACAACAATTGACTGATCATATTTTCTTCTATTTCTATGTAGCAAGATCTCGTTAGCACTATTGGTGAAAGTGCGGCCCTGGGAGCTGCTGGAATTGTTATTTGGGGAGACATGAATTTAACGTCATCAGAGGTAAATTTAAGTCCTTGTTTTAAAATCTTATTTTAACTTGCCTAAAAGTCCTTGTTTTAACACAATATTCTTTAATGTGGTAGACACACTTTCCCATCTATCCATTCTTCTTTATGCAAGATCAGATTATGAGTAGGAGAAGCTTCAAGGAACATTTGGCAAAGACCTATAGTTTTCTTTTAAAAATGAAATTAAATTAGGGGCTTTGGAGAGTAATGTTACGTAGGTTCCTTTTTTAAAAAATATTATGGTAATAGATATAGCACTGGGTAGCCTTCCTGTGATTTGCATGTTTCTTCTTGCCTGCAGGCCAACTGCACAAAGGTGAAAGAATTCATTGCTTCTGAGCTAGGTCCCTACATCACCAATGTAACCAAGGCTGCCCAGGTGTGCAGCCAACATCTGTGTCAGAATAATGGAAGATGCATACGAAGAAACTGGAAAGCTTCGGACTATCTCCATTTAAATCCTCAGAATTTTCAAATCAAAGCCTCAAAGGATGAAGGAGTTATTGTGAGTGGGGTACCATCTTCAACTGACCTTCAAATAATGGCGGAGAAATTCGCTTGCCATTGTTATCAAGGATTTGAAGGAGCTGATTGCAGGAAAATTAGGACTTCGGGCTGGCAACCAGGACACTCCGTCAGTTTAATCTCATCCAGAATAGTCATTATGATAAACTTGGTTTCCTTCACCTTTTTAATTGTTGAGATTTCTTTTTGACAATGACAAAGCAGTGATTCCCTCCAAGATCTGTTGCTCCAGAAGAGCAATGGAAGTTTAAAAACAGTTGTCCTATGAATTTCATGATACTATGCATAAGCTTGTAGCCATGCGTCAAACTGTGAAACCTGAGTTTAATACACCTGGATACAATGATCTTGGCATGCAACAGGCAAATTTCTGCAGTGATTTATGTCACTTGTATGATGGTATCACTAAATAATTTGCATTATAGCGATGCAAATAACATTGTTCTGCAAATGATGTAAATCACTGCAATTACATATTTTAATATTTAATGGACATTCCCTAGAATAACACATATCCTCCCCACCCCCTTCAGTCCCTTAAAATGAGGTGTCACTCTACAAGAGAAAACTTGAAATTAATGCATGCAGCATTTCTACTTCCCCCTAAACTGTTTTGGACTGGTGGAAATCAGGATGATTTCTAGAATGCTGATTGTATGTGCTTCTGTGAAGTAGCTTCTTGGTGCTTTCCTGCTAATGCAAACATGGAGAAACTGGCAGATACATTTTGTACAATCTGCTCACTAGTTTTATCCCAGCATCACTGCAGTCAAACAGAGCAGCAGTGAAGACTAAAGCATCTTTCACACAATCATCAGCTTTGCCCCACACCTACTGTAAGCATTACTTTTACAATACTTGGTAAGTGTCCTCATCTTCCCCTCTTTAAGCTGACCAGCACTTCTTCCAGTGGGCCAAGAGGAGAGTGCTAACAATGCAGTCAGTTTATTTTATTGGGGGGAGGGGTGCTTCAAAAAGGCCCTGGAATTCACCTGCAATGAGGTAGTATGTTGTAGGTGCTTCTTCAGATAAATGTTTACCTACCCAACATTATGGGTGGCCAGGTATCATTCTCAGGGGGCGTGGTGGCTCAGCGGGTAAGACACCAGGCTTGTCGATCGGAAGATCGCAAGTTTGGAGGTTCGAATCCCTAGCCCCGCGTGACGGAGTGAGCTCCCACACTAGCCCCAGCTCTTGCCAACCTAGCAATCTGAAAGCATGCAAATGCAAGTAGATTAATAGGTACCACTTCGGTGGGAAGGTAACAGCATTCCGCATACATCATGCCGGCCACATGACCACGGAAGCATCTTCGGACAACGCTGGCTCTTTGGCTAACAAACGGAGATGAGCACCGGTCCCTAGAGTCGGTCACAACTGCACAACTGTGTGTGGGGAACCTTTACCTTTTTAGATATCATTCATTGGAAGTAGTGTCAAGATACAAGGCAGTCCCCTTGGTGTGGCAAGCATGCATGCTAAGTGAGCATGGTGCTTTATAAAAATAGAACAAGAAAGACAGACTTCAATAGCCACCTCCAAGTAAGGTGACCTCCCCTCTGAATTATAAAATGAATTCTTCCTATTCCTTTTCATTTCGCTTTCATTTGATCTCCCTACACCTTCACAAATGGGGCAAATAAAAGGGGAGCAAAAAATTCAGTGCTAAGTCCTGATGAGGCATTTAGCCTGAGTTCAACAGTCTATAAAGTAAGTAGGGGAATAGAGATATGGATGCATCCCTATTGCCAATGCCTCTTTGACTTTTCCAATCCCATTCTTAGTGCAAACATTTGAGCTGATTTACAACTGAGCACTCTTAGACTATTCGACATGTACAGAAACTCTGCTAATGTAGGAGTTCCCATCACTGAGAAGCTTCTAAGACATTCTGCTGAATACACTTGGAATTCCATTTATGTTGTCAGAAGTAAAGTGCTATTATTAGAAAGTGAGCTAGTAAAAAGGTAAAGGTTCCCCCCGCACATTT